>OZ038489.1:84087443-84364943 GCA_964036315.1 Acanthosepion esculentum
AGGACAAAAATTTTCTATAAAAATTTCTCGAACATTCAGGCTGGTAAATGTTGTTTAATACTGTTTATTATAAAACAGAGCATTTACTTAAATATTTTTATCTATAAAAAGAATGTTTAAACATAAAAATGTCTTAAAATATATATATATATATATATATATATATATAACGAAAATGTGGAAAAGATAAAGCAAAATCCGAATATGTAAGATACTGTTTTTATTTTGTTTTGCTGTCAACGTCAGACGTTTCGGTAGAATTTGAGTTTTTCTGTTTCTGACTAGTCCTGTTTCTATCGTCTCTTCATGTTAACTAAATATAAATATGTCTCCAATAACCATGTCCTGAAGATGGTCTATTAGACCGAAACGTCTGACATTGACAGCAAAACAAAAAACAAAATAAAAACAGTAAACTTACATATTCGGATTTTGCATTGCCTTTTCCACATTTTCATCATACCGTCGGATCTACATCCACATATTTGCTTACATATATATATATATATATATATATATATATATATATATATATATATATATATATATATATATATATATATATATATATATATATATATATATAATAGCTAGATAGATAAATATATACATATATAACATATATGTATAGCTGGCTACTTGTATTCGAGGATACTTGTCTACTAGGGCGGCTAGTATACTAGCTACTATACGGACTAGGTTCCGTATAGGATATGGGTTCGATTCCATTAGGAGGACAAAAATTTTCTATGAAAATTTCTCGAACATTCAGGCTGGTAAATGTTGTTTAATACTGTTTATTATAAAACAGAGCATTTACTTAAATATTTTTATATATAAAAAGAATGTTTAAACATAAAAATGTCTTAAAATATATATATATATATATATATATATATATATATAAATAGCTAGATAGATAAAGATGTACATATATAATATATATGTATAGCTGGCTACTCGTATTCAAGGATACTTGTCTACTAGGGCGCCTAGCCAATCCCTATTGCAGACGCTTGCTCAGGCATATTTGTGTTTATTCAATACCAACAGAGATCACCTGTGGTTAATACTGCAACTATGCTGAGCAGACCTTAGTTACAGTTTCTGGGAAATAGAGAGTTATGCTCTCAGCCACGATGACTTGCAACTTCATGCTAGCACAGGTATCGACATCACCTAAGTGTACCGTCTACCCAATTTCACTTACAAGGCTTCGGTCAACCTGTGGTGTCGTTTTCAAGCCCTTTCCAAAGGTGCTGCACACTGAGATCAACCACTCCACTCTGGTAACATCAGAAAGTTTCCTTCCCGACAATTCGACCATGGTGTGATTTGAACCCGAGTCTCATGGTCGGAATGCAAACATTCTAACCACTCAGATACATGCCCATTATATCTATAATATAAAAAATATTTATATATATATATATATATATATAATATATACATATAATATATATATATATATATATATATATATATATATATATATACATATATACATATATATATATATATATATATATATATATATATATATATATATATATATATATATATATATATATATATAGCATAAGTGTAGAAAATAACCTGTTTTATATATTATTTAAATTTGGTGAGCTTACTTTGGAAATAATCCTCATGGGAGGAAATAAACATGTCAAGAGCTGAACCCCAAACTCCATGTTCAGTTTTTTTTGTTAGGTTCTCTTGGCCAACTCCATAGCCAATTGCACTCATGTGAAAAAATGGATGCCATGTATCGTAAGAGTTCTCGTGGAGTTAACTAATTTTTCGGCATTTTCTGACATTTCACCGGTGATTGGTCAACCTGAACAGCCATCATCCTGAACCAACACTTGATTGGCCTTGAAATACACATACCACTCAAAAACCTGTATAAAACTTAAAGAATGTCCACTAAAATAACGGATAACGGATTTTGAGGGTCTGTTAGAAGATCGGATACAGAAACATTGCTTGTACTTATTATAAATCCTCAAGATTGCGGAGCCATTCTAATGCAGTATTATAAAACCTCACATAATAACTGAATACAAGTAGATATTATGAAGCCTATATTTGCGTTTCAGACAAATGGTGTGGTGGGAATAAAAGGTGTACTCGGAATTTTTAATTTTTTTTAGTAATTTTCTGTTATATAATCACTTGTCTTAAAATGCTCACAGCCTAAATAAAGGAATGGTTGATAATTTAACAAATGGTGTAGTTGGAAAAAGCATGCTCTGGATACATTTTTCTCCCCATGAAAAAGATTAATCATCCTAGCCAGTCTATTTGAATGTTTGGTTCTTATCGATCTGCTATATCCTCATATAGGCTCCAATATAAACCTATTTAAGGCCAGGGACTATCATTTATCCATCCTCCACGTCCTAATAATCGTCACTTAATATTTCCTTCTTTTATGTTCATATCATTCACCCCATTAAATAATCCTTTACCTGGGTGGATCTTAGTATATATATATGATGGTTCTGTATAGGATACAGGGCTCGATTCCTGTAGGAGGACAAAAATTTTCTATGAAAATTTCTCGAACATTCAGGCTGGTAAATGTTGTTTAATACTGTTTATTATAAAACAGAGCATTTACTTAAATATTTTTATCTATAAAAAGAATGTTTAAACATAAAAATGTCTTAAAATATATATATATATATATATATATATATATATATATATGACGAAAATGTGGAAAAGATAAAGCAAAATCTGAATATGTAAGTTTACAATTTTTATTTTGTTTTTTGCTTTGCTGTCAACGTCAGATGTTTCGGTAGAATTTCAGTTTTTCTGTTTCTGACTAGTCCTGTTTCTATCGTCTCTTCTTGTTAACTTATATTTAAATATAAATATGTCTCCAATAACCATGTCCTGAAGATAGTCTATTAGACCGAAACGTCTGACATTGACAGCAAAACAAAAAACAAAATAAAAACAGTAAACTCACATATTCGGATTTTGCTTTGTCTTTTCCACATTTTCATCATACCGTCGGATCTACATCCACACATTTGCTTATATATATATATATATATATATATATATATATATATATATATATATATATATATATATATATATATATATATATATATATATATATATATATATATATATATATATATAAATAGCTAGATAGATAAATATATACATATATAACATATATGTATAGCTGGCTACTTGTATTCGAGGATACTTGTCTACTAGGGCGGCTAGTATACTAGCTACTATACAGACTAGGTTCCGTATAGGATATAGGTTCGATTCCTGTAGGAGGACAAAAATTTTCTATGAAAATTTCTCGAACATTCAGGCTGGTAAATGTTGTTTAATACTGTTTATTATAAAAAAGAGCATTTACTTAAATATTTGTATCTATAAAAAGAATGTTTAAACATAAAAATGTCTTAAAATATATATATATATATATATATATAAATAGCTAGATAGATAAATATGTACACATAATATATATGTATAGCTGGCTACTCGTATTCGAGGATACTTGTCTACTAGTATCTTGTAAAATACTTAGTGTCTGTGTGTGTGTGTGTGTGTGTTTATTAAAATAATTTAGAAATATTATGTCAGTCTATTTTATGCTGCTTTAATATATATATATATATATATATATATATACATACATACATATTGGTAGATTTACTATATATATATATATATATATATAGAGAGAGAGAGAGAGAGAGAGAAAGATAGATAGACAGATAGATAGATAGATAGATAGATATCAGAAAAGATCCTAGAGTATATGTACTGTGATAATAACAGCTAATAGAAATACATATGTAGCTAACACTGCCCATTTTTGTCAGTTTGCCAATATGTATATCTTGGGACCGCATTTTCGCAGCTTTGCCCTCGTGATGCCAACGTGACCGAATCCAAAAATAGAGTATGCTGACTTTAAAATTTCAGTTTTTCTGTTTCTGACTAGTCTTGTGTCTATCGTCTCTTCATGTTGACTTAAATATAAATATGTTTCCAATAACCATGTCCTGAAGATGGTCTACTAGACTGAAATGTCTGACGTCAACAGTAAAACAAAATTAAAACAGTAAACTTGCATATTCGGATTTTGCTTTGTCTTTTCCGTATTTTTCGTCATACTGTCGGATCTACATCCACATATTTGCTTATATATATATATATATATATATATATATATATATATATATATATATATATATATATATATATATATATATATTTAAAGACATTTTTATGTTTAACATTCTTTTTATAGATACAAGTATTTAAGTAAATGCTCTGTTTATAATAAACAGAATTAAATAGCATTTACCGGCCTGAATGTCCGAGAAATTTTCATAGAAAATATTCGTCCTTCGACAGGATTCAAACCTGTATACTATACGAAACCGTCATATAGCCTCACGTGCCTTACCGCTCGGCCACAAAGTATCGTTCGGTTGGCAAGGATGAATTGATTGAAGTTTATAAGCAGTAAATTTGACCTGCCCAACCGAACAATCCTTTGAATATAAAAAGTCACACATTGTGTGCTGCTGTTAATAAAATAGTGCTCAATGTTATATAATGAAGCTATTAAGTATGTTACCTGTGAAGTATAACATATATATATATATATATATATATATATATATATATATATATATATATATATCTATTATTGGTTTCAACATTCAATATATATATATATATATATATATATATACATTATTGGTTTCAACTAAGCAATTTTGCACACGCATATATATATATATATATATATATATATATATATATATATATATATATATATATATATATATATATATATATATATATATACCCGAGTCTTGTAGCACCATGCAGCTCTGCCCTCTTGGTAACTCCAATCATGCTGTAGTGTCTGTCAACATGTCCTTCAACTCTACCCCTGCAAAGAACCTCCTCCACTAGAACCTCGTTCTGCTATCAATGTCTTGTCCTCATTTTAAAAAGTTGGGTTTAGGTTGAGCCTGGAACTTTCAACATGACAATGATCTCAAGCATCAAAGCAAATCCACAAAAGAATGGGTTTTTAAAAAAAAATTCAAGTCTTGGATCTACCTAGTCAAATTCCTGATCTAAACCCAATTTGAAAATCTGTGATTCAACTGAAAGAAGGCAGTGCATGCAAGAAACCCAGGTAATATCGAGCAATTGTGGGAGTTTTGCCAAGAAGAATGGTCAAAAATTGCCACTCACTAATATCAGAAACTTCTTTAAAATTATAGAAAATGGCTGCTTGACATTGTAACCACAAAAAGAACAGTCACCAAATATTAAATGTAAGGGTTCACTTTAATTTGCACATCTTAATTTTTAATTAATATTTTTTTATTCCAGCTTCATAAAAATTTTTGGAAGTTGTTGTAATTGATTTAGTAAACGTTTTACTTAATGAATATATAGTTTAATTTACATTTGTTGATCATCTGGAAAAAAGAGACAATTTAAAAAAAATATTATCTTAGGGGTTCACTTTTTTTGCACAACACTATATATATATATATATATATATATATATATATATATATATATATATATCTTAGGATATAAGTGTTTGATTGACACACAGAGCTGTAGGAAAACAATCACTTCTGCAAAATTGTATATGCAAGCATTTCTTTCATGACTTAGGAAATATTTATCACATAACCATAAATCAAAGCTATATTTCAATGAAACATTTTTGAAAATAAAACAAGAAATACATTTTTGAGAAGAAGAAAGTTTATTTTATTTGTGCTTTTCAGAATGTTTTTCTTCTTTTGGTGAGCCAGGAAGAATTATCAATGATTGAGTGATCAAAGAAGAGAATCTCCTGTGAATGTCTGATGCCATACGGCAATAAGGAAGCAAGTGAGTCAGACACAAAGATGGATATGTTCTTTGAGGAACCAGGGAAAGTTTTTGATTTAATTGAAATTTCATGAGCATTAGCACCAGAGTGAACGACTGGTTTGGGGTTTTAGTGCCCCAGGCAAATCTTTTTCTTTGATATCATCTATCTGAATCAGATAAACGTTTATAAAAAAAAATTATATACCACTGGCTACTGTTATGTTATTTATTTGTAATTTAATCAAATGAAATGAATACAATTATTCTGTAATGGTGGGAGTGGACAGCAAGAAGTCAATGCATTTATCTCTTTTGAAATTATAGGATTCAGCATACTGAATTTGATGGCATTATAATCCCCACTTATTTCTTTTGTGTATGTTTGTTCTCCAGAAGGATACTGAAAATTCCATGGACAGAGTGAATAAGCAACTAAGATGTCTTTAAAAAAATATACTGCTGCCATATATGGTTTGGAGCCCCCACTGTGTGTTTTAAAGTCCTTGACAAAATCCAGAGACAGATATGCAGTGTGATTGGCCCCAATTTGGTATCTCATCTAAAGTCGCTCTCTCGCAGACATGCCGTCGCCTCCCTCTGTCTTTTCTACAAATACTTTCATGGTAACTGCTTTGATGAGCTACTTTTGCTAATTCTCAGACTGCACAAATTAAAACATGCAACTAGGCTGGCATCTCAGTCCCACCCTTTCACTGTCGAATCAGTTAAATGTAGCCGTCTCTTCTACTCCAATAGCTTCATGTCTCACACCTCCCATCTGTGGAATTCCCTTTCTTTCACTTGTTTGCCTGATGGCTATAATCTCCAAATATTCAAATGTAATGTCAATCAACGTCTCCAGATGCCGTGATCTAATTCCCCGTCCTTCCCTTCACCCTTTCTTCTATCACGCCTCTTTACTTTCATCCCTACTCTCTGTAACCCCTTGTGTGCTAGTGGCATCCTGCCTTGCTTGGGGTGAAAAGCTTAAAAAAATAAAAAGGACACTTATACTCAAAATCAGGAAAAATGACAGGTGAAGTTCCTTGGGCACACACTGAGGAAGGGGAGCTCATGGGGAATATTGAAGTCAAGAGAGACAGAGGAAGGCATGAGCTTAACTGATGCGCTTGTGTGAATAGGTAGCTGAATGACGGACGAGGGTTTTAGCAAAGGGAGAAAAACTGCTTAGAGCCACGCATGATAGAAAGTTGTGAAGAGCCATGATCCTGAAGGAATATGCCACATAGGAGAAGAAGAATCTCCTCACAGATGAAAAGATGCTGGAAGGAACTGTTCTATTGGTAAGAATATCAAAGACAGAACATGTGAGCAATGAGGAAGGTTTAAGAAATATAAAGAAATTCATATATAGAATCAGAAAAATACAGCTGAAATTTCTAGGATGCAGAATAAGGAAAGAGTGTTTAGATAATTTACTATTCACAGAATATATTGAAGGTAAACGAAATGAAGAAAACAGTGTAAAATACTTAAAAAGTTTGTGTGACCAGCTGACTAAACAAAGGTTAAGAAAAATGGTAAAGGGGCAAAACTTACTTAGGGCAACAAATGATAGGGGGAGTGATCACCTATATCCAGAAAAGATATGAAGAAGAAAATTAGAATTTCATAAATTTATAAAGCAGAAAAAAAATAGGGAAAAGGAAAATGCTTCAATGACAACTTTTTTATTTATTATTATTAATATTCACTCCTAAAATGTGATTGGATGTTTGGTTGGTGAAGAGCCTCAGAATGAAAAATCATAGAGATGAATTCAAATTTTGGTCAGGATCAGTAAATTCAGTTACGTGCAAATATCCTTGGAAAAGGTATGAATATATCTCCTTCCACCAGCTATGGGTTAAATATAGGACTTGTATCTGGAAAAATCATTATTATTCTCAAAAAATTGCTAATACAATATTCACTGACAGCAAAATAATTATTCTTATAATCCAAGATATGGATTATGTGTATTATTTACATTTCGACTAATGTCCTTATCATTGTTTTTGTTATTGCATTCCACCCATTTGCCCTCCAGCCTTCATTATGTGTATGTCAATCAGCATAACCTACAGGGGGTTTCAAACTGAACCCTTTATTTAATCTATGGGTAGACAGTTCTTGTTCCACTGCCCATGTTCAGAGATATCTTATCTAGTTCTTAATTAGTCAAGTTGAGTTATTGCTCACCCTGTTTCTGCTGAGTTCAAGTACACACTACCACCGTCAGGGATTGCACTAAATCTTTATCCCAAGCTGTAAGTATCAGGGTTGTATTGTGAATATGAAAGACTTGATTTGATTAGATGATTTAAGAAGATTTTCTTAATATTTTCTTTTTTTTCCTAAATCTTTATCCCACACTGAAATTACCAGTATGAAAGACCTGATTTTATCAAATGATTTAATAATTTTCTTTATCACTTGTTGAATTTGGTGACAATATTTTACTTATTTTTGCTGTCTACTCAATGAGATTCATTAATACAAGTGACAAAGCATAAATTGTAAGAAGACAGAATAGTTGTCAGAAGAGAAACATTCCAAGATATGGACTACAAATTAGCAATACCAAAATCATGCACAAACCAAAATCTCTATATATGGGGATGTGTTTTATCAGAGGATGGAAAAAGTGAAATGGATACCCAAGGACATATTGGGATAGCGGAAGGTATTAAGAAACAGGAAAATTTCATTAAAAACAAAGAAAAGAGTACTTAACTGATATGCAATATCATTTCTCTTATATGACAGTGAATGCTGGAGAATCTCCTCACAGATAAAGGAGAGATTTGAAGCAACAGAAATGTGGTTCTACAGAAGGATGTTGAAAATACTATGGACTGAATATGTGAGTAACAAGGCAGTTGTAAGGAAAATGGAAATGGATACATATACTTAAAATCAGAAAGAAACAGTTGAAATTTTTGGAACACAATGAGGAATGAGGGTTTGGAAAATTTGACACTCACAAAAGATAATAATGCAAAAAGAACAGACGGAAACAGCAAATAACATACCTAACTAGCTTGTGTAAATGGATGGCAGAACAGGAATTAGGAGGAGTGATAAAAAGACAAATGTTACTTAGAGATACAAAGGATAGGAAGTTGTGGATAGCCATGATTGATTGTTACTTGAAGGGACCCAGCATAATAAAAGAAGAATTGACATGACTCCCAAGGAAACACTGTTTGAGCTGCTTCCCATTGCCTTCTTTAGAGTTTTGCATTGAGAGTGGTTTTTCTTCTAGAATGGTTGCCAACCAAGGCTACAGAGAAGAAGAAAACAATTTGGTAGAAAACAATTTAGTTCATATAATTTGATGTATGGTATATGATATAGAGTTGTTTAAAACATAATAGAGGGACCCGTATAAATTACGCAGCTTGTTAGAATCCATTTTGCACATTTACAAATCTACTATTCATCCATGCATTGAATACCATTGACACATCTAGTCTGGTGCTCCTGCTGTTCATCTTGAGATTCTTGACAAAATCAAAAAAAAGCTCAGTAATATAATCAATCCTCACCAGGTATCTCAACTTCAGTCATTCTCTCAACAATGTGATGTGGCTTCCCTCTGGCTTTCCTACAAATATTATCATGGCAACTGCTCTGACAAGTTTTTTTTCCTGGTGCCCTGATTACATGAATTTAAGTATACTACTAGATTGCCATCTAGGTCAAACCTTTTCACTGTTGAAAAAGCTAAATGCAACTCCAACAGTTTCATTTCCCACCTGTGGAATTCCTTTATGTTTACTTGCTTTCCTGATATACTATAATCATCAAAAATTTAAATGCAATGTCAATCACCATCTTCTGTCTTCTTGAATCTTGTTCATCTTTTGTCCTTTCTTCAATCCTCTCTCAGTCTTCTTTTTTGCTTTCATTCCCTGTAACTTCCTGCGCAATAGTGGCATTCCCACTTTGGTTGGGGTAAAATGATTAAACAGAAAGTTTTTATGAAAAAGTTCACAGTATTTGTTATGGAAGAAATGAATTTCTAGTCTTGCTGTTTGCAAGTTAAACAACTTCATTGGTAAAAAAAAATTCTGGTTTAAGAATTTAATGTAAAATATTCTGAATATAACAATTATTATCACATAGTTAATTTTACCCCAAAAACATATTGGCTTTAATTAAAAACAGTTTACTGTTGAAAATCATCTACATGTAATATTTTCTACATTTTTTACTGTGAAGGAATTTCACTCAAGTTCTGACCCTGCTGATTTAATTAAAAAGAAAAAAGATTATATTTCCTTTTACTGCTGACAGAATAAAATCGTGAAGGAAAAGTTAAATACAAAGATCTGTCTGGAATGTATCCCGCCCCCATTTTGAATGTCTTGAGAACTATTTGTATGACTTTGATGCAATTTGGCAACCTATGAAAGAAGACCTAACTAACACCTACTATGATGTTACTCAGTTAACTCTGAAAGAGCAAGCTTGTGTACAGTATGACTGCTATATTTACATTGACTGAATAAGTAGATTCTTCACATCACATGAAGGGTTTTTTGACAGAGATGGTCAATAATCATTTAAGCATTCCATATCACCTCCCAAATGGATCTACTCACAGAAAATAGCGTTCCGACTTTTCACTCATAAGGCCAATATACTGATGATGAGACTAGCTATGCTGATAACATAGGTATTAATAGCCATGGTAAGAATGACCTTGAACAAAAAAAAATCAACATCCTCTACCAAAGGTTCCAAGTAATATGACTCAAGATAGCATACTCAAAAAGTATGATCTCTGTCTATATTTCTGAGATCAGGTAATTAACTATTTACATTGTTTGGACTGTTCACAATGTTTCAGCCATTGTACACTCCAGACTTCTTCAAGTGATATACATTGGAAGTTCGAACCAAACCCTTTATTTAGTTCCATATGTCATGCCTTTTTCTGGATATCTCAGCTTCAGTTAATTCTCTTTAGTAACTCAACTCTCCAATTTTCTGTCACCTCTTTGTGTAAAGTTACTGGATTAGTTCAACCATCTCTTTTATCCAATGGGCCATTGACAATAATGATGAGAACAACAGTCCAAACAATGTAAATAATGTAAATAGAAAGTATGAAATGAAAGAAATGAACCCATAATATATATTCGAGATGTAGGATGAGTAAATACTAAAAGATGCTGTTTATAGATCAGTTATAGCAAATTTAGTATAGGAGATAAGGAAATTGAGCATAGAATAGCTTGCAGTTGGGATAATTTTGCTTAAACCATAAATTGCTATAAAACAAAAACTAACCAAAAAAATTTGGTCATTTTTATAAATAGCAAACTTTACATTTGGATGTAATGCATGATACCAAACCGGTTCAGAAATATCTAAAGTGTTATTTGTATACAACAACTTTCTCAGATCAATGATTAAAACACTACTAAAATCTAATGGTTAAGAAGGAAGCCTCATCAATATTGTTAACATTGATAGCAGTGAACATGGAAAACCTATTTTCCTGAAAAATGAATTTGGGTCTCTTTAATTCATAGTTAGCAGTGAGTTTAATTTTGGTGTCTCCAATGTGTAATTTTCATGTTGGCCTGTCCCTTTTGCTAACAAGCATACATTCTATCTTCTTGCAATTGATCTTTAGTCCTTTCATCTCTCTTTCCTTTACTACCTTCTCTAGGAGTTCCTGTAGTTTCCTTTTTTATGTCTGCTATTAACACTGCGTCATCTGCATATCTTAGGTTGTTAAGATTGTGGCCACCAACAATGAATCCTGGTAGGAATTCTTATTCTTTCAGCATCACCTCACTGTAAAGGTTGTAAATCAGAATGTAAACTGTTCCTTTGATTTTCTTTATAAGTGTAAATGAATTTTTTTTTTGCCGATGTTATTTGATATGAGTGTGTGTTTTGTTGTATTTGCTTTTCGGCCTTTTGAGACTAAACAAAGAATAATTTCTACCCAAAACTTAATTCGAAAAAAATCACGGCATTTGAATATGATATGCTTCATAAAATATTCAATGTCTGTACAAACACTTATCAATTATAAAAATAAAATGACTTTCCACATACATATATACGCAACTGTGTTTAATATGCATGAAAAATAGCAGATTTTAGAAGTAAATAAATATATTTATTGCAGTAAGAATTAGGTACAAAATATTCCTGTCATGCTTATTTGTAACATTATGTGGCATGAAAATTCATATATATAAGTTAATAATAATAATAATAATAATAATAATAATAATAATAATAATAATAATAATAACACTATGTGGCACATGGGAACATCAACATTCACTGTTGTAGTTGGGGTCCTAGGATTGGTTGGAAAAGATTCCAGTAGACTAATTGAAGGGATTCCTGGAAGCCCATGCCTCAAAGAAATACAAAAAATTGGTCTCACAAGTACGGCCCACACTTTACGAAGGACTTTATGTATGTAAATTTTTTTTTTTTTTGTCAGTGGAAAATGCCATAATGCCATTTCTAACCTTAGGCCTCTGGGCGGGACCCAGAAGGAAATGTGTACACGCCAGAAATCAAGGGAAATAAAAACAATAATAATAATAAGTAAGGATATCAACAATTCCAGTTGTTGTTTGAGCCCTCAGTATGACTGGAAAAGGTTCCGATAGACTCATTGAAGGGATCCCTGGTAGCCCAAGTCTTAAAAAAATACAATAGATTATACTCACAAGTACAGTTCACACCTTACGAAGGGTTTTATCTATGTAAAATGTATGTGATCTTAGGTTTTTTCTTTTAAAAAACTGCTCATGATTCTATTTCTGAAGTTAGGTCTCTGGTTGGGACCTGGAAAGAAATGAGTATAGACTAGAAATCAAAGGAAATAAAATAATACTATAATATTTTATCACTGTTACAGACTGAGTACTATGAGACAACAGCAAAAACATCTGAGTGCACATATGAAACTTTTAATCATGGAATGCAGTAATATATGAGTATTGTTTAATTTATATTTCATATATATATATATATATATATATATATGGGGTCAGGACTATATAAAGCCAGTTCAATTGTAAAACAAGAACGACCAGTTTCTACCTACAGCCACTTTCCACAGGCTCCCAGTGACCAATATATGCAGCCCACTCAAGGAGTAGTGATACATTGTGTCAAGATTACTTGAGGCAATCATATGCCTCTATATCTACAAACACATTATTGCTGATTTTGGGCATGATTGCCCTATAAAGACACTATTCTGCATAACATCTAAATGATCGCTATATTCTGTTCTGTCCTCTATTACTATTCAGATCGTTATTTCTACTTTATCCTCTATTACTATGCGGATCAGCATTTCTAGTCTATCCTCTATACTATATGGACCGCTATTCTCTACTCTATTCACTATACTATTTCTCTATTAGAATCACTATACAGATTACTATTCAAGCAAGTACTATTAGTGCAAGAGATTATTTGAAGGCGTCTGACACCAGTATTTTTCAATGGCGTACTATAGTTGTATCTGCAATTACAAAGTCTCTACTACAGAGAGCAAGATGAAAGTGACGAGTGTTTGTTGGCGTTACAAAAGTGACAATGAGTGTTTGTTGACATCACAAAAAGAACACATGGGGTTACAAGTAGTGAAAGTGAAAGACAATGAGAAGACTGAAAATGGGGAGGATTGAGAAAAGGAGCAAAGGGAAGAGGGTTCAAGTTATCAGGGAAATAAGAAATCAGGAGGGTGGTGTGAGAAAGGAAATTGCCAGTGTATAAGTGGCAGTTGCATCTAGCTAGTTCAACAGTAAAATGGTGGGACCTACTTTCCTTTACTAACTTCTGTATAAATTCCTGTAGTTTTCTTTCTGCAGTTGTACAGATCACTATATATAACAATGCTCCTTCTCTTTTCGCAAAGCTGATTATTGCTAAAAAAAGGTTTCAAAGACACCAAATTAAACTGCAGCCATACCAGCTATTAATCCAAAAAGTGATTCATGATCCACCATTAAAAAAGCTATATAAGGTTGGAAATTCATATTTAAGCATTGAAGATCACTGGGAAGCAATAAAAACTGCTGTAGATAAGAAACTGTAGGACAATATCAATCGTTGAAAGATGAAAAAAAAGCCTATATTAACACAAACTAATAATTTATTGATATATATGGGGTATTATGTTAAATATACAGTGTTGTACAAAAGTAAGAGGACCACAGGATAATATTTTTTAAATTGTCTCTTTTTTTCCAGATGATTAACAAAATCTTAATTAAGCTATATATTCATTAACAAAAACCTTTATTAAATCAATTAAAATCACTTTCAAAAGATTTTATCAAGCTGTTATAAAAATATTAATTAAAAATTAAGATATGCAAAAGTAAGTGAACCCTTATATTTAATATTTGGTGACTGCTCCTTTTGAGGTTACAATGTCAGCCAGTCATTTTCTAAAATTTTAAGAAATTTCTGACAGTGGTGAGCGAATTGCTTGATATTAACTGGGTTAGTTGATGCACTGTCTTTCACTTGAATCACAGATTTTCAATTCGGCTTAGAACTTGATTTTAGCTAGGCCGTTTCAAGACATGAATTTTCTTTTTACAAACCTATTTTTTGTGGATTTGCTTTGATGCTTCAGATCATTGTGCTGTTGGAATTTCCAACCCTGGCCTAAACCCAACTTTTGAACTGAGGACAAGACATTTTTGTTCAAAATTGCTTGGCATTTTTCAGAGTCTGTTGTTCCATCAATGCCTACTATCTTACCTGTTCCAGCTGCAGCAAAGCACCCCCAAATCATAATGCTGTTACCACCATGTTTAATGGTTGATATCAAATTCTTCTCTTCAAAAGCCATATTAGAAACTCGCCAGATATGCCACCTATTGTTCCATGCAAAAAGCTCTAGTTTGGTCTCATCTGACCATAAAACCATTTGCCAGAATATTTCTAGCTTATTAATATGAGCTTTGATGTAGTTGGGGTGAGCATGCTTGTACTAGTTCATAAGTAGTTGCTTTTTCTAGGCTTTCTGCCATGAAGATTGGCATTGTGTTGATTTCATCACCCCTGTAGATGTATGCACATGGATTCTGACATTGGCCAGTGAGCATTTGAGAATCACAAAGGCCATAGCAGGATATGCCTAGGCTTGCCAAACTAGATATCTACTTGCTCTTGCTGTGATTTTTCACAGATGGCCACTTCTAGATTGTGATGCTGTCATACAAAAGGCCTTGCATTTATAAATAATTTGTTGCACAGTGGAGACGTGCTCTTCAAATCATTTTTTATAGCTTTTTGTAGCCTTCTCTATCATTATAGGTTTGAAATATGCAATTTTTTAAAGCTTCAGAAAGTTCTTTTGATCTTTGCACATATATTTTTTTTAAATTTAGTCTCTAACTGCTCACTTTTGCATACACAATGAACTATAATGTCTGACTGCCACAGCTTACCAAAAACATGAATACCTGTCATTTTGATTTTTACATGTCCACAAAAAAAATATTGTCACTGAGAAACATGTAAAACAAAATTATTGAGTGTAAATGTAAGGGTTCACTTACTTTTGCACATCTTAATTTATAATTTTTAATTAATATTTTTTATTGCAGCTTGATAAAAATAAATATTTTTCTTAGTGAATATATAATTTAATTAAGATTTGTTGATTATCTGGAAAAAAGAGAATTATTTTAAATATTATCTTAGGGTTCACTTACTTTTGCACAGCACTGTGTGTGTCCCAGGACTGCAACTTTTGTGTTTCTTTATAAAGAAAAATGTATGCTGAACTTTCTTTGCATGTTAAAACCAGAAACACTTCAAAACAAGTTCTTGCAAATATTGTTTTAATAAGAACTGATAAGCTGAAATTCATGATATATTGCTAAAATAAATATAAGGATATAGTAAAATGTTACTAATATATATATATATATATACAAGGGGGTGGAAGAAAATGATGTACCTTCTTTTCTTTTTATGTGCTATGTCCTTTCAGGATGTAAGTGATTATCTGTTCCTTGCAGCTCTCAACAAGTTCCTTCCCTCTGCTTCCTCCCCCAGACCACGTTCTGTCATCCACTTGCTTAACTCCACCAGGTATGTCACACATTGTTTTCCCTTGTCTCTCTTTCCCTCTATTCAAACTGTGAGTATCAGATTCTCTAGGCCCTCCTTCCAAATTATCTGTTCCAGAAACTTCAGCTGCCTCTTCCTGATGTTAAGTATAAGCCTCCTCCCAGTTTACCTCATCGTTGATCACACGCTTGGTCCATGATATCCTTAGCATCCTTCTGTAGAACCACATCTCCATTGCCTCGAGTCTCTTCTTCATGTTTGAGGAAATTGTCCAATATTCGCTGCCATAAAGAAGGACAGATATCACATAAGAGCTCAGTATTATTTTCTTTGTTACTAAAGAAATCCTCCTGTCTCGCAATACTCTACCCAGATTTTGGAATGCGTCATTGGCCATCCCAATAGTCACACTTACTGTCCTCTGTCAAAACGTTTCCCAGATATTTAAACTTCAGTGTCTGCTTGAGTCTAATGTTCCCAACCTGCAAATTGCATTGGACTTATTAAGCCTATACAGCGAGACAATTCAGGATTCATTATTGGCAGTCACAATCTTAACAACATACGATATTCAGATGACACAGTGTTGATAGCAGACACAGAAAGAAAAATAGAAAAGCTCTTACAAAATGTAGTGAAGGGAAGTAAGAAGAAAGATAAAATGCATGGTTGTTAACAAGAGGATGAGCCCAAAATGTAAATTACTAATTGAACAAGTACAAAAATTTAAATATCTAGGAAGTGTTCTAACAGAGGATAAAAAGTGCAAAACTGGAATCTGAATGCATATTAGGATAGCCAAAAAGGCGGAATAAATACATTGAATCAATAGCTTCATCTATCACAAGGAAAGTTGGTTTTCTGTGTCATGCCAGAAAGTTTTTCTCCTCTGAGTCCATCCTTCAAATCTATAAATCAACCATCCGTCCTTGCATGGAATATTGCTGTCATATATGGTCTGGTGCCCTTGCAGTACATCTCAAGGTCCTCAACAAAATCCAGAGACAAATATGCAATGTGATAGGTCCTGATCTGGCATCTAGTCTACAGTCGCTTTCTCACAGACATGCCGTGGCTTCTCTCTGTCTCTTCTACAAGTATGTACATGGCAACTGTTCCAATGAATTACTTTTCCTAGTTCCCAGGCTGCATGAATTTAAGTGAGCTACTAGGCTAGCATCTCCGTCCCACCTTTTCAGTGTCGAAACGGTTAAATGTAACCATCTCTTCTACTCAAACAGCTTCTTCTCTCGCACTTCCCATCTGTAGAACTCCCTTCCTCTTGCTTGCTTCCCTAATAACTATAATCTTCAAATATTCAAGTGTAATGTCAATTGATATATGTTACCTTGATCTTGTTCCCCGTCCATCTCTGTATCCTTTCCTCAAACACGCCTCTTTATTCTTGTTCTCAATCCTCTGTAACCTCCTGAGTGATAGTAGCACTCCTGGTTTGCTTGGGGTGAATTGCTTAAGAAAAAAAAAAGAAATTACTTAGAGTATCATGAGACAGAAGAATATCATCAGAAGCAAAGGAAAGAGTACTGAAATGTTACGTGGTATCTACTCTCCTGTATAGCTGTACAAAGTGAAGAAAACTGAATTGACTAGAATTTGAACTCTTCTTGCCTATTCCATTTTTCTTTACTAATAATTGTTATGTTACCTGCATATCTGTCTATCTACCTGTTTATTTCTCTATATATACCATAAATTAAGAAAGTTCATGTGATTTATCTGGCTAACGAGATAAGTCACTTGAACTTTTCCTAATTTATTAAATATTATATCTCTAGTTATTGAATGAGCATTTTTGGCAGAAATTCTGCTATCCTGAAAAAAACAAAATCCTCACATTTTTAGTTTTTTATTATTATTATTTTTATTTCCTTTAATATCTGGCGTTTACACATTTCTTTCCAGGTCCTGCCCAGGGACCTAAGGTTAGAAATGGCATCATGACACTTTCCGCTGCAAAAAAAATAAAATAAAATAAAAAAAAATAATTACATAGATAAAGCCCTTCGTAAAGTGTGGGCTGTACTTGCCAGAACAATTTTTTTTTTTAATTTTAATTTTATTATTATTATTATTATTATTATTATTATTATTATTATTATTATTATAATTATTATTATTATCTCTCTTTATGTTTAAATGTGCGTGTGTGTGTGTGTGTGTGATTAACTGTAGGCATTGATTGTACTTTGTTATCTAAGCCATTCTAAATATAACAGTGATCTAACATGCTACAAAACACTAGGAATATTTTACAAGTTATTATTTGCAGTCAGGCTAATATACTTATCTTTATCGTTATAATCACATGTTTGCTTTTATCAACTGCAAGAAGACTAAATGCATGGTTGTTAATAAAAGGATGAGCCCCAAATGCAAATTACAAATTGGAGATACCAAAATCAAACAAGTAAAAAAGATTTTACATATCTAAGAAGTGTGCTAACAGAGGCTAGAAAGTGTGACACTGAAATCTGAAGGCGCGTTGGGTTAGCCAAAGATGCATTCCAAAAGCTAAGCAAAGGATTTAAAAAACAAAAACTTTGTTAGAAACAAAGAAAAAATGTACTGAATTGTTAAGTGATATTTGTCTTCCGATATGGCGGTGAAAGCTGGACAACCTTCTCAAAGGTGAAGAAGAGACCTGAGGCAACAGAAATGTGGTTCTACAGAAACAAAGAGGATACCATGGACGAAACATGTCAGCAATAACAAGGTTTTAGAAAAAATAGAAACAATAATTAACATCAGGAAGAGACAGTTGAAAATTCTGGTGCATATAATGAGGAAGGGGGGCTTGGAAAATTTGATACTCACAGGACAGATTGAGGGAAAGAAGGACAAATTAAAACAATGCATAACATACTTCATGAGTTTGAGCAAATTTGGTTGGGGGAACAGGGTTTAGGAGAAATAACAAAAAGCACAAAATTTATTAAGAGCTACAAAGGATAGGAAATTGTGGAGAGCCATGATGGCCTATGTCATGAGAGGATACATACAGCACATAAAGAAGAAAAGGTAATCCCAATTTTATTGGAAAAACATTGACAAATCTAACATCACGTAAAAACTTCCATGCTTGTCAGATTTAGCTTATTCATTCTGTACATAAGTGAAAAAGAACTGGTGTCTCTAAGTTGGCATCAAATGAATGCTTGATCTGAGTGCTGGATGTTACACTGATAGCTGTGCCAAGCTTATTATAAAGAGCACATTTAGGTTTACATCTAATATTATATATTTGTGCTACATTGTGGCATGTCTTAAATATTTCATTAAAAACCATGTTTGAATTGTTTTTATTACAACAAATAGTTTGAAAGAATTATTATCCATACACTACAGATAAATAGTTTGGGGTCACCATGCATTTCTTTAAAATAACACTATAAACTGAGATATTTTTGTATTTTATAAAGTAAAGCATGGCATTTCAGTATCTACAGTGTATTTTATTCTCAAGGATCTACCAAAATGTTGAAGTTTGACTTCAGCTGTCCACAATTAATTTTACTAAATTATGAATAATTTTTTTCAATCATTTCACCCAAAGCAAGGTGCCAATGCCACTAGTACGCAGGGGTTACAAAGAGTGAACGAGAGAGAAAAGACAGGGTACAGAGGGGACCAAAGAAAGGATAAAAGATGAATGGGGTTCAAGAAGATAGAAGATGACAATTGACATTGCATTTAAATTTTTGAAGATTGTAGTTATCAGTGAAGCAAGGAAATGGAAGGGAATCCCATTGGTGGGAAGTGCAAGAAAAGAAACTGTTGGATTAGAAGTGGTGGTTACATTTACCTAATTGAACAGTAAAAGGGTGGGACCTATATGCCAATCTAGTAGCACTCTTAAACACATGTAGTTCGGGCACCAGGGAAAAAAACTTGTCAAAGCAGTAGCCATGAAAATATTTGTAGAAAAGACAAAGGGAAGCTACATCTCATCAGTGAGAAAGTGACTGAAGTCAAGATGCCAAGTCAGGATAGATAACATTGCAGATCCTTTTTTGGATTTTGTCAAGAACTTCAAGATGAGTAGCAGGAGCACATGACCTGATATGGCAACAGTATTCAATGCATGAATGAATGGTAGATTTTTAAATGTGCAAAATGGACTCTGGTGCCAAAAATATTTTGGCATGATAAAGTGATTCAACTTTCCTTGCAGTAGATTCAGCTATTGATTAAGTGAAGTCATTTCACTTCAAGTCAGTTGAGAATATGAGGCCAAGAAGGTACAGTGTATTGCTCTCCATGTGTCTAGCATCAGCCATGCTGATGGTGGGCAGAAAAGTTTCTCTATTGTGGTTAAATGAGAGCAGTTTCATTTTGGAGGCAATAAAATTTACAAGTTATTTCCTGCTCCAGTTAACCACTGATTGGAGGTCTTTTCAAGAGCAGTGACCAGATTGACTTTGTCAACTCTGACAGATTTGCTACTGAAACAGGAGTAATTTGTTTTCACCATTAACACCACAGTAAACTTTTTGAGATTACCAAAATTTTCAATTAAGTTAAATGCTAATACAGATTCTAAATGTTAACTCAGCACTGATTAATATCGTAATCAAAACGTATGTAGCTGTCTCTGAAGAAATAAAAAAATTCTGATATTACAACAGTATTTTTTTAGTTTATTTATTTTTTAAAATTTTACATTTGCCCAAAATGACATAATCAAAGCAGTTAAGCATTGAGGTGAGAGTACAAATTGAAATTATGTTTGAAGAAGGCAACTCTCAAATACAAATTCCCAAGAAGTTGAAGATTTTTAAATATGGTGAGCAATGTATGTCACAAAAGCAGTTAGAAAGAGCTGGAGCACCAAAAGTGACAACTGTTGCTGAGGATAACACTTGATTATTGAGAGCAAAAGAAATAGAAGGAAAGCGGCTCTAGAGTTGACAGCTGAACTTAATTCCTCTTGAGAGTAACCAATGTAGCTCTCAACTCTGAAAAATTGACTAAGATCAGTGGGGTTCAGGGAGTGCATAACCATCAAGAAAACCCTGTTATGGAAGGAGCATGAGCAGAAAAGACTGTTATGAGCAAGAAAGCATAAGAACTGGACATTGAAAGCATGACAAAATGTATTGTGGACAGACAAGTAAAAATTTGAACTGTTTGGTATTAAGAGGAAAATGTATGTGAAAAGAAAGCCAAGATAAAAAAATGATTGTTTGGTTCCAACAGTGAAGCATGGTGTTGGGTTTGTTATGATCGTGTGTGTTTTGGATGAGAGATAGCTAGAGATTTTATTCAGGTCAGAGGAATCATGAAAAAATAATATCATTCAATATCATCAGATTTACAAATAATTGGAAAAAGAATTCACCTTTCAAGACAATAACCCAAAACACTCCTCTAAATTATGTCAAAATTACCTTGAGTCAAAAAAGATCAAAATTTTGCAAATTATGACTTGGATATCTCAATCTAATGACCTCTCTTCCATTGAATTAATATGGGATGAATTGGATAAGAGAGTTTGAAGAGAATGCCCAATGTGTGAGAGTGAGCTTTTTTCGGTGCTTGAAGGATGCTTAAGAAGGTTTGCCATCTATTTTTTTCAAAAACTGTTGGATAGAATGCCAAGAACTTGTAAAGCAGTAATTAAGGCAGGTGGTGGTTTTATTGATGAAAACAAAATATGATGCTGTTGTTGTTACTGAAATTTTATCTTTTACTCTAAAAAAATATCTCATTTTACATTTTTTTAAGTGCAGAGTAGCCCCAAACTTTTTGCCTGTAAGTGTATCTAGTTCAGTTTTCAAAGAAAGAGTTTTCAAATTGCTGATTATTTTAATTGGATAAATATTTATTACTAGAACCATTAAATATGGAAGACTAGCCATGACAGCTGTCATTACTCAGGCTTCAAACCTTTCATTTGTTCATCTATCTTACATTGAACAGAAGATGTAGTTCATGCCAATGAGAGCCATGCTGATTATATCTTTTAAAGGCCTTATAATATATAAATAAATGTAGAAAAGGAGCCCATATGTTTAAACATCCTAGTAGTAGACTATTTTATATACAGTATGCAATAATATTTTAATTTTTAATATTCATTACATTTTCTAAATATACGATTAAAAATGTTGTCATTCCTTACTTACCCTATATACATCTTTATTTATTTTTATTTACTCCTAAGCAGTGATCGGAATAGTAAAATTGTTACAATTTTCAGGGTAGAAAATGGCTTCATTTGAACAATTAAACAATTTAATTACAGCATTCATCAATAAAACACTCATTCATTCAAAATACTAGAGTTACTTTAAAAATGTTTTTAAAGATGGAATATGCAATGTTAGCTACATTAAACACGACAGTTAGGTTGAGTAAGATGGAAGACATATGAAAATTATACAACCACATTTCTTATGTGTTCCTAAAGGGCTGTTTCTCCAGCAATATCTCTCTTGTAGGAGTAGGCTAGGATTAACCATTACACTTGAAACATTTGAGTCAGTGTACCAATAAATACTAAGTAAAACACATTTCCTATGCACATTTACTATTATACTCACCTGGAGGGTCAGGTCTCCTTAGAATGCACCTCTAACATTACATCATGAAGAAAACGGTTATATCATGATGTCTGAGTCATACTAATGGTAAACAGTGTGATTAATTTGCATGTAATTTGAATTAATTTGTCCTATTATTATTTCTGAGCCACTATCTAATACACCATCTATACATCTGTTAAATATTGTAATTTTTGTCTTCCATACCCTGATACACATTCAATGCATCAGATTCCAATTTAAAACAAAACTTTCCTAAGAGCTGTTTATCCCATGTTTCCTAAAATCTCCCTAAGAAAAAACTTTTTGAAAAATTTGTTAATCTAAATGAGATTAATAATTCCTTTAAAAAAACCCCAAAAAAAACTCCTTTATCAACAAAACTTGAGAAATACAAAAAATAATATCTTGCAAATTCATACAAAAAAAAAATCATATTAATTTTTCTTTTCTACTTGTTAGATTTCTCCTTGCAATATGATGCAATGAATGCTTTTTTCCGAGAGATAAATACATAGGTGCTAATTCAGTGAAAGGATCTCCTTTCAGGAAAGATAATTCAAACTTGCTTCTTTTCCATATTTTTGAAAAAACATTTTTTTCCAGTAATAAAAGATAAAGTTAAAACTTAAAAAAAAAATGTGTTTATAGGTAATCAATATTGAACATGCATAAATACTGAAATATTGACAAAATTATTTCCGACTTTTATTTGTTAATTGAATATTGATTATCTACAAGCATGTTTCTTTAAGTAAACTTCATGTTTTTTAGCTCTTAAATTGTTTGATGGATAAGCAATAGATTCAATATTCTAGGAAGAAATTGCATCACATTAACATTCCAGTAAATCAGTAAGAGTAAATTCCTACAGATTGAGCTTAAGAATGTCATTTTGATTCAGTGACAGTTTCAAAATATAGAATTTATTAACTAGATCATAAACATTGTCAAAGACATTATTAAACGGATCGTTATTGATTTCTTGTCACTATTTATATTTGATAAAGATCAAGTTAGACTTGATAAATTAGAAAATCAAAATGATACATAATCTTTTTTCATTGTCTCTAATAATTATTTCATATAATACACATTGTGAGTGTATGTAAAAATACACAGGCGATCAATAGAAATGCAGCATCTCATTAAAAATAAAAAATGATTTAATTTTTTTCTATGAATGTGTGAAACATTTGGCAATATGAATCCAGGTGTAGTATTTGTGGTCTTTCACGACTGCAGTGCAAATTGTTGATTTCACCTTGACGGAATCTATAAATCGACCATTCGCCCTTGCGTGGAGTATTGCTGCCATATATGGTCTGGAGCCCCTGCTGTTTGCCTCAGGGTTCTTGATAAGATCCAGAGATGGACATGCAATGTAATTGGCCCTTATCTGTCATCTCGTCTGCAGTCGCTCTCTCACAGACGCGACGTTGCCTCGCTCTGTCTTTTTTACAAATACTATCACGGTAATTGCTCCGATGAGCTGCTTTCGCTGGTTCCTAGGCCTCATGAATTTAAACGTCCTACAAGGCTGGTATCCCGTTCCCACCCCTTCACCATTGAAACTGTTAGATGTAGACGTCTCTTCTACTCCAATAGCTTCATGTCTCACACATCTCGCCTGTAGAACTCCCTTCCTTATTCCTGTTTCCCTGACAAATACAATCTCCAACTATTTAAGTGTAACGTCAATCGACATCTCCAGTTGCCTTGATCTATCCACTTCCCTTCTCCACATCCTTTCACCTTTCATTCCTATCTTCTCTCACTCCAAATCTTCTGTAACCCCTTGCCTTGATCGATTCACTATCTTTCTCCACATCCTCTCCTTTACCACTCCTATCTGCTCTTCCTCCAAACTTTCTGTAATTCCTTGCATGCTAGTGGCCTCCAGCCTTGGTTGGGGTGATAAGCTTAAAAAAAATAAATATATATAAATGGAAATACAGAAGTGAATACATGGTGATACTGAAAACAGGATGTACAAAAGTTATGAGCAACTTTACATCCTCTCCACCTTTGGTAAAAACTTTACAAATTAAGAAACACATGTAAAATTTGAATGTTAAATGAACCAAACATGAATTGCATGATCTTTAAGGCCTTTAAATTGAGTTTATTATCATATTTGATATGTTTCATAATAGGAACAGTGTATTTGAACAAGAATCTGGCATCTTGTCTACAGTCACTTTCTCACAGATGAGCCGTTGCTTCCCTCTGCCTTTTCTACAAGTATTTTTGCAGCAACTGTTCTGATGAGCTACTTTCACTGGTTCACAAGCTGCATGAATTTAAGCATGCTACTAGGCTGTCATCTCAGTCTCACCTTTTCACTATTGAAACGATTAAATGTAGCCATCTACTCCAACAGCTTCTTATCTTGCACTTTTTCGTCTGTAGAACTCCCTTCCTCTTACTTGCTTCCCTATAATCTTCAAATATTCAAATGTAATGTCAATCGACATCTTCTGATGCCTTGATCTTTATCTCCATCCCTCTCTTTATCCTTTCCTCAAACACACCTCTTTTCTATTACTTTCATTCTCTGTGACCCCTTGTGTTCTAATGGTGCTCCCAACTTGCTTGGGGTGAAATGCTTAAAAAAAAATATGAAGAACTATGAAATGTCTCAAGGAATATGTCAATATGAGATTGCCAAGAAATTTGGAATACTGAGTTATATTTTTCAAGTCACCAAAAAGGAACAGGTAGGTTTGGGGAGAATTTTACATAGAAAAAAGACTTGTCTTCATCTGTGAAACAATTCTGAATTTGTATTCTTCCATACCATATTGAGCTAAGTAGTTCATGTCATTGTGTGCTTGAGTAAATACTGATTATGACTTTTACTGTCATTAAAAATATAAAAAATAAATGTAATGTTACTTTTTCTCTTCTTCTATGTTTCATATCGCGTCAGGAGGTGGGCGATCATGACTCTCCACAATTTGCTGTCATTTGTAGCTCTGAGTAAATTTTGTCTTTTTGTTATCTATTCTAAACCCTGTTCAGCCAACCATTTACATAAATTTGCTAAGTAGGTTATTCCCGGTTTTCCTCTATCTATCCCTTTTACCTTACAATATATCTTGTGAGTGTCAAATTTTATAAGCACTTTTTCTTCATTATGTGTCTTAAATATTTCAAGTACTTCTTCCTGATATTAAGAATAAGTGTCCTTTTTGCTCACATTTTCTCTAAAACTTCCTCATTATTCACATTTTCATTCCCTGCTTTTCTCAGCATTTTTCTGTAGAATCACATTTCTGTTCTATAAGTCTCTTCTTTATCTGTGAGAAAATTGTTCAGCATTCACTGCCATGAAAGAAAACTGAAATTTGCATGCCTCATTTTCAGCATCACCATGCATTCGGCCCTGTATCTTACTTTATACTGTGCCAATATGAATACAATAACATTCACCAGAGTCCTTAATGGCTACGGATACTGGAATTAAATGGGTGAATACTCAAAACATGTGAGCAATAATTGAATGTAATAATGTTGTAAGCACGCAGATGCAGATTTACTATAGATAAAATAGCGATTAACCCAAAACACATAAAAATATTCTAAATTTAAAATTCCTAGCATCTCTTATTCATGCACACATGTAGTCACATCAATATGAACAGACCTAAACCAGTGAAGTCTTAAGGGATGAAACATTTTCCAGGTATTGAACTCACACTCTTTGGGTCCTGTCACCGGATCTAACACCTTTATCCACTGTGCCATGTGTCCTTGAGTGTGAGTTCAATACCTGGTTAAGGCAATGGAGAACTTGAAGAGGGAATTAAGCAGGAGATAACTGATAACTGATATCCATTAGACATGGCATGTAGAACTAGAACAGTCTACCCCAGTGAGTGAAATAAAGGGTTCAGTTCGACATTCCAACCAAGAAGGCCGAAGTGTACAACAGCCAAAACATTGTAATAAATATGTGTTATGGTCCAATATCCTTGCACCACTGTTATGGTCCAAGGTTAGGACCAAGGAAGAACAACACAAACACAAGAGTAGGAATAACAAAGATATATTAAACAGAATAATAATACAAGAAGTTGAAGGTGTTAGTATGACTGTCAGTCTGGTTTAGAGTGAACTACTATTGTCTCGACTCGTTCTGTCTCGACTCGTTCCACTTCATCTATCTGTCTCTCTTGAGAGGCGCAGACTTTATAGTATCAGGATGAGTTCATTGTGTTGTTACAGGTAATATCCCATAACAATATGGCAACAAAGATGAGGACAATAGTCCAAATAATGTAAATAGTGTACATAATACCTCATCTCAGAAATATAGATGTCTAGCATTCATCTATGCATTGAATATTGCTACCACATCTGGCCTGGTGCTTCTGCTCTGTATCTAGAGATTTTTGATAGAATTCAAAATAGAATCTGTCATGTTATCAGTCCTGACCTGGCATCTTGGCTTCAGACATTTTTCCATCTCCTTAATTTAGCTTCCCTGTGTTTTTCTAGAAATATTTTCATGGTAAATGTTCTGATGAGCTTTCCTCTTTGTTACCTCGACTGCATAAATTTAAGCACAGCTATAGAATGCCAATACTAATAGTTTCTTACCTTGCACTTCTGGACCTCTTTTCTGGTTCCTTGCTTTCTTGTCCACTGGCAGGGGTGCAACTGCTGCTGCTGCTACCACCACCATGACCTTGTCACCAAGACAACAGAGTTGCGAACTGGCCACCATGCAAAGCACTACTACTGCCACCATTACTGCCTCCACTCAACATGACTGCACATCTCAACAACTGTTACCACTTCCTTGCTTGACCTATCACCTCAGCCTACCTCGACTCATTTACGAGTTGTTCTCTTCACAGTCAACCCCAATGACATCAGCTTCACAGAACAGGTCTACATTAACCCGTTTACTAGGCATTCTCTTCGCAGTCGATGCAGTAACTTACATTTTGCAGAACAGCTCTACCTCGACTCGTTTACAAGGCATTCCCTTTTGCCGTCAACGCAGTGACCTCTTTTCCACTGAACCGGCCTCCCAACACACACTGTTCACCTCAGCCTACCTCAACTCGTTTACAAGGCATTCCCTTCATAGTCAGCCCCAGTGACATCCGCTCCACAGAACAGGGCTATCAAGACCATGCTTATCCGACGTCACCTTGTTTCAACACAACAGGTCGCTCAACCAATAAGATGATCTACAATCGTTACCTCCATCAACCAAATATGTACCAACCGTATCCTGTGACCTCAGCTACGTTGTCACAAGAAATGGTTCACTCCCAACACTACACTTACACCAGTTGTTATATTAAGTGTCTAGTGGCAGAACAAAGCAGAAATAATGGAGGTTTAAGAAATAAACAATTGTATTAACATAAAAATACAACAAATGGTAAATTGGTGTAAATGTCTCTCGTTGAAAGAAAGAGATAACTAGAATCGTAAAAGTCATCTACAGAAGCATATGGTAGGAGAGGGAGGGTGAGTTGTGACTTAGTGTGGCGATGACCTTTGTCTTTAGACATGGGAGGTCGTGTTCCAATGGGCATTGTGAATCCTGGCTGTTGTGCCGTCTGACTGCCAAAGATGTCTCTTTGATGGGCTTTTATGTCCTTTACTTAGGCTCAGATCAGCTCCAATTTTTTCGTTTCTTTAGGTGGAAGTGGGTGCTATTGGGTAGAATTTCTTGGATTTTGTTTTTCTTTGAGTATGTAAGTAAAACAGAAGCTATGTGCAGAGCCAATGCGCAGTTGACAAAATTTTTAGTTCAGTCTTGGGTTTCGGAACATTCACATCTGGCCAGTGGTGGAAATTTGTGTAACATAAATCAGAGGAAGATCTAGTTTTAGGAAGATTATAACACTGTCAACTAACATCTTCAAAGCTATAAATGCAACGTCGTCATCTGTCTCCTTGAATCCTGTCCTTTTATCACCCTCACCCACTAATAATGATTTCTTAGTTTCTTTCACACTCAGTAAACCTTTGCATTTTTTATTACCTTTTCTTGGAGGTGAAATGATTGAAAAGGATCAACATTGGAACAACATTTATTGCCTTTCTATTAAAGACTGTCCACAAGTTTACTTACAAGGCTTCAACATTTAAAGAAATCAAAGACAAAAGCTATCTCATATTATATTACTTTAATATATTTGTTTAATTCTTGCTTATTTCCTGACCATTGATTTGTTGTTAAGACCATTAACAGCTTACTATTTTGCCATTTTCAGCTTGGCACATTTTTTTGCTCAGGAGTGTATGTGTTTTCCCTTTCAGAGTGTTCTCATTCTCTGATTAATTTCATCATTGTGCCTAATGCCAAGAGGCTTATATGAGGCTCCAAATGAAAGCTCCAGTGTTTCTCATGAAATCTTTTAAAGAAATGGCTGACACTTTGATTGATTAAATACAAGCCAATCACCTTTCTAACATTAAACATTGTTATTGACAGAGATGAATCATACAAGAGGAAAAAAAGGATAATGAATAATGAAACATGAGAGGTAATTTTTTTTAATAAAAAAAACCCTGTTTGAACTGGTAAACACTCAAGCATAAAATTTTTTATTTAATTTTGAGTAATGTGTTTGAAATAGTTTTTGAATAACAAATTAAAATTAGCTCTGATTTGTTTATTCATTTATTTACTGAATCATATATTTTTCTAAACCTACAGGACTATATTTCCATGTATAATTCATTACTTAAATGCAACAAACATGTTTTGATTTTTAACCAAATTATTATAGTGCCTTGTGACAATACAGAATACAAGAGATCAAGAGATGAACAAAAATATCTACTATTAATTATACCAAAAGCTATGCTGTGTATTAAGTTGGATTGGAAGGGAGTCCTTGACTATGGTAGTAATCTTAATGGTAATATTGGTGGTTTACTAGCATGGAAACATTTGGCATTCATTGACTGAATTACTCAGGTTATGCTTTTCTTCACTCCATAAACACCGAGCTGTGAATAAAAAATTAGAATTTTGGGGATATTCATTTACCAAACAGCCAATAGTTGAAATTTATAAAATTTTCTTATTAAAATAATTTCTCATAAAAATAAATTTTTCAAGTCCACTGATTTTTTATTGCTTTTTCCAGTTTTGTTGGGAGTCCAAATTCTCCAAGCACTCCTTCCTCATTATGTGACACAGAAATTTCAACTGTTCTCTTTGATTTTATTTATAAGTATCATTTTTTTTATCCATTTTCCTCATTGCTTAAATGTTTTGTCCATGGTATTCTCAGCATCCTTCTTTAGGACCAAGTCACTGTTGCCTCAAGACTTGTCTTCCTGTGAGGAAATTGACCAGCATTCATTCCCATATAGAAGGACTGATATTACGTAACAGCACTCATTTCTTTGCTTCTAACAAAATTTTCTTTTCTATTTGTATTTTATTTTTCAGATAAATTAGAAAGCAGATACTAAAATAGAGATAATTGTCTCCTATCCTGAATCATAAGAACCTGAGACCAGAACATTCATAAAGGAATAATTTAAGAGCTCTCTTTTTTTTCCCCTTTTAATTAAAAATTGAAGTGCTGTATAAATAGAGAAGTAAAAATGTTCACATGTCCCACTGGTTATATAGATATGTAAAGAACTCCAAAGAAAAATATAGGTTGAATCATATTTATATATATATATATATATATATATATATATATATATATATATATATATATATATATTATTTATTTATTATAATTTTATCATATAGACAAAACCATTTTACTCACAACAAAGATGCAACTTGGTTTCAGTGCATTTTAACTGCACATCTACAGGTGAGGGTCGGAAATGGTTTTGTTGTGAGTAAAATGGTTTTGTCTATATGATAAAATTATAATAAATAAATAATTATCGCTCTACTACATGTATTGAGCTCTTTTTTGAATGAATGCTGCGAATGTTAGAATTTATACATTTTATATATTACTTTCATTCCCACCGCATCGGATATATATATATATATATATATATATATATATATATATATATATATATATATATATATATATTTAACCCTACAGGATTGGCATACTTCAATAGTGGATTTTCTGAACCAGGAAAGCTTAGGGTAAAAAATTGCAAAATAATTTCAACTGTATTAGTGATACATATACACCTTACATAAACATAAATCTACCTCAGGCTGACTGGATTTCTTTATGATGAAGGACTAGTCCCATGGTGCATATTTGCTATAACATGAGATAAAAATAGTTACATTAGTAAAAAGAAATCAAAGAAAAATAAGCCTACTGATAATTTCAGAACATTTACTGGGAGAAAAGAACCCGAATACAGAGAGAAAATGAACTGAGCAAGTAGACAAAAATAGAGAATGCATAAGACAAGAATGCATCTGCTCACCAGATTTATTTACCCTATACATCAAGGTGATTTGTTCCTGGGGGTGCAAAAATCTTAATAAGTAAGGTATGCAAATGATATTTGTATTGATGTCAGACTTCGGAACTCTGAGAAAAGGAAGCAAATTAAAGAGGGAAGAAAGGATTAAACATTAATTATAAGAAGACACAGTTGTCATTAAGAAGAGTAGTTCAAGAAGAACAGCTCAAGATGTGAGCTATAAATTAACATATGGAAATAATCAGGGCATAATGATGTCTTCCTCTTATGGAAATGACCACAGCATATGATGTCTTGTTATAGAATTGACCACAGCATATGATGCCTTGTTATAGAAATGACCACAACATATGATGCCTTATTATAGAAATAACCACATCATATGATGTCTTGTTAAAGAAATGACCTCAGCATATGATGCCTTGTTATAGAAATGACAACAACATATTACAAGTGTGTATGATTTCATTGTTTTATGGGAATGAGATCAGCATTTGATGTCATCCTTTTATAGAAAATGATCAGACCACATTATGATGTCTTGTTATAGAAAAGAACTCAGCATATGATGTCTAGTTATGAAAATGACAACAATATATAATCTAATTAAGAAGTTTACTTCACTTATGGCTTATAATATTTGGAAATATTTTAACATACTAAATATTCCAGTTGACCAGTTGACTATTCTTCCATCAATATCATAAAAGCTGAAGTGTGCTGCAATAAAATCTAATTATTGAAATTAAACCTGTGCCTACTCACAGTACTTTTTTAGCCCAACATGCAAATTACAGATTTGAGATACCGAACTTAAACAGGTGTAATAATTTAAATAATCTAGGAAGCGTATTAACAGAGGAAGGACAGTAGGAAACATAAATTCATTCGGATAGTAAATTATGCCTTCTAAAATCTGACCAAAGTAGTAGGCAACAGAAACATAGAGTACTGAATTGTTATGTAGTATCAGTCCTATATGGCAGTGAATTCTGAACAATCTCCTCCCAAATGAAGAAGAGACTTGAAGCAACAGAAATGTGGTTCTATATGCTGAGAATACCATGGACCAAACATGTGAGCAACAACAAAGTTCTACAGACAATGACAACAAAAAGACACATACTTAACATCAGGAAGAGATAGTTGAAATTTCTGGAGCATAAAATTTTTGAAAAATCTGTGTATGTGATGTTAGAGCAATTAAAATGATATATATCTCAAAAATCAAGTATTACAAGTTGTTTTCATATAAATGTCAATTGATTTCTCTAAATAAGAAAGTTTTTAAGTAAAATAGAAACTCTAAAGAAATTGATACTTACAATCAAAAAAGATTTGACATTTCTAAGTACACATAATGAGGAAAGACAGAATGGAAAATTTAACATTCACAAGAACATATTGAAACAGGAAGAAACTGTAAGTAAACTACTGAATAGGGCTTTTTGAATGTAAAGACAAACAGGGAGTTAGAGAGTTGGTAAAAGGTTAAAAAATAGAGCAACAAAAGACTGGAAGTTATGGCGAGCCATGATCGCTAAACATCCTGAAAGTATATGGCACATATAAGAATATTTAAATTTATTCCTCTGCAAAGTTACAAGTCTATTTTTCAGTATAGATACCATATATTGTTGTAGATATCTCCAAATATTCTTGCTATATAACATACCTAATTTTTTTTTCTTCTGTTTCATCGAGAGTTTTTATGGTTTACTTCTGATCGCAGTAATTTTATCTTTGGCATCAGATATAAAGTGATGACATTTTAATATATATATACAGTGTAACCCGGATATAAGAGATTTGTCAGGACCGGAGAGGAAGTCTCTTATATCTGGGTTTCTCTTATATCCGGGTTTGGTCTATTTTGTTTAGGTAAGTATGGCTCTAATTTGGGACCAGAGAAAATCTCTCTTATATCCGAGTTTCTCTTATATCCGGGTTACACTGTATATATATATATATATATATATATATATATATATATATATATATATATATATATGTTGTCATCGACAGACAGAATGTTTTGTTGTTTCACAACTCATCAGTGTGGCTAGACATCCGACTGCTTGAAGCCAGGACCAAAAACCGACCAATTTGGCATTAGTCAGAGATTCTAACCCCTAGGCTATTGGTGCCTGGAAGAGATAAAAACAAATTTTTGCATATTTATTTTTTCATAAACATGCCAGTGACCTAGAGAACTCAGTCAGTTGGGAGAGTCTTGCATTATTACCAGTAATAATCACTGTTTACAAATTCACACTTTATCCTCATTGTGCTCGGCTGAATTAATTTCTTTTTGGGAGCTAATATCATCATATTCATTCATTAAATAATGTCGACATATTATGTCAAAATGGTGCTCTCAAGATCGAGAAGGGCATTCCTCATATGATAAAATCTTCCATGTCTGGAGAAGGTTCCAGTACCAAAACCTACCAAAGCTTGTCCAGAGTACACCAAGGAAGAAATGAGAGCCTCCAGTCTCATTAGTCTTTTACCAGATTATGCCCTGCACATTTATAGGCATAGATGTGAAGAGATGGGCACTGGTCATTTTAGCATTTGATACAACATCACAAATGAATCCGCTAATAGATGATTGTGATTTCCCCACCAGGGCCAATGTACAGATGAGGGGATAAAATGAAAATGACATAGGTATTCATAGATCTGGATAGAATCCAAAGAAGAATTTTCAATTTTTCTCAAATTATTTTCATAGTAATTGTTTTGATGGATGTTCAATGGTACCTAGACTTTATGAATTTAAACACAGCACTAATAAAATCACAAAAAGAATCAGCAACATTATTGGTACTGACCTGATATCTCACCTTCAGTCACTTTCCCAATATGGTTTCCCTGTGCCTTTTTTCTATAGATACTTACATGGTAATTGTTCTGACAATCTTTCCTCTATGGTACCCAGACTTTATGAATTTAACCACAGTACTAGAATGGCAACAAGGTCTCATCTTTTTAAAGTTGAAATGGCTAGATGTAACCATAAGTCCTATGATAATAGTTTCTTCTATTACACGTCTTGCAGATCAGGACTAATAACATTGATAAATATATATTCTCCCCAGAATCTATCTTGTACATCTATAAGCCTACCATTCATCATGCTTAGAATATTGCTGCCACATATGGTACAGTGTTCCTGCTATATATTTAAAGATCCTTGATAAAATCCAAAGAAGAATCAGCAATATGATTGACCTGGATCTGGCTTCTCATCTTCAGTTAATTTCCAACTGCAGTAAGGCTGCCTTCCTTCACCTTTTGTATAAATACTTTCATGGTAATTGTCCAGATGAGCTCTTCATTATGGTGTCTAGAATTTTTTACTTTAAGTGTAGTAGTACTAGACTGATTATAAAGTCTCATCAATTTACAGCAGTGTTGGATATATGTCACTGTAAGTTCTATGCTAACAGTTTCTTTTATTGCCCTTCTTGCTTGTGGAACTCTCTTTCAGCATCTTGCTTTCCAGCCAACTTTGATCTTCAAAAATGTCAGTTGTTATCTACTGTCTTTTTGATCCCTATTCTTTTATTGTTCTTGCTGTTCAATAATATTTTTTTCTTATTCTTTTACTCTCAGTAACTCCTTGTGTCTTCATGGCTTTATTCACCTTGCTTGTGATGAAATGATTTAAAAAAATATTTGGATGTTTCTGTTGTAATGGAAGTCCCACACTCCCTATCACCTATGTGGACTGACTATATCAGTAGCTATATATAGTGAGCACATATACCGGGAGCTTGCTTCGGCAATTAGTTGGAGATTCGTCTCCAGCTAAGCTAGTTAAACTCTCTGCCTAGGCTATACCAAAGGGCAGGGTCTCATCTCGGGTGGTAGACAGTTATCAAACCCCATTTTTTACGGGGTTTATGGAGAATTTTTGCATCAGCCTACAGGCTCGGATACCCCACATTAAATTCGGCCTTGTGCCACATCAGACTGCGTGGGGTGGTTGGCAAATATCCTTGCTTTGGCAACTAGTTGGAGATTTGTTTCCAGCTAAGCTGGTCGAACTCTCTGTCTTTGGGTGGAGAGGAACCCAGACAAAGCTATGCCAAACGGCAGAGTCTCATCTGGGGAAGTAGACAGCTACCTAACCCGTTTTTATGGGGTCTATGGGGAATTTTTGTCCGACCCCACGGGCTCGGTTTTAACCCTGCTATCAAAACAGCCTTGTGCCATATCCTGCCTCATGGGGAGGTGAGGTAAATAACCTTGCTTCAGCAATTAGTTGGAGATTCGTCTCCAGCTAAGCTAGTCAAACTCTCTGCCTTTGAGCAGAGAGGAACCCAGACAAGGCTATGCCGAAGGGCAGAGTCTCGAATGGGGTGGTAGACAGCTACTTGTCCCCGTTTGTTATGGGGTCTACAGAGAATTTTTGCCCAAGCCTACGGGCTCGGTTTTGACCCTGCATTAAAAACGACCTTGTGCCACATCCCGCCACTCCCTTGCTTTGAGAATTACTAGCCTGCCACCCGATTCCCTGTCTTTCAGTAGTGTCTTCTCTTTTCCAATAAACCTCTCTTTCAATTATGCACATGTTGCTGTTCCTTCACTTGAGTACCACCATTGTCTGTAAGCTCTTTAAGGATACAACAGTTTCTATCTTAATTATTAGCAATATCACATGATAGGTGACCTTACTTATCCCTTAGCACTCATTTTAAATTTTATTTAATACTATTATCCTTTTCTGCTTCAATATCAGTTTCTTCTATTTTTTCCACAGGGAAATTGATGGATTCTTATCAACAAAAAGGGTCACTTAGAAATGATGCTTGTAAACAATCAATATTTGTCAATGAAACAAGAGTCATGGTTAGTTTTGTAAATATTTTGTTGCTTATCTGAGCAGAGATTTACACTGTTTTTCTGTGTTACCTTCATATATTCTATTTTAAACTAGCTGATGGAAAAACTTTTTTGGATACATTTTTTTTTTCAGTAATACTTTTCCGATGCTTCAAATTTTAAGTAGAAATAAAACAAAAATAATTAAATTATCTTTATGTTTTTCAGAACTGAACATCAATAAGGATTAAAATGGCTTTCTCTCAATAAACCTAATTCTGCTATAAACAATGTACAGTTTTATTAGGCTTTTGTCTATTGTCTTATTTGCAATTTAGTGTTAAGGAATTGATTTTAATTCAGTATGGAAAGAATTAATGTTTTCTTGCTTTTGCACATTCTTTAAACTTTTACCTCATTATACATTGTGCATATATATATATATATGTGTGTGTATATATATATATATATATATATATATATATATATATATATATATATATATATATATATATATATATATGTGTGTATATACATATATATATATATATATATATATATATATATATATATATGTATTGCGATTGGTAAATTGTCGCTATTTTATATTTTTAATTTTACATATGCATTTTGTTTGTTTTTTATTTTTTTCAACTGCAGTGTATAGTAGGGTAAGTTGGGCACCATCTGAGAGAAAAAGAAGCACCATGATGCAATTCACTCTGCCAGAAGTTTGGAAACGGCATGCTGTACTGCTTGGCATTTGTGCTGGAAGCTCCAATACAAACATTTCAGAGTGTTCAGGTGTCAATCTGATGACAGTAGGGAGGATGTGGAAAGAGCTGGATGACTCTAATGGTGATTAAGAAGGTATGGCAGCTCGGAAAACTTACTCCTATCATTCTGATGAGAAAAGAAGTCCAGAATTTTTTGGTGAGATCCTCAGACTCAACACATCAAGTGCCTTGAGGAAGTAGTGATGCCCTGGGTCGAGAGGGTAGCTGCTGGAAGAGCCTATGTGTGGAAACAGGACCATGCCACACAAGAAGGAGACCCCAGTCATGGCTGTCAGACAATTTCTGTGACCATATCACCCCTTATATCTGGCTGCCCAACTCCCTTGACTGCATCCCCCTTGGTTATTATGTGTGGGGCACAGTTGAGTGAGAGACCAACAAAATTCCTTTTAACACCAAAGATGAACTGAAGGCAAGGATTATGGCAGCATTCACCAACTTAAACAAGGAGACAGTCCAAAAGAGATGCAGGAGATTCTGAAGTCATCTAAAGGCTGCGGTTGAAGCCAATGGCGATTTTATTGAATAAATTTACTCTTTCATATTTGAAGATATTTTTGTGTCATTTTGGTAAATATATCTGTTAAAATGAGATGTCAGTGTTATTTTCATTTTAGATGACAATTTATCCATCGCACCACATATATGAACAATGAGTTATGTATCTACATATATATTGGCACCTGTAAGCAAATATGTGGATATAGATCTAACAGTATGAGGAAAAATATGGAAAAACAAAAAATCCAAATATGCAAATTTACTTGTTTTTAATGTTGTTTCAATTTCGACGTCAGACGTTTCAGTCTAGTAGACCTTCTTCAGGACATAGTTATTAAAACATAATCAAAATTAGACAATATTCAAGTCAACATGAAAAGATGATAGACACAAGAATAATCAAAACAAAATGAACATAAACGAGATATTCGCCTCGGTAATTTAAACAATGCTTTATTTGTACACATAACTAAATCTGATCATAATTTCGATTTTGATTCTGTGAAGATTTTAAAATATATTCATAATAAAAATCTTAGACGGATTTGAGGCAGGCATAATATCTGTCTCGCGCACGGTGAATACTAGACCCGGCTTCTTTAATATTTCCCCTTTTCTGGCAAGATTAATGCTGGACAAACGTACTTATAAACTTTAGGTTCTAGTAAAATTCTTCTTTTTCATTAATAATAAACTCTATTTTAGGAATACGTTTTCACAACATCGCCCACGTGACGCCAACGTGATCGCATTTCAAAACGGAATGCTGATCTTAAAATTCAGTCATTTTGTTTTGATTATTCTTGTGTCTATCATCTTTTCATGTTGACTTGAATATCGTCTAATTTTAATTATGTTTTAATAACTATGTCCTGAAGAAGGTCTACTAGACCGAAACGTCTGACGTCGACATTGAAACAACATTAAAAACAAGTAAACCTGCATATTTGGATTTTTTGTTTTTCCATATTTTTCCTCATATTGGCACCTATATACTGTATATTTGGGCACTAATCTTTCTTTGATACATGTTTCACTGAAACTGACAGACAGGGAACATTTTTAATGTTTTTTATGCAGTTTTTATAGTGTTCTCATAGTATTCTTTTTATGGGGACTAAGAGTGTTTTACAACTGTTCAAAGTGATTACTGTTCCTGAAAACTATAAGGACACTAGTAAAACTGAATATAAAACTTACAAAATTTTCCATGTCCTTTATATTCAATGAAACAGAAAATATACAATATATACATAAAATATCCATTCTATAAATCAACCATTTGCCCTTGCATGGAATATTGCTGTCATATATGGTCTGGAGCCCCCACTATCCATCTTAGGGTCCTTGTCAAAATCTAGAGATGGCTATGCAGTGTGGTTGGACCTGAGCTGGCATCTCATTTAGAGTTGCTCTCTCACAGACGTGCCGTCGCCTCCCTCTGTCTTTTCTTACTACAACAGTAACCAATGAGCTATTTTTGCTAGTTCACAAACTGTATGATTTTAAATGTGCCACTAAGTCGGCATCTCAGTCCCACCCTTTCACTGTTAAAACTGTTAAATCTATTTCAGTAGCTTCATGTCTCGCACTTCTCATCTGTGGAACTCCTTGTTTCTGAGCTATAATCTCCATCTATTCAAATGCAATGTCTTGATCTATTCCCTAAATTTCTCTTCATCCTTTCCTCTCTCACGCCTCTTTACTCTTGCTCCCACTTTCTGTAACCCCTTGCATGCTAGTGGCACTCCTGCCTTGCTTAAGGTGAAAAGTTAAAAAAAAAATATTCATATATATGGTATAGAAGATTAGGAAACCACCTGATTCCACTACCATGGTTTCAACCTTTTGGTATCTTCAGGCGATTTCAGTCAATTGATTTCTTAATGTTTTATTTTTTTTAAATAAAAATTTATGAATGCTATATTTTTTTAAAAATAAATAGATGAATAAGTACATGACGTGAGGTATGGTAGAAGATGAGTGAAGGAGGAAGAGGAGATTTTTTTATATATCAAGAATAATATTGGGTAAATTGCATGAGGAAGTTGGATATCTACAAACAAAAGTGATGGAAGGAAAATGAAAACGTCTCTAAATGAATTCGGCTAGATATAAAAAAAAAATTCTAAAATCCCCAGCACCCTTTGTTTGTGAGCATGTGTAGTCCTACCAACATAACAAACTTAGTCTGATGAAGTCCAGAAAGATGAAATACGTCACAAGTAAACTTTTTCCACTTTGTCATACAATTTCCCCAATATATAAATACATATATATATATATATATATATATATATATATATATAAGGGAGAGGTTATGGTTGTTCTAATGAGAGAAAAGTGTATATTTTAAAGAGTAGAGAGAAGCCGCAAACATTTTTGGTTATAATGTGGATTCTTTAAATATATATATTATCCTTTATTCTCCATATTTGTCCTACACATGTTTTGGGTCTTGTGACCTTCATCAGGCGAAAAGTGGTTATTTCCAAATATTATTTAAAGGAAATAATTTTTCCTTATGTTTTCTGATGTTTAACCATGTAAATTTCAAAATAAGTTATTCCAAAATTTGCTTGAAAATGAAACAGTACTAGGGATTTTAATTTAATTCTATAATTAAATTTGAAGTTTTTAGTTTCTGTTTTTGAAACATGGTAATTCTTGTGTAGTGATGGAACCATATTTTTAAATTAGTAAATATATATATATATATATATATATATTTTTAATCCTACTTTATTTCTTCTCATTATAAACACTATTTTTAGTTGATAGAAGTGTTTAAGCCGCTATTCCTGATAAAGGCTGGTTGTTATTAAATTTACAACTTGAGAAAATAAAAGACACAGACAGCAACTCAAAAATGTGTACCCACTAAAAATAACATTTAGAGAAATAATATATATTCTGTGTGTGTGTGAATGTGTGTGTACTTACCATAATTGAGAATATGCAGAACAAAAAATAATCATTGTCCCAAATATCTTCAATTCAAAATCTTCAAAACAATTGCCTTCATATAGTGCAATCCTCTATTTTTTGCATCAAAAAAGGTTATAAAAGATTCCACTCTAATTGAGCATATTTGGTAAGCTGTAGCTCAATATATATCCAGGTCTGGGGAGTGACTGCAGAGGCATAATATTTTTTTAATAATTAACCATTTCAATACAAAAAATGGTATTTTCCTCAATTTGACAAAATATTAGAATTATCTGAGATCCCTTTGTTTTAAGGAGCCTTCTAATTATCATATTTTATATATTCTTTTTATATACTAGAAAACAAATAATTATTGGCACATTCAAATAATAGAATCTTCTGCATGATCAACAGAGACAGACATGGAATGAAACTTTGAGAAGAAGTATTGCTATTAAATAAATGATTCGGTCTTGTGCATCTTTGTCATTTACATAGAGTGATAAGGAAAATAAAGATGAAGGCGCCAGTTTAAATTAGTTCTGAATTTAAAACATTTGAGCGAATAAAATATTTATATTATTATAAAGCTAGCTGTTGTTGAAAGCAATTGAAAATTTCTTTTTAGTCATTTCACCCCAAGCAAAGAGAATAATGTCAGTCAGATGCAGAGAGAGGTTAAAGGGAGTAAAAGAGAATTAAGAACAATAAAGGAACAGGATTCAGGAAGGCAGAAAATCACAATTGATGTTGTATTTAAATTTTTGAAGATTGTAATTGTCAGGGAAGCAAAAAATCAGAAGGGAGTTTTACAGGCGTGAAGTGTGAGAAAAGAAACTATTAGAATATAACAAATGGTTGCATTTAGTTAGTTCAACATTAAAAAAAGGTGAGACCTAGTTGCCAATTTAGCAGCACACTTAAATTATTGCAGTTGAGGTGCCAAAGAAGAAATCTCATCAGAGAAATTGCCATGGAAATAGTTGTGGAATAAACAAATGGAAGCCACATCATGCCACTGAGGAAGTGTCTGAAGTCAATTACATTATGGACACTTCTTTGAATTTTGTCAAGAATCTTGAGATATATAATAGAATCACCAGAATAGATGTGGCAGCAATATTCAATACATGAATAAATTTATAAATGTGCAAGATGGATTTGGAGGAGAAACATTGTCTGGCATTTCCAGCTGTAGACCTAGCAATTAATTAAATATAATTATTCTGCTTCATGCCAGTGGCAAACATGAAACAAGGAGGTGCAAAGAGATGCTCTCCTGGGGGGTTAGCATCAGCCATGTTGATGATAGGTAGAGAAGGTGTTCTACGGTGATTAAATGAATACAGTTTTGTTTCGGGGGCATTAAAATTTACAAGCCATTTCTTGACCCATTTATCCACTGATTAGAGGTCCTTTTCAAGAGCAGTTGCCAGTTTTAATATGTCAGACCAGACCTGTCAGACTTGCTACTAAGTTAAGAGTAAATAGTTGTGTCATCAGTATAAATACCTATTTGGGAACTGATGACATCAGGAAGGTCATTGATGAAGATGAGAAACAGCATAGGTCTAGGGATAGAGCCCTTGAGGATCTTAGCAACAATGTAAATGTTCTATAAACATTTCCATTCAACACATACTTCATTACATAATTTTTTAAGAGTGATTAGATTAAGCCAAATATTTGTCCCAAAACACCATAGCCCTTGAGAAAGTCAGCATGTCAAACCCTGTTAAATGTCTGAGATATCTAGAGCTACAGCCCAAGCTTTGCCATTCTTATCTAAATCTTGATAGACAAATTCAGTGACAACTGTTATCACATTGGTAGTAGACCTGGAGAAGTAGAAGCCATATTATTTATATGAAAGAAGTATGTGTGAAGTAAGACGCTAAACCACTTCAGTATTAATTATTTTGCTAAAAATAGATAAGAGACTAATAGTGTGTAAATTCAAGGGGTCAGAAAGCTACCCAGATTTCTCAAAGCCAAGAATTACAGAAGAGGTTTTCCAACAAGTGTTCTAGTTTAGAAAAGGTAGCAAAACTATGAACAGAGTCATGTACATATCAGTTTGTAGAGACTCTATTCTCAGTGGAAAATCAAGCAGAGATAATCCAGGTGAGTCAAAGGTGGATGAGGATATGATTTTGTTCAGCACACTCTTGCAGATCCACCGGTAATCTCTAGAACCAACCTTGTGACTGGCTATATTGGTGTCTCATTCTTTGAGGATATGTTTATACTCATACCGAGCAGTGACAAAGAGAAATCTGTTACAATCAAACCTATCACTCTTGTATAGTCAGAAGAAGTGATTCCTGTATCTATAGTGATGGAATAGTCAGGAGAGAACCAAAGAGAAGATTGTTGCTTCATTTAGTATTTCCATGTTGACATGAAAGCTTCAATGCTGAGAAGAGATCACAGTTGCATGTTTCTCAACAGAAAAATATCATTTCAAAGAATGCCACAAAGAAAGTCATGAAATGAGTCTCAATAATTGTGTTGATAACAGAAAGATGTTTTGTTAATAGAGGGTTCTTGCATGATGAGAGAGCAGAAAGAGATATCTATAGACCCTACCATGTGGCTGGAGTTACTACGAAGGGAACGACATGAGTCCAGGGTAGCGGTAAGGAAGAAATAAAGTAGAGAAACATGTCCATCAGCCTGGGTAGGTCTACTATTTGAGTCAGAAATTGAGCAGTTGAGAAGTTCAAAGTCTTGATGCCAGCAGGGTTAGTGGCATTAGAGTGATGAAGCCACTTTACTTGATGGGCATTGAAATTACTGAACACAAAAATTTTTGCTGACAAGTCTAGAGTGAGGGTGCTATCTATACTATCAAAAATTCTATCTAGCAAGCAACAATCATTAGGAGAAGGGGAATGATAAAGGAAGATGAGCTAACGGACTGAGTTTAATTGTGAAAGTTGGAAGAAAATTTCAGAGACTCGTTTCCTTGCTAGTTAGAGATGTTCACGAATATAGAGACCAAGGTGGACACTAGAATCTTTTCGAAAGTGAGGAAGATCCCCAGGAACAGAGAATTCAATGGAAGGGATTAAAGAGATCAGATTAGTCTCACAGAAAGTGAGGATGTCTAGAGAACATTTCAAGATAAATGATTCTGTACGGCAGAAATGGTATAAATAACATGAATGTTGAAGAAAGAAAGGTTAAGGGGTTTAAGTGTTTTTTTTTTTTTCACAAGCTGGTTTAGTCTTATTTTCTTTGTTTTGGTCATGATTTAGTTTTATGGTGGTAAAGTCCAAGAATATTAGTAACTTTTGGTCATTAAATTCAAAATGACATGGCTGGTAATTGGTGCAACCTGCAACATAGCATGGCTTCAGGGTTGTCCACCAGAAGTGATTGTAGAGACATGTGCAATATGGCTCTACAAGAAACTTGATATTATGAAACTCAGAGCAGCCTTTCTAAATATCACCTAAGAGTTTGGGCTTCTTGCTACCAGTCAGGATGCCAACCCAGTATCTTCAGTCTGAAGAGACATAGCTTCCAGCCAATCATATCCCAAAAAATTCATGACAGATATCCTTATTAAGCCCTCAGAAGAAACTGAAAACCCCATTCTAAATAGGAAACAAGGATGTTTCTACCCTTGTTCAAAAGATGGGGGAGGATTATGACCTCAGTGATAGGTAGATCTATCTATTCCTATTGAAAAACAAGTATTGACTTACTAGCAGTCTAATCTTATTTATTTGATTCTATAAATATCGCTTTTACTGCTACTTCCTGTTAATATCCTTGAAAAATATGAATTCTATAATTCTTAATTCTAACTGATAGATAAGATAAGCCTGAACAAAAAGAAACAGTTATTTTTAACATCAAATCAATTGGGAAACTTATAAAAAAACCATAAGAATGGTCTTTAATATGATAAGTTCTGACCTGGCATCTCAGCTTTAGTCACATGCCCACAGATGTTACATGACTTCTCTCTGTTGTTTATATAATGCCTTTCAACTGTTATGATAAATTATCCTCCTTGGTACCTTAACCATATGATTGTAAGCATATTACGAGATTGGCTGACAGGTTTCATCATCTTACTGTTGAAATAGCTAGATTTAACCAAGTTCTATTATAATAAGTTATTTTCTCACACTTCTTACCTGTGGAACTCACTTCAGTTTCCTTGCTTCCCTGCTATTTACATTCTTGAAAGATTTAAATGCAACACCATTCACCATCTTCTGAATGCTCTTTTTTATTGCCCTTTCTCTTCACTAAAGTCTTCCCATCTTCTTTAACTCCCTGTAACTCCTTGAATCTTAATGGCATTATTTCCTTGCTTGGGAGCGAAACAGCAAAAACAAAAGACATTAAATCTAAGGTGTTCTAAATTTACTTTCTCAAGCATTTTTTTTCTACCCATTCTCCTCATAATCCAGTTTTCTTCTCAAATCCTCCGCATCAAATAAAATGCCTTCTCTGTGTACACCCAGCAACACAGTTCAATTACTAAATCATCTCTACTTACAACTTCCTTTCTCACATTAGAAATCTTTGAGACTTTTTTTTCTCTTGGCCTAGATATTACAAATATTTCTGTCCAAGCTTTGTTTGTTATTTTATTCTTTGATTTTGGCAGAAAATAGTGTGTGAGGGGGTCAAATGAAAGGTCAACTTTGTCACTATCCAGAAAAAATCTGTGAACAGAGAAGGCAAGTAAGCAATTCAGATGATCTTACATCACAGCAAGCCTACAACATAATCAGACTTGTAGGTCTGAGGTCAGCTCATACAATCAGAATAAGACCTTAATGATGACGTATGGCCTCTCTTGTTTTCCTCTCTTTTCTTTATAACACATGTTTATCTGCTGGCTAAAAGTCTAGTGAAATTTTCTTTGCCTAGAGTCTTCCAAATCTGTTTAACTATCTTCTGTCTGTGGCTAGAGTCATAAACCAAAGTTGGTGGAGGCTCTAATATAGGAATAAAAAGAAATCTACATTATGTTTTTATTTTCCCTTTAGTTTATCATGTCAGATTTTGTATTTTACAAATATGCAAATGTACTTGCTAAACATAAAAAATAGAACAAATAGGTTAAATATAGTCTGTGTGATTCAAAATGTAATCCAGTCCTAAATGGATTGATCAATTTTATGTATTTAACAACTGATTTGTAAAAATATTTAAATAAGTGAAATGTCCCAGGGATTTTTTCCATGATACAAAATGGCGTCTCAAGAGAAAGATTCCTTTTTACTTGATCTGAAATGATTTCTCAAGAGTTGATTCACCCTCATTTCCTCTGTGTTCCAAAATTAAGAAATCAAGAATTAACATTTTGTGGAACAGACTCTTTGATGCAACTCAGGACACTTTAAGGGTCAATTATTATCTATTCTCCTTATCCTTATAATTTCCAATGCCTCATCTTTTAATTCATCATTATCATTCCAATTTTACATTGAGTGGCTCTTGAGCCATATAGTGGGTGAAATTTATTAAAAATAAATTTTATTCCAAATATTTCACTGGAGATGTTTTTTTTTAATCATTTCACCCCAGGCAAGGTTTATTACCTTTAGCCACCAAGATCTAAGAGTTTACTGAGTGTTTTTTTTTTTTTTTAAGCATTTCATCCCAAGCAAGGCAGAAGTGTCACTTGCACAAAAGGGGTTACAGAGAGTGGGAGCAAGTGTAAGAGACAAGTGATTGAGGAAAGGATAAAGAGAAGGACAGGGAATTAGATCAAGGCATCAGAAGATGTCAATTGACATTACATTTGAATATTTGAAGACTATAACTGTCAGGGAAGCAAGTAAGAGGAAGGGAGTTCCACAGATGGGAAGTGCAAGACATGAAGCTATTGGAGTAGAAGAGATGACTACATTTAATCATTTTGACAGTGAAAGGGTGGGACTGAGATGCCAACCTAGTAACACACTTAAATTCATGCAGTTTGGGAACAAACAAAATTAGATCATCGGAGCAGTTGAAGAGAATATAAGGAAAAGAAAAGATTATTATTATTATTATTATTATTAAAGAAAGAGGATGATAAAAGAACAGGAATTCAGGAGGCAATGGCTGGCATTGTATTTAAATTTTTGATGATCAAAGTCTATTGGGAGGCCAGAAACCAGAAGATAGTTCCACAAGTGAGAAGTGCGAGATAAGAAACTGTTAGCATAGAAATTAGACTTACATCTAGTTATTTCAACTGTAAGATGATAAGATCTTCTGCCAATCTAGTACTCCAGTTAAATTCAAATAGTCTAGGAACCAAAGAGGAAATCACATCAGAACAATTACCATGAAAGTATTTATAGAAAAGACACAGGGAAACAATGTTAAGGCAGTAGGAATGTGACTGAGGTGCCAGGTCAAGACTAATAACATTAATGAATATATATTCTCTCCAGAATCTATCTTATGCATCTATAAGTCTACCATTCATTCTTGCTTAGAATATTGCTGGCATATATGGTCCTGTGCTCCTGCTATATATTTAGAGATAATTGATAAAATCCAAAGAAGAATCAGCAATATTATTGGTCCTGATCTGGTGTCTCAGCTTCACTCACTTTTCCCACTGCTGTAAACTTGCCTTTATTTTCTATAAATACTTTTGTGGCAAATGTTTGGACGAGCTCTTCAATATGATACTTAGACTTTACAAATTGAAATGATATACTAGACTGACGATGAGGTTTTATCACTTTAGAGTTGAGTTGGCTAGATGTAACCATAACTTCTATGCTAACAGTTTTATTTTTTTCACATTTCTTGCAAGTGGAACTATCTTCCAGCTCCATGCTTTCCAGTCAACTTTGATCTTCAAAAATTTAAATGCAAGTCATTTGGTATCTACTGTCTTCTTGATTGCTCTTCTATTTTTCTCACTTTTTAATAATGTTTCTCTTTTTATTATTCTTTCTCACCCAGTAACCACTTTTTGTTTTAGTGGCTTTATTTTCTTGCATGTGCTAGAATGAATAAAAAAATATGAATGAATAAAGAAATTAAAAATAACAAAAATGAAGAAATTATTTAAAATTATTCATAGAATTGTATAATAAGAAACAAATATACATAATCTCAGAAATTCGGTTAAAACAGATGTCTATAATTTAAATATAAAGAAATAATCTGCAATGTTATCATTCCTGACCGGGTATCTCAGCTTCAGTCACCTTCCCACGGTAACATAGGTTCCCTGTACCATTTCTATAAATAGCACTTTCTCGGACTAAAGGAAGTGGAAAGATTATATTATATTATATTATATTATGAATCAATGCTAAGTCTTCTGCTGCTGCCGCTTCACTTTTCATGCTAGACAATTTTTCTCAGCAGAATCTATCATACATATTTATAAATCTGCCATTCACCCTTGCTTTAAATATTGCCGCAACATATGGTCTGGTGCTCCTGCTACATATTCAGAGATTCTTGATAAAATCCAAAGAACAATCTGTAATGTTATTGGTCCTGACCTGGCATCTTGGCTTCAGTCACTTTCCCATAACATAGCTTCCCTGTACAATATCTATAAATAGCACATAATTTCTATGCTAACATTTTCTTTTCTCGCACTTCTCACTTGTGGAACTCTCTTCCGGGTCTATACTTTATAGTCAACTTTAATCTTCAAAAGTTTAAGTACAATGGCAGTCACTTTCTACTGTTCTTCTGATTACTCTTCTTTTGTTCTTGATCCTTAGTAAAGTTTCTGTTTCCTAATTAATTCACAACCAATAAACCCTTGCATCCTAGTGGCTTTACTGCCTTGCAAGGGTTGAACTTGATTAATAAAAAAAAAAGAAAAATATATTAGTTCTAACATTTTTAAATTACTATAAAATATAGATTTGCTCTGTTTAAACAATATACAACATAATAAAATCTAACATAGTATACATTTTTCCATTGTTAGTCTGTGGCCTCATGTCCAATGTGTCTTTATGCCATGATGAAGTTTCTTTTGACCAAGAAAAGATGAACCTCACACTTATAAAGAATGGCTACTCTTCTCCAAAAACAAATTTCTTTTCTCAGGTTACAAGACAGATTGCTGCATTAAACCTACATAGGTGCAAATTATATTCTCCACTGCATAATTTTGGGCTGGACTTTTTTTTGATGACAAAAAGAAAATTGCTCCCATTGTCACCTTAGGTAAATCCTATATTGTCACGAATAAGTGACAAAATAAAATTTGAACAGATAATTGTGAATTTCAGCTCAGTAGATCTATCTTCAGAGAAACCAAGTGCAAATAAATTTGAAGTCTATTAGATAAGCAGATAGATGAGCCACATAAGTAAACTAATCATTAGTATTCTAAATAAATACATCTTGAGGTAGAATAAAACCAGACACAGAGAAAGAACAGTGTGACTTTCTTGAAGATATTGGAATAAAAAATGCCATTCTTATGCTACCTGAGTGAGCAATTTAAAAGTAGAAAGATCTGTATTTATGCTTCATAGATTACACAAAAGGACTTGATATGACACAAAGAACTACTTGAAATGCTAGAAAAGCTTGATTATATTTTTAATCATTTCAACTGAATGAAGGCAATTAAGATGCAAGTGGTTACTGAGGATGAAAGAAAATGAGAAGATGCTAGTGACAAGAATGGATAATAAAAGTGCAGGATTCAGGAAGACAGAAGATGTCAGTTGGTGTTGTATTTAAAGTTTGTAAGTAGCAGGGTAGCAAGAAACTGGGAAATGATTTCCACAAGTGAGAAGTACAAAAGAAGAAACTATTAGAATAGAACTTACAGTTGAAATCTATCAATTTCAACCATAAAAAGATGAGACCTAGTTGCTAACCTGATAGTACAGTTAAATTTGTTGTGGTACTGGGGATGATAGCTTATTAGAACAATTTCCATGAAAATATTTATATAAAAATCAGAAGGAAGCTACATTACTGCAGTGGGAAAGTGACTGAAGCTGAGATGCCAGGTAAGGGCTGATAACATTACAGATATTTTGCTGGATTTTTTTCACGGATTTTGATATATATATAACAGGAGCACCAGACCAAATATAGCAGCAATTAAACCTACAGAGATGCAAATTATATTCTCCACTGCATAATTTGGGGTAGGACTTTTTTTTTGACAACAAAAAGAAAATTGCCCCCATCGTCATCTTAGGTAAATCCTATATTGTCACGAATGATGAATGATGGTATATTTATACAAAAATTAAAATATTTATAAAAATAGATTCTGTTAGGGAGTATTATCTGGCATATATCAATGAACCAACTTTCCTAGCAGCAGACCTAGTAAATGATTCAATATATTTATTTCACTTCATGTCAGTAGAAATCATGAGACCAAGAAAGCACAAAGAGTTGCTCTCCTGGAGGTTAGCATCAGCCATGTTGATAGAAGGCAAAAAGGGTTCTCTATAATGACTAAAAGATAGCAGTTTCGTTTTGAAGGCATTAAAATTTACAAGCCATTTCTTGCCCCAGTTAAAAACTGATTGGAGGTCATTTTCATGATCAGCTGCCAGTTTTACAATATGTCATCAACTTAAATAGCAAGTTGGGAACTAATGACATTGGGAAGGTCAATGATAAAAATCAGAAAAAAACGCAGGTCCAAGGATAGAGCCCTTGGGGAGCTTTCATTACCTGATTTGTTAAGAAAGATATTTGAGTATCTTTCTAACCATTATATTGATAGAGAACAAGTTTAGTGAAATTGAAAGAGGAGTGACATCTGTTCGGATTTTCTCATCAAATTTATTTAATCCGTACAGTGAGATAAAAACAAGTCATAGCAGGATTTATTGGGGAAAATAAATTTAACAATATGTACGATACAGATGACAATATTTACATTAGTCGGACTATTGTCCTCATCTTTGTCGCCATATTTGTCACAACGTTTCGGCCGTTGTACGCTTCGGCCTTCTTCAGGTGGTTGGAATTTCGAACCGAACCCTTTATTTCGATCACTGGGGTAGACTGTTCTAGTTCCATGAGCCATGTTTGATGGATTCCAACCACCTGAAGAAGGCCGGAGTGTACAACGGCCGAAACGTTGTGACAAATATGGCGACAAAGATGAGGACAATAGTCCGACTAATGTAAATACTGTACATAATACCTCATCTCAGAAATATAGACAGACACAGATGACAATGTGTTGATGGTAGACTGAAAACTGAATGAATTCTTAGACAAGGTAGTAAAAGAAAGCAAGGCTAACTATTAGCTATAAGTAGACACAATGCATGCTTGTCAGCAAAAGAAACAGGAGAGTTCAACATCAGACCTATATAGAAATGGATAGTGGGAGTTACAGATAATAGAAAATATGGCAGTGAAATCTAAAAGTGTATAGGAATAGAAATAGATGATTTATAGAAGCTATGAAGTAAAGAAATATCCATGGAAAGAAAGAAAAGAGTGCTTAATTCTATCTCGTATCTAATCTTTTAAATTTTTTTTTTTTTTTTAAGTGTATCACCCCAAGCAAGGCTGGAGGCCACTAGCACGCAAGGAGGTAAAGAAGGGTTGGAGGAAGAGCAGATAGGAGTGGTAAAGGAGAGGATGTGGAGAAAGAGAAAGACAGTGGGTCGATCAAGGCAAGGGGGTTACAGAAGATTTGGAACGAGAGCAGATAGGAATGAAAGGTGAAAGGATGTGGAGAAGGGAAGTGGATAGATCAAGGCAACTGGAGATGTCAATTGACGCTACACTTAAACCGCTGGAGATTGTATTTGTCAGGGAAACAGGAATAGGGAAGGGAGTTCCACAGGCGAGATGTGCGAGACATGAAGCTATTGGAGTAGAAGTGACGTCTACATCTAACAGTTTCCACGGTGTAGGGTTGGGAGCGGGATGCCAGCCTCGTGGGGCGTTTAAATTCACGAGGCCTACGGACAAGCGAAGGCAGCTCCTCGGAGCAATTGCCGTGAAAGTACTTGTAAAAAAGGCAGAGCGAGGCAACATCGCGTCTGTGAGAGAGCGAGTGCAGACGAGATGACAATGTTGGACTATCTTCTCACAGATGAAGAAAAGTCTTGAAGTCACAGAGATGTGGTTCTTCAAAGGGATGCTGAGAATACCAGACATAAAATTTGTGAATAACAAGGAAGTTTTAAGAAAAGGACAAGAAGACACATCCTTGTCTTATGCCTCTTTCTGTTTTTATATTATTTACCGGATTCATTTTCTATCTGCATGCAGGCAGTTTGTTCACAGTATTATATTTAAAATACGACACCTAAATATTTGCATAATAAAAATATCTGGTAGCTGGTACTGTTTAGGGCATGGAATTATGGCTCTCCACAACTTCCTGTTCTTTGTAGCTATTTTCTTTTATGTTACCCTGTACAGAGCCTTGAGGTAGATGGTTATAGAATGAGGTACAGTTTATGGGGATATGTGGGTAAGATAATATTTATTCCCTTATCATCCCACCCAATCCCTACTCTGCCATCCATAAATTTCTAGAGCCCTTAATGAGGAAAGAGATCTTAGAAAATTTGACACTCACAGGACATATTGTGGCCAAGAGGGATAGAGGAAAACAGCACATAACCGACCTAACAAGCTTTTGTAAATGCTTGTCAAAACAGGAATTAGGTGGGATAGCAAAAAAACAGACTTTACTAAGATCTGTCATCTCGTCTGCAGTCGTTCTCTCACAGACACGCCGTTGCCTCACTCTGTCTTTTTTACAAATACTTTCACAGTAATTGCTCCGATGAGCTGCTTTCGCTGGTTCCCAGGCCTCATGAATTTAAGCGTCCTACGAGGCTGGAATCCCATTCCCACCCCTTCACTGTTGAAACTGTTAGATGTAGACGTCTCTTCTACTCCAATAGCTTCATGTCTCGCACATCTCGCCTGTGGAAATCCCTTCCTTATTCCTGTTTCCCTGACAAATATAATCTCCAACTATTTAAGTGTAACATCAATCAACATCTCCATTTGCCTTGATCTATCCACTTCCCTTCTCCACATCCTTTCCCCTTTCATTCCTATCTGCTCTCGCTCCAAATCTTCTGTAACCCCCTTGCCTTGATCGATCCACTATCTTTCTCCACATCCTCTCCTTTACCACTCCTATCTGCTCTTCCTCCAAACCTTCTGTAACCCCTTGCGTGCTAGTGGCTTCCAGCTTTGCTTGGGGTGAAAAGCTTAAAAAAAAAAAATTTAAAAAAAGCTACAAAGAACAGGAAGACATGAAAAAACATGTTCACCAAAGTCCTGAAGGAAGATAGCACAGAGAAGAAGATTACTTGAAAAAATAAAGATTGAATAAGTCCGGTGAGAAGACACATCCTTGTCTTATGCCCCTTCCTATTTTTATATTATTTACTGGATTCCTTTCCTATCTGTGTGCAGGCAGTTTGCTCATCGTATAAGTTCTGGATTATTCTAATATCTTTCCCAAACTAAAGTCTAATAATACTAAATAAGTTATTGTAAATATTCCTAATAAAAGAAAAATAATACAAACTTGGCAGAATATTAAGGAACAGGAAAATTTAATTAAAAGCAAGAAAAGAGCTCTCGGCTCCTACGAAATATCCACCCTCCTATATGACAGTAAATGCTGGACGACTTCTTAACAGATGAAGAGAAGACTTGAGGTAGCAGAAATTTGGTTCTACAGAAGAATTCTGAGAATATCATAAATGGAGCATGTGAGCTATGAGAAAATTTTTAAGGAAAAAGAGAATAAAAAGGGTACCATCATATCACTATAATTGTCTAAGAACTTTATTTCACTACCATTCAACCATTATTTTTTTTTTTTTTTTTTTTTTTTTAAGCGTATCACCCCAAGCAAGGCCGGTGGCCACTATCACGCATGGGGTTACAGAAGGGTTGGAGGAAGAGCAGATAGGAGTGGTGAAGGAAGGGATGTGGAGAAAGAGAAGGACGGAGGGTCGATCAAGGCAGGGTGGTTACGGAAGATATAGAGCGAGAGCAGATAGGAATGAAAGATGTCAGGAAGTGGAGAAGGGAAGTGGATAGATCAAGGCAATTGGAGATGACGATTGACGCTACACTTAAACCGTTGGAGATTGTATTTGTCAGGGAAACAGTAATAGGGAAGGGAGTTCCATAGGCGAGATGTGCGAGACATGAAGCTATTGGAGTAGAAAAGACGTCTACATCTAACAGTTTCAACGGTGAAGGGGTGGGAACGGGATGCCAGCCTCGTAGGATGCTTAAATTCACGAGGCTTAGGGACAAGCGAAAGCAACTCCTCGGAGCAATTACCTTGTAGAAAAGGCAGAGCGATGCAACATCGTGTCTGTGAGAGAGCGACTGCAGACGAGATGACAGATCAGGGCCAATCACATTGCATATCCGTCTCTGGATCTTATCAAGAACCCTGAGGCAACATGCAGGGGCCCCAGACCATAAATGGCAGCAATACTCCATGCAAGGTCGAATGGTAGACTTATAGACTTGGAGGATCGATTCCGGGGAGAAGAATTTCCTGGCTCGGCACAGGGAACCAACTTTTCTTGTGGTGGATGATGCAACTGACTCGATGTATTTGTTCCATCTCAGATCAGCGGACAGCGTGCAGTATAATTAGAATCTTAAACTTCTCTAGAGTAAAGTCTAACGCCACCCAATAAATTATTGTAAATATTATTCATAGATAAAAATAAATAGGCTAGACAAAGTATTAAGAAACAGGAAAATTTCATTAGAAATAAGAAATGAGAGCTAGGCTTCTATGTAGTGATTTTCCAAGCGTAGCTCAGATGTGGCACAAGGCCGAAAGTATGGGGCACCCAGTGAGGATCGAATTCACTACTATTTACTAATAGTTCTAGCGAGACGGTTTAAGTGTAGCGTCAATCGTCATCTCCAATTGCCTTGATCTATCCACTTCCCTTCTCCACTTCCTGACATCTTTCATTCCTATCTGCTCTCGCTCTATATCTTCCGTAACCCCCCTGCCTTGATCGACCCTCCGTCCTTCTCTTTCTCCACATCCCTTCCTTTACCACTCCTATCTGCTCTTCCTCCATCCCTTCTGTAACCCCATGCGTGATAGTGGCCACCGGCCTTGCTTGGGGTGATACGCTTAAAAAAAAAAAAAAAAGAGACAAGCTTGCTAACCATTACACCACCTCAAGGTGCCCAAGGCTTCTATGTAATATCAATCCTCCTATATGACAGTAAATGCTGGGTGACTATAATTTTCGAAGCACTTTATGGAATTACTGTTAAAACCATTGTATGCCTTTATATTTGTATGAGTGTAATCGAAATACCATTCACTATCATAAACTTATATATATATATATATATATAGAGAGAGAGAGAGAGAGAGACAGAGAAAGATAGATAGATAGATAGATAGATAGATAGATAGATAGATAGATAGATAGATAAAAGGTTAATGGTCAGAGTTGAATCAGACCAGGAAACAATAGTATTAAAATGTGCTCCAAATACCTGTAAAAAAAAAAAAAAGTAAAAATAAGATGTAGAACTTTCAACTTTAAAAATCATGAGGTCAGTTGATTCTGGGAAGAGAAGAAAAGCAAGGGTATTACAGTTTATCAATAATGCTGATGTAGTTAAGCATTATCTATATTGGTATATAATATTTTTCAAAAACTTTTAAAAAATATTATTTATATTTCTCATAACATTAAATTTAGCAACTAAAATAACCAGTATTACTATATGAGCATAAAAGATAAGGGCATATTATAAATTATTAAATTTATTTTAATTAATATTAGAGTTGTGGCTTATCATCTATTCATTAATAATTATTTATATAATAAAAGGGAGATAACTTAATCTAATTTAATATCAAATTACTAACATTACTAAAGAAAATATATAATAATAAATTAATTACTAAATATGATTAAAAATAAATATAACTTATAAAATATTTTGAAAACCATAATAAATCTATAAATAATATAAATAATATATATATATATATATATATATATATAATAAAAATTATAGTAAAAATGTTTATTAAAAAAATAATAAGTAATAACTCATAATGTGTAATAAACAGAAAAGTAAATAAATACAAAGCAGTACTAAAAACAAAAATTAAACATGCTAGTACAGAAAAATTAATCTGGGTATAATTATATATATATATATATATATATATATATATATATATATATATATATATATATATATATATATATATATATAATCTGGGTATAATTATGTATGTATATATATATATATATATATATATATATATATATATAGATAGATAGATAGATAGATAGATATAGATAGATAGATAGATAGATCACACACTGACTGCTGGTGTTAATAAAATAGTGATCGATGTAATATAACAGAACTATCAAGTATATATATTAATAAATATACATTTTTTTTCTCACCAGTAGCAAGACTTATCGTTTCATGCACAATGCAATTTTCAGGTGCTATAAAACTATGTATTATATTATAACACTATAAAACAACAAAATCTCCCACTACCAACTTTTTACAAAACTTATAATCAGGAAGTGACATTTGAAATTTCTTGGCTACATAATAAGTAAAGAAGTTTTGGGCAATATGACACTGACAGGACATATTGAAGAGAGACAGAGAGAAAACAAGGAGTAACCAACCTAACAAGGAGATAAAAGACTTACCTGATAAGCTTATGTAAATGACTGGTAGGACAAGGAGCAGGAAGGATAACAGAAAGACAAAACTTACTAAGAGCTACAAAGAAAAGGAATTGTGGAGAGCCATCATTGCCCACATTCTGAAGGGATACGGTACATAGAATGCTTATATAAACTTTACAGTTAACAGATAAACTTTACAGTTAACAGATAAACTTTACAGTTAACAGATAAACTTTACAGTTAACAGATAAACCTTACAGAAAATGAATTTGATCTACAAATAATGACAACAAATAAAAAAAAAAGTTCAGTAATCAATCATTATTTTACCCTCCTATACATGAAAATCACCCCTCAACATAACCCTCCACCAAGAGTAGCTACCAGGCTTTGTACAGAGGGAACTGTACTGTAAAAAAAATATCCTTCAATGCAGTTAACAAAATCTTGAAGATTCTGATATTCCAGCACCGAGATCCACTGTCAGTGATATAATCATTATAGAAAATACTATATATATATTTAAGTCATTCTTGGGAACTAGTTTCTCTTCACGATTATATATTCACTAAATTAAGAAAGAGCAAGGAACATCAGTAAAGAAGTTGGCTAATACATTTCTATAAGCATAATGTTACCTATTATTTTAAGTATTTCTCCAAAACACTTTATGTTTCCTCGGAAAGCTAGACAATCAAGACAAAATAGTAGCTATATAAAATGACTGGCACATTATTCAAAATATCACTCCATGATTTGTTGCTCTAATGTTAATAACTAATACTTGGAAAGAATTTCAACAGAAGATGAGGCACATGACTGAAAAGAAAAAAAAATATCCTTATCTCCTAATCACAAAACTCAATTTCCAGTTCTGCCTAAGAAAACAACAAGATGCCCTTTAAAAACAGATGGATATATGTTAGAATTTACTTACTGGGTGGAAATGGAATCTGTCCAAATGGTGAGGGGGCAGATCAGGTGCCACTTTCATAATTGTTTCCAGAGCGGTTTGGTTTTGAATGGCAGGAAAGATGCCGCAGGTAGGAGCTTCAAAAGAAATTTTATAGCATGACCAATTTTGCTAACTCCCCAATAAAATCTCACTCAAATAAGCAAGCAAACAGACAAAAACATTATGAAAAACTAGCCAAAAAAAAAAAGCGACATTAATTTTTTACTTACACTAAAATTTCAGTATCCCCGGAGTTCAAATGTGGTCTTATTTATCTGTCCTTGGCCCAATCTTCAAAACATTTATGTTGAGTATTTTCATTAAACTAAAAGTACTTTACAAGATACATTCCAAATAAGTAAAATAAACTATAGGTCAAAAATCACCATTTGTATTTCTAAGAATCACCTTGTTGTGAAGTCCTAAGTTCTTTGTGTTACTACTCAGTGTTTCTGCATAGTCCCTCTTCCTACTAATTGGAGTCATTATATCGCCTGGGTATTGTGGATATGTTACTTAGTTAATCTACATATCACTACACAACTGAAGATTGAAGGTTTGCATACCTTTTTCAAAAATAATTTACTAGCTGACTTTGGGCCAGAGGAACTTTCTCTTCCTGAATAATAATAATAATAATGATAATAATAATAATAATAATAATAATAATAATAATAATAATGATAATAATGATGATGATGATGATGATGATGATGATGATGACGATGACGATGACGACGACGACGACGACAACAGCAACAACAACAAAATTAACCTATTACTGCATAAAATTTTGTTAAAGTTTTAGCTCCTTTTGCTTAACCTATGTTGAATACCATGCACTAATCATGATAATGAGGTCTTTATATATATATATATATATATATATATATATATATAGCATAATGAGAAGCCACGTATACTTTCTTGATATGTATATAATATGGAGAAAACAACTAAAAAGTTGCAAATTAAAAGAAAAAATGGAATGTTTTTTTTGTGAAAGTATTTATTTATATTTTTTTTATATATATTTGATATTTCAGATCACCCCGATCTTTCGTCAGAAATTAATTAAATAACTGTATTCAGAATTTTGTTTTCAAGTAGCGTCCGTCGCGAGACGCGGACGTCACGTGATGTGGAATGCAACTGTGTTTGAATATTTCTAACGTAAATCTAACGATAATACTTTAGATGTTGTTTAAAAAGGTTTTTTTTTAACTATATCTAAAGAAATTTTTTAACTATTGAAATATTTATACTGATTTAAAATTCCCTAGTTTATATGTGTCTAATATATATATGAAGATACGGGGCTGTCCAGATGTTAGAAGCTCCCACTTGTTCTCACAGACATGGTCCAAAGAAAAGCAGAGTAGTACGTTTGGAGTCTGGTTGGCTGCAGGAGCTCCTGGGAAGGGGTTTAAATTCGACACCCTGCCATCTTTGGGGCTCCACTCTGGATTTTCTATCTGGATTTACTCTCATAACCTTCCCTTCACCCTAGAGAATCCACAAGGCAGCAAAGTCATTGCCTGTTGACCAGGGATGAGTGCTAGAAACTTGACCTACCAAGGCTGTCCAGGTCCCATTTATAAATGTAAGGGTTTGAGATCAGAGTTTTCCCTTTTCTAGACTGGCTGCCAACCAAGTCTAATGAGCCCAGTCTGCCCACCTGGTTGGGTTGTTAACTATTTGCCCATAGCTGTGATCCTAAAAGGTACTACCACTCCAGGTGTTTCTAGGTCTACCCTGAGGTAGATGTAGGAACAACAGCAATTAAGAGGTGGTTCCATGCTCCTAAAAATCTTCCCAATCAGAGGTTTTACTGCTGGATGTTCATACACAGGACAATATATATATATATTTATTTATATATACATACATATATACTTTTTATTTATATATAGATTCATATATATATATTTTATTTATTTATATATAAATATATATATATATATATATACGAATGAAGGGATGATGAAACATTTTCCATGCAAACAAAAAGAGATGCCCAATATATGTGTGTGTGTGTGTGTGTGTGTGTGTGTGTTTCATTAAAAATGACTCACTTATGTATATACATATATATATGGAAAAGAGATTTCTTTTCCTGTATAAAAATTGTTCAAAAGTTTTTACAGGGCACTTTTGGCTAATTTATTAAGTATTTTCCCAGATTTGAATTGTGCTAATTTAAATTGTGCATAGCCATTTGAAAGTAGATATATTTTTAATTTCTGAATAAGGTCATTACATTATGGTTGTGTTCATATTTGATGTTGTTGAAGTATTGTCTTTTGTTATACACACTATGTCCCAAAAAAGATATCACTTGTTCACATATGAGAAAAATTTAAAAAATTAATAAAAGTTACTTGTCAGTCATTTTTAATGAACCACACACACACACACACACACATATATATATATATATATATGTATATTGTGTATTTATATATATATATATATATATATATATATATATATATATAGTGTATTTAGGCAGCAATCTTTTATTTATGCATGTTTCATTAAAAATGACAGACAAGGTACTATGATTAAGCTTTTTATTTAATTTTTATTGTGTTCGAACAAGTGTTTTCTTTTTTGGACACAGTGTGTAGAAATTGTCCAAATGTTCTATAATTCTGAGTGTTTTCGGCTATACTTTTAGTCAGTATCAAAGATGATTTTATTTTTTCAGTTTAATTGAGTGTATGCGTTGGGTGTATGTTTTTAGTGTTATAGAGATGTTTTATTTTCTGAACACAGGTCGCATGTTGTGGCTGTGTTCATAGTTAATATTATTAAATGTTGGCTTTTTCCTTTTTATTTTTAAGGCATCCTTTATTTTTAATCTTTATTTACAGGTAGATGAGGTTATTATGTCAGTACAGTTCTCTGTGTCCTGAATAGCAACCGGGTTTGCAAGACATAGCCATCCTATGTTCGCCAGTTGTTCTATATTTATACTTGTTTATCTAATTTGCATACAATACTACAACAATAAAACATTCAACAGACACACATTCTTAGTTGTATTTAATCCAATTTGTTGAATTCATTCTTGAATGGAATCTTCAGGCCAGAAAATTGCATTTAACCATAAAAGAAACTGTTGTTACTCAGCATTGACATCAGTCTCCACTCATTATATATATATATAATATATATATATATATATATGTATATATTATTCATGTTTCATTAAGAAGTGACAGCCAAGGTACTATGATTAAGCTTTTCATTTAATTTTTCTTGTGTTCAAACAAGTCTTTTCTTTTTAGGACACAGAGTGCGTAGAAACTGTCCAAATGTTCTATAATTCCAAATGCTTTCGGCTATACTTTTAGTCAGTATCAAGGATGATTTTAATCTTTCAGTTTAATTGAGTGTATGTGTTGGGTGTATGTTTTTAGTGTTATAGAGATGTTTTATTTTCTGAACACAGTCGAATGTTGTGGTTGTGTTCATAGTTAATATTATTAAATGTTGGCTTTTTCTTTTTTATTCGTAAGGCTTCCATTATTTTTAATCTTTTTTTTACATGTGAATTATATTTGTATTTTCTACTAGTATGATTTGAATGGAGTCTGGTAAGTTTGTGCGTGTGTTTAAATGGGTTCTAATAGAGCTGTGGTCAGATATCTGTAACATAAGGTGTCTGGATAGGCATGTAGTTGTGTGAGTGATGTAATTATTTATGAATTCGGTTTGATCAGGAACACTGTTCCTTAAAGTGGCATTTGAATTCATAGATAATATTAATTCTTTGTAATTTTGATTTTGCTGGTGTGTTGTTATTTTTGAGGATAAGATTAACTGTTTTAAATTTTTTGATGTAGATAATTAATTTGATTTTTTTTATTTGAGTCAGTTGGGGTGGTGTATTTCTTTATAATATTTCTAAGAGAGATTACAGAACATTTGGACAGTTTCTACACACTCTGTGTCCAAAAAAGAAAACACTTGTTCAAAGACCAGGAAAATTAAATAAAAAGCTTAATCATAGTACCTTGTCTGTCATTTTGAATGAAACATGCATAAATGTGTATATATATATATATATATATATATATATATATATGAAGAAATATAGTCTTAAAGTGTGCTATATTTATGGGATAAAGTGCTCAATATCAGAGATAGAGTGTGTGTAAATATAAAAGTGAACATAGAAGTCAACACTTAGAGGCAACAGTCTGTTTCATGCTAGATGCAATCATTGGGCCATGAGTGCTGTTATTTTTCTCGGCTATTTATATATACGGGTCAGTGGTGCATTGTGGGTAGTCATTTTTGGCAGGTGTTTTACCGGAAGTCGTTTATTTGTTTATTTATTTATTTGTGTCAAATTATTTTGCTTGTTTTTATTTAATTTTATTTTTGTTTTTTATCCTTTATATTTATTTTATTTTTATTTATTTTGATCGGTGTTTTTATTAACGTAGTAAAAATTTGTTTATATAGCTTATTGTGTGTGGTCTATTATGTTTATTAACGTAGTAAAAATTTGTTTATATAGCTTATTGTGGGTGGTCTATTATATATATATATATATATATATATATATCATTTCACTCAAAGCAAACCAATAAAGCCACAAAGTGCCAGGGATTCCTGAGTGTGAAAGAATATGAGAAAAATAAAACATTATTAAAGAGACAGAGAGCAATAAAAGAACACAAGTTAAGAAGGTAAAACATAACAACTGACCAGATGACTAAAGCTGAGAAAGAGATTAAAGCTGATATGCCAGGGCAGGACCAATAACATTGCAGACTGAATTTTATCAAGAATCTCTGATATGTAGCATGTGCACCAGACTAGATACAACGGAAATCTTTAAAGCAAGAATGAATGATAGACTTATATGTAAGATAGATTCTGGTGAGAAAAATTGTCTAGTATGACAGAGTGAATCAACGTTCCTCACAGTAGACCTAGCATTTGATTCAATATAATTTTTCCACTTCCTGTCAGTGGAAAATTTTTGTCCAAGAAAGCGCTAGAAATGGTATAGGGAAGCTATATTACAGTGGTGGGGAAGTGACTGAAGCTGAGATAACAGGTCAGGGATAATAACATTGCAGATTCTTCTTTGTATTTAAATTATAGACGTCAATGTTAACAGAAATTCTGAGGTTAAGTATATTTCTTTTTTATCTTTTTTTAAAAATAATTTCTTCATTTTTGTTGACTTTTATTTTACTATTTATTTTTCTTTTTAAATCATTTCACCCCATGCAAGACATATAAAACAAAAGGGGTTACTGAGTGTAAAAAAAAATAAGAAAAAAGACAAAAATTATTATGGAGTGAGAACTATAGAAGAGTAACCAAGAAGAGATTAGATAATGACTGATTTTTCAATTCAATTTTTGAAGATCAAATTTGGCTGGAAACCATGGAGCTGGAAGATAGTTCCACAAGCAAGAAGTGAAAGAAAAGAAACTGTTAGCATAGAACTTACAGTTACATCTAGCTAAATCAATGGTGAATTGATGAAATCTTGCTGACAATCTAGTAATGCACCTAGATTCATAAAGTCTAGGTACCATAGTGAAGAATTCAATCAAACAATTACCATGAAAGTATTTATAGAAAAGGCACAGGGAAGCTACATTACGGTGATAGGAATGTGACCAAAGCTGAGACTCCAGGTAATATTGTTGATTCTTCTTTGGATTTTATCAAGAATCTCTAAATAAACAGCAGGAGCACCGAACCATATGGGACAGCAATATTCAAAGCATGAATGTACTGTAAACTTATAAATATGTAACACAAATTCTGAAAAGAAAAATTATCGAGCACGACACATTGAATCAATTTTACATGTTTACCTAGTCCACTCTTAGGTTGTAAAATAGTAAAAGTTATTTCCCTTTTCATTCTTCTTCTTTTATATGCCATGTCCCTTCAAGACGTTGACAATCATGGCTCTTGATAATTTCCTGTCCTTTACATCTCTTTTGTCCTTTTGTGATATTTTATAAACCCTGTCCTGCCATCCATAAACTCAAGATCACAAGGTAGATTATGCATGGTTTTGCTGTCTTTCTTACCTTCCATCTGCACTGTGAGTATCAAAGTTTGCAAAACCTCTTTCTTCATTATGTGCTCTAGAAATTTCAACTCTCTCTTTATGATATATAAAGTGTAGTATAATTTGAAGCATAAGTGTCTTTTTATTTCCATTTTCTATAAAATTTTGTTGTTGCTTACATTCTCAGTCCATGGTATTCTCAGCATCCTTCTGTAGAACCACATTTCTGTTGACTCAAGTCTCTTCTTTATCTGGGAGGAGAAATCCATATACAATAAGCGTACACATATATGTTTATGCATATGTGTATACAGACTTATGTATTTATACTTAACATGTGCCTTTGTGTCTTTGTACAGGTATATTTATATCCACAAATTTCTCAGTGTCTTCTTCAAATAGTTTTTGAGGGAGTAGATTTAATTTGTAAATGCATCTGTAAGAATTGCCATGAATGTATTTCATAAATTTCCCTTCATGTTGTATGTAAACAGATATATGAAGGAAGTGGTTTCAGCAGTAATAAATCTATTCAATGCTGTGTATTATCTATCTAATCTATCTATCTATCTATCTGACTCGCTGTCTATTCAGATCTATCTATTTATTCATATCTATCTATCTATCTATCTGTTTGTCTGTTCATATCTGTTCATATCTATTTATATTAGTTCACTTCCTATCTCTCTATCTATCTATCTGTTCATATCTATCTATCTATCTATCTTTGTTTGAATATATCTATATTAGTCAGTTCATCTCTCTCTCTCTCTTTCTCTGTATCTCTCTATCTGAGACTGTTTCTGTCTATCTATCTATTTATCTATCTGTTTTAGACTGTTTCTATCTATCTATCTGAGACTGTTTCTCTCTCTCTCTCTTTATCTATGTATGTTTCTATCTATCTGAGTCTATTCTTATCTATCTATCTATCTATCTATCTATCTATCTGTCTGTTTGTCTGTTCATATCTATCTGTTCATATCTATTTATATTATTCCGTTTCCTATCTATCTATCTATCTATCTGTTTGTCTGTTCATATCTATATGTTCATATCTATCTGTTCATATCTATTTATATTATTCCGTTTCCTATCTCTCTATCTATCTATCTGTTCATATCTATCTATCTATCTATCTATCTATCTATCTTTGTTTGAATATATCTATATTAGTCAGTTCATCTCTCTCTCTCTCTCTCTTTCTCTGTATCTCTCTATCTGAGACTGTTTCTGTCTATCTATCTATTTATCTGTTTTATCTATGTATGTGTCTATCTATCTGAGTCTATTCTTATCTCTCTCTCTCTCTATCTATCTATCTATCTATTTATCTATCTATGTATCTACCTATTCACAAAGAAATATGTTTTTTGTGTACATGAAACATACATGCTACCTGTCATCTTCACCCAACAACACATTATTTCTATTACATTTCATAAAAATTCTGATATTTGGTCATTTCAAAATTTGGGTAGAATGCAGGGTGTTACATGGAAGGAAAGTGAAAGAGGGTGAAAATGAGAAGATTGAAAATGGAGAGGACTGAGTAAAGGACAAAGAAAAATGGGTCCAAGAAGGCAGAAGATGGTGATTAAATTTGCATTTAAATTTTTGAAGATTGTTGTCACAGGATGAACACCATCTAGAATAGCATTTCAAAGTTCATGTTTGCTGTTAGATTGTCAAGTAATGTAAATTTCTTTTCAGAGCATGCCACAAGGTTTCAATTAGTTTGACATCAAATATGGAAGCCAGATATTTCATCAAAGAGTATTATTGAAATGGATATTTTCCCTTCACTATTTTCCTTTATAACAGAAGTGATTCAACATAGTCATGCTTGAAAATCCTCTTTCTGAGTATTTGACTTCTCCTTGAACCATGGCTCCATGTGTGCCTTCAAAAAGTCAATATATGAGATGTATTCTTATCATCATCAGGAAATTACTCCAAAACATTAATCTACCTCTACCTCATATCAATCTGCAATGGTAGTTTCTGCCAGTAGTCACCCAGCATTTGCTCCATCAGTATATCCCATTGACTCTAGCATGTTATTTATCACTTAACAGAATGACTGAAAAATCAGCCTTCATATATTTCAATGACATTTTATTTGATTCTCTCTATAGATGTCTTCTAAAGATGGTCAAGCCACCTGTCCTTTTTGTTTCAATAATTGATTTAGGACTTAACATTTTAGTTTTTATATTTCCTCTGTGTTAAAAATGCCATTGATTGATAAATAAAGATTTTTTTTTGTAACTTCTCTCTTGATATATAAAAAAGATTGGTGAGATAAACTCCTCGACTTTTCCCTACGAGAACTGCATCTTAGTTATCCAGAATCTTTAATGTATGTTTTCATAATTTAATGTTATATATATCAATCATTTCTTGCAATTAACAGTATTGTATTTCCTTTTGCAAACTTGAAATTATTAAACATTTCTCTTTATCAATCAAATCAACCTCATGTCATAATTTAAAGACTCAATCTTGCAATGGGATTATTAATTTGAAACATTCAAAATCAAGACATTTTATACAAATGGTTGCAGTTTACTTATGTCTGCATAGAATGAACTGATTTTCATTGTAGTTAGCATGTAAGTCAGTTTATTCTAAATTCACACATAAATGTTTTCATCATTAAGTAAATATATCTTTTTTATAATACAGTAAGTATTTATTTATTTACATAAGAGACAGTGACTAATTATGTGAAGCACAGTATATATCACCAGAAGGATACAGAAACTTACAGAGAATCAATATAATTTATGAATTCACATGCCCCTTAAGGAACTGTGTTACTGATCAAACTAAATTCATGAGTAATTATATTGTACATACAACTATATGCCTATCAAGAAGACTTACATTACATCTCTCTGACCATAGCACAATTAGGATCCATTTAAACACACACAGAAATCTACCAAACTCCATCCTCAACATATATATATATATATATATATATATATATATATATATATATATATATATATACATATATACATATATATATATATACATATATATATATATATATATTTTTATATATATATATATATATATATATATATATATATATATATATATACACACAGACATGACAGAATTGAATAGACACTCACAGAAACCGTTTATTTTATTAAACAAGTAATTTATACAAATGATATTATTATAAATGGTCATAAATTTAATAACTAATACTTGGTTGACATCCCTTTTGCTTTTTTTAATGCAAGGACCCTTCTAGGCATGCTAGCGATGAGTTCACAAATATCATCTTGAGGGATTTCTTGCCATGTTTCACGCAATAATCCTAAAAGTTCAGGCTTAGAAGAGGGCTTCCTGTTCTTTTTGCAGAGTTTTCGATCTAATATGCCCCAAAGGTGTTCAATAGGGTTAATATCCGGGAACTGACTTGGCCATGGAAGTTTATTGATCCCATTTTGTCTCAACCAATGTTGCGTTCCTTGAGCAGTGGGACATGGACCTCCATCTTCCATAAATAGGGAGTCAACTTTGCTCATTCTACTACTTGAGAATATTGGAAGGAGCCCTTTCTTTAATATAGAAACATATTTGGTTGAATTAATGTCTCCTTCACACTCCACAAGCTCTGAACAACCATCACTCCAAATTGCACCCCATACCATTTCTGAAAGGCCTCCATGTTTCACCGTTGGCTGCAGTCTTTTTAAATCAAACTCTTGACTACAGAGTCTCCATACCCATACTCTTCCACTGTCAGAAAATAATGCGAATCTTGACTCATCAGAGAAAATGACAGTGGTCCAAAAGGTCACAGGTCTCTCCACCATCTCATGAGCCCAATCCTTTCTGCGTTTGATATTGGCTGGACGGAGAAAGTGGTTTCCTTCTCGCAGCTCTGCCATAGTAGCCCAGCTTGTGAAGATACCTGACAGCTGTTCTGGGACTGACATCAACTTGTGTTGCTATGTCAGAGGCCTTGCAGCGTGGATCCTGTTCAATATTTCTTTCGACAAGACGCATGGTTCTTTCAGAGGGCCCAGAGTGGCCTGGATGATGTTTTGTGCACTTCTTGCCCTCTCTGGTGAATTGTACGATCACTCTATTAACAGTAGAAAGGGGTATTGAATGATTTTCAGATATTTTTCTTTGACTAAGACCACCTTCATGTTAGCCCACGATACGTCCTTGCTGAAATTCAGATAGGTCTGATGCTCCTTTGGTTCGTGGCATGTTCCAGTATTGTTATCTGCAATTTTAATCAAATAATCTAAGTTAATTTATCTTGGTTATTAAAAAAAATCAGAAATAAAATTTATCTTGGTGTCTATTCAATTCTGTCATGTCTGTGTATATTCAAACATATATTGTTAAATGTAACAGACAATGAATGTTTATTATGTTTGATTATGAGCCATTTTAAGCTTCATATAGTGGCTTTACTATCGGGAGAAAATAAAAACAAAAACTGTCCAACATTTGAATATTTTTCATTATGCTGTTTCTTGACTAAGCTTTCAACTCACATGAGTTATTATCAGAGTGGCTATATGAACATTACCACAAAGATGTTCACCATCAAAGATGACATCCTCTTATATTTACATAGAAGATTGCTATGCGACAAGTTGCAGTATAGCAGGTTGTAAATTCGTAATGCAGTTCTATGATATCATACATGATCACGTGAGAGAAAGAAATGTTATCAACAGAACCATGTGTTTAAATGCATTGTAATATGTTGTGACTACTTTGAAATGTAATTTTGTTGAGTGTGGGTTGCTTTGTTTAATGTATATATATAATACATATATATATATATATAATATATATTTGATATATAGGATTTGATAATTATAATTCAGTAATTCATTCCTCCTTACAATTTCTATCATATGTATATCATTGCTTGATCCGGCTTCTATTGCTTCAGTTTGAGCGGCTTGGTGATAGTAGTCGTGGCTCCGGAGGGAACAGTCCTATGGTTACAGAGAACTTCAGTTGAGTTCCACCACGGAATATGTGAGCGAGCAGTACTATATTGAGTCTGATTTGCTATCACTGAGGCCCATTGGAACAGTTGGTATGGTGTTTGATTGACAACCTGTCAGGGTTTCAATTCTCGGTAGTGGATGCACACTGCTGATGAGTCCCAAATATAGGACGAAACGGCCATCCAGTGCTTTCTGCATTCTGCTGAGGTTTCTTTCAGACTCAATGAATTGCTTAATTATATATGTATATATATATATATATATATAATATATCCAATGCAATGACAATGAAAATAACATATAAATTCTACCATTCACAGCATTAATCCAATAGAGAGCTCAATATTCTGATAATAGAGCAATAATTATTTATTATAATTTTTTAATATAGAAAAAAACAGTTTACGCACTACAAAGATGCAACTTCGTTTTGGTGCATTTCAGTTGGTAAGAACCAGAATTGGTTACCAATTTTGGTTCTCACCAGTCAAGGTGCAATTGAAATGCACTTAAATGAAGTTGCATCTTTGTAGTGAGTAAACTGTTTTCGTCTATATAAAAAAATTATAATAAATATATATATATATATATATATATATATATATATATATATATATATATATATATGTATGTATGTATTTTAAGGCTATTTTCATGATTTACAGTGAAAGTTTAAATGTAAATATATAAGTTTGACTTTCATAATTTTTGTTTTTCTGTGACTTTTATTATTGCATGTCCTTTTTTTTAATGCTTAGTCACTTTTTTATTTTTTATGAAATAAAAATAACTTTTATTTAGAAAGCTTTACAAATATATGATACATGAAAGTACTCAAAGAAAAAAATAGACAAAAAACCCAAACATCTTATTCACAATTCTAATGCAGATATGTAGCATCTTATTAGAAAATTTGAAAAATACAATAGCAATTACACAGAGAGTTCTTTTTAAATTTAATAAAACCCATTTAAATGAATTCTTGCTGCTTAAATACGAGGGTCATTCAATAAATAAGTTGAATTTTTCGGTATAAGGACTTCTAATACCGATAGAAGCTTACTTTTTTTTAAATTTTTCAACATAGTCTCCCAGCACTGTCACACACTTTTCCCATCTGGGCACAAGCTTCCGTATTCCCTCAGCATAAAAATCTTTGGACTGATGTCTTAGCCAGTTGCTCACAACACTTTTGACTTCATCGTCACTTTTAAACTTCGTGCCTCTCGTGAACGCTTTCAAGGGATCAAACAGGTGAAAGTCTGAAGGGGCAAGGTCTGGGCTGTAAGGGGGATGAGGGAGCAGTTCCCAGCCCAGCTCATTGATGGTCTGCACCATTTGGGCTGCTGTGTGAGGCCTTGCATTGTCATGATGCAAGATGACTCCTTCTGACTGATGACCACTGCGTTTGTCCCAACAGATAAGCTCAAAGTCCTTGCAATGTCATCCACTGTCACCCTTCTGTCAGACTGAATGAGGTCATTGACTGATTTGATCACCTCAGGAGACCTCACTTCTGTAGGCCTCCCAGGCCTGTCTTCATCCTCAACACTGCTCCGTCCTTCTTTAAACAATTTAGCCCACTTGTAGACATTTTTTTGGCTGAAACATGTGGCACCATACACAGTTGACATTCTCCTATGAATTTCAACTGGTTTTCACCCTTCAGCAACCAAAAACCTGATAACTGACCGCTGTTCAATCCTGGAGTATGCTTCTTGGTCAGCCATCTTTACTAATCACCAAAACTCTCAAAACTGCAAAAGAAATTAAATCCATGTGAAAAAGAAGTAAAACCAAAAATAATAAAAAAGAGTAAGCTTCTATCTGTATTAGAAGTCCTTATACCGAAAAATTCACCTTATTTATTGAATGACCCTTGTAGATATTAATTAGATTACTTACTGTTTCCTTCCTGTTTCTCTGGCCTTCAAAATGTTGTGTGAGTGTTCATTTCTCTATGGTTTCTTTCTTCATTCTACTTTTATATGCTGTGTCTCTTCAGAACAATGATGATCACAGCTCTCAACAACCTCCACTCGTTTACGGCTCTGAATAATTTTTGCCCTTTTATCTTTCCTCTTTGTCCTTTCTTTAGCAAACTGTTCACTTAAACTTGTAAAGTAGGTTGCATATTTCTCCTCCCCTCCCCGTTTCTCTTGCTTTTCAACATCTCCTGAGTGTAAGATTAATATAAATAAAATCTGTAAAACATAGAAAGATTAGAAGATTGAAAGAATGCTGGAAAGAAAGTAAATTGATAAACAAAAAAGTCAAGTATAGATGAAAAGAATGTCGCAAATTGTTCCCTCTCATCATGTAAAGATTTAAATATATAAATAGGTTGAATAAATAAGAAATATAAGCTCACTTCTAAATATCAGGATTCCTCCTTGAGTCTGACATGAGGAGTAGAATGTAGATGAAGCACAATTTTTCTTACATTTTCTTTGTTTTATATTTCTAGATTGTTTTTCTCCCTTTCTATTTTTTCTTTTGATAAAATAAATAAATCAGTTGATTGAAAGACGATTAGAAACAAAAGTAAAGAAATGTTTGAAATAAATTAAACAAGATATAAAAAATATTTAAAATATAAAATTTAAATAAATGCTAGAGATTTAAAATAAAAAGACAAATAAGTTCATCAGTCACTGAAGAGTAAAGATCTAAGGGAAGTAAGAAAAATCTTTGCGGCCATCTTTGATATACAACCTTACACCAAAACAATTTTAAAACAGATATAAAATGTTCCAAAAAATCTATTTTTTACATATATATCTTCTGCATTATTCCACAATTTAATTTATTTCACTTTTTCTTTTGCCATTTTCTTTTTCTTGCTGGAAAAACTATACAAAATAAAAATCATAATAGCAATTGTAAATAAATGTTGTCTGTAGAATAAAAAATGCAAGCGGTAAGAACCTGAAAAATGGATTAAAAGAACCTCAAAAGAAAATTAAAGAAACAGAATTAAAAAATATAACAGGAACATAAACCTGCACAGAATATAAACCAAGGGGAAACCATCTTAATGTATTTTCTAATGTCTAAGAACAAACCTTTCTTTTCCTAAAAAATTTCTTTCACCTTCAAAGCAGTTCTGGTAAATTGAAAAATGGAAAACCCTACATATACAATAAATCACAAAACAACCCCCAGTGAAACAAACATATTATCTCATTGCAAGGCAAAGATGTCTTTTTCTGAGACAGTCTGAATTTATTCTGATATTTTCTGTTTTTTCATTCCCTGAAGTGCTAAGTTAGTGTAAACACAAAACCTAGAACCAACAGACTAAAATCCAGTTGCAGCAAAAAATGCTTATATCATGGACACTCAAATCTAAATTGGCATGAGCTCTGTCCTATAGCCAGTCATCCCAAACATTGCAAACCATATTAGATAAAGAGTGTATGAGTGCTTTTAGATATATTTATAATACTCATATAATATTCATCCACTAGAAATCTTGAGAGTCACTCAAGATAGAGGGTTGTTGTTAAAATGGTAATGATGAAAGCAGCATACGATATGAATGAAAGAGGAGATAGTAGAAAGTGAAGATTTTGAGTACAAGGAGGATAGATAACAATTGACTAGAAAAGTTTAAGATTATATTTTTTTCAGGGAAGTATCTATGTGGGAGTCTCTTCCACAAAGTAAGAATTTTGGGGAAATCTCTCTGAGGGAACTTCTCCTTACATTTAGAACATGGAGAAAACAAAGATGATTTTATTTCATGTAAGCAGCATCATTTGTTTGAGTAAAGGTTTGACCTGGTGCAACTAAAAAAGTAGCTCATCTGAACATTAGCTACAGAGATAGAGATAGAGGTGCTAAGGGCACTTTGATGTGGTGTAATGGTTAGCAAGCTTATCTCACTAGAACAAATGACTAAATAATGAGTTTGATCATCACTGGGTGCCCCCATGCTTTTGGCCTTGTGCCACATCTAAGCTATGCTTAGAAAATCATTTGGGCACCCTGAGGTGGTGTAATGGTTAGCAAGCTTGTTTCACGAGAACAATTACAACTGGATAATGAGTTTGATCCTCACTGGGTGCCCCATACTTTTGGCCTTGTGCTACATCTAAGCTACACTTGGAAAATCACTATAGTGTATAAACCCCTCTCCTGAGGGGTTTGTAACACATCTATTTATCATCTCTCAGTTGCATTTCTGTCTTTGGACAGAGTGCACTCAGGGGCAACTCTGTCAAAGGACAGAGTCGCAACTGAGAAAAATTATACTGAGAGGTACCCAGCCCTGGGGAAAATCTGCCCGAGGCCGTGCCCTTTCATTGCTCCAGAGAGAAGGATTGGTGCTCACACCGAGACCAGCGCAACCGACGCCTGCGAGAGTTGCGGACAATTTTTGTTTCTGGTCTGGGTGTATGCACTCAGGTCCCCACCTTAAAAACATACCTTGTGTCACAACTCATCTTAGAGGGGAGACAGTTTTGGTCTAATTTACTCTTAGCTACAAAGAAAGGACTGTAGAGGTCGTCTTTGTTTCACTAGCACTACAGCACTATGAACAAAAACTTCCTCAATATACAATATATACTTAATGTATAGTGTGACCCCTGAATTTTTTTGCTTCACTTTTAACTCCTCTGAAAAAAACTACCTGTGTATAATGCAACCGGTCACCAAAACTGCAGTACTGGGCATCATCCTGGACATATTTCCTAGCAAACAAATGAACTTCCTTCTCTTTTGTACAAAGCTATTCCCAAAATGGTGATAATGGCCAGTTACCATAAAATATTTGATACAAAGATTTAGATACGTTTTTTTTAATAATAATGATAATAATAATAATAATGATGATGATGTTGATGATGATGATGATGATGATGATGATGATGATGATATTATTATTATTATTATTATTATTGTAATACAAGTAAAAATTATCTCACCCATTAGCTCAGTATTTTGGGCCAGGAAAGTTCGCCTAGGAAGATAAAACTGAAAATTATTAACAACACAGCATGATTTGAACCCCAAATGTTTTCCTTAGGAAGGTAACAAAGGAGAAAGAGATTTAAGTAAGAAGTAATGTCTGTCATATCCATATCCAGCACCAGATTTAAATAAAGAGAGGCCCTAGGCTATTCCACTTGAGAAGCCCCTCCAAATCCTCAATTCCCACGAGTAGAGGAAAATGGAAGAGTGTTAAATTAAACAATTTGAGTAAAACTGAGGACGATGATGGGTGTTTAAAATTACTGAAGGGTTAGTTAAAGTTGACAATGCATTATAACAGCATGTGTAAGAAACGCTTATGACAGTGTCAAAAATATTGTACACCTTTGCTGCAGATTTTGAGACTCTAGGCTTCAGCTTGCTAAGCCTATAGTATAGGCAAATCTGGCACTGTCCATATCCCAATGTTTCAATAGAAAGTGCCATTTTTGTTTAATATATGAATTGCAAAAATTCATACTTTTGGGTATTTCTCACATGTTGTGCATATTACTTTATATACAGTGACCCAAATTATTTTATTTTTTATTGCTGTGATTGCATGGCACCTCATCTATTTACATCTACTGATACAAAATACTTGTTTTCTCCTAAGGTTTCTGGTTGAGATTTAGGGGCAACTTGTACTACAAAATGCAAAGGCAAAATATAATAATATTGATAATGATAATAATAGTAGAGAATCTTTATCAATACTATTCAGTGCTATCATTTCTTTCAAGGAATTAAGATTCTGGCATTATTTTAAACAGAACCATATATTGGCTTAAGAATTCAGGAAGTGGAAAAAGCAAATCATTATCTAAATAAAACTAAATACATGTGTCTGAAACAGATTTAAGTGTTTCAAGAGTGAATATTTCTCTGCTGCTATAAATCCAATGAGACAACCATCATTTGTGATACTTAAAATATATGTGATACTTATGAGTTGAATATACGATACTTTTAATATGGTACTTAAAAATGCAGTATGGAGGGTACAGATTCAGATTCAAAGAAGCAAGAATGAAAATCCTCCCCAAAGTTTTATTCTTGGAACTTGTGCAAATAAAATGTATGTTCATTGACTGGCTGATTGAAACTGAAATGGAACAATGGAATGATGATGATGATGATGATGATGATGATGATTAAGATGATGATAATAATGATGATGGTGAAAATAAAGATGATTTTGAAGATGAAGATCATGATGAAGATGCTTGAGGAGATGGTGAAGGCAATGATGATGGTAACAATGATGATGTTGATGATGATGATTAAAATCAAAGACATAGAAGAAGTTGACCAATAGCATTCAAAAACATTCAGCTCAGATCAGCAAATGATGCCATATTACATGGGAAAGGGGAACCTCAAAGTGGTATAATGGTTAGTAAGCTTGTCTCCCTAGAACAATTACAACTGAATAGTGAGTTTGATCCTCACTGGGTGCCCCATACTTTTGGCCTCGTGTGACATCAAAGCTACGCTTAGTATATGAACATATACTAATAAGAAAGAGATTCCCATGAACATAAGAATTAAAATAATTTTGATACATCCTGAATATTTCTTGGTCATAATAAACTCAAATATTTTTAACGATAAGGACATCATATTTGTTGGCCTCTAATATATATATATAATCTGCATATATAAGATTTACCCTCAGCTACAAAAATTATCTGGATGCAAAGAGTATATTTCTTTATATTCATATTTCTATAAAAATAATAAAATAGGATATACGTACATATATATATATATATATATATATGTAGTACAGGTAATCGATCTGTTGGTATATAATCCGTGTGGATCCTAGTAATATTAATTATTAAAACTGATCCACAGAGAGCTCAATGTTTTTATTTTAACAGAGCATATGTATTTTTTACAGCAAAAAACAAAAGTTACCTCAACATAGATATAGTCTATTTCAATCCATTCTGTATAAGCCTATTATCAGTCTCTAAGTATCTGTCTCAGAACATTGTTTTAAATTTACTTTCAGTGTCAGTCTTCCTCTTGTAGATGCTTTGTTAATGAGAGTGGGTTTGTGTTAGCAATTTGCGGAGGTGTAAGGCATCTTATCCCAGGGGAAGCTGGCTGGGGTTGGAGTTTATTTATGTACAAGACTTGTTAGCAGTTCCTACTATGTGCTGGCCAGGACTTGTTGTTTGTGGTTTAATATCAGTTCCTACTATGTGGTGTTTCTTATAAAAAGCCCCAGAGTGTCTTTTTCTGGGATTCACAGTAAATAGTTTATTTAATACAGGTGTCCAATATTATTAATAATATTAATAAGTGATAGGGGATTTAAACTTAAGCCTGTGAAGATTAATGCAAATTAATTGAGTTATAGATTTATAGATTTTGGGTAATACCGGAGCACCCAAGGAATAAATCATACTGTCAGAACACACTACTATGCGTACATATCTTCATACATATATATATATATTTACATGTTCATACATATATGCCACTATACATACACATACACCCCCACATATATGCACATGTATTCTTATGTAATTTGGAATTTATTTCTATGCCTACATTTCGTGAATCACAAAAAGACACTCCATGAATGATAACAAGTCCTGGCCATAAATAAACTCCAACCCCAGACTGCTTCACCCAGAATAAGATACCTTATGCCCACACCAATTACTAACACAAACCCACTCTCATTAACAGGAGTGACATTGAAAATAAATTTAAAACAATGTTCCAAGACAGACACTTAGAGACTGATGATAGTCACATACAAAATGGATTGAAATAGACTATATCTATGTTGAGGTAATTTTTGTTTTTTGGTGTAAATATATATATATATATATATATATATATATATGTATATATATATATATATATATATATTTGTCATCCACATATATATATGATAAAATTATAGTTTTAAGGTATTATTTCAGGGTAGTAGTGATCAAGATTAAGTATAAAGCGTATGTAACTATAAAAGTTAACACTGAGGTCAACACTGAATCAAGACACAATCCATCTGGCCTAACTATTGCATTCACACATGAAATAGACTGTTACCACTCAGGGTTGACAGATTCCACACACACACACACACACACACACATATATATATATATATATATATATATATATATATATATATATATATATATATATATTTATGGAGTTATAATACAAATCACCCAAACCTCAATAATTCAAATTTGCTTTGAACAATTTTTGTCAAATTTGAAACAATTAATTTAGACATCAAATCAAAACATGAGTAAAAGTTTTAGGTAGTTTCATTAAAGTTATAGGATTTATTATAAAAACTACAGTCTGAAGTTATTATGCAAGATCAGAAATGACTTTTTACTTCAATAACAAAGTAATAAAACCATTTCATCTTAGTATAATGACATTCTTTTCAATAACAGCCGGCACTCTATCATCTATTATCTTTTTTTATTTTTTGTACCTCAGCAGGTTCAGTTTCTGAAATGGTGTTTCTAATTGCTTCCAACAGACCTGATTTGCTATCATATTATTTGCTAACTTCATATAATTTCACCTTCACAATTGACCATAGATTTTCAATCAGATTCAGATTGAGACTTGATGATGGCTATTCCATTATCTTCTCTCCTGTAAATCTCATAAAAAATTCCTGGGTAAACTTAGATACATGAGAAGGAGCATTGTCTTGCATCAATGTACATTTCATTTTGAAACTGCAAAGCTGGGACTTGTATCATTCAAAGTAAATCTAGTCCATGAAATTGCAGAAGTTAGCACTGTTCAGTTTAACTCTTATTGACTTTGAATGGTTCAATAATGCCTTGATGAGAACTCCAGCACATATCACGACACTGCCGCCTCCTTGTTGTCTTCATCACAAGCATATCTGCATTGAATAAAATCCGTCAGGTCCATTGATTGGATATCTGAAATTTGTCCATGAAAATTACTCCAGAAAGGTAAATTTTCATGTATTTCCTGGCTCAATTCTGATGCTTTAAAAGCTTTTCTTTACTGAGCAGAGTTTGCTGAGCAGTTTTCTTGACATCTTATTTTACAAATATTCTACGACTTTTGTTAAAGAAAAACTCTTTAAAAAATACTTTTCTGAACTTTATTTTAGGGAGATAACTGATATAAAATTTAATTAATCTGTTTTGAAACAAATATTACCTTTAGTTTAAAATGTTGCAGAACATTTTTTAACATACAAGTAGGTGTTTTTTTGGGTGTTAACAACTCTCTTGATAGACTTATGTTTGGGAATTTTTTTTTGAAGGGGGCAATTATTATAACAATTGACAAATATAATATGAATGCCTTTTTTTTATAATTTTTTAATTACCCACTCATCTTAAAAATTTAGAAAAATATTCTATGTAATCTAATATTTTATTGTAAGTACTTTATAGCTTAACTTACAATGAAAATTGTTATGGAAACGTTAGAAAATTATCAGTAAATTTTAAATTTACTATAGTTACTGCTCTTATTTTCTGATAATGTGCTATATAGACATTCATATTTATTAAAATTGGCACATTTATGCACACCAAAATAATTTGGAATTCTTTTAAAAGTAAAATGGGTCACTGAATTGTAGTAATCATTGTTTTTTAAATTAGGAGATTAGCAGATAGCACCACCTTAGTTTCAGCCTTTTCTCCTTTCCTTTTATTATACTTATCATTGTGCTTTTATTTATTTTTTAATTAATAAATCATTAGGGAATTATTTAGCCTGAATTGGCCAAAGGTACCAAAAGGTTGAAACCCTGGTAGCGTCATCAGCTGATCTCCTAATATTTTTTAAATTTAAAAGCAACTGCATGTTAAATTTAAATCTTATTTTATTTATATGTGCATTGAGCACTTTTTAGTACTACTCCTTCCTGGTTTAATTCATCGCTGACTAATAACTTTTTAAATTATATATATATATATATATATATATATATATATATATATATATATATATGCTGTTTTTAATCAGTGAATATCCAAAGACATATTGGGATAGTAAAAAATACTATCCATAAGCTTAGTAAAGTATGAAGAAACAGAAAAATGTTATTGAAAATAAAGAAAAAAAATACTGAACTGTTATATAATATCACTCTTCTGATATGGCAGTGAATGCTGGACAATCTCCTTGCAGATGAAGAAGTAGAGACTTGATCAATAGAAATAGGGTTCTACAGAAGGATGCTGATAATGCCGTGGACTGAAAATGCAAGCAACGACAAAGTTTGAGAGAAAATGAGAACAGAAAGAAGAGTTATACTTAAGAGAGACAGTTGAAATTTGTACATAATAAGAAAATCGGTTTGGTAAATCTGATACAGATGTTTGATTTTTGAACGGCATAACAACTCCTCATGGGTCATTTAATGCCGAAATTTAATTTTCTTGGGACCAGTAGACTTGTAATATTTTTTTTTCCTTACAGAAATGTATTGCTTGTAAGATTTTTACTATGAAAATGTATTGCCCATATTTTTACTATAAAATCTTTTATACTTTCATAGTGTGTCTATATTTCTGAGATGAGGTATTATGTACAGTATTTACATTCATCGGACTATTGTCCTCATCTTTGTCGCCATTTTTGTCACAACGTTTCGGCCGTTGTACGCTCCGGCCTTCTTCAGGTGGTTGGAATTTCGAACCAAACCCTTTATTTCGATCACTGGGGTAGACTGTTCTAGTTCCACGATCCATGCCCTTGTCTGAGAGAGAATCCAGTACAATCGTTGAATAAAACATCGACTACAAGCTCATATCTCCCAGACGCTCGAGGATTTCTTGTCCTCAAGGACACATGGCACAGTGGATAAAGGCATTGGTTAGATCCAGTGACAGACCCAAAAGAGTGTGAGTTGAATACCTGGTTCAGGCAGTGGAGAACTTTCAGAGGGAAAATTAGCAGGAGATAACTGATAACTGACATCCATCAAACATGGCTCGTGGAACTAGAACAGTCTACCCCAGTGATGGAAATAAAGGGTTCGGTTCGAAATTCCAACCACCTGAAGAAGGCCGGAGCGTACAACGGCCAAAACGTTGTGACAAAAATGGCGACAAAGATGAGGACAATAGTCCGACTAATGTAAATACTGTACTTTCATAGTGTTTTGACCCTAGTTTTGGGATTAACTATTTACCCATAGCTGGAACCCTAACAGATGCTACCATGACAAATCAGTTTGGACCTGAGAACATTTGCAATTAATAGGTGGTTTCACGCTCCTCTAAAGCTCTCAACAGAGGCTTTGCTTCTGTTTATCGTTATACACAGGACATATATAGACATATATCGTTATAGACAGGACAGCCCAGGACAGATTGAAGGCAAAAGGGACAGAGGAAAACAACACATAAACAACATAGCAAGCTTGAATAAATGGATGGCAGAACAAGGTTTAGGTTAGATAATGACAAAAAAAAACACTATTTAATAAGATTTACAAAGGACAAGAAATTGTGGAGAGCCGTGATTTCCACCATCATGAAGGACATGGCACATAGAAGAAGAAAGGTAAGGTTAATTAGAGCATCAAAATACATGAGAGTCATGATTGTACATTTCTTGAAGGGACATAGTATATAAAATAAAGACATCCCATCCAATGACACGCCCATGTGGCTGTCACTCTACTTGAATTGTTCTCACTTAATACAACAGAATTGTACTTTGATCACACAGGCAATTATATCATAACTACATTTTATCAAGCTGAAGATTTATGATTTTCTTCTTGTCTTATAAGATTTCTGTTCACCAAAGAATGAGATTTGATGGCTATTATCAGGCTTTCATTCAGTTGGCATATAAGACCTTTTGTCTCATGAAATACCAAGTGGCCAAGTTGTGTATCAAGTTATGTTAATCTCAGACGCAGTATCAGGAACTTGATCTCCTTTAACTCAGCTGATCTTCTGTAAGTGTAAGGTGGCTCAGTGAATGTGTAGTGTAACAGTTACACAGTGAGCAAAGCCATGCATTTACAGAAATAGTCTGGTCTTCACTAACAATTCAACAGGTCAGTGATAATCACTTAACATTACTTTCCCCGGGAAGACAGAACAGGCAGTTAAGAAAACTGAGAATACACAGATGTAGGCAGTATATTACACTTGTCTATAACACTTAGATTAGATTATTACAGGGAGTCAATGTTTCAAGATAACAACTTTTTAAGAGCAAGCAGCCTAATAGTGTTGTTTTTCAAGATCATATCGATTCTTCAGCCATAAAATGTTTTGCACTAGCTACCATATTTTCCAGTCTATGGATGCATGAGATATAAGGACAATTTGGGGGGAAAGTTGGTTGCCGAAACTCTTTTCTAGTCATTGAATGCAGAACCTAAAATCATTACCACATGCCTATAATAAATTAGTCTCATTATTTTTGAGGAAATAAAACTACACCAGATAGAACAGCAAATACTTTTGTAATTTGTTAAAATAGTTATAGTTTTTTTTAGTTCCAAGAAAACACTATGTGAAACCTTTTAGCTGTACTGAAATTTAGAACAGTATTCTTTGTATATTTTTTTAATAATTTTCCAAGCAACTTTATCAGCAGCAGATGACAATACTTCAAACTGATTGAGAGTAGGGATTGGCCATTTACCCTTGTTCAACACACACCCACAGTGCCACCAGTAATCTCTAGAACCAAACATTTGAGAGGCTATATTGTGTCTCATTCTATCAATAAATAGTAATTTGTCCCCATTGAGGACATACTTCCACACTTTACAAGCAGATGTAAAGATGTGCCTCTTATGAGCAGAACTATCACATTGGTATAACTGGAAGGAATGCTTCCTGGGAGCTATAGTGGCTGAACTAGCAAGAGCAAACCAAAGAAAAGATTATGGTTTCTCTTGGTATTTCCATGCTTGCACAAAAGCATCAATGACAGCTTTCACCCAGGAAGAAACCTCAGTGGCATAATTTTCAGTGTAAAGATTAAAAATTCCATTCCAAGGAGGATCACAAAGAAAATCACAAAATAAGTCCCATTCGGTGTGTTGGTAGTAAAAGGTTGTTCTGTTAATATGGGGTTCTTGCCTAATAGAAAAGCAGAAAGAAATATCTACAGACACTTCTGTGTGGTCAAATTTGGCAAAAGGACAGCATGACATGAGTTCAGCAAGGAGGTAAAGAACAGATCATGTAAAGAATCATATCCATCAGAATTACTAGGGAAGCAATTAGAGAAATCTCCTATTTGAGTGAGAGATAGAGCAATTAGCTATACTGTCAGATATTCTATTTAGGAAGTCCTGAGAAGAAGGGGCATGATAAAGAAAGATGAGATAACTTACCAAGTTTCATAGAGAAAATCAGAAGAACATATAATGACAATCTTGAGACTCAGGAGGCAATTTTCTTGCCACTGAGAGATTTTCACATACATAAACACCGAGGACACTAGAACCCTTTTGATAGAGTGGAAAATACCCAGGAACTGAGAATTCAGTGAAAGAGTTTGAAGAATTTACATTAGATTCACAGAGAATTAGGATGTCAGGAGAATATTCCAAGAGAAATGAATCTACAATGCAGAAACTGGTATGTATACCACAAATATAGGAGAAAGAATGGTTGAGTGACTTAGTTTTATGTCCTTTAATTGTTGTAGGCATAAGATAAGCTTTTAGGGTGGAATGCGGACAAAAATAATAGTCATTTCCAATTGGAATTTGTTAATATTAAAGACAAATATTTTGTTGAGATTAATTATTTTATAATAAGTTGTCAGTAATTTGGAAAGGGTAAAGAAAACAGCCAAATAAACGTAAAAGTTATTACTAATGATTTCTAAAACTTATCTGAATTCTGAGGAACAGAATGCACAGTGGAATCAGATTGGAAAAAGGACAAGAACAGAATGGATTTATCAAAGACACTGGAACAAAGAACACAATATTTATATTCAGAATATTATCAAGAAAGAGCAATACAAATATTTTATAAATTTTTTTATAGATTACACAAAGATTCAAGAACCTATACTGTCAGAAAACCACTTGAATACAAATAGAAAATGAGTTCAGTTGACAAGGATATATCTTCTCACCAGATTTATTCAACCTAGACAGTGAGGCAATCCTGATAGAATTAGAAGTCCTACCAGGATTCATTAGTGGCAGCCACAATCTTAACAACATAAGATATGCAGATGACACAGTGTTGATAAAATACATGGAAAGAAAACTACAAAAGCTCCCACAGAAGGTAATGAAGGAACGTGAGGAGAAAGGACTAAACATCAACTGCAAGAAGATAGAATGCATGGTAGTTAGCAAAAGGATGAGCCCAAAATTCAAATTACAAATTAGAGATATCAAAATCAAACAAGTACAAGAATTTAAATATCTGGGAAACATTCTAACAGAGGATGGAAAATGAGACAATGAGATCCAAAGATACATTGGGATAGCTGAAGATGCATTCCAAAAGCTAAGCAGAGTATTAAGAAACAGAAAGACTTCATTAGAAACAAAGAAAAGCGTACTGAAAGGTTACATGATATCTGTCCCCAGTGGATGCTGGAAAACTCCTCAAAGATGAAGAAAAGATTTGAAGCAACAAAAATGTGGTTCTACAGAAGGATGCTGAGGATACCAGAGACTGAACTTGTGTGCAATGATGAGGTTTTAGAGAAAATGGAAATAAAAAGAAATGTGTACTTAACACCAGGAGGAGGCAGTTAACTTTCTGGGGCACACAATGAGGAAGGAGGGTTTGGGAAAACTGATACTCACAAGACAGAGAAAGAGAGACAGAGGAAAACAATGCATAACATACTTAATGAGCTTAAGTAAATGGATGGTAGAAATGGGTTTATGAGAAAATACAAAATGTCAAGATTTATTAAGAGCTACAAGGGACAGGATATTGTGGAGAGTCATAATCACCTATGTTATAACATGGCACATGAAGAAGAAGAATAGTTTCTAAAAATCCTCATGCCATAAACTTCATAGATCTGTTTAAACAGTATTAACTAACTTATGTCACTGTATTGATGGCAGGCACAGAAAGACACTTGCAGAAGCTCCTAGACAAGGCAGTAAAGTAGGAAGAAAGAACTAAACACTAGGGAGAAAGAACTAAACACTAGGAAGAAAGAACTAAACACTAGGAAGAAAAATAAACACTAGAAAGAAAGAACTAATTTTAAGAAGACAGAATGTATGTTTGTCTGCAAAAAGTGAGCTATGATTTGGAGATGTTGAAATGAAATACAGAAATTGAAACATCTTAGAAGTGTTTTAACAGATGATAGAAAATGTAACGCCATAATCTGAAGTCACATTGGAATAGTGAAAGATAACTTCCAAATCCTAAACAAAGTATTAATAAGTGAAAAAAAATCTTTAGAAAAAAGAAAAAGTGCCAAATATCAATCCTTCTATATGAATAAAAATTTATACTTAAGAAAAACGGAAACAAAAAGACAGTTGAAATTTCTAGGTTGCATAACAAAGAAATACATTTGAAATTTGAAGAATTTAACACTCACAGGACATTGAAAGCAACAGAGGCATACAAAACAGTAAATAACCTAAGAAACAAGCTTGGGTAAATGGATAGTGGGAAGGATAGTAAAAAGACAAACATTGCTAAGAGCTACAGAGGACAGGAAATTGTGGAGAGCCAAGATTGTCCACTTTCTGAAGGGACATGGCACACAGCAGAATAAAATGAAGATCCACTATAAATTGGTGTTTTCCAAATGTTACCCATTATGCCATGGACAGGCTCAGCTTTGCTTACCTTCACTAATCATATAGGAGGTTGTACTTTGTATATTAGTTGTTACTATTAGGTTTTTGATATTAAAGACTTATATGTGATAACCTCTAGTCATAGTAACAATTTAACAAAAGAAAATCTACATCTTCATAAAATACATAATAAGTTGTTATTGATGTTGGTTAAAAGATTATTAATTATTGCATAAAAATAACGATACATATGAAGTAACAATACAATTTTATAAAGCAATATTTTTATTATGTCAATATTTTTATTATGTCATATTTTTATTATGTCAATATTTTTATTATGTCATATTTTCTTTTGTTAAATTGTTGCTGTTATTATGTGAGTTTTTACTTTGTTTGTGCTTACCCCAATCGGAAACTGTTATCTCATTAATTTTATGCAACAATTAATAATCTTTCCATTTCCCTTCTCAAAGTTGATATGATTTCTTTTCAGCTTTTTATAAAGAAAAACAATCATACAAAAAGTGAATCAATATTATCGGAAGGAGCACAAATAAAAACTCCATATTATTATTCTTAAGTTACAAATTAGACTAGAACTTGCATTATTTCAAGGTAGGACATTTTAACAATATTCCCATGAAAAAATCTTGGGTAAACTAAATGACAAAAAAAATAAGCACTTAACTATAAAATTATCATACGGCAGCATCATATTTTGTTTTCATCAGTAATCCATCACTTGCCTTAATTACTGCTTTACAAATTATCGGTATTCTTTACAATAGTTTTTAAAGAAAAAGTAGATAGCAGGCCTTCCCAAGCATTCTTCATGCACTGAAAAAACTCACTCTCATTCTGTGGGTACTTTCTTTGAACGTAATCCAATACTAATTCAATGGGAGAAACATCAGGAGATTGAGGTGGGCTGAATCAATTTCAAAACATTTTGTTTTTGTTTTTTTGACTCAAGGTAATTTTGCTACAATTTAGAAGAGTGTTCTGGATTATTGTCCTGTTGAAAGGTGATTTTTTTCTAATTATCCATAAACCAGATGGTATAGCATGTTTTTGCAAAATTGAATAATATGTTACTTTTTTCATGAGTTCCTTTGACCTGAGTCAAATTTCCAACCCTCTCACTCTCAAAACATCCACACACCATAAAAGACCCACTACCGCCCTTAACTGTCTTTCTCCTGGATTTCTTCTCACATACACTTCTTTTTACTACCAAAAAGTTTAAATTTGAAAGTCTCTCCACAATACGGTTTGCTACTATTTCAATGTCCAGTTCTTATGCATTTTGACCATAACTGTCTTTTCTGCTTATTAACCTTCTGTAACAGGCGTTTCTTGATGTCTATGCACTCTCTGAGCCCCACTGATCTAAGTCATTTCTAACAGTTAAGAGTGACACTGGTTCCTTTCGATAGAAATTAAGTTCAGCTGTCCAATCAAGTGTTTATCTTCCTCTGCAGTTGTCTCTTTTCATGTTCCATCTCTTTTTCTCTCAACATTTATGCCCATTTCTAACTGCCTTTGTAATGAAAATTGTACCCTGTGTCTGGAAATCTTCAACTTCAAGGTAATTTGTCTTTGAGAGTAGCCTTCTTTGAATAAAATTTCACTTCACCTTGATGCTTAGCTGCTTTGATTTTGCCATTTTGTGAAAATTATTTCAAAATTAAAAAAAATAATAAAAAACCTGATGAAAATACTGTCATAATGGCACAATCTTTTATTTCTTTAAACATAGACGACTACATGTGTGTTGTTTACATCAGTCAGTGATGAGTTAACATTTAAAATCTGTATTAACAGTTAAGTTAGTTGAACATTTTGGTAATCTCAAAATTTCTACTGAGAGGTTAATGGTGAAAAAAAATATAATGTTTCTGATACTAAATATTCATAATTTAATAAAATATATTGTAGACAGATGAATCCAAATTTGAACATTTTGGTAGTAAGTGGGGCCTGGAGAAAGACTGAAAAATAAAAGTACATACAATTTAGTTACTGAAATTTTATCTTTTACTTTAAAAAGTACAAAAATATCTCATTTGAAGGTGTTTTCTCAAGAAGTGCAGGGTGGCTCCCAATTTTTTCCTGTAGTGTATACATATTTGTATATAAAACACACATTCATATATATATATATATATATATATATATATATATATATAAATTCTTTAAGAAGAGAATATACTTGATTAATACAAAAGAGAAAAAATTGTATTATTTACTGTTTTAATTATCGATTAATTTATAACCCTTATAAAACAAGAGACTCTTCTAGTTAACTTTCATGAACTTTGACAAATCCCATTCTTCTGTCTTGCCATTCCTCTTTGACTATTTAATTCTAACTGGTTTAGTTGTTGAATTAATGTCCAAAACATACTCTTGGAAAAATTCTAAATATATGCAATGTATATTCCAATTCTGTCAATAATTTGAACCTGGAATTTGTCATAATGTTGGATAGATATTTTTGTAGACTATTATTGAATCTATCCATATTTTTTTCTTTTAAACTTGTAACCTATAAGGGTCATGGGGGCAACACACGTACTACAGCTGCAGCAGCAGTGATGTCTGTTTTTTGAATTCAGAGTTTTCCCTTCTCCTAGACCAGTTACCATCTAAGGCTATAGAACCCAGTCTGTTCTGCTATTTACCCACAGCTGGGGGTAGAAGAAATGGATTCATATATTGCTCAAGGGTATTAACATGTAAGTGAATGTAATACACTCGAATAGAATCTGAACTTGGCTCTCCAATTCCTCAATTCAAGAAAATATACATTACTCCACCATAGATCTCTAATAATCCTTTCATATTAAAATAATCCAATTTCCTTTTGTGATTGTTTGTTACTATAGGACAATACAAACATGAGGTAAGATTTTCTTAGAGCGATACTATTAAATTTCTCTGGTTTTAAGAAAAAATTGATTTCTAATCAAGTTTGTAATTTAATAATAATAATGTGAGGATAACATTCATGCTCAGCCCAGTAGTAATGATCCACTTTTTTTGAGTGTGTGTTTTTAGAAAAGCCGAAAATCAACTCATATCAACATCGAAAATAGAAATGAAATGTTGAGTTTATTAATTGCTGCATCAAATAATGATACTTATGAATGAGGATGCTTTTATTTCTGTTGCATGTTTTTAGGATGAAATACTTTTTTACAAAATAAATGCCTCATAAAATCTCATATATAAAGAAACATTACTTTTTTCCTTTTTTATTTCTTCTTCCATCAGGAACACTTCCACGTTTTATTACAAAAACAATTCTTCTAAACTGTAAGCGTGTATATTCAACAATTACTTATCAATAGATTACTAGATTACTACTAGATTAACAGAAGTACAAATTCTATATATAAAATTCCTGTGACTTTCATTAGTTCATCCATCTGTCATAACCTCTAAAATAGCCATACATTGACCGAAACCAAATTTTGGGGAGAAGTGGAAACATATAAGGGGGTACAACGTACAGTTGTTTTTACTAGGGTCCATAGCTTAGTACAATAAATTTTCATTCATTATTGAACAAAATGTAGAGTTTGTAAATCTTGACAAAAAACTTTAGTCAAAACTACAACAATACTAAATACTGTAAGGATTTCAATACACATGTCAGTGTGTTACAAAAACATTCTAGTATATAAAATTCTGTGACTTCAGTTAGTCCATCCATCTGTCACACCTACTACAATAGCCATACATTGACTGACTAAAACCAAATTCTGGGGATAAGTGCAAACTGGTAAGGGGGCACAAAGTACAGTTGATTTTACTAGTGTTTATAGCTTAGTATAATAAATTTTCATTCATTTTTTTGAAAAAAATTATAAGTTTTATATTGAACAAAAAGTAGAGTTTGTAAATCTCGACAAAAAATGTTAGTGAGAACTTCAACAATACTAAATAATTTGAGGATTTCTATAGACATCGGCATGTTACAATTAATTCTACTATTTTAAATCTTAAATGCTGCTCGAGTTTAGCTAATTACATAGTAGTCTCCCCTTATTTATTTGCCAATAATTATGATATAATATTGAGAAAAACAAAATTATTTGATACTGAGTTCAAATGCTTCCAATGTCTAAATTTTAATGAGTAGTTAATAAGATAATTTGTGAGAGCAGTGTTAAGTCGTTGTTTTTAATGTCTGCAACAATTTAATCAGTTCAGTGTATTTGGATAAGACTTGAGTTTTATGGATTAAACAAAAAAAATCAGGCTTAATGGTAAATTAAAATCCTTATGGGTTTGACTTAAATATACTTTTCAGAAATATAATGTTGTGAAACATATCACCAACTTAACATTAGAGATTTCACATCTGGAGTCAGTCACTCATACAAATGACCTAAAAATAAGAATCCAAAAGAAAACACTATTATTTCCTTTACACATTTCTGTTTATTCATTAATATTTATTTAAACACACCACAGTCAGATGTTTGGAAGTAAGGAGAAAAAAGAGAGGGAACATTAAGAAAAGAGGGTTCACTTTGCAATAAATTGTTGAAGTTTCCCGATGGCCATTTATAATATGACTGCGCGTCCAGAGTGAAATATGAGTAAGAGAAATGATTATGGGTAAGTTTTAAGAAATGAATGATTTATTGTAAGTGCATCCAGGGCAGCATTTTTAAGGGCTAGAATTTATAGAAATCATCAACTGTTTCTCCTCAAATACATAATAAAGTTGCTATATCTGAATGCCTGATCTGATTTATATGTAGCACCCTTACATTTGTAAGTAATATCAGTAACCAAATCATATTCTATTGATCTTTCTTTTTCTCTTTTTTTTTTTTTTTTGTCAATTGTCTTCTTTCTTTCAAACTGCAGATTGCTGAAAATATCACACATATTAACCAGTCAGACTAGAGAACTGATTACAGTGGATGTCAGTGGGGACTGTATGCTATGGTAATCGATAAAATGAATTATTCTTGTATAATAAATTAAGTTCTTCATAAGGAAATGAAGAAATTCAACATGAAATTGCTGTTTTCCCTACAGAGGCCAGTGTACAAATGATGAAGGGTGGCTATGCTGATGACGTAGGTATTCATAGTTGGCATAAGAATGATCTTGAACAAAAAGTCGACATTATTTAGCAAGTGTTCCAATTGATTCATTCATTTTTATGTCTTATCATCCCCTTGAAGGTTATTTAAAGTGAGAAAATATTTTTTAGATTATAAGAATGTTTTTGAGTGATAATAATGGTTTAGTGATACAAGTCTTACTAATTAACCCATAGCTGGGGGGAGAAAAAAGTGAATTCATACCTTTCCCATGGATATTTGCATATCAATGAACCAAAAATTGGAAACTTGGCTCTTCGATTAACAATTTCAAGCCATTATCCATTACCCCATCCGCACATCCAAGATTAAAGCAATTGGTGTTCTCAAGTAGCCCCTTATCTAGGTACTGACCATGATCGACATTGCTTAACTTTGGTGATTGTATGGAAACTTGTGTTTTAACATGATGTGTTCATAATATCAGGAACTAGGACTTACGAATCCATCATAAAAATTCAGAATGTGTAACTAATAAATACTAAATCGTTCAAATAACTTGTTGTATGGATCAGTTATGACCAATTTAGTATAGGAGAAAGAGGAATTGAACATAGACTGCACGAGTGGTAGTTTTGCCCAACACTGCAAATTACTACAGAACCAAAACATCAACCTGAAATCTCAATTCATGTTTTAAATAGCCTCTTATCAGATTAAGAATTTCATATGGATACCATGCATGGTGCCAAACCCTTTCAGAAATATCTAAACTGTCAGCTGTATGCAGCCACTTTCTGAGATCAATTATTAAAAATGGTACCGAGTGAGTGAAGCCGAGTTGTGACCATACTGTTTTGAACATTGTTGACTGTCACTGCAGACTCATGAACAAAGAACTGTACCAAATAGAAGAAACGACATCCTTTAAAGACTTTCAACAGCAGCAACAGCTAAAATGGATATCTCGTGTAACTTGAAGACAAAATAATGAGATAATCAAGATGTTAATATTCCACAGCATTTCAAATAAATGAAGGAAGCCCCCATCCATATTGGAAAGAGCAAAAACAGTTACTTATCTAGAGAAACCTATTTTCCTGAAATTTGTTTTGCGAGTAAGATTTTATAAATTTCAACTGACAACATTACTGGTTGCTTGGTCAATGAATGTTGAATGTTTCCTTATAAGGAAATGGCAAATATTCCCATTACCATTTTGGTGTATCAAAAAGTTTTGTTTTTACCACTCAAGGTGCAGGTTGGTGATGGAAGAAATGATAGTGATGAAAATTGTTAATGATAACATTCAATAATAATCGAAGTAATTGTGGGGAAGTATTAATTGTTGATCAGTTTCTTCTTTTTCTTGTTCTATAGGCCATGTCCCTTCAGAACATGGGTGGTCATGGCACTCCACAATTTCCTGACCTTTGTAGCTTTTAGTAGATTTTGTCTTTTTGGTATCTATCCTAAATCCTGGAATTAGAACTTGGCTCTCCAAATTTTAATTCCAAGCTGTTGTACATCACAATACCCATACATCCAAGCACTTAGTATTCCCAAGCACTCACCCATCTATGAACAAAAAAACATCCTCTATCAAGTATCCCAAGAAATAGGACTCCTTTGCAATGAACTACGCTCATTCCATTTGTATTCCATTGGTGAGATGTAAGTTTCACTTAAGCAGTTTCTTCCTACGAACTGCTGTGGAACTGACTTCTGATCACTACAATCTTAACCTGTTCAAGTCTAGATTTAACTGTTATCTTCTCCAAATTTATCCATAAACTTTGCCTCTTACTCTGCAACCCACTACCTTGAGTTTTTCTTAGGCTTTGGACAAGGTGAATATCATTGTAAAAAAAATACCTGGTTAATCAATGCTGAATGTTTCCTGTAATTTCAACGTTACCATTACCATTCATATAGGAAAGCCTTCAGTTAACTTTTCATTTCTAGAGTGATTTTAATTTTTCAAGAGGTTAAAAGTTGACATCCTTGACAACATATCTCACATAAGTATGAAAATCTACTAATATAAAATATAAATGTGCAAGTCTACCAATACAGAATATAAAGCTTCCGTACTACCAATCCCCTCAACCAACAAAAGAAGGTTCTACAAGTCACTAGAATTAACATTTTAAATCATGTCTTTCAGCTGGATTGAAATTGTATTATATAACTATCCACAGATATTGCCAAAATAGACTTTGCATTTAATATTATGCTGGAGCTTCAGAGAAGTCAATGGCATCAGCAGGTTTACTTGGAAGACACCCAAGCCAACTTAGCAAGCAGGTGAAAAACCTGCACCTTCACAAGATGTCAGTTTGTTGTCCCAGCTGCACTTGGGATATGCACATGTGGGATATACAAGTTGGCAGGTAGATATATAAGATCTGATCAAAAAGTATTGGGACGAGTGCTATAAAAAGAAAACTACACATATGAATTTGGCATTTAATCTCCTTTGAAGTAATCCTCTTCTGAAGCCACAGACTTTATCCAGCATTGTTTCCATTGATGGAATCATTACTGCAATTCCTCTTTTGGAATAGCGAGCAGCTTCCCTGTTGGATTTTCTTAAATTTCCATGACATCTTTAAATCTTGTTCCTTTCAAGTATGATTTGATATTTGGAAAGAGGAAAAAGTCACAGTGATTGAGAACACTGGGAAATACGAAGGTTCTTGTATCTGGGGAATGTGTCATCAGCCAGAAACTGCTTTACAAACCACGGTCAATGATGGAAGTTCCTGTGGTGTGATTAGACAGTCACACTCTACACACTTTCCTTCCAAGCACTGCTGAAAACAAAAGAAGAGAGTAAGAACATTATAACTCAGTATGTATGTGTGAAAGACTCAAGGGTCAATCTATGCCAAGCACCTTATCTCTGCATCTGTTACCATAGCAACAATCCTGATACTTTTTGATATGATCTTGTATATATATTAATATAAAAAATGATTTATTTATCTATTCCTCACAACAACAATGTGAGACATGTATAATATATACATTTATATATATATATATATATATATATATATATATATATATATATATATATATAATCAGAAGGATTTTTTTTTCAAGTTCAGTAGATGTATGAAGGAGGCACAGTGAAGTAATGGATAGTGGCTCAGATTGAGGAATCAGAGAACTGAGTTCAAATTCTTTGGCATGATGGGACAATCACACTCTACACACTTTCCCTCCAAGCATAAACAACAGAAATGAATGATAATGTTATTAACTTCAAATTCAACTTGTGTCAAAAGATTTCACTCTTCATAATTTAGCTTCATTACCATAGCAACAGCCATGATAATTTTTTATCATAACTTGTATAAGCACACAGCCAAGAGGGAAGAAGAGCGTCTCCTTCATCAGAGAATGTACAATCCACATTCAGAGAAAACTCCAAAGCCACACACTCACTTACTGAAAGTAAGGGCAAAGTTGAGTAAACAATAATGTTACGTATGAGAGATTTACTTTTATGTTCCAACTGGATTGCATGGTGATAACATTACAAAACACTGACAACTGTCCTGCTTGGATATTTACAACTTAAACCAACAAAACAGTTTTCATCTTTATTGCCTGTCATTTCTTTGATTTTGGCAAAAAAGCATTAGCTCAAATTCTTCACTTGTTATTTCACCAAAAGTCATCTTAGTATATATTTGCCACTAGCATGTCTGTTTGGATATGAGCATCGAGAGTAGGAGACTATGTCCCGGTAATCCATTTCTACAAGCAAGCATCACTTTGCAGAAAAGCGTAAGATTCTACTTAAGAACAGCTGATCATCAAATATATTCTTGATAACAAAAGTTCTTTTCTTTGATAATCTCTGTGTCTTTTTCTACCTCTATTAGTCTGAAGTTCTTAGACATATCATGATTTATCTAAGAATAATTCAAAGCTGTTTTCTCATCTTTCTTTTATTCATATATACACCAACAATTCTATAAAGATCAACTACTAAACATTGATATTTTTAAAATATATTTTTAGTACTTATCAGATGAGTTAAAAAAAATAACAAGTGTTACTTACAATCAGTTGGTTCCTTGTACCTGTAAGTATCTAACTCTTCTAGGCTGAAGCTTCTCAATTCTTACTTTCCAGCCTTGAGAGAATTCAATGCACTTATTGGTCCTTGTGTGTGATGAATTTTGTTGGGTGGAAGGTCTCACCATTTTATAGTTGAAATGGCTAGAAGTAACTGTAAGTTCTATGCTAACAGCTTTTTTCTCATACTTCTCACTTGTGGATCTCTCTTCCAGTTTATTGCTTTCCAATCAAGTTTGATCTTTAAAAATATAAATGCAATGTCAATTGTTATCTTCTGTCATCTTAATACCTGTTCTTTTATTGTTCTCACTCCTTAACAATGTTTTTTTCTTTTCTTATAGTCTTTCACACTCAGTAATCCCTTGTGTCTTAGTGGCTTTATTGTCTTGCGTGAAGTAAAATGATTTAAAAAAAAACAAAAGCAACCCATAACTGTTGATCAATGGGCACACACATACACACACAATTAATTATATAAATTTAACTGTATAATAAAAAATAATATTATTCTAATAATTTGAACTATATATTTTTATTAAAGTTTTTATGAAAGATATATATCCAAGAACAGATAGTAAATAGTAAAACATTTCTGAGAGTTATAATGGACAGGAAGTAGTGGAGAGCCATTGTCGCCAAAAATTTGGACTCAAAACTGGCACTGAAGAATTATCTATCAAACAAAAATAAATCATCAAAATTGGATGAAAACTGTGGAAACACATAAGCAACATACGATCACACACACACACACACACACACACACATACATACATACATACATACATACATACATACATACATACCTACACACACATTTTGAGAATTATAGATATAGATAGAACATGCCATGTTTTGTACACAGGGTTGAATCATTCTCATTCCCTTTGTATTTCAATTCGTAAGAAGGAATGTTCATTCAAACAGCTTCTTTCCAAGAACTGCTGCTTTGTAAAACTGACTTCCAAAATGATGCTACCCTGATTATTAGACTCTGAATAGGGTCAACTATTATCTATTTTATGCATCCTCATAATCTGCACTTACAACAACCAAACTCAGTAAACATCTAACTTGAGTAGTTATTAAACCTTGTATTGGGTGAACATTTAGTAAAATTTTAATTGGTTCATGAATTTCATGATATAGTAATTGTGAGTTCAATTCATGGGCCAAACAGTGTGTACCTGGACTCAGTGAAAACAGGGCAAGCAATAACTGAGAAATACTAAAATAAGAACTAGATGAGATATCCCTAGACATGGGTACTGGAACAAGAGCAGTCTACCACTGTAGATTAAATAAAGGATTCAGTTTTAAATTTCCTGGAGGTTACCCTGATCGACATAACCTGATAAAGGCTGGAGGGATCAACAGCTGACACGTGAGAACAACAGCAAAATTGAGGGCAACAGTCCAAAAGTAAATAGTATATTTAATGATATCACTTCATCCTTGAAATTCTGACAGAAACAAAAATAATTTTAATCTTTGTGTCAAGCATTGGAATCCATTTACACTTGCGACTTATTTTAAGTTTCATTATAAGTACAAGATAAAAGATTAATTAACTAATAGAAAGTACATTCTAACATGGAGAGTGGGATGAGAACAGTTTTATGTCCATGAGAAGCCATGCCACTTTTCCACAGAGCCAAATCTCCCTATTTTCTAAATGTAATAAGAAATTTCCACTCGTTGTTTTCCTAAGAACATCCAATTTGTGTAACAGACTCCCATATAGGTGTTTTCCTAAACACTTCAAACTTGATCTCAAATAAAATGTCAGTTGCTATTTTTCCTCTTTATCTTAATAATATTAATTTCTGACCACATTCTCTTTCATTCAGATGAGATATTTTATTCTACATAATTATTTAGAGGACCCACCCTCAAGTGGAATTCCTATATACAATCTATTGCTAAAAATACAGGTAAAATTATCATTTCTATGTATCACTCCTCATGCTATCCTCTACCTTTATGAGAGCCAGATCAGGCCAAAAATGAAGTACTGTTGCCATATTATGGCAGGGGCTTCCCAGACTTCATTTTCAGTCTTGATAGAGTTCAAAAGCATCTTTGAGTCTCTGTAGGAGAAGAATTATTTTCCACATTCCAACCTTTCTTTTACAGGCAGGATGTGGCAAGTCTCTCACTGCACCATTGCTACTTCATGGAAAGTTCTCAGATGAACTGTATCTCTTGGTTCCACCAGGTCTGACCTTTACGGCTAGGGCCCGCCATGTCACTTAAATAGTAGCAAATCATCCACATTTCCTCCGATGAGAGGTAAGTTCCACTGAAACAGCTTCTTCCCGCAAACCACTGCCCTATGGAACAGACTACCTAGAGGATGTTTCCCTGATCACTGTAATCTTAACCTGGTCAAGTCTAGAGTCAATCAACAGTTATCTTCCCCTCCTATCCATATAAACTACCTGTTATTGTTACCTTTTACCTCGAGTGACCCCTGGACTTTGTATTAAAAAAAATATATAAATCTTTCTCTTGAGTGTTGGATTGAATAATGTTAATGCTATAGTTGTTTCCCTACATGAAAACATTTGGCATTCATTAACCAACCAGCCAGTACAGCTTTTGTTTGAAATTTATAAAATCTTAAACAACTTTTTTAGGAAAACAGGTTTTTCATGTCTAGCAACTCTTATTGTTCTTTCCAGTATTGCTGGGGGTTTCCTTCCTAACCTTTTGTTTGAAGTGCTGTGAAATGTCAACATCTTGATTATGTCATTGTTTTCATCTTCAAGTTACATGTTCTATCCATTTCAGTTGTTGCTGCTGTTGGTAGCCCTCAAGTGATGTGGTTTCTATTATTTGGTACAGGTCTTTGTTTGTTAATCTGTAGCACCAGTCCACAATGGTATTGGTAATATTAGTCTTTTCCTTAATCTGGTAACATTTGACATTCATTGACTGAGCAGACAGTGTTATTTTCTATTGAAAATTATGAAATATTTCTATTAAAATAATTTTTTAGTAAAATGGGCTTCTTGAGTCTAGTAATTGTTATTGACTTTTCTAGTACTGATGGGAGTTTCCTTCCCAACCTGTTATTTAAAGTAGTGTGGACCATCAACATCTTGATTATGTCATTATTTTCTCTGTGAATTAAATGTCCTACCCATCTCAGCTGTTGCTGCTGTTGAAATAAATTTTATTGCAAACCCTAATTTTCTTTTTCTTATATCCGAATTAAAGGCTGTGAACTATAGCCTGATAAATGTTATTCTATTTGTTTTTCAAATTGCTTGTCATTTCAAGACATTTGTGATCATGACTCTGGCCTGAGTCATTTTTTCTGTAAATTACTACAACTTCTTGGGAAAAATAGTGGTGTAGTTTTTCATTATATGCCCCCAGTTTTGAATGTAAAGTATTCTTTCCCCTAGACAGACTTCCACCCAAAGCTAGAGAACCCTGTTTACATTGCTGTTTAACCCATAGCTGGAGGAAAGAGATGGAAATACAACAGGCCTTTCTTGATTCTAAGTGCAAGTATCATTTTGATTCCATTTTTCTGAAAGCTTGCTTGTTGCTTATAAAATTAAACAAAGTTAAGTCATTACCGGAGATAGATTCTTAAATAATCTAACCAGATAGTTAAAATTATATCAGTCCTTCTATATCCCAGATGAAGAAGAGACTTGAAGTAACAGAAATGCTGTTCTACAGTAGGATGTTGAGAATACCATAGACTTAACATATGAGTAAATAGGAAGTTTGAATGAAAATGGAAACAAAAACTACATTTATATTTAGAATCAGAAAGAGACAATTGAATTATTTTGATACATAATGAAGAAAGATGGTTTGGAAAATTTGATGCAGACAGGATATACTGAAGGCAAGTTGGAGAGAGAGTATCATTGAGCAATCTGCCTGACAAGCTTGTGTAAATGGATGGCAGAACAAGCAGTAAGAGTGATGGTGATAGCATAATATAAGAGCTAAAAAGGATAGGAAGCCATAGGGAGCCAGATTGCCCATGTCTTGAAGGGAGATGGTACAGAAAATCTTTCTGAAATCATTACCCAAATCACATAAACCTCAATAACTTGAATTTGCTTTGAACAATTTTTATCAAATTTTAAATGATTAATTTAGACATCTAAACAATGTTTGAGTTTTTAGGCAATTTCAACATATTTTCTTGAATTTAATGGATTTATTATAAAAACTGCAGTTTGAAGTTATTATGCAAATCAGACTAATATTATTTTAAGGCCTCTGGAATCTAATGAATTTTTTTTTCCATATAAGTTGAAAAATGGGTAATGGAAGGCATCTAACAAATGCTGAGAAATAGAAAATAACAATATTATTGTGAGGAAATATCTACATTGAAGATATCAAGAAGCTTCATAGAAATTATTGAACAATAAAGATATCTGTTGTGCATATAACTAAGTTGAGAACTAGAAGCAAAGGAAAAGACTTTGTCTCCATAGAAGGAGTGTAAACTAAAGTGAGTTAAAGTGAAACAACCATTTTTGACCAGTGCTCAGATCTTTGAACAGCCTGGAATTGAGGAAGGACAAAAGGTGTAAAATTCTTCACAAATTGGCATCTGTCAAGAAATATCCATCAACTCTCAGTAAACCAAATATTTCAAAGTATCAAATTCATGCCAAGAAATAAATGAAAATTAACTTTTCTAAAGTAATTTTCATGAACAAATGTTTGGTGATACTCTATGGACCTGATGGATGGAGAAAGGGAAAGATTTTATCTGATGCAATTGTACCTGCAGCTAAAAGGTAGCAAGGAGGCAGTAGTATGATATGGGCTTGAATTACCAACCAAACCATTATTGAACCATTCAAGGTCGATGAAAGTATTAAACTGAACAGTGCTAACTACTGTAATTTCATAGATAGGCTTTCTCTGAATGGTACATGTCCCAAACTTGTGGTTTCAAGGTGAAGTGTGTATTTATGCATAACAATGCTCCTTCTCATGTATCTAAGGTTACCTGTGAATGTTTTAAAAGATTTGCAGGAGAGAAGATCATGAAATGACCACCATTAACTCTTGATTTAGATCTGGTTGAAAATTTAAAGTCAATTGTGAAGATGAAATTATATGAACATGGCAAACAATGTGACTGCAAAGCAGACCAATGAAAAGCAATTAAAACCACCATCTCAGAAAATTGAACCTGCTGAAATAAACAATTTAACAAAATCAACGGATAATAGATTGCCAACTGTTACTGAGTAAAAGTGTCACTATATCAAGAGGCAAATGCTTCAGTGACTTATCAGATGTGTTGGTTATTTGTTCTATTATAAGTGTTTAGTAATTGTTGATGGATTTATTAGCTTGTTATTTAAGTAAAAAATTTTGCATAATAACTTCAAACTGCAGTTTTTATAATAAATCCAATAACTTCAAGAAAATATGTTGAAATTGCCTAAAAATTCAAACATTGTTTAGATGTCTAAATTAATCATTTAAAATTTGATAAAAATTGTTCAAAGCAAATTCAAGCTATTGAGGTTTATGTGATTTGGGTAATGATTTCAGAAAGATTTTCTGTACCATCTCCCTTCAAGACATGGGCAATCTGGCTCCCTATGGCTTCCTATCCTTTTTAGCTCTTATATTATGCTATCACCATCACTCTTACTGCTTGTTCTGCCATCCATTTACACAAGCTTGTCAGGCAGATTGCTCAATGATACTCTCTCTCCAACTTGCCTTCAGTATATCCTGTCTGCATCAAATTTTCCAAACCATCTTTCTTCATTATGTATCAAAATAATTCAATTGTCTCTTTCTGATTCTAAATATAAATGTAGTTTTTGTTTCCATTTTCATTCAAACTTCCTATTTACTCATATGTTAAGTCTATGGTATTCTCAACATCCTACTGTAGAACAGCATTTCTGTTACTTCAAGTCTCTTCTTCATCTGGGATATAGAAGGACTGATATAATTTTAACTATCTGGTTAGATTATTTAAGAATCTATCTCCGGTAATGACTTAACTTTGCTTAATTTTATAAGCAACAAGCAAGCTTTCAGAAAAATGGAATCAAAATGATACTTGCACTTAGAATCAAGAAAGGCCTGTTGTATTTCCATCTCTTTCCTCCAGCTATGGGTTAAACAGCAATGTAAACAGGGTTCTCTAGCTTTGGGTGGAAGTCTGTCTAGGGGAAAGAATACTTTACATTCAAAACTGGGGGCATATAATGAAAAACTACACCACTATTTTTCCCAAGAAGTTGTAGTAATTTACAGAAAAAATGACTCAGGCCAGAGTCATGATCACAAATGTCTTGAAATGACAAGCGATTTGAAAAACAAATAGAATAACAGTATTTACATTAGTCGGACTATTGTCCTCATCTTTGTCGCCATATTTGTCACAACGTTTCGGCCGTTGTACGCTCCGGCCTTCTTCAGATGGTTGGAATTTCAAACCGAACCCTTTATTTCGATCACTGGGGTAGACTGTTTTAGTTCCACGAGCCATGTTTGATGGATGCAATATGAGATCTGGTAAAAACATGCAATGATAATAGCAAAATTGCAATATGAGTACTGGTAGAAAATGGTTGCTGAAAAATTAGGTTTATAACACTCAGAAATTCATACCCAGATGTCCTCAAGGACACATGGTACAGTGGATAAAGGTGTTGGTTAGATCCAGTGACAGTCCCAAAGAGTGTGAGTTCAATACCCGGTTCAGGCAGTGGGGAACTTTCAGAGGGAAAAATAGCAGGAGATAACTGATAACTGATATCCATCAAACATGGCTCATGGAACTAGAACAGTCTACCCCAGTGATCGAAATAAAGGGTTCGGTTCGAAATTCCAACCAAGACCAGAGCGTACAACGGCCGAAACGTTGTGACAAAAATGGCGACAAAGATGAGGACAATAGTCCAACTAATGTAAATACTGTACATAATACCTCATCTCAGAAATATAGACAGAAATAGAATAACATTTATCAGTTCACAACCTTCAATTCAGATATAAGAAAAAAAAAACAGGGTTAGGTTATCTTCAGTGACTTATCATATATGTTTGTTATTCGTTCTGTTATAAGTGTCGATCAATGGTTGATAGCTTTATTAGTAAAGTAAAAAGTTTTGCATAATAACTTCATATTGCAGTTTTTATAATAAATCCAATAACTTCAATAAAATATGTTGAAACTCCCTAAAATTTTAACTCAAGCTTTGTTCTCATCTCTAAATTAATCGTTTAAAATCTGATAAAATTACTCCAACTTTCAGTTATTGAGGTTTATGTGATTCTCATAATAACTTCAGATCAGCTGTAGAAAAAGAATGTTTTCACGTCCACTTACTTGCCTATAAGTGATTCATAAGAAAGATGAAATATGCTAGTGAAAATAAATGACACTAAGAAAGTGAAGATTAAAGCATCAGTATTGTTAAAGATGTAAAAAAAAAATAACTTCTGACTGGATGGTACATATATTTAAGTGAGACTGATGAATGAATCAGTCAAAACATTGTAATCAAATCAAAAAGATGAAAATGCTAATCTACTTAATCCATGGAACATAGCAATACATCATCTCAGTAATGTGACATTTGAAAATGAAAGATTGATTATTACTAAATTTTTTTTATCTTTCATTATATCAAACCTGAAAGACATTACTCATTTTTTAAAAGCATTATGAAATCAGAATGGATAGCTAAGTAGACAAACGTATTTCTGCATACTTGCATACAATTCATAGTTTTTTGATACATATAAGAAAAAATATAAAATCAGTATTAATAGCTAAGTCGATAAATATATTTCTACATCCTTACACATAACTTATAGATTTTTTGTTTCATATATAAAAATATGAAATTGGTATGGTTAGCCAATTAGAAAAAATTATTTCTGCATCCTTATTTCATACAAATTATAGTTTTTGTTTCATATATAAAAATATGAAATTGGTATGGTTAGCCAATTAGAAAAAATTATTTCTGCATCCTTATTTCATACAAATTATAGTTTTTGTTTCATATATAAAAGTATGAAATTGGTATGGTTAGCCAATTAGAAAAAATTATTTCTGCATCCTTATTTCATACAAATTATAGTTTTTGTTTCATATATAAAAGTATGAAATTGGTATGGTTAGCCAATTAGAAAAAATTATTTCTGCATCCTTATTTCATACAAATTATAGTTTTTGTTTCATATATAAAAATATGGAATTGGTATGGTTAGCCAATTAGAAAAAATTATTTCTGCATCCTTATTTCATACAAATTATAGTTTTTGTTTCATATATAAAAGTATGAAATTGGTATGGATAGTCAAGTAGATAAACATATTTCTGCATCCTTTCATACAATTTATCATATTTGTTTCATATATAAAAAATATGAAACCAATATGGATAGTCATGTAGATATACATATTTCTGCATCCTTACAAACAAGTTATAGATTTTTTGCAACATATATGAAAAATATAAAAACTTTATTGATAGCTAAGTAGATAAACATATTTCTGCGTTCTTATATACAATTTATAGTTTTTGATATATATATATATATATTTATATATATATATATATATATGAAAAAATATGAAATTGATATGGATATTTGAGTAAATAAACATATTTCTGCATCCTTACATGCAATTCATACATTTTTGTTACACATATAAAACATATGAAATCAGTGTGCATATGCAAGTATATAAACATTTTTCTGTATCATTATATGTAATTCGTAGATTTTTGTTACATACTGGAAAATATATCATAGTGCAGACTCTGTAGACAGTTTATAATTTTTTGTTTTACATATAAAAAATATCAAATCAGTATAGATAACCAAGTAGATAAATATATTTCTGCATCCTTAAATGCAATTCATAATTTTTTTAAACATATATAAAGAATATAAAATTGGTATTGATAGCCAAGTAGATAAACATATTTCTACGTCCATATATACAATTTTTAGTTTCTGTTTCATATATAAAAATATGAAATCAGAATGGATAGCTAAGAAGATAAGCATATTTGTGCCTCTTTACATGAAATTTATAATTTTTTGTCATGTATTGGGAACAAATAGGAAATTAATATGGATATCTGAGAAAATAAACATATTTCTGCATCTTTACACACAATTCATAATCTTTTGCTACATATATAAAAAATATAAAATTTTTATGCATAGTAGACCAAAAAAGATACTTCTATTTCTTTGTATATAATTCAGTGTTTTGTTAAATATATATAAGGTACAATGGATAAATTGCCATCTAAATTACCAAAAATTAAAATAACAATGACATCTCATTTTAACAGATATATTTAACAAAATTACACAAAAATATCTTGAAAAACTAAAGAGCAAATTTATTCAATAAAATCGCCATTGGTTTCAATCTTGGTCTCCAGATGACTTCAGAATCTCCTGCAAGTCTTCTGGACAGTCTCCTTGTTTAAGTTGGTGAATGCTGCCATAATACTTGCCTTCAGTTCATCTTTGGTGTTACAAAGAGTTTTGTTGGTCTCTTGCTCAGCTGTGCTCCCCAAACATAATAATCAAGGGTGTTGGAGTTTGGGGAGTTATGTGGCCAGATGTAAGGGGGGGTGGCCACAGAAATTGTTTGACAGCCCTGACTGGGTTCTCCTGCTTGTGTGGCATGGTGCAGAGTCCTGTTGCCAGACATAATGTCTTCCAGAAGCCACCCTCTTGACTCAGAGCAGCATTACTTTCTCAAAGCACTTGATGTAGGCCTCTGTGTTGAGCCTAGAACCTGTGGGAAGATGAATGTAGGCATAACGTCGCCATCACTAGTGATCACTCCAAACACCTTCGTAATCACCATTAGATTCAACCTACTCTTTCTGAATCCCCTGTTCTGTCCTCAGATTGACAACCAAACACTCTGAAATGTTTTGTATTGAAGCTTCCAGCATGAATGCCAAGCAGTGCAGCATGCCATTTCTTAATTCCTGGTGAAGTGAATTGCATCATGGTATTCTTTTTCTCACAGATGTTGCCCAACTAACCCTACTATATTATGCAGTTGAACTGACCCTACTATATTATGCAGTTGACAAAATCAAAAACAAACAACTCATATATGCAAAATAAAAAAATATAAAATGTCGACAATTTAACCAAGATCTAATTTAAGAAATAAGTGAGGTGATATTCATAGATACTGCATCATATGAAAAACACTTCCAAAGTAAATGACCTATTTATTTCCACGGAAACTACAACAGATACACAAAGTATAATAACACTGTTGATAAAGAAATCTTTTCAGGAGCCAAAAACACTACTTATCAATATAGTCACCACCGTTATTTAGGGATTATATTTGGAGTGATTCTCATCTCAACCGAAAGCAAGTCCTGTTTATGGGCAACCACATATAACAAACAAGACATACAATATTATTTGACTCATATGACAGATAATCTGAAAGTAATGCTGTCTATTTGTTTCCATGGAAACTACAAACTGACACAGGGAGCAATATAACACTGTTGGATAGAGCAAGTTTTCAATTATCAACAGTTTTTCTGCATAGTCTGCACTAAGATATATTGAACAAGAAGCTTCTTACATCTATGAAGGCTTTGAAAATGAAGTATACTACAGTTCAACAGTTTCAGGCAACACCTGGTAATTTTTTTTAATTGGCTCAAAAAGTAGTTGTTTTGTAGTTTAAATAAAAGAAAATTATTATACATGGTTAAAAAAGTGGGACATGATTTTTCTTATGACAAAAAGAAAAAGCATTTTATGATTAAATTTTGCACATGTCAAAATATCCTCCTTTAGCTTTGATTAATGTAGAACAAATTTTTGGTATTTGTTGCAAATGTTTCTTCAAATATAAATTTAATAATTGATTCCATTTTTTTCAATGACTCTATAGGATATAAAATCCTATATTTTACAACCAATAAGTGAAACACAAATAAGTAAGGAACACCCACACATAAATAGGATCAGAATCACTAAAACAAAAACTTTTGTACAAGTTAGTAAAAAAATCAAAATGAAAGAAGTGGTTTCTGGAAGTTGATTGGACAGTACAGTCATTACTACGTCACTACATTTGAACTCCAAATGAACTGGTTACCAGGTGCTATCCTACATAAACTGAAAAGCTTTTGTTTGCAGACAATCATATGATCAGGATAACTATATATACATTGATTCCAAGAGCAATGAAAACACACAGAGAAAAAACTCAGCCAGCAACTGAATGTGGATCACCCATTGATAACAAGTAGTTGGATCTGTAAACACATGACTAGGATTTTCTTCTTACCATGACAACACATCAGTCAGTGATGACTACATAACATTTAAAGGAATATTCACACAATTCAAAGAAATATTTATAGCCGTGAGAAAAAGTAAGTCTGATCATTTGTTTGTATGTCCATTTCCTTTTGGAACTACTGTAATCAGATTTCATGTATTAGCACTCACACCACAACTTTTATACTAATGTGCTTTACCTACACACACACACACATACATTCAGTCAACAGCAACACATATACTCCATTAAAATGTGATTTAGACATATGCACATATATACAAACTTTATATTGGCCAAGGCATATGACTTTATGAAATACCATTTAATAAATGGAAAATTTTGTTGAACATTTGAACTTTGTTTTTTGCAACCAGAACAAACACAATGTTTACCATATAAAACAAACGTCAATGTGTATATAAATATATGATTATTTCAATATGGTTTTCCTTTTTGCCAATGTAAAAATATTATTTCTTTTCATTATGCTGTATTTGTGGGCATGACATTTAGATTTTAATTTTTCACTTTTAATCCAGGTAGATGACCCTACAACTCTAAGAGCTCTTTTTATTTTTATTTTTTTTTCACTTTTCTGTCAAGTTCATCTCATGCTAATTCTGGGGGTGACATCAAACTTTTGAACTGTAATGTACAATTAGATGTTTCTCACTGGTCAGTGATCCTAAATGTATTTCCAATAGAAGCTCTGGTTTGAAAATAAAATAAATCAATGTCTTGTAGTGGCCTAGATAGTCCTGTATGCGAAACCAGATTCAAAATTTGTATCCATGAGTGTAAGCCTCAGAAATTCAACATACAGGAGAAGCTCTGGCATGAAGAGATGTCCAAAATACCAGCAGAAGTCTTACAGTTATTTATAAAAAGGGATTGAATAATTGATGATGGGAACAAAAGCTTTTACACCAAGTTTCAATCTCTCATTTTATGTATTAAATAATTTTTACTCCATCTTTACGAAATAGATCTTTCAAACTTTTATATAAATGTAGTTGTTTGCATTTATGTACATATGCATTAACTTTTGTAAAGATGAAACCAATGTTGTGCCATTTTGAGGTACATAATTATTATGTCTGTATATAGTTTTGCTCATATTTACAAAATTTATTTTACTAAATGGCAGAATAGTTAGAATGTTCACTGTCTGACCAGGAGATCTGCGTTCGAATATCAACATAGTTGATTTGTCAAGAAAGTGAATTTGTTGAGGTTTACAAGGTTGTGGGTTTTGTGCATATGTTTTAGGCATAGGTAAAAGTTCAATATTGAAAGAAAGAAAGTGTAGAATAAGTATACAAAAAAACTTGAGTTTCTGCTATGGACATTTATTCCTTTTTGTTGACTGTATTGAAACAAAGTTAAATGTCTCTTGCTTGAATGTTTCCAGTTTTCCTTTTGGTTCTGAAATAATTTTTATAGGAAATAAGGATACAAATGGCTAAAACTGGTTGAAATTAAGTCAGCTTCACAGTTAGTTAGGAAAACCGAATCCCTGCTTCATGAGTAGGACTCTGCTGAAACATGTCTAAACGATATCATTGGAAAGTGGAAAATAAGAAACATTCTGTCCTTTCCCTAAGTGAGGTCATAAAATTGCGCATGTGACAAGAATGCCTTTCCAGTTTCTTTTTAACAGGCATCATGGGAAAATAAATTTATTTTATTTTTTTTTATTCTTTATTATTTTATTTATTGCTTTTATTTAATTTTCCCACAGCTTCTTTTTGCTATTGGCCTGGTGAGGTGATCTCAACAATTGTGTGACATTTGAAAACTGCCTGAAAGCAAAACCATGGGTTGACCCAAGCCCAAGTCATTGTGATTGAAATAGGATAGATGGAGCTGTTCAGAAGACGGTTACATAAGACATTGGCACTGATAGTTTAAGTGTATTGGTGTTGTCAAACTGTTAGACATGACAAACTATGCACTCTCTCCCAGAAACTGTAACTAAAAACTGCTCAGTATAATTGCAGTATAGACTACAGGTGGCTTCTGTGGATGTTGAATAAACACAAATGTGCCTGAGCAGATATCTATGACAGGGATTGCGTAGCACCCCAGCAAATGTGACTAGTCAGCCATTATTTACTAGATGTAGTGTAATTTAATACATGTTATGTAAATAATTCACTAAAATATTTTTTGTTGTTGTGTGTATTGAATACTTATTTTTCCCACTTAAAATTTATTAAAATTTGAAATTTGAATTCTAAAATTCTTAAGAATTTATTAAGATTTGAAATTTTAATCATAAAATTCTACAAAGTAAAGTCTCAAAAAAATTAATTCCTTAAAAATATAAAATCAAAAGTGATCAGAGTTTCAGGAAGATTTTTGGGTTCACTGAGTGAAAATCTGGTCTATGTTACTAATTAAAATTTTTCACATATATGAGATGAAATACTTATAAAATCTAAGAAAATATACTCTAATAAACAGTTACTGAAATACAAAAAAAATTCATTAAAGTCCTTATTTATAAATGTATTAGTAAAATACACATACATACATACACACACACACATATGCATATATATATATATATAGAGAGAGAGAGAGAGAGAGAGACAGACAGACAGACAGATAGACAGAGAAAGAAAGAGAGAGAGAGATATTCATATTCATATATATGTATATTTGTAATTCATATATGTATTTTTTGTTTCCATTCTCCCCCCTGACTTCATATATAAGATTGATTCTATTAATAAAACAATAATTAGTCAGGAGAATCTTTTCATATATATATATATATATATATATATATATATATATATATATACACATATACATATATATATATATATACATATATATATACATATATATATATATATATATATATGTATATGCATAAATGTATTAAAGGCAACAGGACAACCTTTCTTTATTGACATTTTTCATTCCCTGAGGAACTTTAATCAAGAAAAATGTGGAGATTTTAATTTGTAACAAGTATTTATGCACAGAAATAAAGTGAACAAAAAATATTAAGTTTTCAAATTTTCAATTTGAGAACACTAAAATACTTTTAAAGACTAGCTGTGTGAGGAAAGGTAAACTATAAAGAGCACTAAGTGATGTAATTTATTGCTTAATAAATGAAAGTGAGTTGATATTGTTGAATTTTTATCTATTCTTTATTTTTTATTATTTCATTTTATTTTGTTTAATTATTTAATGTATTTATGTATTAAGTTATTTATTTTCTATGTTTAAAATATCTTGATTTAACTATTTTGTTTTAATTTAAAAAATAAATTATGGTATGTTCGATTGGGAAAAGAGTATTTCCTTTAAGAAAGGAGATATTTTTTTAAAAATCCAGTGTATATGTTAACATTTTGGCAAAAACTGATAATTGCACTATCAATATCTATTCGTCTAAGTAAATTATTTTTCCTTTTAATAAGCATAGCATTCTTGAGATCAAAGTTGTGGTTGAAATCATTTCTGTGTATCTATCTATCTATCTATGTATCTATCTATATATATATATATATATATATATATATATATATATATATATATATTATCATCCACAGACAGACTGTTTCACTGTATCACAGCTCATCAGTGTAGCTAGACGTCCGGTTGCCTCTGGCTAGAATCGAAAACCAGCTGAATTCGCGTCAGTCGGAAGATTTACCCTGAAGCCGTTGGCGCATGGCAGAGAAGAAGGTGAATTTAAGTGTATTTATTTTTAGATAAACACACAGTGACTGAGAGAACTCGATTCGATTTACCGAAGAGTCTTGGATTATTAGCCGTAATAGTCACTGTTTACAAACCCACACATCCTCCCCAGAGAGCTCAAGCGAAATAAATTTTTCAGGAGCATATATATATATATATATATATATATATATATATATATATATATATATGTACATATATATGGCCTGAAGATTGTGTTTAAGTATGACACAGATTGCCATTACTGAATGTTGACGTCAATGTTCAATTTTCAATGTACAATATGCTCTCTCCCAGATAGTGAACACTTTAGCCCATAAATATAGCATACCTTCAAACTATATTTTTATCATATATATATATATATATATATATATATATACACACACACACACACACACACACACACACACACATGAAAAAATGCTAAAAAGTTCTTAGCCTGGCATACTTACAAAAATCTGACTAAATAACAGAACCTCAGATGAATTTTTGGGGGAGAGAGGATTTTTGGCCAAGCTAGCACTTCCCAGCTTCTGTGTGTGTATGTGTTGGTGGGGTGTATGTTTATGTAAATGCTTATTTCTAAGTTTAAAGCAGTAAGGGATGTGCCTGAGACAGAATAGCCAATATAATGACAGAGCCAGTTTTAAGCCTAACAAAACAAAAAGACAACAATTTCTGGCATGGCTCTGTAAAAGTTATGCAGCTTTATAAATATATTCCAATGAAGACATTATTGTTGAGTCATTCTACATAAAACTGTAACTCTGACCGCTTTGAACTTACTTATTAATATTCCATGAGTAATGCTCAAAGGGAAAATAAACAATACATCACTTGCACCCCGGCTGGCAGCAAATGGAAAATGAAAATCCATCATGTGATCAGATTATTTGCTTTGTTAAAAAAAAAGAAATATGAAAAATCAACTGAAATGTTGTATGTCCCACACAGAGAGATTGTCAGTGGATTAGTCTAACTTGTCATTACTAGTGAGATTGATCTAAACTGAATGATCCTCTATTGACCAGCTTCCAGACTTAGCCATAGTTAGTAAATTTATACATATGATACCTGTTGCAGGAAGATTGTTTACAAGCTCTTCTTGCAATTCATTGTTTGTGGATTTGAATCAAGTCAGATTTTGACTAAGTGATTTGATGTCAGATTCAGGTAAGTTTAGAAAATATCTACAAATAGAAGTTTATAAAAAATGGAATTACTATACACATTCTTCTTGGTCCCTTTAGGATGTGAGTGATCAAGGCCCTCCACAACTTCCTATCCTTCTAGCACTGAATAAATTTTGTCTTTTTGCTATCTCTTGTAATCCCTGTTTTGCAAACATTACACAAAGTGAGTTATTTGCTGCTTTCCTCTGTCCCTCTCACATGCTGTGAGTTTCAAATTTGCCAACCCCTCTTTCCTGTCTCCTGAAATTTCAATTGTCTCTTTCTGAAGTAAAAACCAAACATTTATTCACTTAATGTGAGTCACATTTTATCTAACTGGTCTAGATATTTTTCGGTATATACAAATTGAGATATATTTAATTCTTATATTATATATGCCTCCAACTTTCTGACCATGAGACCTGAGTTTGAATCTCGTCATGGTTGATTTCCAGGAAGAGGACCTCGATTTTATTAGTCTGGGGAGGTGAATCAGCATGCTGCACATTTGGAAAGTGCCTGAAAATGAAAACGACGGGTTTACTCAGGCCTTTTGAGTGAAATTCAGTAGGTCGTATTATTAATGGTCATACAATAAGTTACAATGTTTTTTTAATGTAATTCCCACTCTCTGTTCTGTCATGCATTCACACAAGCCTGACTTGTAAGTTATTTACTGTTTCTCTCTTGTATTCAATATGTCTTGTTAGTATCAAATTCGCTGAACACTCCTTCCTCATTATGTGTTCCAACTCTTTTTTATTCTAAATATAAGTTGTTTCCATTTTCCATAAAACTTCCTTGTTGCTCACATGCTTCATCCATGGTATTATTTAGAACCAAATCTCTGTTGCTTCAAGTTTCCTCTTCATCTATGAGTAAATTGCCCAGTATTCACTACCATATAAAAGGATTGATACTGTATAACAGTTCAGCTGTATTTTCTTTGTTTCTAAAGAAATTGTTCAACTTCTCTTGTTTAGCTTTTGGAAGCCATCTTTTACTATTCCAATATAGCTTTCAGTCTCTCTGTTACGGTACTATATGTTCCTTCATCTGTTAAAACACTTCACTGCAATTTCTTTACTTGCTTGATTGTTGGCATCTCCAATATTCTCAGTATCCTTCTGTAGAATCATATCTCTGTTGCCTCAAGTCTTCTCTCCGTCCGTGTGGAAATTGTCCAGTATTTACTGCGATATAAAACTGCATGGAAAGGTTATAATCCACATTCTGATAAACTCTTAGTGAAAAGCACAAGAACTATAATTAGGCTGTTAGCAAAAAATATTTTTTCTTAGATGGTCTCTAAAGAGAAATACAAAGAGATATAATCATCAAACTGTATTTTTTTAAAAATCATTTCACCACAAGCAAGGCAATAAAGCCACTAGGATGCAAAGGATTACTGAGAATGAAAGAAACAGAAAGGACAATAAAAGATCAGTGAGAAGATACATCCTTGTCTTTCACTCACTTTTATTTTTTTATATTTGAATTAATTTTCTATTCATATACGAGTAGTTTGCCAAGGTTACATAGCAGTTACAACAGTTTGTTGTGGTATACGTTACCAAATGCTTTTGCATATTCATAAAACTGTAGTACACATCCTTCTGCATTTGCATTGCTCTTTCTGATATTCATTCTGAGTATAAATATTGCATTCCTTGTTCTGGTGTCTTTAACGAACATGCATTTTTCTTGTCCTATTTCTGATCTGATTCTGCTCCATCCTCTATACATCCAGATTCAGATGATAAGTTTTGTTTAATGGCTGATTAGGCTGAGTGTTCATATTCATTTGCACATGGCTTCTTATGCAGTGCTATAAAAATGGATCTATTTAGGTCTTCCGGTATATCACCACTGTTGTATATTTATTCTGTCTGTAATCTTGTCAATGCTGAAATCATCTAAGCAGTTGACTTAGAAAAGCAAAAGCTATATTATTTGTCTAAAAGAAGACCCTGCAATGTGAGATGCTTAATTAACTCTGAATCAGTTTAGCATCATCAAAGATGCTTAATGTATATATATATATATATATATATATATATATATATATATATATATCCAAATGAGAGAAATGACAGGTGAAGTAAATATCCAGAGTTAGTAGCATTTATTTTTCCAAAAATTGCTCAATACAAAGTAGAGCAAAATATTATTATAATATTTTTATTATAATAAATTCCAATATTACATCACTACACAAAAACTTTCATGTTTCAGTACTAAGACGGTACTTCTTCAGGTGATTGTTGATACCTTTTGATAAAAAAGATTTATTGGGGAAATTTTAAAACAAATCTTTACCTCTTTTCATTAGTTAAAAGTGGTGCATAAGATCAAGATTAAAAATATACTTATGGGTATGTCTAGATTAACCAATGAATGTCAGGTCTACATAAAAATATAAAATAATGTCAGAGGGTGGAGACGGGTGGGTTATTGTTACATGTCAAGAAAAGTGATGCTTAAACATGTCATTCAATGATACTAATGAACAATTGCAATGACAAATGTATTATTGGTGTATCGAAGTATGATTTGCCGATTTGTTGATGCAGATATAAATTTATCAGAAACAGATTCTTTTTAAAAAATTTCTTTTTTTTTAATATTTTAATATACTCAATAAACTGCTTAAAGGGGCAAATAGGTAAAATTAAAAATATGGAAACATCTATATCGGGTGTTAATTATACTGAATAAATGGTAAAACATGGCAATATTATAGTTGGATAAATCAAATAAATGTTGGGTGGACCATTATATACTAATAAAATAATGGCTATAAAATTATAATACGTAATTATTTATGAAAAATTTTTTAACCATATCTTAAGGTAAATGGTAGACAATGGTGGCATAACACCATTCATTTCTTTGGTTTAACAGGTCTCTATTGTTAGGAAAATTTATAATGTGCAATTTTTCTTTTAAACATAAGAAACATGGATCATGTAAGGATTTAAAGGTTCTAGTTATTTTTGATATTTTCTATTTTACCATAGGAGTTTTGTTAACTTCTTGTAAGAGCCAAAAATATTTAGAAAGGGGTGTTCTGTTACGATACACATTGTTGTTAAAAGATGATATGTGTTGATACCATCGAGATTTAAAGGAATTTTTGGTACTACCGATATAAATTTTTTTAACTGTTGGATTTTCTCTAGATGAAATAGTAATTATGTAAACAAGGAAATCTGTTAGACACCTATTTTATAATGAACAGTCATTTACAGAAGTTGGTATCATTATTGTTTGTTGCTTTGGAATGGCTATTGCTACTTAGGTTTAAGTGTTTATTTAAAATTTTATTATTGTGTTTTTAATAATATTTTCAAGGTTATCTGTACAGCTATATCCTAATTTAAGCATATTTTTATTAAAAGAGGATTATTGCTAGGGAAGTGTTTCTCAATTAAATTGAGAAACTTTTGTCCTAACTTAGTACTAGCCATTTGGTTAAATGGGGGTGTGTATGAAATTATTTTTCTGTTCCTATTATTTTTCCCACTAACACTGTTACGTTTTCTATATGTCAGGGCACTTATAGCCACTATTTTTTAAAGTAATATTGTAAAATTTGCTATGCTTATAAAATACATCTTCACTGGAAGAGTTATTACTGATTATATATTCTCAGGAGGAGGGTATGTGTTTGATTATGGATGGAGGGTAATTTGAATTTGGGTGAATATATAATGGATTTGCATTAGTTTTCATGTAGGATTGGTATGTATTATTGACTAAAACTAGTGCTACATTGAGAAAATCTACTTTTTTAAATTTGTGTTTATATAACTTTCAGGTTCAGACTTTTTAATTCCCTATGTATTAATTTCCTGATTTTTTCAGTTTTAATTTTTGTAGAATTTTTCACTACCATAAGGCCGTCATCTCTATATAAACCTATGTCTTCTATGTTGACGTCATGGTGGGCACTAAGGTTATATAAAATGAATATTACTTTTCTTATTCGTTTATCATCTTGCCATTTTATTATTTAATTATTATTACTAATATTATTATTATTATTTTATATCTATTATTTATTATTATTATTTTTGTTCTTATTTTATTTATTATATGTATTATTTTTTAATTAATTATTTTATTTATTATTTTATTCAATTTATATTCAGTATTTGATATTTTATTAATGTTTTATTTTATTTTATTTATATTTAATAATTAATTTATATTTAATATTTATTTTTTAATTAATTTTAATTTAATTAATATTAATTTATATTTAATATTTATTTATTAATTTATTTTTAATACTTATTTTTTATTTAATTTTATTCAATAATTTTATTTAATAATTATTTTATTTATTATATTATATATATTATATTATATTATTATGTATATATTACATATTGTTTTAATTTTAATTTTATTTTTAGATGTTACCTTTTTACTTACTCTTTCTTAAAAATTTTTTTTTTAAATCTTCTCAAAGTTTAAAATTATTTTAAGTAATTTTCCTTATATAACGTAGATGTTAATATTTTAAAATGTAGGTCAGTGTTATTTTAACAGCCTTCTCCTACTTCTACTACCATGAGATTGGGAGCCAATTTATGTTTAGACTCTATCTGCAACTTCCTCTCCATTCTTCTTTCTCCCTTTCTTTTTCCTTTTTCTTTTTCATCTTTCTCTCTTCTTCCTTTATTCTTTAAATGTTTAAATTTTTAAGCTCCTACTTTATTTAATTTCTTCCCTTCTCTGAGTTGACAAGACTCAAGCAAGTCTCTGTGGGTTAAAATGGCTATTCGAATGGGGTAATTATGGAATCCTATTCTATGTAATATATATATATATATATATATATATATATATATATATATATATATATATATATATATATATATATGCTTTGCATACAGATCATATGTAAATACTTTGTGAAAGAGAAATAATAAAATTTCTAAATGTAACTGTAAGTTTCTTTACTCGCACTTCTCTCCTGTGGAATTCTCTTCCAGCCTGTTGTTTTCATATCAGCTAATTTAAATGCAACGAAGATCATCAGCCTTTGTTGCTGGAATCTTGTTATTTTCATTGTCCTTTCTCCTCATAAATGTTTTCTCAGTTTCCTTCACTCTTAGTAACCCCTCATATATTAGGACAACTATTGCCACCAGAGAATAGTGTACAATCTTTACTAATTCTCTAATAAAATTTCCTAATGATTTACTGGGCTTTTGACACCTGTTAGTAGATATCTAGCAAACACCTCATTCAGATTTTCTTACAGATAGACTGTACAGTCTAGATAAAATCACTGCAAAACCATTCTTTGATATATTCAAAGATACAAGAGCTCACAAAGCTCAACAGCACACTGTATTCATTGTATATGATTTCTTGGTAGGTGTTGCATGTTGACAGCAGTGAATGATCTCAGCTCAACTTTTTCTCTTGACTGGCAATTGCCAATCATTTCAGTTTGGCAAGGAAAGACTTCAACACAAAGAATTTTAACTTAACTATTTTTATTAATCAATTGACATATAAATTTTCTGACTATCCAGTGGGGGTCACCACCCCACCTCACTAAGAGACATTTTGGACATGAAAGAGAACATGTCTACATCACTTGATAGGTAAGAAACAACTTGCTGAAACCTTTTCTGCTATTTCTTTCCCATGCTAGCCGGGCTAATCAAGATCGACTTCCCTCTTATGGCTCTCATCTGACCCCAGCTGTCAACCTTCAGAAGTTGGAGCCAAGATACACTTTCTCTAAAAATAATAGTCTGCCAAACCATTATTTTATAATAGTCCTGAATAAAATTTGGGTAAACTGGGGATGAAATATTATTTTGGGACCATAGTGCACAGCAATGTGGTGAAGAGGCAATGCCTGATGTCTTTATAACTGGCCAAGCTTCATCTCGTGGCTCTTAGAGAACATGACTCTGGACTTACAGAGTGATTATAATGTGGCTTCCTGTTTAGAATTAGCTCAACATCAGGATTTTATGCACTGCCCAATAGTCAGATTATTGTGAAGCTGAAAATTAGGAAGTTAAATAAAGCCTCTCTAAAGGTCATACTGCTTCATTTCTCTCATCTTTGCATTTTCTTCTTCTGTGTACCATGTCCCTTTGGGATGTGAGCAATCATAGCTCTCCACATCTTCTAATCCTTTGTAGGTCTTAGTTATGTTTGCCATTTTGAATCCCACCCACCCACTCCCCATTCTGCCACAATCTCTTCAGGTAGGTAGCCCACTTCCTTGCCCAGTCCTTTTTCTCTTCTAAATGTCCTGGAAGTGTCAAATTCTCCAGGCCCTCCTTCATTTTGAATTCAAGAAATTTCAGTTATCTCCTTGCGATTGAGAATATAAGTGTCCTTTTGGTCTGCATTTTCCTTGAGACTTCTTCATTGATTATGTATGGTATTCTCTTGGCTGCTCATTACAAAGTCCTCGGAAGAATTAGACGAGAGGCTCAGGGATCTGCACACAATGTGTAGTCTGGTTGAGCTGTGTTTACTTGGGGGATTCAAATTCTGTTCAATAAGTTTATTAACAAGAAAAATATGATAGTTCATAGAAGTTACATAGAAGTAAGTAGTAAGTTAAAACTACCTTGGTTAGTTGATAGTCAAAGATCTTGACATTGTATTGATGGCAGACACAGAAAACCTACAGGAACCTCTACAGAAGGTAGTAAGGGAAAGTTTGAAGAAAGGACTAATCATCAATTGTAAGAAGACAGAATGTAGGATCCTTAGAAAGAGCAGCAGCCTAAAATGTGAATCAAAATGAAGCAAATATTTGAAGGAAAAACTGCTGCATAGGAAACGATATATATTAACAATGCTTGCAACCACAAAAATCGTGTTATTTTGTTTTCTTTGGTTGTGTAAAAATCTGTGGGGTATTCACTCACACCATTGTAGTAGTAATTAGACTTGTTTTCATGAAGATAAAAACAAGAAAATAAACATACACAATCTCAGGAAAAGCATGGTAAATTGTATGTTAATTTCATATGATTTATTTATATATTTGTGTGTATTGGTGTGTGTATTTTTTTACATTACAATTGTGTTAATGTACATGTTATAAAAGGGAGAAATTTACTCTGTAGTATTACACATTATATCCCTGAGAAAAGTTACACAAATGTTGCATTCCTGAAGGTTCTTGGGTGAAGAGATTAAATCTCACGTCATTTGGTGGGATGTCCATATTTCTGGCAGGAACAGTTTTTGTTGCATGCTGGGAGTAATTTTCTCATTCTTATTTTTTATTTAATTTATTATAAACAAGGTTTAAATATTATTGTTTTAATTTATAATTTTCATTATTATTATTTTATATTTTATTTTTATTTATTTATAATAATAATGATATTCCTACACATCACATTTTCATTTTATGGTGGTAGTATATATGTATTAGTGGGCATCATGGGTTTACCTCATGACATCTGTTTTAGCATAATTTAAATGTGCATTAAACTATTAGGTATATTAGTGTGTTTTAACATATTGAGTTATCTCATGGTTGGTACTTTTTATTATCACACTGACCATGAGTTATCTCAGTTTTGTTGTCTTGTCATCAAGGCTACAACATAGTTTTTGTTTCTGTTTTTAATGCAAATAATTGGTACTTAGTGTCTAAAGCAGGAATAAAAATCGTACTGGCAACTAAAAGCAAACTTTTATGGGAAAAATTTATTGAAAATTTAACACCAAAATGAAGCATTTGAAAAAATGTTATTGGCCTCAGTTGGCTATCAAGGGTACAACTAAGTTTTTTTTCGCTGCTTTTAATACAAATAACTGGTACCTGGTGTCTAAAGCAAGTATGAAAAATCGTACTGGAAACTAAAAATAAAGATTTTTATTGGAACAATTTGTTGAAAAATGAAGTATTTGAAAAGTTTTTATTGTCTAAGTTGATGTTTGAAGTCAGATTTGATAATTGCATGAATGTTGGAAGCATTGAAATGTTGTAATACTATGTTACATAATCTATAAATGTCTAGATCTTGAAAATGGCTGATGTCTCACAGGAGGGATGTGGCAAGTCCCTCACTGCTCTGTCACTACTAACATGGAAAATGCTCAGATGAACTGCATCTCCTAGATCCACCAGGTCTGACCTTCCCATCTAGGACCTGCCATGCCACTTACATAGCAGCAAACCACCCACATTCCCTCCATATTCCATTGGATTAGAAGTAAGTTCCACTCAAACAGATTCTTCCCATATGCCATTGTCTTGTGGAACAGACTTCCCAAGAGAATGTACTCCCTGATCACTACAATCTTAACCTGTTCAACCAACTGTTATTTTCCCCTCATATCCATATAAACTACCCCTTATCATAACTCAGTACCTCAAGTGGCCCCTGGGACTTGTACAGGGTGATCCTTTAAAAAAGAAATAGTTGAAAGCACTCAGGAAAAATGGACACTATGAAGAACTTCTCCATATAACATAGTCCTCAAAAAAAAAATAATTGTGAGGACATGAAAAATTTAATAAAAATATTTATAAGATATTTCTTGTCCATCATATTTAAAGAAACATACATAAAAAGAAGATATATTAAACTGGACTTGGTTACATTTGACAGTATCATGAGAAGCAGAGAAGTTGCAATGAAACTGCAAAGGAAAGTGTTCAAGAAATGTTTCCTGCCAGTTAAGATGTACAGATGTGAGACTTAAAAACAGTTAACAACAGCTAAGCATAGATATTTGCTATAGCCTACAGGAAGTTAGAATGGATAATTTTAATCATTACACTTTTAAGAGAGAATCCAAAACAGCTGGATAAGACATCAAACATGGGTTGTGTCTCTGACGTAACCAATCCAGAATGACAAACACAGATGGGCAGGACATTTAACCTCTTGCTGAGACAGCAGCTGGACTGTCGGAGTCATTGAATGGACAGCAAGAGGCAGAAAAAGTTACAATACCTCAATATATGCAACAGGGTCACCAACTGCCAGGAGTAGACACCTGTGGAATAGTCCACAGGAGAACTTCCTTCTTTGTAAGTGAATAAAATCATCATCACCACCACCACCACCACCACCACTACCACCATCATCATCATCATCATCATCATGTTCTTGTTAGAATTTCTGAGATGAAAGATTTTCCATATTAATTTTTGTCTAACTTTCACTATAATTTTTGTTAACTTTCACTATATTTTTGTTATTAATGTTTAATTGCAGTGCTCACATTGTTTTTTTACATTCTGCCTTACTTACATTTACTCTTATGAGGTGTAAAGAAAAAATATAGCATCTGTCGATATTTCTGAGATGAAGTATTATGTACACTATTTACATTATTCGAACAATTGTCCTCATATTTGTTGCCATGTTTATTACAACGTTTCGGCCATTGTACGCTCCAGCCTTCTTCAGATGGTTGGAATATTGAACTGAACCCTTTATTTCACCCACTGGTGTAGACTGTTCTAGTTCCATGTGCCATGAGGAATTAACAGGAGATAACTGACATCCATTAAACATGGCTCGTGGAACTTGAACAGTCTACTCCAGTGAGCAAAATAAAGGGTTCAATTCGACATTCCAACCACCTGAAGAAGGCCGGAGCGTACAACGGCCGAAATGTTGTAATAAATATGGTGACAAAGATGAGGACAATAGTCCGAATAATGTAAATAGTGTAAAAAATATAGCATGGGGTAAAAATGAAAAATGCAGCTAATGAGGTGATTGCTCATTCAAACTCCTCCTCAGCCTTTTAAACAGGATTAGAGTTTTTATCCATCGTCTCCTGTTTAGGATTGGATTTCCAGTTCCTTCTAAAATCTTGTGATTCACTTTCACTAACTATTAGCCCCTTGCATCTTAGTGGCATTATCACCTTGCTTGGGGGTGATCTGATTAAAAGAAACAGATTTGAATAATATATGCTGGTTGGCTTTTGTAGCCTCATCAGTAAGTTGTTGTCCATGTCAGACATGCTTCTAACGAGAAGAGATATAAGTTCAGATTGCATCAAAAACTTATTCTTTCTTTCTGATCATTTCAGAATGTAAAAACAACCTGAAGTCGATGGCATAGAATGCAAAACAAGCTAAACATTGCATGAAGATCAAGTAAATAAATAAGACGAAAAGACAAACTATTCAAAAATTATCGATGATAATGTTTCTCCAATAAATCAAACAATTTTAAAACGATTATGTTTATTATAATGACTAAGTATAAAAAACAGCAAAAATAAAAAGATGATAATGACAATACTTCATCAAAGGAAATCAAATGGTATAAAATTATTTATTGTAACTACTCTGTATACAAATTTCATTTAAGCCATTCATATACATATTTGTTCATATCTTCACTTTTAAGACCGTAAACTTTTCCAGATGATTATTGTCTGATATACTTAATGTCTAATATTTTGCTGTTTTAAAATATAGTTCACTCGATATTTTAAAAGAATTCTTCTTCTTCCATGTAACATGTCTCTTCAAGACATTGGTGATCATGGCTTTCCACAGCCACCTGTCCATTGTAGCTGTCAATAAATTTTGTCTTCTCACCTTCTCTCCCAAAACCCTTCTATGTCATCCATTCACTCATGCTCGCCAGGTAGTTTATGTATTGTTCCCTCTTGCCTTTGTGAGTACCAAATTTTCCAAGCTCGCTTTCTTCATTATGTGCCCTAGAAATTTCAACTATCTCTTCCTGTTGTTAAGTAGAAGTGTTCTTTTTGCTTTCATTGTCTCCAGAAACCTTCACAGATACTAAAAAGTTTCTAGTAGAGTTTATAACTCCGCCCTAACATTTATATATATAAAAATACTCATAAAAATGAGAAACAGCAAAATGTGGAAACAACAAGTATTATTTATTATCTGGTTGTTATGTGGTGTTGGAGACATAAGAGACAGTAATACCGAGTAAAATTGTCAGTTTGGGGTCAGATGTAGATCAAATACGGATCAGAATCTGACAGAATGATAAGATAAAAATAAGTAAAGTGTATACAGTCTCTTGTATGATTTTTATAGATATGTGTAATGAGAGTTCAGATAATTTAGTTGGAAAATACAAGAAGAGTCTGGGATTTTCTTACCTTGAATTTTTGTCGAGTGGTAACAGATACTATTATGGCCTGAAAAAGGAAAAGAAGTTAAAATTTTTGTTAACACACATATTGATAGCCTGTTCATGTGAACTGCTTGTCTGATAGCAAGAATGTCATGTATTTGTGTATGTAGAGGAAAAAAGTGAGGTTGATTCTCATTGGTTTAGAAAGAGAGAATTAATGATAATTATAATCGTTATAATTATTTTTTTAACTTATTAAATTTAAATTTATTTATTTTTATGCACAAGATAAGTTCATTGTTCTAATATCAACAGTTGATCTATCCAGTAATGAACAGTGAGAGATATGCAAAATTGAGGAATATTTCATAAAGTAAATAAAATAAGAATTAATAAAGAGAATTGTCAAGACTCCTTAAAGCTGCCTAAATCTTTAAAGTCTGATACGGACTGTTCTGATTTTGACAGTTGTTCTATCCAAAAATGATGAACAGAGAGATAAATCAAACTGCACAATATTTAAGAAAGTAAAAAACTAAACATTTAAAAAAAGAGAAATTGTTAGAAATCTCTATAGTAGCCAAAATCTTTAACATCTATATCAGTAGTTGTATGATTTTTGGTTTATTTTCTTTTATGGCATATCAAAACCTCAATGGGTTATTTAATACCGACAAAACTTTTAGGATATGTTCCTTTAAAAAGAGTATGTATTTTTTGTAAGAAATCAGTTTGTTGATCAGGTTTCACACACGTATTTATGTAAAGAGGGTTTTTGTTGACAGACAAATTTTGTTGACGGACAAATGTATTGCTGGTAATTTTTTTTTTTTTAAAATGTATTTCTGGTAATTTCTTTTAAATGTATTGCTGCTATTTTTGCTAAAAAAATTTATTTTTATACTTTGATAGTATTTTGACTGCTGTTTGGGGGTTAACATAGCTGGGACCCTAATGGGTGTTACCCCAAAAAGGTCAGGGTGAACCTGGGAACAACAGCAATTAAGAGGTGGTTCCATGCTCCTCAAAAAATCCCAATCAGTGGCCTTGCTGCCAGATGTAGTTTATCATCATAACCAGGATGTAAATATAACAATTGTAGAATATAAGAAAAAGTATTTCTGAACACTGTGATAAAATTCACAAAAATATGATGGAGAGAAAAACAATCAAAAATTAATAATACAATTTTTTTTATCTCTCTAGTTTTTTTCTTTAATGAATACAGAAATGGAGAAATTCAAAAACTGTCGATTGAAATAAAAAAAAAACATATGTATAAAAAACACATGCTGCTTTCTGTTATAATAGAAGAATGAAGAAAAGCACCATTTGTGAAAGTGAGACACATTTTTTCTGTCAAATTCTAATGAAGAAATTAATGAAGCACCAGCTTTCATAAGAAATCTAATTAATGATTAAACATAGCAAGATGAAAGAGATGCTATCCCAAACTATGAATATAAAAAAAAAAATTACTCTCCATAATAACAGCTTATGTCCGATTGATGGAGTGTGTAATTGATTAATTTCGATCTGAAAAACAAAGAATTGGTTTTAATTTTACCGTTTTTTAATGTCTATGAAGACAACCGGTTCCTTTGTTCTTGAAAGAAAAGATTTCAAATCAGAAAAAGAACTTTAACCATTTTTTATACTGATAGTTCAGTCAATAAAATATAGGAAGTTATGGAGAACCACAATCTCTACATCCTGAAAAAGACATGACATGTAAAAAAAAGGTAAGTCAGTGATAAATTAAATGACATTCTGATCTCTTGTTGAAAATGTCTTACACATGGATATAAGGGGACAGAATTATAAACAAAAAAAAGAGGAAGGAGTTGACCATGAAGGTGAAGATATTTTTTATATATTATTTGATTGGTTAAAAATAACAATCTGGATAAAAAACACTGACTAGATGAAATTATAAACATTGTTTTCCTTGATTTTGAATGTTTTAATACTTGGAGTCAAGTGTTACTTGTTAGAAATAATAGATGTACTCCTTATTTTGTACGTCATAGAAAAAGTATAAGAATGAGCTTATAAAAAACATTTATAAATAACATATAAAATTAGAATATAGTTCAGTAATAAATTAGGTGAAATTCTGATCTCTTGTTGAAAAACATAAAATGACATAAATGATATAATAAATCATATATCAATGAACTATAAAAGAATATACTTCAGTAACACATTAGCTGAAATTCTGATCTCTTTTTGAAAATCATATAAAATGATATAATAAATCATATACAAAAATCGCTTATAAATGAATATAATCCAGTAATAGATTAGTTAAAATTCTGATCTCTTGTTAAAACCCATATAAAATAACATATACATATCATCTATAAATGGTAATTAAAAGAATATAATTTTGTAATAATTTGGATTAATTTTTGATCTCTTGTTAAAGACCATATAAAACACTATATAAATATCATACATAGATGGTATATAAAAGAATATAATTCTGTAATAAATTAGATGAAATTATGATCCCTTGTGAAAAAGCATCTATAATAACATAAATATAATATATAAATGGCATACAAAAGAATTTAATTCTATAATAATTTAGATGAAATTCTCATCTCTTGTTAAAAAGTATAAATAAGTTAGAAATCTAATAGACTCTAAATCAAAATTGATGTAACAAAAAGGCCATAACAATGAGATTCTCCAAATTGTTGTTTCTATCATAATGTTTTAGTTGACCTGCTTTTTTAGTCTTTCTCACCTGTATATTGGATCGGAATGAAAATTGACCAGGTAGAGAAATTATGAGATGATGGTAATATGTGGCCAAGAAATCCAAAGACATATAGGATTAGAAAAACAAGCTCTCCAGAAACTAAGCAAAGTATTAACAGATGGGAAAATGTTAGAAATAAAGAAAGACTACTGAAGTGCTATGTAATATTTAATCTCCTTTATGGCAGTGAATGCTGAACAATCCCTTCATGCTTTTCAGAAAGTAAGCAAAGTATTAACAGATGGGAAAATGTTGTTAGAAACAAAGAAAAAACTGCTGAACTGCTACATGACATCTAATCTCTTATAATGGTAGTAAATACTCGACAATTTTGCAGATGAAAAAGAAGCTTAAAAGATCTTTTGCCAACAAATTCTAAGTCTGTTTTGTTTGTTTAAAGGCATATCAACTCCTTGTGGGTCATTTCATGCTGAAATTAAATTTGCTTGAGAGCATTAGTAATTTCTTTTACAGAAATATATTGCTGGTAATTTTTTTTCAGAAATGTTTTACTGGCAATTTTTCTTTTACAAAAATGTATTGCTGGTACTATCATTTCTTTTTTTTATAAAAATGTATTCCTGGTAATATTTTTTATTCTATAAAAATATGTTGCTGGTATTTCCTTTACTATGAAAATGCATTGCTGCCACTTTTACTACAAAAATGTATTTTTAAACTTTTATAGTGTTTTGACCCTAGTTTGGGGGTTAACTATTTGCCCATAGCTCAGATCCTTAAAGGCTCTAGCACTTGGATCCTGGTGGACCTGGGAACAACAGCGATTAGGAGGTGGTGCCATGCTCCTCAAAATGTCCTGATTAGAAGCTGCTGGATGTAGTTTATCATCATCCCCAGGACGAGACAAATGCTAAGAATGCTATGGACAGAACCTGTGAGAAAATGAAAAAGACAAGAAAACAATCATACTCCCAATAAGACAGCTGAAATTTCTGAGGCACATAATGAGGAAAGAAGGCCTGCAGAATTTCACACACACAGGACATACTGAAGTCAAGATAAGTAGGTTAAATAGTACTTAATGATTTACATTACTTACATTGTTCAGATTGTTATCCTCATCTTTATTGTCATGGTCACAACATTTCATACTCAGGATAAAAGCATTGATTGAATCCATGACTTGAGCTAAAGAATTGTGAGTTCAATACCTGGCTATGGCAGTGGTGAACAAAAACTTGGAGAGTTGAGTTAAAAGGTAGACAACTGAGACATCCAGAAGAGGAATGATGGGGAACTAGAACAATCTACTCCGGTGGATGAAATAAAGGGTTCAGTTCAAAATTCCAATCACCTGAAGAAGGGCAGAGCATACATCAACTGAAATGCTGTGAATATGACAATAAAGATGAGGAAAACAGTCTGAACAATGTAAATAATGTAAATAATTACAATACTTCATCTCAGAAATATAGACAGTACTTAACGAGCTTGTGTAATGATTTAGAGAACGGGAATGGTACAGAGTCAAAATTTAGTTAGAACAACAAAAAATAGGAAGTTGTTGAGAGCCATGATCACCCACATCCTGAAGGGACATGGCATATAAAATTCCAAGAATGTTAACTATTACTGTGTATTATCTTAGTTGAAAAGCAGTTTTAGCTCATGAATTAGAATTGTGAAAAAAGAGGAGTCAATGAAAATTTGAACTTTCAAAAGAGCCCATATTTAGTGAATCAACCTTCTACATAAGAAAATAGCATATGTACTGTTTTGGAGAGTTTCTTTCCAAAAGCTTTTTACTAAGTACTAATACTTTGTGAAAATGACTCCATTTTTCGTACAATAATATTCACCAAGTACAAGGCCCAAGAAGGTTATAGAGTAAAAGGTACACTTCATGGGAATATATGGGGAAGCTAATGGTTAACCCTAGATATGAACATGTTAATATTAGAGTGATCAGAAAAGAATCTTCTCGGGAGTCAGTTCCACAAAGTAGCAGTACATCAGAAGAGTGGAACTTACTTCTTACCAATGGAATATAAAGGGAATGAGGGTGGTTTGCTAGGTTTGTTCTATGGCGGGTCTTAGTTGTATGAATTGGTTGAATACTTTCCATGAAAATAAGTGATAGACGAGCAAGAGGCTTACAAAATTTGTCTGGCAAAGGGGTTTTATGGTGGAAAATAATTCATCACCCACAAGGATGCATGAAAACTGCAACCGTAACCTCTTCAAATCGATAGTCAATTATTGTCTACCATCACCTCATTCATTCATATCACACACCTCATTCGTCATAACTATCCAAAGATGGATATGCAATGTGACTGGTCCTGACTTGGGCTCTTGACTCCAGCCACTTTCTCACCAATGTAATGTGGCTTCCCCTTTGTCTTTTCTGTAAATATTTTCATGGTATCTGCTCTGATGAGCTATTTTCACTAATGCCTCAACTGCTTGAATTTAAGCATGCTACTAGGTTGGTCCCACTTTTTACTGTTGAAACAGTTAAATGTAACCGCCTCTCCTGCTCGAACAGCAGCTTCTCTCACACGTCCCAACAGGGGAACTCCTTTCCTCTTACTTGCTTCCCTGATGACTATAATCTTTAAAAATTTAAATGTAATGTCAATTGATATCTTCTGATGCCTTGATCCCAGTTCTTCTTTTTATTCTCCTCCGTTCTTCTTTTTATCCTTTCCTTAACCCCACCCATATCCAGTCTTTTCTCTTGCTTACACTCCCTGTAGCCCCTTGTGTACTAGTGGAACTCCAGCCTTGCTTGGAGTGAAATGCTTTTAAAAAAAAAAACCTCTGATTGCCTCTTGTATTGGATGAACTTTAGTATATATATATATATATATATATATATATATATATATATATATATATATATTGTTATCCACAGACAGACTGTTTCGCTGTATCACAGCTCATCAGTGTAGCTAGACGTCCGGTTGCCTCTGGCTAGAATCAAAAACCGGCTGAATTCGCATCAGTCGGAAATTTTACCCTGAAGGCGTTGGTGCACGGCAGAGAAGAAGGTGAATTTAATCGTATTTATTTTTAGATAAACACACAGTGACTGAGAGAACTCAATTTGATTTACCGAAGAGTCTTGCATTATTAGCCGTTTAGTCACTGTTTACACACCCACACATCCTTCCCAGAGAGCTCAACCAAAATAAATTTTTCAGGCGCATATATGTAAGCAAATATGTGGATGTATATATATTTTTCCTCATATATATATATATATATATATATATATATATATATATATATATATATATATATATATATGTATATAAAATTCAAAGTTAGTTATACCTGCTACCGAAGTATAACTAACTTTGAAAAGAATCATCTCAATCATCTGAGAGAATTAAGAATTAACACTAAATACTAAATCTCGGGCTAACAGATCAGCCCATATGATGATCAACCCTTCAGTACAACCATCGTGTGGATTTGGTTGCAAATACAGTGCCGAATTGTTATCTGATAGAAAACATAAACATGAAAACTAACCTGAAAGACACTCATACATTGAAAATGACAGGAGAGTCCCTCATCATCATCATATATATATATATATATATATATATATATATATATTTGTCATCAACAGACAGACTGTTTCGCTGTTTCACAGCTCATCAGTGTAGCTAGATGTCCGGTTGCCTCTAGCTAGAAGGTGAATTTTAGCGTGTTTATTTTTAGATTTAGATAAACACACAGTGACTGACAGTGACTCAATTCTGCCGAAGAGTCGTGCAATATTAGCTTAAATAGTCACTGTTTACAAACTCACACCTCAAACCAAAGAGCTCAACCGAAATTAATTTTTCAGGAGCCAATATTTTTGTCATCCACAGACAGACTGTTTTGCTGTTTCACAGCTCATCAGTGTGGCTAGATGTTCGGTTGCCTGTAGCTAGGATTGAAACCCGATATATATATTTATATATATATATATATATATATATATATATATATATATATATATATATAAAAGTGGACATGGAAGTCAGCACTTAGAGGCGACATTCTGTTTCATGCTAGTGCAATCGATTGCACTAGCATGAAACAGACTGTCACCTCTAAGTGCTGACTTCCATGTCCACTTTTATATTTACACACGCTCTATCTCTGATATTGAGTACTTTATCCCATAAATATAGCACACTTTAAGACTATATTTCTTCATATATATATATATATATATGTATATATGTATGTATGTATATATGCACATCACAGATCACTTGTTGACTCTCAGAAATGTTCTTTTTTATAAATATAATTGCATACATACATATATAAATAAAAAAGAATAACATTTCCGGGTGTCAACAAGTGATCAGTGATTTGCAGAGGTTTGATGCTCAGGGCCAACTCCTTGATTGTATGCCCTAAGATGCCCTTGTATGGATTGTTATAGAACCTAGTACTGAGAAATGTGATAAAGGAAGATATTTTAAATATGTAAAAACAGATGAAACATGAAATTAATCTTTTATTCTAATTAAATATAAACTGAATTTTTATTTCCCTCTTTGATTGGATGCCCTCCTGATATGCACAAGGCTGTCACAGCCTCTGCATCCCATTCTCTATGCCTACTGCAAGTGATAAGCAAATTCTAACCATAATTATTAGTGTAAGATCAATTCTCATAGTGCTTCCAATATATGTCACTTGTTTACAAATCAATAGTAATGGTATTATTAGCCATTTCCTTATAAGGAAACATTCAGCATTCATTGAATGAGCAGCCATTACTACTTTCAGTTGAATAAAAATTTTCTCTTTAAACAATTTCTCCGGAAAGGATGTATCTCAGACTCAGTAGATGCTATGCAGTATTGATGGGGTTTCGTTTCTAAACTTTTATTTAAAGTAGTGTGAAATGTCAATATCTTGATAATGATGAAAATTTTTTGTCATTCATTCTGGTTTGAAATGTTCTCATAATCACAAGAGTTTATAACTTAGACTCATAAGCTAATTCTGTTCCAACTGAAAGGGTTAAAAAAAATCTAAAACTGAAATTATTAGCTGAAAAAAAAAATAAGTGAGATCCAAATACTAGTTTGAATAATTCATGGAGTGAGGAAAATAACTCAAATATTCTTGACAACAATCCCAAAGAATAATTAGAGATATTTAACAAAAAAAATTATTAAATGTATTTTCTTTATAAAGTAAAGCAAAGTTTTTTGTTTCATTATAACATTATATATAATTATCTTTCACCAATCAGACCATTCCTATCCAATTCTATATAAACTGTAGCTTAATAGATTGATGGGTGCATTCAGTTTAATTTATAGCTCCAGTGTTCAAAAAAACTGACCAGTTTCCTCATCTTTATATTATTTATCCCAATTTTAATTATATGTAGTATAGTTAATATTATACACTGATTCTTTCTGAACAGTTTCCTCATCTTTTCTTTCTTTATCTTAATATTATGGGATGTGGCAGGGTTACTATTATACACTGATTTTTTTCTGAGCGGTTTACTCATGTTTGTTGTTTTTATGGCAATATTATAAAATGTGGCATGGTTACGATGAACATTTTCCTCTTCTCTTTTATCTGTTGTTTTTTTTTTATTGTGCAAGTACAGGGGCATCATCCACATCAGTGGGCTCCCTTCCAAGTGACTGGCTAGCTGCACACATGACAGTTCTCAAAATGCATCTGTCATGAAGGTTGACTGCAGAGTGCTTCCACTCTCTGTGATCACATTCTGTCGGCTCCTTCCATAATATCTTGGGACTCCAAGGCACTCACTTTCCTTTCCTTCATTGTCTTTATCCCAATATTATGTGATTTGGTTACTATTATAAAGTGATTATTTCTGACCAGTTTGATAATTGTTTTTTGTCATTATCTCAATACTATAAAATGTGGCTGTGTTACTAGTACACATTCTTTCAAACCAATATCACTGATAATGTCCATGGTGTACAGTGGCCAAAATCTTTGAGATAAATTATACAAAAACAAGAAATCTTATCATTAATATATCAGTATATAATAGTGACAAACATTTATCTTGTAGCATTGTATTAAAGACAATAAAGACAAGGAAACGCTTGCCTTGAATAGTTAAATGTTGATTGAAGCCAAGTAAGGTTTGATTACAACCATCAGCTTATTACAAATGGAGCAAAAAGGAAAGACAAAACACAAATCAATTAAGATGTTCAGTTTTATAACATGTCTAAAATCTGATTCATGGCTTCCTTGGCAAATAGTTTTCTTGTCTGTTGCAGTTGCAGTTACAAAATAAAAGGGAATTTTCTCATTCATTTATTCATCTACTGCTTCTAGCAAGCTGATTGGCTGTTAGTGCATAGTTAAATCATTAAGAAAAGAAAACAACTACATTGTAAGTGTTTGAAGAGACAAAAGAGAAAGTGACACTGAAATTCAAAGGTGATCTGGAATAGTGTGAGAAGCCTTTCAAATACTAAACAAAATATTAAGTAAAAGGAAAAATGTGGCAGAAACAAATAAAAGACTACTCAATTGTTATGTAATAACAATTCTCTTACATGGCATTGGATCCTTAGAGATGAAGAGAAGACTTGAGGCAACAATGATGTGGTTCTACAAAAGAGTGCTAAGACAGATGGAGCATGTGAACAATAGGGAAGTTTTTTTTAAAATGTGAACTAAAAGAATATTTGTACTTAGCATCAAAAAGAGAGAGCTGAAATTTCCAGGGCACATAATGAGGAAAGAGGTGCTAAATTTGAGACTAACATTGAAAGTAAGAGAGTTAGTAGAAAACAATGCATATATTAACAAACAGGTTTGAGTAAATTGATGGCAAAACAGTGTTTAGGAGAGATAATGAAAAGACAAAATTTATTAAAAGTTACAAATGAGAAGAAATTGTGGAGAGCCATGAAGGATCATGTCACATAGAAGAAGAATTGCTGTGTATATCTTTACACAGTTGCTGTAAGCAAAACAACATCATAGATTCCTTCATACAGATAAATAAGGGTGCATAATAAGGAAAGAGGAGAATTTGAGAATTTAAAGAACCTTATGAAGGCAGGAATATAACAGGGAAAAGTTTGCTTAACGAACTTCCATAAATGGATGGCAGAACAGAGAATGGGAGAAATAGTAAAAAGACAAACATTACAAAGAGATACATGCATAGATTTATTGATTTTGTTTTTTTTATGGCTTATCAAACTTTGTGGGTTATTTAATGCTGAACCATGTTTCAGATTGTAGGAGATTACTTATATTATCCAGTGGTCTCAAGTGGTCACTCATCTAAATACAAAGGTCGACTGAGAGGTTCATAAGCTGACTATGAAAGACTGATGCTAGAACTGCAAACTGTTGCATGCATTTTTATTTCAACTTTTCTTATTAATAATTTAATTGATTCTTTTCAGGTAAACTGACACCTGACTGTTCGAAGAAGACTGTTCAATCTGTTAGTCAAAAACGTCATCAGCAGCAGATATAAAACAAAAATCCAAAGTATTTACCACCTACCCATATAACAAACCCACCAGTATGATCTCTTGTCTTCTAAACTATGGTAATGCCCAGAAAGATATAAAATAACAGTGATAACAAACTTCTTAAATAGAACACACCAAAATCCCTCTTCCCAAAGAATATTTTTGAGCCAACTAAAATACATAAAACAAACATTAGTCAACAATAAATTTCCCAACTACATCATTGATAAACAAATAAAATTATTCTTACTAAAAATATATGACATCAGTAATAAAAATATCACACAACAAAACATCAACATATTTTACTGCAACCAAATGCACAATACTTTTAAGCAGGATAAATTTGCTATACAAAGAATCATTGAATGCCATATTTCCGCTGTAATTCCTGGAAAACATGTAAAATACATTACAGAAAATGAAAAACCACAAAATTGTTGATTGTTGTCCCTAATCAGACCAAAGTTGAAATGAAACAAATTGGATCCGTGAATTCTGGAAGATCACCAATGAAATCATGAACAAGGATAGATAAAGCCACTTTGCACACAATTATAAATGGCTCCAAAGTCATATCTTCCTTGACAGACAATGTGAACCTCTTTGCATCGATCTTTTCCTCTAACTCAACCTTAGACAACAAAGACCATCCACTTCCCAACTTCCCATGTCTCACTGTGCACAATCTCACTAATATTACCATTACAGCACAAGAAGTCTTGAGACTTATCAAAGGCATTGAGCCTAAGAAAGCCACTAGCCCAGACAAAATTCCAGTGGTTTTCCTTTAGAATATCAACCCGGAATTATCCCCAATCCTAGTGAAGCTATTCAAACACTGCTTGAAGGAGAAATTCCTCCCAAGCCTGTGGAAGGTGTCGAAGGTATGCCTGGTTTTCAAGAATGCAAGTATGTGATCTCCCCCAATATAGTACAGACTCAGTTTCCTCAGTATCATCTGTAAGCTTTTTGAGTCCATAATCTTTAAGAAGATCATCGCGCACCTAGAAAAATCAACCATTTCAGCAGTGAGCATTATGGGTTTCAATCAGTCCGATCTACTGTTGATGTTCTAATGATCCTCCCTCACAGAATCACTGAGGCTCTTGATGACCATAGCATTAGATATCTTGAAGGCCTTCAACAAAGTGTGGCCCAAAGGTTTACTACACAAGTTCTTCAGTTATGGAATCACTGGAACGGTCTTCTTGATCATAAAATCCTTCCTAGCAGGTAGGTCCCTGAAGGTAGTTATTAATGACAAGTCTTCTGGAGCCCTAGCAGTCAACACAGGTGTCCAGCAGGGGTGACTGCTGGGACCAGCCTTCTTTTTGATTTATATAAATGATCTGCCTGAGAATGTACTCAGATCATTTGTGAACATCTATGCCAATGATATGACTATAGACAGCTGCAACTCTAAAATCTTTGATGGTCAGAGATTGGCAACTGATCTCTTTTCCAATCTTGCACATACTACGCAGTGGGGTAAAAACTGGCTGGTTACATTCAATGACTCGAAGACCAAGCTAGTTACATTACATCATCACTAAAATGATTCTGAACTACCACCAATCAAGATGAACAGATGTCCTCTCAGGGAGGCATTGTGGCCTGAAAGACCATTGTACATATCACTCCAGTAAGTACTTGACCCCCTCTTGCTATCCTCTACCTTTACAAGAAGCAGATCAGGCCAAATATGGAGTACCGTTATCATATCTAGGTGGGAGTGGCCCTGACCTTATTCTCTAGCCTTGACAGAGTCCAAAAGTGTATCTGAGCCATTATAGATGACAAATTATTCTCTACCCTCCACTCTCTCTCCCACGGGTTGGATGCGGCTAGCCTCTCACTGCTCTATCACTACTACCATGGAAAGTGCTCTGAGAAACTACATTCACCACATGCCACTTACATAGTAACAAGCCACACCCATTCTCTCCATATTCCATCAGTAAAAAGAAAGTTTCTACTCAAACCGCTTCTCCCCCTGAACCACTTCCCTGTGGAACCAACTCCCAACAAGATGTTTCCCTGCTCACTACTATCTTAACTTGTTCAAGGTTAACCCTCAACTTTGAGTGGACCACGAACCTTGTAAAGGATGAACGTTACAATAAAAAAATTAAAAAAACTAAATCACTAAATTATATTAGACATTCTACCAGCTACTTGAGTAGACACCTCACATGTCATTTATATGATTAAAAAAATTCTATGAAAACATTTAGCTACCCACAATTTGCAAAAACCCTTAAGAAATATTCTGGTCAAAAAGATTAAAATTCTATATAAATCACATCTCACTATAAGAGAGGCCCTGTATATTAAGCATCTCTCTCCCACTATCAACCTCACCTTATTTAACAGTGGGAATGGTGTATCGAAAGTTTTGTAAAAAAAATAGAAAGATATTCACTTGAATTCCAGCTGCACTCAACACCATTGAAAGCTCAGAATAAACGGTCCTACTAGTATTCAAAACAACACAGATATATATCTTAAACAGTCAAACACAAAGAGAAATTAACAACACCTAAAACAACCCCTTCCCTTGAAAAAGGCTAAAGAAGTGGCCGAAAGCACTTGGGACAATGGACAATTTTTGCATTTTCTTACTCTCAGTAAATGGAAAAATGTAAGAAAAAATTAATTACATTTTCTTTGTCTATCATATTTAATGAAAGAATTCTGGAATTGGCCAGTCAGTGGAGTGTTGTCTTCCAAGAGCACTGTGCCAGATTTCATGTCTCTTTGCAAAACCCAGCAGAAATCGGTAAAGATTGGCTGTGATTTCCTACTGCACCTGCTGTACTCAACTGACCTTGAATCTTCAGATAATCACTTAATGGGAAAAAACTTCAGCTCTTAGATCATTTCATCATCCAATTCTGCAAGGATGGAATCATGAAGCTTCCTCATAGATAATGAAAGGTAGTGGAACAAAATGGTATATATGTGGTTGAATATCTGCAGTGGAACTCGCTTCCATTTACTTGCTTCCATGATAACTACAATCTCCAAAAAATTAAATGCATCATCAATTGCCATCTTCTGTCTTCTTGAATCCCGTTCATCTTCTCAATCCTCCCTATCCTAATTATTCTCTTTCACTTTCACTTTCAGTCCCTGTAACCTCCTGCATATATACTAGTGACATTCTCACTTTGCTTGAGGTGAAATGATTATTAAAAAAATGAAATATCTAAATATTGCCTTTAGAAATTCATTCTAAAATACTATGCACTTCATCTGATTTAATATATCTGTGATATTCCTGCTATATCTTTGTGATACCGTGTATAAATATTCTTTATATACGTTCCTTTTTTGGCATACCTCTTTCACAAGTAATAAGGACCCCCCAATCGGTTGTGAACTGGGGCGAGAAATGGATGGTTAACTTTAACGCCTCTAAAACAAAACTGCTCTCTATTAACCACCACAAGGATCCATCCCTGCATCCCATTCTTGAGAGCTCCTCTCTGCGGCTGCTCGGTCTCACACTGTCCGCTGATCTGAGATGGAACAAATACATCGAGTCAGTTGCATCATCCACCGTGAGGAAAGTTGGTTCCCTGTGCCAAGCCAGGAAATTTTTCTCCCCAGAATCGATCCTCCAAGTCTATAACTCAACCATTCGCCCTTGCATGGAGTATTGCTGCCATATATGGTCTGGAGCCCCTGCTGTTTGTCTCAGGGTTCTTGATAAGATCCAGAGACAGATATGCAATGTGATTGGCCCTGATCTGGCATCTGGTCTGCAGTCGCTCTCTCACAGACGCGACGTTGCCTCGCTCTGTCTTTTTTACAAATACTTTCACGGTAATTGCTCCGAGGAGATGCTTTCGCTTGTCCCGAGGCCTCATGAATTTAAACGTACTACGAGGCTGGCATCCCGTTCCCACCCCTTCATTGTTGAAACTGTTAGATGTAGACGTCTCTTCTACTACAATAGCTTCATGTCTCGCACGTCTCGCCTGTGGAACTCCCTTCCCTATTCCTGTTTCCATGTCAAATACAATCTCCAACTATTTAAGTGTAACGTCAATCGACATCTCCAGTTGCCTTGATCTATCCACTTCCCTTCTCCATATCCTTTCACCTTTCATTCCTATCTGCTCTCGCTCCAAATCTTCTGCAATCCCTTTGCCTTGATCGATCCACTGTCTTTCTCTTTCTCCACATCCTCTCTTTTACCACTCCTATCTGCTCTTCCTCCAATCCTTCTATAACCCCTTGTGTGATAGTGGCTTCCAGCCTTGCTTGGGGTGATACGCTTAAAAAATAAAAAATAAAAATAATAATAATAATAATATGCACAAATATACTCGTCATGACACTCAGTCTGAGAACATTATGTCATGATGAGTATATTTGTGCACTAGCATCACTGTTGGCATTGTTATAAAAACACATAGGGTAGCATGAAAAAAATAACAAAACAACAGTACCACCCATGCAGCAAAAAGAAAAGAAGATAAGAATTGTAAATATAAAGTTATTTAGTATTACAAATACAATGAATTCAAGTGGAATGTCTCCAATGTAGGCAAGGGAGGTGGATTTTGAAGGAACAGTGAATTTGGTAAGGCCTGGAGTCGATGCATTATCAGGTTGGTTGATGAAGGTCACGGTGGTGAGGTCAGGAGTGGATTAGTGAAGCTAGCTGTTGGCCACTAATCTGGCTCGGTAATTTATGAGTAGCTTTCTTAAAAGCAAGCTGTAGTGGCTCCTGGACTCATCCTTTTGTTCATGTTTAATCTTTGGTGGCAACATTCATAATTGGCTTATCTCTGTTCTCAGCCAGAGATAATAAGAATATATGTGCTACAATACTGAATTTCATTGTTGAAGTATTGAATACAAGTCCAGAATTATTGAATAAGGGTTCTAAAATTTTAAATAAGTGTGCTAAAGTATTAAATAAGTGTTTCGAAGTACTGAATGAACTATTGAATAGAATTGTTGAACTATTGAGATGTTTTGAAGTATTAATTGTGAGTTTTGAAGTATTGAATACAAGCAAGGAAGTACAGGAAAAAGAGTGTTAAAGTATTGAATAAGTTTGCTGGAGTACTGAACACAATCAGTGAATACTATTTACCTTCTACCTCTTTGGAAAAATACTAGAGGATATAATCATCTCTGAATTAGTTAATCATCTCACTTTGCAGAATCTTCTTTCAGATAAGCAATATAGCTTTCTCTTCTCTAGATCAACTGCTGATGCATTATTGCTGAAAGAGTCTATTGTGCTTTAGATAAGAATGGTGAAACTTAGGCTGTTGAATTAAATATCTCAAAGGCATTTCGTCAGTTGAAAGGTCATGGTATTTCTGGATTCATTTTTCAACTTATTCAATCTTATCAAATCATGAAAATAAAGTTGTCTTAAATCTCTTCTAAATATGTTTGCATTAATTCAGGTGTGCCCCAGGGATCTGTCTATCTTTGGAACCATGTTGTTCCTAATTTTCATCAATGACCTTCCTGGTATCATCAGTTCCCAGTATCTATGCTGATGATATAATTTTACTTCTGTCTTAATGGTAAATCTGATTGGTTTTGATAAGGTCAAATTGGCAGCTGATCTAAAAAAATGACCTACATCCTGTTGTTAACTGGGGCAAGGAATGACTTGTTAATTTTATGCCTCCAAATCAAAACTGCTCTTTTGAAATCGTCTGAGAGAAATCTTTATGCCATTCATCAGCATGGCTGATGCCAACCTCCAGGAGAGTGACTTGTTCCACCTAATGTTTTCCACTGACATGAATTGGAAAGATTATACAGTGTAACCTGGATATAAGAGAGTTGTCGGGACCGGAGAAGAAGTCCCTTATATCTGGGTTTCTCTTATATCCAGGTTTGGTCTATTTTGTTGAGGTAAGTATGGCTCTAATTTGGGACCAGAGAAAATCTATCTTATATCCGGGTTTCTCTTATATCCGGGTATCTTATATCCGGGTTACACTGTATTGAATCAATTTCTAGGAAAGTTGGTTCACTGTGTTGTGCTAGACAATTTTTCTATCCAGAATATCATTCATTCTTGCTTTGAATATTGCTACCACATCTGCTCTGGTGCTACTGTCTTGCATTTAGAGATTCTTGATATAATGCAGCTTCCCCTATACCTTTTATATAAATATATTCATGGTTATTGGAATTTTCTTCTATGTAACCTGGACATTATGAATTCAAGTGAAGGAATTAGATTGGTGGAGAAGTATAGTCATTTTACAGTTGAAATGACTACATGTAACCGTAAGTTCTCTGCTAACAGTTTCTTCTCTTGCACTTCTCGCATGTGGAATTCTCTTCTGGCTTCTTGCTTTCCTTTGCTTTGATCATCAAAAATTCAAGTGCAACGTCAACCATTATCTCCTGCCTTCTTAATTCATGTTCTTTAATTGTTCTCTCTTCTTCATAATAGTTTTTCTTTTTTTTTCCTCATATTTTCTCGCACTCATTAACCCATTGCATCTTAGTGGCTTCATTGCCTTGCTTGGGGTGAAATGATTAAAAAAAAGTATTCAAGTATTGAATATCAGTGTTGAAGTATTATTGCTGTCAATTAATCTTAATGTGAGAACAATACTAATAATATTCTTTGTATTTTATTTTTATTTTATTTGATTACTTCTACTTGTCTGGAATCTCTTTTGCTTCTCAGTTCAAATTTCACAGATTCCAATCTCTGATAACAAATGTATTTGATCAAATATTGGTAATTTTTTAAGTGGACCATATAAAAAAATGGTAATGGTAATTTTAGCTGTTTCCTTATAAGGAAACATTTTGCATTTATTAACCAAGCAGTCAATAATGCTTTCAGTAGAAATTTATAAAATCTTTCTATTAAAACAGTTTTACAGAAAAATAGGTATCTCAGGTCCAGTAGTTGTTATTGCTCTTTCTACTATTAATGAGTGCTTCCTTCCTTACCTTTTGTTTGAGATAGTGTGGAATGCCAACATCTTGATTATGTTATTATTCTCTCTTCTCGTTACATGTGCTATCCATTTTAGTTTAGCTACTCTTGAAAATTTTAATGTGGTGCTGTGTCTGCTATTTGGTAAAGTTCTTCAGTAATGTCCATGACGTTCAAGGAATGACGGTCCTTGCTGAGATCAACATACGTCGCTCACTCAAAGTCATTTATAACTATCAATGTGAGAAAGCATTTGTCTCCAGCTAACAGTTTAAATATTTCCAAAGTGGTATTCTAGTAGCTTTCTTCACATTTCCATGAGGTTGGTTTTAATTAAGAGTTTCCTTCTCCAAGATAGACAGCCATTAACATGGTTAATGAGCTCTTTCTACCCACCTGACTTATTATTGGAGTTCAACCATGGTTGAAAGTGTTCATCTCACCCTACATATATATACATATATACATGCACATAGACATTTCCTTCTATACGCCATGTTGCTTCAGGGCATGAGTGATCATGCCTCTCCACTACTTTCTGTCCTTTGTAATACTTAATAAATTTTGTCTTTTTGCTATCATTTCTAATCATTCTGTCTTGTTAAGTAGTTTATACACTGCTTTTTTTTGCCTTCAGTATGCCCTGTGAGTGTCAAATTTTCTAAACTCTCTTTCCTCATTACATGCCCGTGAAATTTCAACTTTTCAACCTAAGTATATGGTTCCTTTTCATTTCCATTTTCCTTAATGTGTGAAAGTAAAGTCTGATATCATTAAAATAATCCTAATAAATCTTATAAGTATAGACCTCTCAATTCCTCACTTACAATCTATCTAATTCACAACCACTGGATTTTACAAGCCAGAACAGCCAAGAACCAAGCCCTCTTTTTCTCTGTCTTTTCTAGATCTTTTTGATGCTTAGATAGCTGCTAATACAGTTCTATCTTTTTTCTTCCTCTTTCTTTCTTTCTTGCTTTCTTTCTTTCTATCTTTCTTGCTTTCTTTCTTTCTTTTTTGCTTCCTTTCTTGCTTTCTTTCTTGCTTCCTTTCTCAATGTCAATTGATCATTACAAGATAAAAAAGATGGCACACCACACTGACCATCTCAGAGGACCCATTATTAAAGTGCAACCCTAGGCAATATCAAAGATATGCCTCTTTGCTTTCAACTTAATCAAATGTAATCCACCTTACTGCCATTGGGGGGCAAACTAATCTTATGCTCTGGCTAAAACAACTTGCCATTTCTCTTGACAAAGTAGATGAATTTCGACAATAGCTTTGACAATCTCCCTGGAACACACTCTAAATTACTGGTGAGTCATGAGGTCTTGCCTGTCTAACCTGGGAAATAGAATATGCTTTTCAAAGTAGAGATAGGGAATGGAGATCGTCACATATTGGAAAGCATATTATTTCATAACATATATGAAAAGAGAAAAATAGTATTAGAAAAGCCTTGAACCACTGTCAAAATTATGCTTTATTTGTTGTCTTCACTTGAGAATATCAACCATCTCCCTATTCTCTTAGACTAACAGCAGAATTTCATGCATTAAATGGGAAGGGATTTGTCTGCTTCCTCTCCTAGCAGATGAAGAGACTTGAAGCAACAGAAATATGGTCCTACAGAAGGATGCTGAGAATACCATAGACTGACCATGGGAGCAATGACAAAGTTTTAGAGAATATGGAAACAAAAAGCTTTTCAAACACTAAACAAAATATTAAGAAAAAGAAAACTTTGGACAGAAATAAATAAAAGGGTGCTCAATTGCTATGATTATTTCTGACCAGTTTGGTAATTGCTTTTCGTCGTTATCCCCCTATATATTGAGATGTGGCTGTGTTACTAGTACACATTCTTTCAAACCAATATCACTGATAATGTCCATGGTGTACAGTGGCCAAAATCTTTGAGATAAATTATACAAAAACAAGAAATCTTATCATTAATATATCAGTATATAATAGTGACAAAAATTTATCTTGTAGCATTGTATTAAAGACAATAAAGACAAGGAAACGCTTGCCTTGAATTGTTAAATGTTGATTGAAGCCAAGTAAGGTTTGATTACAACCATTAGCTTATTACAAATGGAGCAAAAAGGAAAAACAAAACACAAATCAATTGAGATGTTCAGTTTTATAACTTGTCTAAAAACTGATTCATGGCTTCCTTGGCAAACAGTTTTCTTGTCTGTTGCAGTTACAAAATAAAAGGGAATTTTCTCATTCATTTATTCATCTACTGCTTCTAGCAAGCTGATTGGCTGTTAGTGCATAGTTAAATCATTAAGAAAAGAAAACAACTACATTGTAAGTGTTTGAAGAGACAAAAGAGAAAGTGACACTGAAATTCAAAGGTGATCTGGAATAGTGTGAGAAGCCTTTCAAATACTAAACAAAATATTAAGTAAAAGGAAAAATGTGGCAGAAACAAATAAAAGACTACTCAATTGTTATGTAATAACAATTCTCTTACATGGCATTGGATGCTGGACAATTTCCTTAGAGATGAAGAGAAGACTTGAGGCAACAATGATGTGGTTCTACAAAAGAGTGCTAAGACAGATGGAGCATGTGAACAATAAGGAAGTTTTTAAAAAGTTAAAACAAAAAAGAAATTTGTACTTAGCATCAGAAAGAGAAAGTTTAAATTTCTAGGGCACCTAATGAGGAAAGAGTGCTTAGAAAATGTGACACTCACAGGATATATTGAAAGTAAGAGGGATAGTGGAAAGCAAATGCATATCATAGCTAACAGGCTTGAGTAAATAGATGGAAGAAGTGTTTACTAGAGATAACAAAAAGACAAAATTCACTGAAGCTAAAAATGAGAGTAAAATGCGGAAACCATGATCAACAATGTCCTGAGGAGTCACATCACATAGAAGAAGTCCCTTGTATATATTTACCCAGTTACTGTAAGCAAAACAACACCATACATTCCTTCATACAGACAGATAAGGGCAATGACATAAATTTCTTAGTTATACATTTTATTTCCTACACATTTGGATGAAAGTTATACTACATGCAAAAAGATTATGGCTGCTCTGCATTTCTTGAAAAAAACACCTTATAATGAAATATTCTTCTATTTTTTAAAAGTAACTGCAGTGTATTTGCTTTTATTTTTCAGCTTTTCTCCAGGTTCCTCTTACTAACCAAAAGTTCAAATTTGGATTCATCTGTCTACAATGCATTTGCTAAATTATGAATATTTGACAAAACATAGGCACTTAACTATAAAGAAATTATTATACAATAATATCATGCTTTGTTTTTGTCAATAAAACCACCCCCTACCATAATTACTACTTTAGAAATTTTTGGCATTTTTCCCAACAGTTTTTGAAAAAAAATAGATCGCAATCCTTCCCAATCATTCTTCAAGCACTGAAAAAGCTCACTCTCACTCTTTTGGTATTCTCTTCAAAATTTCTTATCCAATTCATCCCATACTAATTCAATGGAAGAGAGGTCAGGAGATTGGATCATAATTTCTAAAATTTTGTTCTTTTTTTATTTCAGGTAATTTTGCCATTATTTAGAAGAGTGTTTTGTATCATTATCTTGTAGAAAGGTGAAATTTTTTTCAATTATGTATAAACTAGATTGTAGAGTGTCTCTTTTCAAAATCTGAAAGGTATTGTTCTTTTTTTATGATTCCCTTGACCTGAATCAAATTCTCAGCCCTTTTGTTAATCTCAAAAGTCTACTGAGGGGCTAATGGTGAAAACAAAATATAATGTTTTTCATACAAAACATTCATAATATAGCAAAATGTATTGTGGACAGATAAATTTAAATTAAACTTTTGATAGTACCAGGAGCCTTGGGAAAGACTAACAAATTAAAGCAAGTACACTGTAGTTACTGAAATGTTATCTTTTCCTTTAAAAATATTTAATTTTAAGATGTTTTTAAAGAAATTCATGGTAGCCTCAAATTTTTTGTCTGTAGTGCATGTAGGACTAATTTTCAGAATTAAAAAAATGGTTTCATTAGTATTATAATCAGCTTTAATCTGAATTTTGAACTCTTTCCCAATGTAGAAAAGTACTTCAGCTAGTACCTAATAAATATCTTCAAGATCAGACCGAAATGTGTTAATCATGAGAAGAAATTATGGTAGTAAAACCTGAAATGACAATAATAATTAACCTTCTTTTATTTATTTAGGATTTTATAACATCCTGCATATGTTATTTCTTTTGCTTTTCATGAACCCGATTTCAAAGCATTTAGGCTGAATGCCTAAACAAGGTATAATAAGGTGTTATCAAAACCTGATCTATCATAGATGCCAGTGATTTACAATGGCCTACTGGAGCTTTGATGGATCACAACTAGTCAAAGGTATTGATTGAAAAATTCCATTTACCAAATCTTAGAGGAATCTTAAAAGTATCTTTGAAGTTCAGTTTGGTTGTTTTTGTGCAGTTAATTAAAACTTGTTTTTTATCTGAAAGCCATAGGAAAATTCACATACTAAGGAAATGATTTTTAGTGTAACAGAAAGAAAAAGACAGTGGTGAGCACTTAGAAGCTTGTCTTTCCATTCATACATGATACAGAAAAAGACATTTTTATATGAGATAATCATTGGTAAAGAAAAACACATTCATTACAAGATTACAGGATGAAGAAAATCATAGCTGGCACCAGGACCGCTTTCAACATTTCAATCTTAGTAGATACCAGAAATTTACAGTGGCTTTGATGTATCATAACACCCAGTCAATGCTATTAAGTTGATTTAAATTTACCAATACAGTCTTTTGTACAATGTTTAGAAAAATCTCAAAAATGTCAGTTATTGTGCAATCAGTTCAATTAATTTCAAGACTTAGGAAAAGTCAGAGACTTAAAAACTGGTTTTTATCTTCTTGCTCTATTAGTATTATAATCAGCTTTAATCTGAATTTTGAACTCTTTCCCAATGTAGAAAAGTACTTCAGCTAGTACCTAATTAATAGAAGAAAATACAGAAAAAGACATTTACTATGTTTAGTGGGTCTCAAATGGAATTCTTTATTTCAAATTTGATATAATGGAATAATAACCTGTCACCCCCATGAGTGACTATACTATAGGTAGTAACTTGCTATAAGTATCTGTAAGTCAACGGACTACAGAGTCTTGCTGGGATCTGATGAGTATGACTCAGACTTACGCAAGAACTACCAACCTTCCAATAGTAGCACTCACTACTGGATTGACTTGCAACAACCTTGTGCATAACTGTTACCTTTATTCTTATTGTATTGGTTTTTACAATAAACCTTTACTTATTTTATCCACCTTGTTTTTCAAGTATATATTCCTATTAGCATGGAATATAACAAAATTGTTAGAATTTAAAGCAAGTTTTTACTGTACAAGTTCTAACCTATCCTGCTGTCATTAGTCCAATCAAAGTAATATTGGTAGACTGAAACATACTTGTACTCTACAACACTATAAGAAAAATTTTGTAAAATCGCAACCTAAATGGAACTTACCAGAGAAAAATATTCTTGCTGTATTTGGTGGGATTGAAAAAAATTGTTTATTACAAATTGCTACAGTTTAAACAAATTATTACTGTAAAACACCTCAATGATAAACAACTATCCTATTTCACTGATAAACTTGTTATCTTTCCATCAAAAGCAATATTGATGGTGTGCCACATACTGTTACTGTACAAAACTACAGTTGGTCTGTTTAATATATTGGAAATGCTAAATGCATTTTCTAAGCAAGGAAGCCAGCAACTAATTTTAATACATGACTTTTTATTTTACATTTTTAACTACAACCCTATCCCAAAGATTAACTTGCTATCTGTCTAGTCAATATATCATTGGGTGAACAACTGATTTTTTTAAATGATGCTTTGGAAACATAAGGACTATTTTTCTGCCCAAGAATGTTGACCAGTGATTTTATAGCATGATAAAATTTGCAACATATCAACATGGAGATGGGATGGGGATTTCTTTCACATTCAGTATCTTCTTTATGCCTGACATCTTCAAAGTAACATTTTTGTTCAAATTATTGTTTGTTCTACTTATGATGAAATACAGAGTTTATATGAAATGTACCAAAAGTTCATCAAAAGACAGGAAAGTCAGTTTTTATATAGAAAGAGTCATAAAAATGATTTCAAAGTGCAGCACATTTTAGCTTTTTTAACTAATATTCACCCAATTCAAGTACCATGGGTCACTCAAGATATAGGGTTACTGTGTGGAGTTGTGTTAGCATAAGAAAGAACAAAATAACAGGAAAGATGGACAGATAATTCCAGACTTGAAGAGGTCATGATTTAATTAGCAAATAAAATTTCAGAGTTCAGCCAGAGATATTAAGAGTATAGAGTTGAAGTAGACATTAGAAAGAACTGGAAACCGAATTCTAAACAGGAAACAAAGGATGAACCTCTGCTTCTGTTCAAAAGACTGGGGAGGAGTATGAAGCTGATAATAGGTAAGCCTATATACTACTCTTTTCCTGTTATCCAGAGGTTATTGCCAGAGAGAAAGGGAAAGTAACCCTCATGACACAGATAACCGAATGTATACTTTAATCCAATTCTAAACCTAAAAATGTTTAATACTGAATAATTTCAAAAATGTTGCATACAATCTTATAAGTATGTCACTTGTTAGGGTTTAATTAACCTTTTTTATGGTTTATTTAACCTTTTTTTCTTTCTTGTCTCCAACTTTATTATTTTATTGCTCTGTCAAGCATACTAAGACTGACTATTAAGGGAATATATTATTCCAAAGTCTTATTTCAAACACAGTCAAATTGTGTGTGTATGGATACATTAACTGGTACAAGCACATGGAAACTATTCATGCAAAATACAGACATATGCATATACATTTGATGCACACATACAAAGTTGCACGCAGACAGTGTTATGTACAGAAGATCCTAAATCTTTAATAATATAGAGTTATGCTATTAAAGATGCATGCTTTAATTTTTGACCATTCTTCTTAAAATTTGTTTAAGAATTTTAAGTCAAGTTTTGACAGATTTATTGTTTTATCATTAAAATATTTCTGGAATGCCACTAATTTCACTTTAGAGGACAAGTGATTAATGCTTAGTGGAGGAAATGATAAGTTAGTTGATTTATGTCTAGCGGACTATCAATGACTATGGGTTATTTAACGCTGAGATCTAAATATTTTGTATGTAATTTTATGCCTTCAATACAGATATTTTATACATAATTTTATACATTCAGGATAAAAGTATATTTTTTAGATATATAGTTTGTACATCATGAAATTTACAGTTGGTAATTTTACTATAAAAATGTATTTTAATATTTTTCTCGTGTTGTATTGATTTTCATTTTTTTATAAAAATGTTGGGTTACTCATTTTATTATAAAAAATGTACTGTTGATTTTTGTTTAGAAGTTTACTCTTTTCCCATAGCTGGGACCCTAACAGGTGATACCACCTGGGAAATGACAAGTAAATAATGAAGTAGTTTTAAAGGAAATAGAAAGAAAAAGGACTGTTAAAAGAAGTGTTGGAAACTTTGATACTCACAAAACATGCTGAAGGCAAGAGGGACAGAGGAAAGCAGTTGGTAACCCACCTAATCAGTTTGTTTAAATGATTGGCAGAACAGGGAGTTGGATAGCAAAACAACTAAGTTTATTAAGAGCTACAAGTTACAGGGAATTGGGGAAAGACATGATCACCCATGTCTTGAATGGACACATCACATAAAATAATAATGATGATGATGAAGTAGAAACATAGGTCTACGAATAATCTCAAAATGTTTGCATTCTCTTGGGAACTTATCCAGCTACTTTGAATATATTAACCACTAAGTGTGTGGCCATTGAAGCTTATCAAAAGAGATTTACTCTACATGTAGGAACAGACACTTTCCACTGAGTGAGCATGTGTACCTTGTGACCGACATATTTCCAGTGACCAAGCAAATGGATTCTTCATGTTTTGTGTAAGCTTTTGGCAACATGTAATATTATTAGATCTCCAGTCCAGATTTGTCTTCCTGAAATATCTGGTTCCTCCAAACTTTAAATTGCCAATAAAATGCCATTAGTATGATTAAAGAGAACATCATAAATCCATAACCTCTACTGGGAACAAAGAGTCTGAACACAAATAGAAAATAAGTTCAGTGAGTACACAAAAACAGAAAGAGGATTAAGACTTGACTGCATTTTCTCACTGGATTTATTCAACCTATATACCTAGACAATCCTAAGATAACTAGAAGTCCTACTAGGATTTATTATTGGGGATATGATTTCAACAACATAAGATACACAGATGATATTGTGTTGATGGTTAGGGTTAGGGTCTCAAAAAAGAAACTGAAATAACTCTTAGACAAGGTATGAGGTTGTCACACATGAAATGACACATTTTTTGGTTGGTTGTTGATTCAGTTGTCTAACAAATGCCAAAATTAAGCAATTCTTCTTCTTCAATGTGAAGGAAAAGAACAATAAAAGAAGATTGGTTGATTGATTTGTTTTTTATGACTTATCAACCCTTTGAAGGTTATTTAAAGTCAGAAAATATTTTTAGATTGTAAAAATTATTTTGGTGATACAAGTCTTACTAATTGTTATTAAATAACCTTCAAAGGGTTGACAAGCCATAAAAAAACTAATCAATCAATCAATCTTCTTTTATTGCCCTTTTTCCTCTCATTGAAGAAGAAGAATTGCTTCATTTTGCCATTCCCAATATGTAGCTCATACCTTGGGCTGTTTCTTTTTCTAATGACCACATATTCTTTCAGTTGAGTCTTTTCTTTTTGCTTTCCATTACTACGTTGTCTAAGAGTTCTTTCATTTTCCTTTCTGATTCTACCATCAACAAAGTGTCATCTACACATATCATTAATATATAGCTCATACCTTGGGCTGTTTTTTTTGTGATACCAACACATTCTTACAGTTTATAGTCTACATTCTTCCTTTCCATTTTTATTAGGTTGACACATAAAATGATACACTTTATAGGAAATGAATAAAATGATTCTGAAATGTTAAATAACTAATTTATTGCATGCATGGACTCTCCAAGCTTTAAATAGAAGCAGGTACTGCCTTTTTGAGAGGGAAGTTTCCAGTAGTTAGCTGTGACAGTTGGACCGAATATTCTTGATGTAACACTCTTGTTTGTATATGTTTGTTTTACTGTTTCTGTTAATAAATAATTTTCCTATTCTTTGTGCCTCTAAGCACATTTTTAGCATGCTATACAATTGTGCCAGGATATATCTTAAACATTTAGAAGTCTACCCTTCATCTATGCCTTGAATATTGCTGCCACATTTCTTTTAGTTGTTCTGCTATGTATTTATAGATTTTTGATAGAATGCAAAGAAAAATCTGCAATGTTATTTCTCCTGACCTGGCATCTCAGCTTCACTCACTTTCCCACTACTATAACATAGCTTCTCTTTAGCAATTTAATCTCTTTAGCTAAAATTTTGGGAATGACAACTGCAACTAAAATAAGGTGAATTTACTACTAAAAACATACAAACAATCATAAATAATAATAATAAAACAAACAAACAAAACAAAGATATTCATATATTAAAAAAATTATATTAAGTTTTAAATAAATTTGACAAGAGATACAGTCACTCTTTTAGATCTTTTTGCATAAATGCACGTGTTCCCCAGGTCTCCATCTTTGGAGTCTACATTGTTTCTAATTTTCATAAGTGACTTTCTTGGTATCATCAGTTCTGAACTTGGTATTGTTGGGGGTGCACCCACCTTCACAACCACAATAGACTGATCCTATTATTATAAATAGAACAGTAGTTCTAGAGACTGGGAGTAGTGTAGCAGTGTAGTGCAGTGCAGGTTGAGACTTCTGTAGTGATCAGTTACACTTCTGTTTCTTGACCGGAAGATACTGTTGGACTTTATTACTATTACTTATTGTTACTACTAACCTAGGTTCGTTCTACTACTAATCTCTCTGATGTAAATACCTCTCTGAATATACCAGTATTTTTCCCTACGACTGTTTGTTCATTATTACCATATACTCACGTGGAAACACTCAACATCTCAACAGGTATCTATGCTGATGACACAACTATTTACTCCTGTCTTAATAGTAAGTCTGATTGGTTTGATAAAGCCAAATTGGCAGCTGATCTCAAAAATGAACTACAACCTGTTATTAAATGGGGCAAGGAGTGGCTTGTTAATTTAAATGTTTCAAAAACAAAACTGCTCTCTTTTAATAATCTGAGCGAACCCTTTTTACTTTCCAACAGCGTGGATGATGCTAAGTCCCAGGAGAGTGACTCATTGTGCCTTCTCGGACTAACATTTTCAGCTGACATAAAGTGGAAAGAGTATACTAAATCAATTGCTAAGTCTGCATCTAAGAAAGTTGGTTCACTAAGTCATATTAAAGAATTTTTCTTGCCAGAATCTATCTTACATAGTTATAAGTCTACCTTTGCTTTGAATATTGCTGCCACATCTAATCTAGTGCTCCAGTTATATATTTAGAGATACTTGATAATATCCAAAGAAGAATCTGCAATGTTATTGTTCCTGACCTTGCATCTTGACTTCTGTCCCTTTTCCCACAACTGTAACATAACCTCTCTGTTCCTATTTCATGAACTTTTCCATAGTAATTGCCATGTCCCTCTAAGGCACCTAGAATTTATGAATTTACGTGCATTACTAGATTAGTGGTAAGGGCTAATTATTTTACAGTTGAAATTACTAGATGTAACCGTTAGTTCCATGCTGAGTTTCTTCTTTCGCACTTCTTCCTTGTGGAAATCTCTTCCAGCTTCTCACTTTCTGGTTATCATTGATGTTCAAAATTTGAATGCAATGTCAATCATTATTTTCTATCTTTTTAATTTTTGTTCTTTTATCATTTGCTATCCTTAATAAGGTCTTTTTCTTACATTCTCTCAGACAGTAACTCCTTGCATCTTAGTGGCTTTAGTGCCTTGCTCATGGGTGTAATGATTAAGAAAAGGTGTTGAAGTATTGAATTTGAGTGTGGAAGTATTATTGTTGTTACTTAATATTAATGAAATAATAATAATAATAATATTTTGCATTATTTTGTATATTTGATTACTTCTACTTGCCTGGAATCTCTTTTGATGCTCAGTTCAAGTTTCACAACTTCCAATCCCTGATAACAATGTATTTGATGCATTACACTATTTGGTAATTTTTTAAGTGGGTCATATAATAATACTAATATTAGCCATTTCCCTACAAGGAAACATTTGGTGTTCATTGACCAAGCAGTCAGTACTGTTATCGGTTGTAATTTATAAAAAATCTTTCTCTTAAAAGAATTTTTCAGAAAAATGGAGGAAGAGGTTCTAGGATAAGTGATATCACAAGGGGAATATCTGATAAGACAACACTATTTTTAATTAATATGAACTGGGTATATACTTTTAATTTACAGATCTTCTATGCTACGATTAGATGTAAGTTAGGAGAAAATTGTTTCATAAGTAATATCCATGATCTTTCTGGTTGCATGAAGCATTGTTTTCTTAATTTGCTTATAAAATATTTGGCTAAATCTCAAGACATACTCCTGAGTATTTATTCCATTTCCTTGACCTTACAGTCACTCTTGAATATTCAATATGATCAATCAGTTCAAAATCATGTCTAGCATAGAAAAGGTTTTACCATTTCAGGAGTGCCTTTGAGTTAAGAGTCTGCTTAATTCTTTGTATTCAGTTGATAAGGTGGTCTCCATGGAACCAAATTGAATCTTGAAAGCAGTTAGATTTTGTTTATTGCTGGGAAAGGTCACTTTTTAAAATCTTTGCTTTCAGATGTGGAAATTTGCGAAGAAATCTTTATGTCTCATCATTTGATGATCTGATAGGCACATCAAAGTAATGTTGTTTTCTTTTTTTTTCCAAATAAAGGATGGGTGTACAGTCTGAGGGAACAGGTTTTCTTTTTTGTCTGAATTTTTGCTTTTTTTTATCTAAAGTAAGACTATATTCAGTTTAAACATTTAAGTATAAAACTTTTTTGTATATTTTGTTTAACATGGTTTAAATTCTAATCACAAATCTATTTAAAAATGTTTTCCAACTTTATATATATAGATATATATATATATGATAGGATAAAGAACAAGTAGGAAACAGATCTCAATCTAACATGTTTCATTTTATTAAAGCTTCATCAGAGATCAAGGTAGTAATAGAAAAAATGATAAAAAACAAAAAGACACAGATTAATGGTATGTTGTGTTTGGTTATTTCTTATTGGTTAGATACGTGTCACATGTCATGAAGTAACAGATAATATTCAAATATATGTGGCAAACAGTCACAATGCTAAAGTGTGTAAAAGTTTGTGAGATGCAGGCGGATATTTTGACTGGATATGTGTCATGTGTAATGAAGTAACAGATAATATTCAAATATGTGTGAGAATCATTCTGGACATGAAAGTGTGTAAAAGTTAGTGAAATGCAGCAGGATCTTTTGAAAAATTTTGTTTTGGTTTGATTTTCATTAAAGCATATCTTGAGCGTATTTTATATATATCTTCATTGATTTATATATATATATATATATATGTATATATATATATATATAAAGAAAGGGATGGATTTTTTATTTATTAATCTGACAGATTTGTTTTTTTTACTTAAATATTATTTTCAGGAGATACCCATATTTGAGTAGACACTCTGCTTATTTATTAAACAGTATATTTTCTTCTGCCAGTCTAAATATTCAACAAATCTTATTAGAAAAAAATATGCACACTCCAGCAGGATTTGAACCCGCATTACCCTAGGGGAAATCATCATTAGATTTTTTGTCTGACTCTTCAAATAGACATATCTGCTCAGATTTATATCCTAATATAAAGAAAGCAATTTGTAAAGAAAGGAATGTTTTTTTTTATTCATTAATCCTAGAGATTTTTATTACTTCGTTATGTTTAGTGGATACTTGTATTTGAGTAGATGATCCACTTATTTATTCAGGTTGGTAGATGAAAATAAATATACTGTTTAATAAATAAACATAGCATCTACTCAAATACAACTAAGCGCTAAAAATAATCTTTAAGTAATATATATATATATAAATATATATATATATATATATATATATATATATTACATATATATTATATATATATATATATATATATTAAATATTATATATATATATATATATATATATATATATATATATATATATCCATTATATATATATATACATATATATATATATCCATTATATATATATATATATATATATATATATATCCATTACCTCGTCATCTCCAAGGCCAGTTGGTATGATGCTTGCCTCATATCATAACTGTCCGGGTTGTGTATGTGCACTGGTGATGAGTCCCAAATATAGAATGAAATGGCCATCCAGTGCTTTCTGTATTCTGTTGATATTTCTTCTAGACTCAATGAATTACTTAATTATGATATATATATAATAACTATATACTTAATTATATATATATATATATATATATATATATATGTCAGAGATGTGCCTACCTTGAATAAAATAGATCAGCAGGAGCATTTTTCTTCTGTGGCACAATATGTACCTAATCCAACAAAATTATGAAGGTTATTCTGATTATTATGCATAAAATGTAAAATATTTTATTTTTTTGCAGATTTACGACATAAAGGTCACAGGCTGCCTACCCTCAGTAATTACTGATGGCATATGTGTTTATATATATATATATATATATATATATATATATATATATATATATATATATATATAATGCCCATGCTGAGTTTATATTTGTATAATCCTAGATCTTGAAAAAGGCTAGAAGAATGGTGAAAACACTTAATCACAAATATTAATATATATATACACACACACACACACACACACACACACATACATATATATATATATATATATATATATATATATTTATACATATATATATGTATGTGTGTGTATGTGTATATATATATATATATATATATATATAAATATATATATATATATACATTATATATATATATATGTATATGTATATAACTTCTTCATAATTATAAACTGACCCACTGACCCTATGTACTTATTCACCTGTCTGCATTTTGTTTCTCACTTCCAACATTGCCTGAAGACCACGATTGCAAGTTACCATTCTTTGTTAAAAGACTCTATTGAAATGGTAAATTCTTACAATGATGATGTATAAAATTCAGTGCAATGCTGGAATATATTTGTGACTGTCAATAATTGAAAGATAGCAATGTACTCTAGCATGACCTGTACAAGTCACAGGAAGATTAAAGAAAACTATAGCTAAGAATATTGTCTTTAATACTTTCAACATTATGAAAATGACACCTCAATCTATTGTCAACTGGGGATAAGAAATGGCTTGTAAATTTTAACACCTGCAAAACCAAACAGCTCTCGATTAAACACCTTAGAAAACGTTTTTTTGCCTTCCATTAACATGGCTGCTGCTAACCTCCAAGAGAATAATTTATTGCACCTTCTTGTTCTGACATTTTCCCCTGATGTAAATTGGAATGATTATATTGAGTTAGTTGTTAAGAAAGTTTGTCATATTAGACCAGCATTTTTCAAATTTTTTTTTATTACAATCCACAGCAAGAACCACATTTTGCATTGTGACCCATTATACCTACATGTAATAAAACAAAGACAAAGTCTTTTCACCAGGTTCATTCATTTATCATTGACAATTTATACATATATTTCTTATAATCCATACATATTGGAATTTCATGTATCTTATTGTATTATCTATTCAGATGAATATAATAAATATAATATAATATTTTAGAAAAACAAATTTAAAGGAAATTTCCTCTCCTTATTATGTTTCTCAAAAGAAGTCAAAATTTGCTTGCTAAGGTTATCATCTTTAACAACATTCATGGAAGTTTCATTTTCAGATATATCTGTTAATGTTGATGGCCCTTCTGTTTCTTCATCATTTTTCTTTTTTCCTTTGATACAATGATCCATCATTAGAGTTGTTTTTGAAATCTTCAAATAGCACAAGTTACAAATATTACAGGTAAGATTTTAAAAAAAGAAAAAACTAGCATGCTCTTAGATTTCACCAAAGCAACAGCCGACTCACCAATAATCCTTAGACTTCAAATGAACACAACACACCATCTTACTACCACAGAAAAAATGTACCAGTACTTGACTTCAGCATTGAGTTTGAAAATTCATTTTTAGCTCTGACGTCAGATGCAACTGAATTATTCAACAATCTTAACGGCTTTCCCCAGCCACGAAGATGAATGTACTGCACATATTCATAACTAAGTTTTGGCATGAGATCTCTTTGTGAGAGAGAATTGATATCACTCAGTCTGCAACAAGTTTGAAAAACAAGATACATAAACTGAATGAGAATTGACTATACATATATATATATATACATATATACATACATATATATATACATATATATATATAGATACATATATATATACATATATATATATAGATACATATATATATATATATATATATATATATATATATATATATATATATATATAATTATATTTAAAATATAAAATATAATACAAGCTTACATCAGTGAAAAACTAGCAATGATTTATGAGTGCTGTGCAACATTTAGGTCTGCATATATCTTGCACTTTGCTCTCACTTTCATATTTTATTTTATTTTTTGTTGTGACCCACTGAAGGTTCAGGACCCACAATTTGAAAAACCCTGTACTAGACAATTCTTCTTCTCTAAATGTAACTTGCATCTTAATAAGTCTACCATTTATTCATACATTGAATATTGTTGATACATCTAGTGCTTCTGCTAAGAGATGCTTAATAAAATTCAAAGAAGTATAAGTAGTGTTATCAGTTTTGACCTGACATCTTGGCCTCAATCACTTTATTATTGTCATAATGTAGCTTCCTTGTATCTTTTCTATGACTATTTTCATGGTGATTTTCTCAATATTTAACTCTTGAAATTGCTAAGCATAACAACTATAAGTTCTATTCAAAAATTTAAATGCAACATCAATCATCATGTTTTGTTTCATTGAATCCTGTTCTTTCATATTCTCTTTCCTCTCCAGTGATCCTTCATATCTTAGAAGCTTTATTGCCTTGCTTGGAGTGAAATGATTAAAAACAAATATTTTCTGACATGTTTGGGCAAGCATAGAACAATGGGGATTCCTACAAAACCGGACCTCAAATTTAAAAGGTTATAGTACAAGAGTGGGCTAAAAGGTTCATAGGATGAATATGAAGGTGTGATGTGAAATCTTACATGCCTTAATTTCAACTTTTCTTATTAATAATGGCATGTTTTCCAGGTACGAAGGTGGACTGAAAAAGTCATAGGCTGATTTTGAAGGAATGATGCCAGTGCTGTGAAATCTTGCATGCTTTAATTTCAACTCTTCTCAACTGAATTGTCTTTCTAGGTAAACTGACATCTGACTGTTCAAAGAACACTTCAAAGGTAACAAGTAGTGACATCTCTTGAAAATTGACAAAATTTGGAATCGTGGTGTTATCAAATACCAATAATAAAGGGGTTTATCCCTGAAAGAGATGAAGCTTCAGCTTTATCAACAGCGCAAAAAGGGGACAGCTGAATTTAGGAAGGGGAGGAATGTCTGGACATGCTGCAACTGCCACCAATAAAGAAAACATTGATCATGTTTACCACATAATGATGGAAGACTGGTGATTGACTGTAAAACAAATGGTCGATTCTATTAGCATTTTCTGTGAGAGAGTTGAGAATATTCTGCACAATGAACTTGGCATGACGAAGGTTTCTGTTCACTAGGTGCCACGCCTTCTGACACCTGATCAAAAGTGCACAAATCTTATCACATCTCAGGGAAAACTAACATTATTTGAGGTGGACCCAGGTGATTTCCTTGTAAATTTCCTAACCCAGGACGAGACAAATAGACAGTCCATGCAGTGGAAAGACCCCTCATCAACTACTCCAAAGAAAGTAATGGTCACTTCATCTGCAGTAAAGGTAATGGCCTAAGTTCTTTGGGATGCAAAACGTATTGTGTTTAGTAACTATCTTCAAAAGGGCCACACCATTAATGGAGAGTATTTTGCCAACATTCTGAGGCAGTTATGAAAAATAAATCAAGACCTAACACCGAGGAAAACTGATTAAAGTTGTCTTGTTTCATAACAACAATGACAAAGCGACAAGTCCTTGGTTTCAATAGCTGGTTGGTGACCTTCCCTATTCTCCTGATTTGACTATCATCTATTTCCCAACACGAAAAAGAACTTGGCTGGGAAGATGAAAATAACACATGCAATATTTCATAGTTCTACCATCAGTCTTTCATAGTCAGCCTATCAACTTTTCAGTCCAACATTGTACATGCATGATGGCTGTGTGTGTATATATGTGTGTCTCTCTCTCTCTATATATATATATATATGTATATATTGCATTTATTTTGGCAACATGTTTTCATTAAGACATGTCTCATTAAATAATTTAGACAAGTTTTGTCTACTTATTTTTAATATGATGCTCTCATATATATGGACAAGTTTCTTAGTATCCTTATTAATGGAAGGAAGAAAGAAAGTTACCATATTGATACATTTATTCTGAGTACTTTTGACATTAGCAAATTGTCATCTTCTTGTTTTATCTAAGACAAATTTGTTGTGTTTATCTGAAAATTAAATTTTTTATTTGTGAAGTGAAAAACACTAAACTTATGTACTGTAGGATTTATGATGTAAGCATACTCATGCAGTAACATCAAGTGAGGTAATTAAGTTATTAAGATGTATATTTTTGAAAAACTATTTAAAGCTATTAGAATCTAGACATTTTTAAAATATCTATTGTAAAGATTTTAAAACATTTTTCCAGTATTCATAATTAATTTTATTAAGAGTTGGTTTCAAATTTTTAATGTAGATAGCCTCAAGAATTTTTTGTTTATGTTTATTATTTTCATGAAAAAGTATAGATGTATATTCAACAATAATTTTTCTAAAGTGCAAATGTGAACAGGCATATTGTTGTAAAAGTTTAGAAATGTTAGACGTATCATTCAAATGAAAACTCAACGTCCAAGTCAATGTAGTTGCAATGTAACTAACATAAATATTATTTTTTCTGTTGGAAATACAATTTCCCAAGGGACATTTAAATTTATATATAAAGTTGGTTTTCTGCAATACATTTATTGGTGGGGAGGAGTTATTATGAATGATTAAATTGGATATATCAAATTTACAAGGTAACCAAAAAAGTTCTTTCCTTTCTTTTGATTAGTCATTGAATGAAGTTGAAATATATACGAAATGCATGTAGCAATTGTTTTCAAATTGGGACAGCCAGGAGTAGGAACTTCAGATGTTATAAAAAACACGCGCACTGTGCCCGGCCATCAGTTATAAGCCGGACAGCTGTTAGAAGGATGGAAGTGTCTAGAGATCTCGTTCGGGGCTGTTTGCTTTATGACTTCAAAGTGGGCTTATCAGCAGCTGCATCAAGTTGCCGCATATGTCAAGCATTTGAGGATAGTGCTGTGGATGAACGTACTGCAAGGCGTTGGTTTCGAAAATTCAAGTTGGGAGATTTGTCTCTCCATGATGAGCCTCGCAGTGGACGACCACAGGTCTTGAATGACAGAGTCCTGAAGGCAGCCATTGAAGAGGACAGTAGTCTAATGTGTGGTGAACTTGCAAGACAGTTCAACATTTCCGATGAAACATTTAGACTTCACCTGCACTGCCTATGTAAGACGTACAAACTGAGCAAGTAGGTTCCGCAAACGCTGTTGGAGGTCCACAAGGGGTAACAAGTCGCAGCCTGCATATTGTTGCTTTCTCGCCACCGTACCGCATCCTTATTCAATCGAGTGCTTACCAGTGATGAAAAGTGGGTTCTGTATGAAACTCTCAGGTGTTCCAGACATTGGTTGTCTCCTCAGGATGCTGTCCCTCACACCGCAAGACCGCCTATGCACCCACGCAAGATTATGCTTTGTGTCTGGTGGACAGGCCGTCACTGGAGACCTATACTCGCAGCAATTGAAACGTGTGCAACAGGCATTGCACCAGAAAGAGCCATCATTGGTCAATCACAAAAGTGTGCTTTTCCTCCATGACAACGCCAGGCCGCATGTCGCACAAGTGGTCAGACTTACAATACAGGAACTTGGGTGGGAGACATTGTGCCATCCACCTTATTCACCTGACCTTGCGCCATCTGATTAACACCTCTTCCACTCCATGGATAATCATCTTCATTGGAAATCCTTCAACAAGCAGACTTGCGCAAAGCCCTCATGGACTTCTTTGCGTTAAAACACCCCAAGTTCTACCGCAAGGGTATTGAACAGCTGGAGACACGTTGGCAGAAGGTGTTCGATGCTGATGGCGATTACTTCGAAGACTAAATATAAGTTACACATACTGTGAAGCATTTTCTTTTTTTCCTTTAAAAACGGACAGAACTTTTTTGGTTACCTTGCAGTATCGTATATAATTCATTTTATTTTTTACTATGATCTGTAGCAGATACATTAGTATTTATTAGTTTTTTTAGGATATTTTCATGCTGCTTATAATGAGAATGTATTTAAATGAGATATAAAAAATTAATATGTTGAGGTTTATTTGAAGAAGTATTATATTCTTTTTGCTTTATATTAAAATTTCTAATAGAACATCTTATTTGTTCATCGACAATATAATCAGGGAAGTTATAATTAATAAGAGTTTGTTTTATATTTTTTAGTTCACTGCAGAAAATCTGTTTTATGATCAGTTGGGCAAGTTAACAGTAGTTTCTGTCATGTCCCAGGTCTAATTATAAATGGAGGCAGAGATGGAATATTGTGGCTCAAATTTGAGCAATATCATCGACTGATCCGTGTTCAAATATGGTTATTTTGAGTTCTAGTCCTGCTAGGATCTTACATTTTCTTGAATAGAAATACATACATACATACATACATAGATACATACACACACACATATATATATATATATATATATATATATATAAGGGAGAGATTAAAGTTGTTCCAATGAGAGAAAAGAAATTAATTAATTTTTCCTTATTTTTTTCTGATGTTTAACCATTGTCATTTATTTGGATTACTACTACATACAAAAGACAATGGCTAAACATTAGAAAACATGGGTAAAAATGAGTTCCTTTAAATAATATATGAAAATAACCACTCTTTGCCTGATGAAGGTCACAAGACCTGAAACTCGTGTAGCAAAAATATGTAAAATAAAGTATAATATATATTTAAAAAATCCACATTATAACCAAGAATATTTGTGGCTTTTCTCTACTCTTTAATATATATATATATATATATATATATATATATATATATATATATATATATTTAGGAAGAAAACATTGTGAACAATTTTGTTAATATTTCAATGATTATTCACATTATCTTCAGAAACAAATAGCTCTTAAAACATGAGAAAAATCACATTTGTTAATTACATATTGATTAGCTCCATATTTGTTTTGCCAGTACTTTGAAGATTAATACTTGGAGCAACATTCTCCAATTATTGGGTACAAGTTATGAGAGAATGGTTCAACTAAGTACACTTTTCTTTGTTATGACTGAGACATTTTTTTCCAGATATCTGAAGATGGGAAAGAGTGCAAGGATATAGATTTATAACTTTCCCTAAAGCATTAGGACAAAGTGAACATTAATAGCTCAGCTAGAATTTGAAGCCAGATTGGCAATTCTATTTTTTGTGCCAATAATCATTACCAAACCATATATATATATATATATATATATATATATATATATATATATATATATATATATGTATACTGTGGTTCAAAAGTTTGAAGCCACCCTTAGAATTAGCATGGGATGAACTTGACTGAAGAGTGAAACCACTCCATCTCAAAAATCCAAATAACTCTTAGAGTCATTTTAAAAAAGAATGGAATCAATTATCAAACTTATACTTTGAGAAACTTTAGCAATGAATGCCAAAAATTTGTGCTGCAGAAATTAAAGCTAAAAGAGGATATTTTAATGGGAGCAAGCTTAATCATAAAATACTTTTCTTCTTTTTGTTATAATAAAATTTCTAAAAGAAATCATGTGTAACTTTTTTTAACCATGTATTTAAAGTACAAAACAACTACTATTTTTGGTCCAATTTAAAAATTATCAGCGGTAACCTCAAACTTTTTAAATGTAGTGTGTGTGTGTGTGTGTGTATGTGTATATAAATATATATATATATATATATATACATATATGTATACATATATACATGCTTATATAAATGTATATGTATATATGTATATATCTATACATATATACATATAAATATATATGTACATATGTATACATGAATATATATATGTGTATACCTATGTATATATATGTATATATGTATACATATATACATGCTTATATAAAGGAAAAAAACAACTGTACACTAATGCAGTTTGATATTGAAAATTATTATCAATCAATATCTAAAGAACTGTTTATGAATCCGTTGGACTCTGCCACCCAGTTCACGGATATTACAGAAGAAGAAAAGAACATTATTATAAATGCGAAAAAATCAGTACTGATACATAAAGGTGAGCAATGGATAAAAAATTCATATGACCACTTTGACATCACAATGGGATCACTAGACTCAGCTGAGTCTTCTGATCTCATAGGTCTTTTTATATTATGCAATCTTACAGCGCATCGTGAAATTAATATAACTGACATTGGTTTATACAGAGACAATGGACTTATGGTTATAAAGAACTCTACTAACTTTAAAATCAATAAAATTAGAAAGATATTATATAAAGAATTTAAAAGCATGAACTTAAAAATTACGGAAAGGACTAAATTAAAAAAAAGTTAACTTCCTAGATATAACATTAGATTTAAGGAAAAATATACATACCTTATAAAAAACCCACTACCAATCCTTTATATATACACCCTAAATCAAATCATCCCCCATCTATAATTAAGCATATACCTTTAACTATCTGAAAAAGAATAAGTACAAATTCAGCAAATGAGAAGATTTTCGATGAACATATTAATTTCTATAATAAAGCTCTAAAAGATAGTGGCTACAAAAACCCAAAACTAACTTATATAAAAAATGAAAATGGAAAGCATAAAAAAACAGAAGTAGAAAAATAATTTGGTATACATTGCCATACAACCAAATGGTAAACAACAAATTAGGACAAAAATTCCTTGCATTAATAGTCAAGCACTTTCCTAGAGAAAGTAAACTAAGTACTATTTTCAATAAAAATACACTAAAATTAAGTTACAGCTGTACTGAAAACTTAGAAAAAATTATTAAGAAACATAATGCTAATATCTTAAATAAACACTTAGACCAAAACCCAAAAATTTTAGACAATAGAAAAATTAAAATAAAAACAGATGCAAATAAACAAAAATTATGCAACTGTAGAAACCCTCATAACTGTCCTCTACAAAATAAATGTTGCATGGAATCATTAGTATACCAATGCAATATCTCTTCTATTGAGAATCCCGAAAACATAAAAATCTATATAGATTGTACAAGCCATGAGTTCAAAAAATGGTACAATCAACATCAAAGTGCATTTAGGATAAATAAATACAGAAATTAGACATCTCTTTCAAAGTACTTCTGGCACTTAAAAGAATCCAATAAAACACCTATAGTAAAATGGAAATTAATAAGAAAAGCTAGAATATGTAGGTCATTAAATGACCCATGTTCTCTGTGCATACATGAGAAACTATATATTACTAAGTTTATAAAAAATAAAAATTTACTGAATCAGAGAAATGAAATAGCTAATTTTTGCCGTCATTGTCAAACATTTTCCTTAAATATTATTTAAAAATAAAATTAAAAAATACGAGCTGGTAATATACATACTTATATTGATATGAAAAAATAATTTTATATAATTTAAGTAATTTTATTACATTTACTTATTTTAAAAAGAAATATAGTCTATTAGTAATCAAGAGTGAAAATATTTTAAAATTGTAGTTAAATAAAACGTATTCTAACCTAAACATCCCCTAAAAAAGTCTTTACATATACAAGAAGGAAAAAATGCCGGAAGACTTTTTGCTGTTAATAATAGAAAAAAAACAGACGACATGCATATAAGGGATGTCAGAATTTGTTGAAAAATACACCCCTACCCTCCCTAAACTGAACCTCTTTTTCGAACGTAACTCATAATTGATACAACAATAGGTAATAAAAATGAACACGCTACTGCAACTGCCTGGATGACTGGATTTCTCTGTATCCTTGGAAACAGCAAATTATGAATTTATGTGTGCATTTAAAACTCAGTAAATTTCAAAATATGTTATACCAATATTCGCTTGAAGATGAAATGGAACTAATCTTCAAATTTAATTTTGTAATTAAATTAAAATTTAATTACAAAATTAAATTTGAAGATTTTGGCTTCCATTTTCGAAACATGGTTATTACTGTGTAGTGAAAAAAAAACATATTTTAAATCAGTTAATTTATAATATTTATGGTCTGTAAATTTACATTGAGCACTGATTTGTAAAACTAAAAAATATCAATAAGAACACCAGATTATATATCTTACTGTTGTTTCTTTTTATTTATATATATATATATATATATATATATATATATATATATATATATATATATATATATATATTAATGTATATTTAGGCAGCAAGCTTTCTTTCAAGCATCAGTCAATGAAAATATCCAACAATGAAGATTTATTTAATCTTTTATTGAGTTTTTCCAGCATACTAACATTTTTTTCATTTTTGGGGTTTCAAAGAGTATAAAAATTGTCCAAAGTTATTATTGTTCTAAGCATTTTAATTTAATTAAATCTCCCTTGTATTCCATTATATATATATATATATATATATATATATATATATATATATATATATATATATATATAAATAGTATATATATATATATATAGTATATATATATATAGTACACGTAATATATATATATATATATATATATATATATATAGTATATATATATATAGTACACGTAATATATATATATAGATATATATATATATATATAGTACACGTAATCAATCCGTTGGTATATAATCAAGGTGGATCCTAATAATATTAATTATTAAAACTGATCCACAGAAAGCTTGATGTATTTATTATAACAGAGCATATGTATTTTTAAGGCAAAAAAATAAAAATTACCTTAACATGGGATAGTCTATTTCAAGCTGTTCTGTATGCGGCTATCATCAGCCCCTAAGTGTCTGTCTCTGAGAATTGTTTTACATTGAAAACAAATTTAAAACAATGCTCTGAGACAAACACTTAAGGCCTGATGATAGCTATGTCCAGAACGACTTGAAATAGGCTATCCCATGTTGGGCTAATTTATTTATTGGGCTGTAAAATATTTATATATATATATATATATATATATATATATATATGTATATATATATATATATATATATATATATATATTAATAAATATAAATATTATCTCTCACTAGTAGCATAACTCAATGTTTCATGCTCAATATTTATTAATATATGCTTAAAAGCTCTGTTATATTACATCGAGCACTGTTTTATTAACATCAGCAATCTCTGTGTAATATATTATATTCACATATATATATATATATATATATATATATATATTTGATATGTACGTACATATATTTATAGCTATATCCATACATATCTATATAGACATACATGCATACAGATAGATAAATCTCTCTGTCTTTCGCTCTCTCTCCCCATATACATACATATATATATATATATATATATATATATATATATATATATATGATGTATATTTTTCAATAAAATTTTATTAATTTTCTATCATTTTCCTGTATGATAATATTTGTTTCTAATGTCTGTAAATCTGTCTTTTATTGTTGTTTATGTTGTGAAATATTTTTATGCTGTCTCTAAGTATTAAATAATGCAAGTTTTAATTAAAAGAAATGGTAATTTATTAAGGTGAAAATATTTAAGAATTGATCTAATTTCTGAGTTACATCCAGAATCATTCAGCATATCACCTTTTCTCAAAACTACTGCAATAGCTATATTTATTTTTCACAGAAATTCCGTCAGGTTTGTAGTTCTGATATGTTTGCTTAGAGTAAAATTGGTTCATGATGTTATTTCAGTCTTAATTATTTTCTGTCTTCTCAGTATTGATATTTTAAAATTTTTATTTTATTTTTTTCATTATATAGTATATTTATCAGTTTCTAAAAGAGAAAATAGATCAACTTTGCATTCAATGAATTTAAGGTTAAATATCTTTTATAAATTTCTTACTTTTTAGAACATGAAAAATATAGATTAATTTACTGTTAAATATTTCACAATAAGTAATCTAAATGCTGATCTGTTAAAATGCAAAACTAGAAATTTTCTATTTCAGATATGTGTCTTTTTTTAAGGTGGAGTAATGGTTAGCAGCTCGGAATGAGGAATCTGAGAGCAGAGTTCGAATTCCAGTCGAATCCATTACATTCACTTACGTGCTAATACCTTGAGAAAGGTATCAATCTTCTTCTTCTCCCCTAAGATATGGATAAATAGTAGGATAGACTGTGTTCTATAACCTTGGATGGCAACTGGTCTACCACAGAAAAAAATGGCAACCTACTGTGGGGAAAAAAATCTGCCTCGTCAGTCATGTATTGGAAGATACATGATTGCCTAAACGTGTATCACGCATGGCACATAACTGACTGACTGTCTTTTTTTAAAAGAAACATTTTCTTTTTCTCTCAGTCTACTTTGCTAGTATTGTAGGTCTACAGGAGAGAACTGGTAGCCTTACAACCAACTAGATTTGTTGTCGTTCTCCTAGACTGGTTGCCATTCAAAGTTACAGTGCCAAGTTTGCCCTGTTATAATTTTGTATATTATAAACAATTTTTTGAGATCACCCCATGCAAGACATTAAAGCCACTAAGACACAAGAGGTTACGGGGTGTGTAAGAATTAGAAACAGATATATTAATAATGAGTGGGAAGAGAAAAGAGTAATTAGGCAGACAGTAGATAGCGATTGACATTGCATTTAAATTTTTGAACATTAAATTTGGCTGGAAACCATGGATGTGGAAGAGAGTTTCACAAGTGAGAAGTCTGAGAAAAAAAAAACTGTAAGCATATAATTTAAAGTTACATCTTGTCAACTCAACTGTAAATTGATAAGATCTTGATGCCAGTCTAGTACTACACTTAAATTCAAATGTTTAGGTGTTATAGAAAAACAGATCATACAAACCAGTACCATGGAAGTATTTATAGAAAAGGTGGAGGGAGCCAACCTTATGGTGGTGGAAAAGTGACTGAAGGTGAGATGCCAGATCAGGACCAATAATATTGCTGATTCTTCTTTGGATTTTATCAAAGAGCTATAGATAAATAGCAAGGGCATTGTAATATACAGTTTTAAAAATTAGCATTATACTAGTATAGTAACTGTAAAATATTATGTTATTACTAATATATGAGGTCTGATCAAAACATATCAGGAGTGGTGATTTAAAATGAAAACTACAACACATATCAATTCAGTATTTAATCTCCTTCAAAGTAGTTCCCTTCTGGAGCCATGCCCTTTATCCATCGTCTGGTAAATATGGAGGTTGTTGGATCTAGGGAATATTGTACTGGGCCAAACACTGCTGTGTAAAATGTGTGATTGTGTTGCTATGGTGGATTTGCCACTCACCAGATGCATGCAATTCTGTCCTTTTCCTAACAAACAGTAGCCCCAAATACGGCAACACATTACAGTAGTACTCCTTGTTTACTGTCTGACTAGGTGCAGCATATGCCCTTGTAGTCAAAGAAAAATGTCGGCAGTGTCTTCTCATTGCTTTGACTCATTCATGCTTTTTTCAGTCTCAGAGAGATTAAAATCTTCCACTGTGAAAAATGAGCATTGGTTTCAGGGTCATAGGCATAGACAAGTGATTCATCATATGCTATGACTTTTCAAAAAGTTTTCTGTGGTTTGGCCACTTGACCAAACTCTACACACTTTGCTTCCAAACACTACTATAAAGTGAGCAAGAATGTTATAACTTTGTGCATGTTCAGCAGAAGTTATGGTCAATTTGTACCAAGCGGCTTCATTCTGCATACTTTAACTCTATTACCATAGCAACAGTCTCAATGATATTTTTATCAGACCTTGTATAGATCAAGACTTCTACCGCCGAACAGAGTATCTGTGAACTCTTTTTAAGAACAAAGTGTTACTCTCCAGATACCTTCCTTGTATCAAGTGTGTAGCTGCTTAGACTTCAGACTTGGATTCAAAAATCCAATAACAGTTCTTCCACAACAATTCTTTCGTATTCAGGTAGGGTGTAAAGAAGAAAAGAAAAAAGTTCTTCTACAAAAATTCTTTCGTATTCAGGTAGGGTGTAAAGAAGAAAAGAAAAATGTTCTTCTACAACAATTCTTTCGTATTCAGGTAGGGTGTAAAGAAGAAAAGAAAAAAGTTCTTCCACAACAATTCTTTCGTATTCAGGTAGGGTGTAAAGAAGAAAAGAAAAAAGTTCTTCTACAACAATTCTTTCGTATTCAGGTAGGGTGTAAAGAAGAAAAGAAAAAAGTTCTTCTACAACAATTCTTTCGTATTCAGGTAGGGTGTAAAGAAGAAAAGAAAAAAGTTCTTCCACAACAATTCTTTCGTATACAGGTAGGGTGTAAAGAAGAAAAGACAAAAGTTCTTCTACAACAATTCTTTCGTATCCAGGTAGGGTGTAAAGAAGAAAAGAAAAAAGTTCTTCCACAACAATTCTTTCGTATTCAGGTAGGGTGTAAAGAAGAAAAGAAAAAAGTTCTTCCACAACAATTCTTTCGTATCCAGGTAGGGTGTAAAGAAGAAAAGAAAAAAGTTCTTCTACAACAATTCTTTCGTATCCAGGTAGGGTGTAAAGAAGAAAAGAAAAAAGTTCTTCCACAACAATTCTTTCGTATTCAGGTAGGGTGTAAAGAAGAAAAGAAAAAAGTTCTTCCACAACAATTCTTTCGTATTCAGGTAGGGTGTAAAGAAGAAAAGAAAAAAGTTCTTCCACAACAATTCTTTCGTATTCAGGTAGGGTGTAAAGAAGAAAAGACAAAAGTTCTTCCACAACAATTCTTTCGTATCCAGGTAGGGTGTAAAGAAGAAAAGAAAAAAGTTCTTCCACAACAATTCTTTCATATTCAGGTAGGGTGTAAAGAAGAAAAGAAAAAAGTTCTTCCACAACAATTCTTTCGTATTCAGGTAGGGTGTAAAGAAGAAAAGAAAAAAGTTCTTCTACAACAATTCTTTCGTATCCAGGTAGGGTGTAAAGAAGAAAAGAAAAAAGTTCTTCAACAACAATTCTTTCGTATCCAGGTAGGGTGTAAAGAAGAAAAGAAAAAAGTTCTTCCACAACAATTCTTTCGTATCCAGGTAGGGTGTAAAGAAGAAAAGAAAAAAGTTCTTCCACAACAATTCTTTCGTATTCAGGTAGGGTGTAAAGAAGAAAAGAAAAAAGTTCTTCCACAACAATTCTTTCGTATCCAGGTAGGGTGTAAAGAAGAAAAGAAAAAAGTTCTTCTACAACAATTCTTTCGTATCCAGGTAGGGTGTAAAGAAGAAAAGAAAAAAGTTCTTCTACAACAATTCTTTCGTATCCAGGTAGGGTGTAAAGAAGAAAAGAAAAAAGTTCTTCTACAACAATTCTTTCGTATTCAGGTAGGGTGTAAAGAAGAAAAGAAAAAAGTTCTTCCACAACAATTCTTTCGTATTCAGGTAGGGTGTAAAGAAGAAAAGAAAAAAGTTCTTCCACAACAATTCTTTCGTATTCAGGTAGGGTGTAAAGAAGAAAAGAAAAAAGTTCTTCCACAACAATTCTTTCGTATTCAGGTAGGGTGTAAAGAAGAAAAGAAAAAAGTTCTTCCACAACAATTCTTTCATATTCAGGTAGGGTGTAAAGAAGAAAAGAAAAAAGTTCTTCCACAACAATTCTTTCGTATTCAGGTAGGGTGTAAAGAAGAAAAGAAAAAAGTTCTTCCACAACAAATCTTTCGTATCCAGGTAGGGTGTAAAGAAGAAAAGAAAAAAGTTCTTCCACAACAATTCTTTCGTATTCAGGTAGGGTGTAAAGAAGAAAAGAAAAAAGTTCTTCCACAACAAATCTTTCGTATTCAGGTAGGGTGTAAAGAAGAAAAGAAAAAAGTTCTTCCACAACAATTCTTTCGTATTCAGGTAGGGTGTAAAGAAGAAAAGAAAAAAGTTCTTCCACAACAATTCTTTCGTATTCAGGTAGGGTGTAAAGAAGAAAAGAAAAAAGTTCTTCCACAACAATTCTTTCGTATTCAGGTAGGGTGTAAAGAAGAAAAGAAAAATGTTCTTCAACAACAATTGTTTCGTATTCAGGTAGGGTGTAAAGAAGAAATGAAAAAAGTTCTTCCACAACAATTCTTTCATATTCAGGTAGGGTGTAAAGAAGAAAAGAAAAAAGTTCTTCCACAACAATTCTTTCATATTCAGGTAGGGTGTAAAGAAGAAAAGAAAAAAGTTCTTCCACAACAATTCTTTCGTATTCAGGTAGGGTGTAAAGAAGAAAAGAAAAAAGTTCTTCCACAACAATTCTTTCATATTCAGGTAGGGTGTAAAGAAGAAAAGAAAAAAGTTCTTCCACAACAATTCTTTCGTATTCAGGTAGGGTGTAAAGAAGAAAAGAAAAAAGTTCTTCCACAACAATTCTTTCGTATTCAGGTAGGGTGTAAAGAAGAAAAGAAAAATGTTCTTCCACAACAATTCTTTCGTATCCAGGTAGGGTGTAAAGAAGAAAAGAAAAAAGTTCTTCCACAACAATTCTTTCGTATCCAGGTAGGGTGTAAAGAAGAAAAGAAAAAAGTTCTTCAACAACAATTCTTTCGTATCCAGGTAGGGTGTAAAGAAGAAAAGAAAAAAGTTCTTCCACAACAATTCTTTCGTATCCAGGTAGGGTGTAAAGAAGAAAAGAAAAAAGTTCTTCCACAACAATTCTTTCGTATTCAGGTAGGGTGTAAAGAAGAAAAGAAAAAAGTTCTTCCACAACAATTCTTTCGTATCCAGGTAGGGTGTAAAGAAGAAAAGAAAAAAGTTCTTCTACAACAATTCTTTCGTATCCAGGTAGGGTGTAAAGAAGAAAAGAAAAAAGTTCTTCTACAACAATTCTTTCGTATCCAGGTAGGGTGTAAAAAAGAAAAGAAAAAAGTTCTTCCACAACAATTCTTTCGTATTCAGGTAGGGTGTAAAGAAGAAAAGAAAAAAGTTCTTCCACAACAATTCTTTCATATTCAGGTAGGGTGTAAAGAAGAAAAGAAAAAAGTTCTTCCACAACAATTCTTTCGTATTCAGGTAGGGTGTAAAGAAGAAAAGAAAAAAGTTCTTCCACAACAAATCTTTCGTATCCAGGTAGGGTGTAAAGAAGAAAAGAAAAAAGTTCTTCCACAACAATTCTTTCGTATTCAGGTAGGGTGTAAAGAAGAAAAGAAAAAAGTTCTTCCACAACAATTCTTTCGTATTCAGGTAGGGTGTAAAGAAGAAAAGAAAAAAGTTCTTCCACAACAATTCTTTCGTATTCAGGTAGGGTGTAAAGAAGAAAAGAAAAAAGTTCTTCCACAACAATTCTTTCGTATTCAGGTAGGGTGTAAAGAAGAAAAGAAAAAAGTTCTTCCACAACAATTCTTTCGTATTCAGGTAGGGTGTAAAGAAGAAAAGAAAAATGTTCTTCAACAACAATTGTTTCGTATTCAGGTAGGGTGTAAAGAAGAAATGAAAAAAGTTCTTCCACAACAATTCTTTCATATTCAGGTAGGGTGTAAAGAAGAAAAGAAAAAAGTTCTTCCACAACAATTCTTTCATATTCAGGTAGGGTGTAAAGAAGAAAAGAAAAAAGTTCTTCCACAACAATTCTTTCATATTCAGGTAGGGTGTAAAGAAGAAAAGAAAAAAGTTCTTCCACAACAATTCTTTCGTATTCAGGTAGGGTGTAAAGAAGAAAAGAAAAAAGTTCTTCCACAACAATTCTTTCGTATTCAGGTAGGGTGTAAAGAAGAAAAGAAAAATGTTCTTCCACAACAATTCTTTCGTATCCAGGTAGGGTGTAAAGAAGAAAAGAAAAAAGTTCTTCCACAACAATTCTTTCGTATTCAGGTAGGGTGTAAAGAAGAAAAGAAAAAAGTTCTTCCACAACAATTCTTTCGTATTCAGGTAGGGTGTAAAGAAGAAAAGAAAAAAGTTCTTCCACAACAATTCTTTCGTATTCAGGTAGGGTGTAAAGAAGAAAAGAAAAAAGTTCTTCCGCAACAATTCTTTCGTATTCAGGTAGGGTGTAAAGAAGAAAAGAAAAAAGTTCTTCCACAACAATTCTTTCGTATTCAGGTAGGGTGTAAAGTAGAAAAGAAAAAAGTTCTTCCACAACAATTCTTTCATATTCAGGTAGGGTGTAAAGAAGAAAAGAAAAAAGTTCTTCCACAACAATTCTTTCGTATTCAGGTAGGGTGTAAAGAAGAAAAGAAAAAAGTTCTTCCACAACAATTCTTTCGTATTCAGGTAGGGTGTAAAGAAGAAAAGAAAAATGTTCTTCAACAACAATTGTTTCGTATTCAGGTAGGGTGTAAAGAAGAAAAGAAAAAAGTTCTTCCACAACAATTCTTTCATATTCAGGTAGGGTGTAAAGAAGAAAAGAAAAAAGTTCTTCCACAACAATTCTTTCGTATTCAGGTAGGGTGTAAAGAAGAAAAGAAAAAAGTTCTTCCACAACAATTCTTTCATATTCAGGTAGGGTGTAAAGAAGAAAAGAAAAAAGTTCTTCCACAACAATTCTTTCGTATTCAGGTAGGGTGTAAAGAAGAAAAGAAAAAAGTTCTTCCACAACAATTCTTTCGTATTCAGGTAGGGTGTAAAGAAGAAAAGAAAAAAGTTCTTCCACAACAATTCTTTCGTATTCAGGTAGGGTGTAAAGAAGAAAAGAAAAAAGTTCTTCCACAACAATTCTTTCATATTCAGGTAGGGTGTAAAGAAGAAAAGAAAAAAGTTCTTCCACAACAATTCTTTCGTATTCAGGTAGGGTGTAAAGAAGAAAAGAAAAAAGTTCTTCCACAACAATTCTTTCGTATTCAGGTAGGGTGTAAAGAAGAAAAGAAAAATGTTCTTCAACAACAATTGTTTCGTATTCAGGTAGGGTGTAAAGAAGAAATGAAAAAAGTTCTTCCACAACAATTCTTTCATATTCAGGTAGGGTGTAAAGAAGAAAAGAAAAAAGTTCTTCCACAACAATTCTTTCGTATTCAGGTAGGGTGTAAAGAAGAAAAGAAAAATGTTCTTCAACAACAATTGTTTCGTATTCAGGTAGGGTGTAAAGAAGAAAAGAAAAAAGTTCTTCCACAACAATTCTTTCATATTCAGGTAGGGTGTAAAGAAGAAAAGAAAAAAGTTCTTCCACAACAATTCTTTCGTATTCAGGTAGGGTGTAAAGAAGAAAAGAAAAAAGTTCTTCCACAACAATTCTTTCATATTCAGGTAGGGTGTAAAGAAGAAAAGAAAAAAGTTCTTCCACAACAATTCTTTCGTATTCAGGTAGGGTGTAAAGAAGAAAAGAAAAAAGTTCTTCCACAACAATTCTTTCGTATTCAGGTAGGGTGTAAAGAAGAAAAGAAAAAAGTTCTTCCACAACAATTCTTTCGTATTCAGGTAGGGTGTAAAGAAGAAAAGAAAAAAGTTCTTCCACAACAATTCTTTCATATTCAGGTAGGGTGTAAAGAAGAAAAGAAAAAAGTTCTTCCACAACAATTCTTTCGTATTCAGGTAGGGTGTAAAGAAGAAAAGAAAAAAGTTCTTCCACAACAATTCTTTCGTATTCAGGTAGGGTGTAAAGAAGAAAAGAAAAATGTTCTTCAACAACAATTGTTTCGTATTCAGGTAGGGTGTAAAGAAGAAATGAAAAAAGTTCTTCCACAACAATTCTTTCATATTCAGGTAGGGTGTAAAGAAGAAAAGAAAAAAGTTCTTCCACAACAATTCTTTCATATTCAGGTAGGGTGTAAAGAAGAAAAGAAAAAAGTTCTTCCACAACAATTCTTTCGTATTCAGGTAGGGTGTAAAGAAGAAAAGAAAAAAGTTCTTCCACAACAATTCTTTCGTATTCAGGTAGGGTGTAAAGAAGAAAAGAAAAATGTTCTTCAACAACAATTGTTTCGTATTCAGGTAGGGTGTAAAGAAGAAAAGAAAAAAGGTCTTCCACAACAATTCTTTCGTATTCAGGTAGGGTGTAAAGAAGAAAAGAAAAAAGTTCTTCCACAACAATTCTTTCGTATTCAGGTAGGGTGTAAAGAAGAAAAGAAAAATGTTCTTCCACAACAATTCTTTCGTATCCAGGTAGGGTGTAAAGAAGAAAAGAAAAAAGTTCTTCCACAACAATTCTTTCGTATTCAGGTAGGGTGTAAAGAAGAAAAGAAAAAAGTTCTTCCACAACAATTCTTTCGTATTCAGGTAGGGTGTAAAGAAGAAAAGAAAAAAGTTCTTCCACAACAATTCTTTCGTATTCAGGTAGGGTGTAAAGAAGAAAAGAAAAAAGTTCTTCCACAACAATTCTTTCATATTCAGGTAGGGTGTAAAGAAGAAAAGAAAAAAGTTCTTCCACAACAATTCTTTCATATTCAGGTAGGGTGTAAAGAAGAAAAGAAAAAAGTTCTTCCACAACAATTCTTTCGTATTCAGGTAGGGTGTAAAGAAGAAAAGAAAAAAGTTCTTCCACAACAATTCTTTCGTATTCAGGTAGGGTGTAAAGAAGAAAAGAAAAATGTTCTTCAACAACAATTGTTTCGTATTCAGGTAGGGTGTAAAGAAGAAATGAAAAAAGTTCTTCCACAACAATTCTTTCATATTCAGGTAGGGTGTAAAGAAGAAAAGAAAAAAGTTCTTCCACAACAATTCTTTCATATTCAGGTAGGGTGTAAAGAAGAAAAGAAAAAAGTTCTTCCACAACAATTCTTTCGTATTCAGGTAGGGTGTAAAGAAGAAAAGAAAAAAGTTCTTCCACAACAATTCTTTCGTATTCAGGTAGGGTGTAAAGAAGAAAAGAAAAATGTTCTTCAACAACAATTGTTTCGTATTCAGGTAGGGTGTAAAGAAGAAAAGAAAAAAGTTCTTCCACAACAATTCTTTCGTATTCAGGTAGGGTGTAAAGAAGAAAAGAAAAAAGTTCTTCCACAACAATTCTTTCGTATTCAGGTAGGGTGTAAAGAAGAAAAGAAAAATGTTCTTCCACAACAATTCTTTCGTATCCAGGTAGGGTGTAAAGAAGAAAAGAAAAAAGTTCTTCCACAACAATTCTTTCGTATTCAGGTAGGGTGTAAAGAAGAAAAGAAAAAAGTTCTTCCACAACAATTCTTTCGTATTCAGGTAGGGTGTATAAAAGAAAAGAAAAAAGTTCTTCCACAACAATTGTTTCGTATTCAGGTAGGGTGTAAAGAAGAAAAGAAAAATGTTCTTCAACAACAATTGTTTCATATTCAGGTAGGGTGTAAAGAAGAAAAGAAAAAAGTTCTTCCACAACAATTCTTTCGTATTCAGGTAGGGTGTAAAGAAGAAAAGAAAAAAGTTCTTCTACAACAATTCTTTCGTATTCAGGTAGGGTGTAAAGAAGAAATGAAAAAAGTTCTTCCACAACAATTCTTTCATATTCAGGTAGGGTGTAAAGAAGAAAAGAAAAAAGTTCTTCCACAACAATTCTTTCATATTCAGGTAGGGTGTAAAGAAGAAAAGAAAAAAGTTCTTCCACAACAATTCTTTCGTATCCAGGTAGGGTGTAAAGAAGAAAAGAAAATGGCTTGGCCTGGTTCTAGTGATTCTAACCCAGTGCAACACTTCTCTTTACACTATTTGGGTATGCTGATATCTTCATGACACAGGTCAAAAACACTGGACAGTTTTTGTTCTTTTCCTCATATATGTACATAAGGCTCCCCCCACCTCAGTGTGTGTTAGATTTGCCTCCTAGGTGAGGTGAATAGATACAAGTATCATTGTCTGAATCTTGGTACATAGATTCTCAAAGTTGAGGCTACTAGTTTAAGTAAATCATATCATAATAACAATGGTTTATCTAAAAACATCAGACAACATGACATAAAAATGAGAGAATCTGATGTTCATGCGGGGTTTGTGTTCTTTCAGATCTGAAAGGTCTTTGTAATAATAAATTTTTCAGTTAATGCAAAGATGTTGAAGATAATTTTCAAGTTACCAACAAATCTGGAGATTTTTGTCAGCATTTTGGTAAATCTCTTAATTTTTGTTAGTATTCATCAGCTGAAATAAAATACAAAAAATGATTTGTATGCTTCAAACTGAAAACTGTAACACAGTCTTTCACAAAAAGAAATTAAAGAAATACATCAAACAGAATCCTTTGCTGCACTCAAAGATAAAACTCTAATGCATTTTAATCTCATTAAACCTTCAAAAGAATCTGAAATCTTTTATCCAAATAAATTCACTGGGAAAATTCATTAAAATATTATTGCATATCATTAAATTCATTTCATTAACAAATTATATACAATTATAAAAATTTTATTTTCAGAAAAAATGTTAAATGTTTTCAATAAAACCCTGCTTGTAAATATCCTTTTGATTAGTAATATGCACTTAATTTCTATCTGAGTTATTGTTATCTATATTATTTTACATTTCTCACAAAGTTTTGCCTATGGTCATTTCGGTTTTTTCCAAGTGTCTCTTGATCTAGATAACCATCAGAGAATTTTGAACTGAACCCTTCATTTAATCTATGGGGATATATTCTTCATATTGTGCCTTAAGAGATATCTGATATTGTTATAATTACTACTGTTCAGTTATTGATTGCCCTCTTTCCAGTCGGTCTGGATCAGTATTACCTGGCAATTACTATGCCATCAAATTAACCAATCCACTAGGCTCTTAAAGGGTACCTATATTGAAAGACAGCTGAAGAAGACAGGAGATTACAATGTTCAAAACATTATAATAATAATGATAATAAATAATAATAACGAAAGTGGAATTACAGATTGTTTTGAAAATCAATGGCATACTAAGATATGTGTGTAAGGTCCCAAAGGTCACCAGTGGCTTAGGTAAGTTATTCTCTCATTGTTATTAGATAGTAAGATACTTTCTAGACAAAACTTGTATTTCTGAAACATTGGAAGTAAACTTCTAGGCTGTTTCATGCTGTGCCTTTTCTCTAAATACTTTCATGGTAATTGTTTTGATTAACTTTGCTCTGTGGTACCTAGACTTTATGAATATAAGGGCAATACTAAATTGGCGACAAGGTCTCATCATTTTACAGTTGAATTGTCTAGTTGTTTGCAAAAGGTTTCTTTTCTTGCGTGCACTTCTCACCCATGGAACTCTTCTCTGGCTTCTTGCTTTCCAGACAACTTTGATTTTTCAAAATTTAAATGCAATGTCAATCATTATCTACTGTCTTCTTGATTCCTTTTCTTTTATTGTTCTTACTCCTTGATAATGTTTTTCTTCTTATATTATTTCACACTCAGTAACCCCTCGTGTCTTAGTGGCTTTATTGCCTTGCTTGGAGTGAAATACCTGTTTGTGATTATTAGTAACTGTCTTCTTGGATTTTCTCAATTAGAAAAATTATAAGTGATGTATTCAGTAGAAACCTTCTGTTGAAAAAAAAGTGTTCCCCAAGCCTTTTACAAAAAAGCAGAGGTAGTCAAATACAAAGAAGTTTATGTCAAAGATAGCAATCAGATTCTGCGAAGACATGTTTTTAATCTTTATCTTGCAGATTATCAAATTTATATTTAATTCTCTTTCCTCTTGATTTACAGTTTGGTGATGTTCTTGTAAAATCTTCTGCTGAATAAATGGTTACCTTCTTGTAATGTACACTGTAATACAAATAGGCTTATGGGCATATAACATTGGAATACCTGTTATACCCATACAATAACCGAAGTTAACCAGTGACCATTTGGGAATACCAGGTGTTGTAAGCTTGGATGTGCAGGTGGAGCAATGGATAATGGCTCAGAATTGTTAATCAGACAGCTGTGTTCCACTTCCTGTTGGGTTCATTGTATTCACTTATGTACAAATACCCTTGGGAAAGGTATGAATCCACCTCTTCTCCCAACAACTATGGGTTATTTAGTAAGATTTGTATCACTAAATCATTTTTATTAACCCCCACCAAAAAAAATCTTACAAACTAAAAATGTTTTCTGGCTTTAAATAATCTGCAAAAGCCATAGAAAATGAAGCAATCAATTAATCATGTAATACAAATCGCAAACCAACAGTTGCAAAAACAGAAATTTCTGTTCCCATCACTTATCAAATTTAAAATATATACTTTCATTTTGAGATTATATCTTTCTTATGTTTACATGTCTTATTCTTCATATTATTATTTTTTGTTAATTGATCACCCAATGTAAGGCTCAAGAGCCACTCAAGGTAAAGAACTTTCGAATGAGATTGTTGTATGAATGTAAGAGAAAGAAAGTAAGAAAGTACAAGTTCTGAGAATATGAAAGAAAGATAAGGTTTGACACTACATTTGAAGAGGTTAAAATTGTTGCAATCAGGGAAGCATTCACTCAGGAGTCTGTTCCATAATGTAGTGGTTTTTGAAAAGAAGCTGAATGGAATTTCCATCTTGCTAAGGAAATATGAAATATGAAGAGAATGGGGATGATTTGGCCCAGTGTATTTGGCCTAGCGAGGTTTACCTGTGAAGGTCTGAACTTGGTGAAACTGTTGAATGTAACTTGTCAGAACATTTTCCATGGAAACAGCGATAAATAAGTAAGAGGCTTGTGACATTTCAACTGTGGAAAAAGAACTGTAGGGTGAAAAGTAATAAGGCCACATATTTCAAAATACTGTCAAAACTGGAAAATTAGGTTTGGGCATCCCAAGTCCTGATATAACACTACTTCGTTTTTGGTCATATCTGCTTTTTGTAAAGATAATGCATAGGTACTTTCTGGACTAGTGCATAGAAACAGACATTTTAAATAGCATCTTTAGTAATGGATTGTATACATCTTTAGTAATGGATTGTTCCACATCTTTTCTTTCTGTTTACACCATCTTCCAATATTTTCAAGATGGTTGGTCAGTTAGCTTTCCTTCATTTAATTTTTCTCACATCTTATTTACTAACATTTTTAAGTCAGTTTATTTTATTCTTATACTTATCTTGATAATATTTTTATATTTTGCCCAATCTCAAAAGCTGCGAAATCATCACTGATTAACTTTACGATATAATGCGACAGAGCTTCCCTCTGCTTTTTCTATGAAAATTTTCATGGTAACTATTCAGATGAGCTTTCCTTTTTGGTACCTCAACTTTACGAATTACAGTGCACTACTAGATTGGCAGCTAGGTCTCATCATTTTACAGTTGAAATTGCTAGATGCAGCCATAAGTTCTATACTAACAGTTTCTTCACTGACACCTTTCTCTTGTTGAACTTTCTTCCGGTTTCTTACTTTCCAGACAATTTACTTCACCAGAAATTTAAATAAAATATCAGTCATCATCATCCATCACCTTGAATCCTATCCTCTCTCCTTAATAATGATCTTTCTTAATTTTTTTCTTAACCTTATATCTTAGAGACTTTATCCCCTTGCTTAGGGTAAAATGATTAAAAAAATACGTTTTCTCTTTTGAGATTATATCTTCCTTTACAATCTTCATATACAATTAAAATACAAATATAAATAACAATAGTATTATACATATTTATAATATAAAGAACAACTCTTGAGAAGCATAATAAAATCTCGCACCACCAAATAAGCTATTGTAAATATTTCTAATAAAAACTGATATTATACACTGAAAATCACTTGGTATATTTATCAAATAATAATGATAAGTAAACCCTGAGATCTGAAGACATATTGGGATGGGCAAAGATGCATTCCAAAAGCTAAGCAGAGTATTAAGAGACAGAAAAATTTCATTAGAAATAAAGAAAAAAGTATTGAACTGTTACAGTCCTCCTGTATGGCAATGAATGCTGGGCAGTCTCCTCAAAGATGAAGAAGAGACTTTTGGCAAAAGAAATGTGGTTCTACAGAAAGATGCTGATGATACCATGGGCCAAACATGTGAACAGCAATAAGGTTTTGGATAAAATAGAAACAAAAAGGAAACTTATACTTAACATTAGGAAGAAATTTCTGGGGAACATAATGAGGAAGGAGGGCTTGGAAAATCTTGTTCTCACAGGACAGATTGAGGGACAGAGGAAAGTAACACATGACATATTGATGAGCTTGAGTAAATGGACAATACAACAGGGTTTGGGAGAAATAAGAAAAAAGACAAAAATTATTAAAAGCTACAATGGGCAGGAAGATGTGGAGAGCCATGTTTGGCTACATAACAGGTAACGGTAAATAAAAAAAGATATGATAGAACAGAGTTTTTCGAACTGTGTGATGTGACCCTTCAGTGGATTGCAAGATAAATAAAGTGAATTGCGACAAAAAAGAAAGAAAGAAAAAAATGCATACGTTAAAGCAAAGTGCAGAATATAAACACTCATAAATTGTCACTAGTTCATATCCAAGGTAAGCTTGTATTATATTTTATTTTTTTAAAAACATACATGCATATATATATATATATATATATATATATATATATATATATATATATATATATAGTCTATTCTTATTGAGGTTATGTATCTTGTTTGTAAAACTCATTGTGGACTGAGTGATGTCAGTTCTCTCTCACAAAGAGACCTTGTGCCAAAACTTAGCTACAAAGCTGTGTTGTGCATTCATCTTTATGGCTGGTGAAAGCTGTGAAGATTCTTGGATAATTTAGTTGCATCTTAAGTCAGGGCTAAAAGTGAATTTCTCAACTTAATGTTGAAGTCGGGTACTTATACATTCTTTCTGTGGTATCAATATGTGTTGTGTTCAATTGAAATCTCAGAATTTTCATTTAGTTGGTTGATGTTTCAGAAAAATTCAAGAATGGCCTAGTTTTTTAAAATAATAATTTCAAATTCATACAAATAGATAATACAAAGAAATACATGAGCTTCCAGTATTTGCAGATCATAAGAAATATACAAAATAAATTGTCAATGTTAAATGTATGAACCTAGTAAACAGAGTTTGTCTTTGATTTATTACATGTAGGTATAATGGATAACAATGAAAAATGTGGTTTTTGCTGTGGGTCACATTAAAAAAACGGTTAAAAAACACTGTCCTAGAAGTTCTACTTATATTGGTTCATTAATATCAATTTTATTGTAAAATCATTGACTTACTAAAATTCTTACATACTGCCAATACCTGGAAATGTATTTTTATTTTCTGTAATTATCTATTTATTTACTTTATTTAGGGTATCTAGTAATTTAGTACTGTTCAGATATATTAGCTATTTATTTAGTATTTATTTATTTATTTAACTGTTGAGCATTACACTGATACTACACTCTGATCCTAGGAAGAAGGTTAGGTATATATATTCCTTCACAGTATACAAGGAGAAATTAAAATTGAATATTAAAAAATATTTCTTATGGTATTCTATCCTTGTTAAAATCCTGAAGCAAATCCAGGCGGCATAACGAAGAATAAATGGTCAAGGAAGTTCTGATAAAGCTGGTTTTATCTTGATTTTGGGATATCAACATGATTTTAAAGATTCTCACTCTAAAAACATTAAAAGATTCAGCAGTTATAGTGACTGAAGCTCCAGCCATCCATGCTCTGACAATTTGCTCTCTTTGGAAATTTGATAGATCACACGATTTAACTTATCTATATATTAATATCTGCAAAACAAAAACAAGGACACACTGCACAGTGTTGATTAGATGCAGTGACAGGACCCAAAGAGTGTGAGTTCAATACCCGGTTAAGGCAGTGGAGAACTTTCAGAGGGAAATTAACAGGAGATAACTGATAACTGACATCCATTAAACATGGCATGTGGAATTAGTACAGCCTACCCCAGTGAGCGAAATAAAGGGTTTAGTTCGACATTCCAACCACCTGAAGAAGGTCAGAGTGTACAACGGCTGAAACGTTGTAATAAATATGGCGACAAAGATGAGGACAATAATCCGAATAATGTAAATAATGTACATAATACCTCATTTCAGAAATATAGACAGATACAAAAAGCAGAGGGTTATATCAGGAGGTCCAAAGCATACATAATGCAGATGAACATATACAGAGTGGGCCAAAAGTAGGCTTACACTTAGTAGGTATTCACTTTATATTTTTGAAAAACATTTTATAACATTTATATTTATTTGTTACAATCATATTTGTTCAAAACTGCTTATGTACATTTGTTTAACACTTTACTTACATTTCTTTAGTACATTTTAATCTCGTAAGTGATCAAAATGTCCTCATTCGACATTGCAACCTTCTTTGAACCTCTCCAGAACACTATGGCACACAGCATGACACAAATCCAGATCTGCATCATTTGCAATAAATACTTCTGAGATGTTCTCTTTTAAGTCACCCACTATGTGAGGGATTTCTTTTCATAAATCTTGTTTTTTACTTCACCCCCAAAAAAGAAATCCATTAGTGTTAGGTCAGATGAACATGGTGACCATTTGATACTGTCCCGTCTTCTGAACCAAAGCTGTGGAAAGGTTTGGTTAAGGTAGTCACTTACTGCTAAAGCAGAATGGGTGGGTTGCACCATTTTGCTAGAAAAACAGTTGATTTGGATAAATTAGATCTAAAACATAAAACAAATAGTGAAACAACTGTAAGCCTACTTTTGGCCCACCTTGTATATGGAGATTAGAATAGAAGATATAGTTAAATAAAAAATGTGCGTTTCCATTTTTTTTGTACAACCACTGTATAGCTCTTCACTGTAAATAAGTAAAGGAGTGATTAGTATTAAATGTTAAACAATCTTACTCTCTCATGTTATTCTATCCTTGTTGTAATCATGAAGCAAATCCATGCAGCCTTAGGAAGCAAAAATGGACAAAGATCTGATAAAGAACAGCAAAAAATGTTCAGTTAAATACAAGGTGTTTACTCTGTTCTATATAATGCTTTGTTCTTTGCTTTTTTGTGATAAACTGTACAAAGAATTCTAAATTAATTGAATCTAGTAAAAAGAAACGTAATGTTGAAAGCTGATAAAAGAAAGTGCCCAACAGGAGAGAAAGTGTATTTTATTCTTGTGCTTAACAAAGGCAGGAGCCAATATACATGAAAAATAACAGTTCTCTATGAATAAAATAAGATATATAACAAAGACTTGGATATTGGTGATATTCTCAGGATTTGTTATTTTTTTTACATGAAGTAGACACACAATTTTATTTAGTCATAATTATAATTGTTGTACTAGTTACTCTATAATCCATTCCTAAAATAAAACTGATTCTTTTTGAAAGGGTTTAATTTTATTAAAGATGTCTAAAAATTTCCTAGCACTTTTTTAAAACCTAGATAATGAATACAGTGTTGAAAACGTTTTTATTTTTCTGGAAACTTTATCACACACATAAACATCTTTTTCATGACATTTTCTTCCAGAATTAGGATTTCTTCTTTCATACTTTTTCCTTCTGGAACCATTGTCCGGTTTCTTACTTTCCAGTAGACGTTGATCTTCAAAAGTTTATATGCAATGTCAGTCATCTTATTCGATCTTCTCAATTCCTGTTCTTTTATTATTCTCTCCCTTTAATATATTTTTCTCAGATTATTTTACTTTTGGTAAACCCTTGCATGGATCTTAGTGGCTTTATAACCTTACTTGAGGGGAAATAATTAACACACACACACACACACATATATATATATATATATATATATATATATATATATATAACTACTATCTATATTTCTCATGTTGTCTGTCTGTGCGTCTGTTGTGGGTGTTGTTACCTCACCCAGGCTTCATTTCTCACCCAATTTTGATGCAGTTTTCACCACAAGTTTGCAAATGGCTGCTGTAAGGACATTACGGAGACCGATTTTTGAGTTCAGACTCAGGTTCCGAAAAAATCGATAATCGGAAAGATCTGCTTACAGAAGAAATCAACCAAATTTGACACCCTCTTAGAGTCTACCATTAGAAGTTTTGTCTAGAAGTTTCATGACCACGGACCCTTAAACAGTGTGGAAAATTGATAAAACCCAAAAACTGATATGCCCAGATTGCGCCTGAACCACATGTCGGTTTTTAGCGAAAACAGACCGGATTTATAGGGAGGCCATTGGGAGTCAACATGTGAAGTCTCAACTCTGAGCGCCCCTCAAACAGAGTGCAAATCGACAATCGGTCAACCCTTAAAAATGTTTTTCCGGTTGGGTATTTCCTAAATGCAGATTAATTGAAGGTTACGCTATACATGGGAAGAAACAGGTCAGTGCGTGTAGTGGAGTGGAAGAAAACATTTGACCTCAAATTCTGGAATGGGTGCAGGGCCATTGAAATTCGACTTTTTTATCTCTGCTACTAGGTCTGACTTTGAGCCACAAACGACATATTCGACTTTGTCAACACTTTTGCTTTAATCGTCGCATCTTACCAAAATAAGCACTTCCTTTATTCGCGTCTTTACTGAAAAAAAAACCTGCATATGTGCTGAGTGAAAATGGTTCTGCCCTCAGCAGTTCATTTTCCAATTCTTTAAACCTTTTCCCCTAGCCCAGGCCGCATCCCAGATCTGACGAGGAGTTACAGTTTTCACTGTAAGTTGAAGTGTACTGCCTTTACTACGCGGCCCAGTACACCTCAGTACTTCACTGCCTATTTGCTTAAACGTTTGCATTACCCATTTTATCTCCGCGTGCTGCCTTTACTGTGCAGCCCAGTCCATCTTAGCATTCCATACCTATTTCTACCTTTTCGTAGTTCAGTTTTGCTATTAGACAGTTAACTGCTGTTGCAAGTTACTTATTTACTCAATCGTTTGCCCAACCTATTTTACCCCCACGTTACAGATTTCACTGTAAGTTGAAGTGTACTGCCTTTACTATGCGGCCCAGTACACCTCAGTACTTCACTGCCTATTTCACGTGTAACCCAAACTTCTTGCCTATCTCACACTGCAAATTTTTTCTAAGCTCTATACTAAACATTAACATTGTTATTCTAAGTCAAGTGATAGCGATTGCTGTATGAGTCGTACGATTTTTGAATCAAGCACAGGCAATGCTGGGCCATGCTGCTAGTATGTATATAAATTTTATGTAGTTAAGATTATGGCTGCCAATGGTAAATCCTTGTATGTATTCTAATTCTCCTCGGACTGTGTTACTGAATAAATATGTTTCCCATTAGAGAGAGTTTATTCCAACAAGATAAATAAAACCTCCCCATCATGAACAGGTGACCTGAAGGTCATTCCAGGAACACTTAGCCGTCTTCCAGTTACTCTCATGGCTCAACTGATTTAAATGTGATTGCACATGTAGGGCATTCTTAGTATTTGTTGAGAGAATAAAATCTCTGTGGCTTCAAGTTTCATCCTCATCTGTAATGAAATTGTCCAGCATATACTACCATCTGCTTCTATGGGACCTGTCCCATCAGGACATTGGGGACATTGGCTCTTCACAATTTACAATCCTTTGTATCACTGTCAGTCTGGACTTCAATCTTTCTTGTGAGCATCAAATTTTCCAAGCACTCTTTTCTCATTATAAATTTCAGCTGCCTCTTCCTGATGTTAATTATAAGTGTAATTTTTCTTTCCATTTTCTCTAAAACTTTATTGTCGCTCACATGTTCAGTCCATGGTATTCTCAGCATCCTTCTGTAGCGAATAAAGCTTCTGAGAAGACATGAACTCAAATCCTGGAGGTTGATCATTATAAGTTTTGAAGTTATGAAAACAAAAATTAATTCTAGCATTATGTTCAAGATCAGTTGAAGGATCAGATTTTTGAATTCTGGTTTTAAAGATTGGAAAATTACTTTAATTTAGAAATTTTGTAGAACACAAACCTTCTGTCTCCAACCACTTTTCACTTTTACCTTGTGATAGTTAAAGAATAAGCTTAATCCTAGAAAAATATGACATCGAGATTATTTTCCAGAGATAATGAACAATTCTGAATATTTCAAAAGGAATCAAAATGTTTATATGCAATATTAACATATACTATTTATATTCTATATACAATTCTCTCTTTATTCTATATAGGATTCTATGTAGATTCCATATACAATCCTATATATATTCTATATACAATTCTATCTATATACTATATATAACTCTATCTGTATTCCTTATAAAATTCTATTTTTTTCTTTGAATATACGCTCTTTAGCGCTAGAGGGCGTCGTCAGTGATGTTCTGAAATGGATCATTGGGCAGTTTCGGGTCTTTCAAACATCATACTGACCTCACCAAGTCGACCCCATCAGAGCTGATCGGACTCTGATACGCCCTCTAAAAATGCTTACAGACACTAACTTCTATAATATACCCCGTCATCGCGCATTTGATTGGCAGTTGATCAATAGCCAATCACAATGGTGTGTGCTCTATTTAAGTTGTTTGCGGGGAATTTTTTTTTTTTTTTTTTTTTTTTTATATTCTATGTACAATTCTATATATATTCTATATACAATTGCATCTATATATATACAATTCTATCTATTTCTATATAGAGTTCTATATATATTCTATATACAATTCTATTGATATTCTATATAGAATGCTATCTATATTTTGTATACAATTTTATTTATATTCTGTATACATTTCTATTTATATCTATATACAATTCTATCTATATTCTATATAAAATTCTATTTATATTCTATGTACAATCCCCTCTATACTTTATATACAACCCAATATATATACTATATACAATTCTATCTATATTGTATATACAATTCTATCTATATTCTATATATGATTCTATCTATATTATATATACAATTCTATCGATATTGTATATATTTTTTCTATCTATACTCTATATACAATTCTATCTATATTCTATATATGATTCTATTTATCTTTACATACAATTCTATATATATTTTATGTACAGTTCTATCTATACAAGCTGGTATTATAGTCAGCAGGTATTATTTTTTTAATTTTTAACCCACTGCCCGGTGAATCAATTGTCCTTATCATTGATGTTTGTTATCACAATGTTTTGGCCATTGTGCGCTTCATGTTCTTTATCCAGATCATCATCTAGTCTTCTGTAGTTTACAGGCACCTTTGAGGGACGATCGTTGTAGTTTTCTAAATCCATTGTTGTTGTTGTTGTTAATAATAATAATAATAATATTATTAATAATAATAATAATAATAATATCTTTGAAGATATTCGAAAAACTGTCAAAATACAAGGAACTTGAAATAGAAATCTCAAAAATGTGGCACATGGGAACATCAACAATTCCTGTTGTAGTTGGAGCCCTTGGACTGGTTGGAAAAGATTCCAGTAGGCTGACTGAATGGATCCCTGGAAGTCCATGCCTCAAAGAGATACAAAAAATTGTTCTGACAAGTACAGCCCACACTTTACGAAGGGCTTTATCTATGTAATTATTTTTTTATTTTATTTTATTTTATTTTTTATTTTTTTATTTTTTTGCAGTGCAAAGTGTCATGATGCCATTTCTAACCTTAGGTCCCTGGGCGGGACCCGGAAAGAAATGTGTAAATGCCAGATATCAAAGAAATAATAATAATAATAATAATAATAATAATAATAATAATAATAAAAAAAAAAAAAATGTTCTTACGAGTACAGCCCATACCTTACGAAGGGCTTTATCTATGCAAAATATGTTTTTTTTTAATTTATCAGTGGAAAATGTCATGATGCCATTTCTAAACTTAGGTCTCTGGACGAAAACCTGAAAGTAATGAGTACACCTCAGAAATCAAAGGAAATAATAATAATGATGATGATGATGATGATAATAGTAATAATAATAATAATAAACAGGAACATTGAAAAAAGAGAAATATTATCTGAGACTGCATGTTCATAATAATAATAATAATAATAATAATAATAATAATAATAATAATGTTTTGGCCATTGTGCCCGTCATTAGAACCATGTTGATCCAGGTAATCTACAGGGATTTTTCACATACTCTCTCCATGGTATTCTGATAGATGTAAAAAAAAAAAAGAAAGATAAATTGAAAGATCTGCATCAACCTGCCAGGTAAAACTGTGTGAGGGTAGTTGGAAGTTTGAAATTGACTAACCTGAGATATACAAAACCTCCTCAATCCATATTTTTACCCCAATCTATATTTTTCAAAGTTTATATTCAAAGAAAAATGCTTATTGTATTATCTTGTGCATAATGGAAGAATTTTGAATGAAATTTAAAGGTGAAAAAATGGGTGGTATTATACACACCTACTTGTTTTCAGGAAGTTTTACTCAGCTTGAAAAACCTCTTATTTTGCAAATGCACTCAGTTTTGTTCATAATGTTGGTTTATAGTTTTTGATTTTCTTGCTTTTTCATGAAGCTTTCTCTTTTCATTCTTAACGAAAAACAATTTTATTTTTATTTTCATAGTTTATTAATATAAAAAAATATGATAAATTTATATGAAACAGAAAAAGTATGATAGATTAATTAACACCTTAAAATGTATTTCCAAGCATGTCTAGTTAGCACCTTTCCCTGAAAATAACTTTTGAAGTGGGTATTAGAAGAAACATTTGATTCATTTTAATTCTTTAATAAAATGGAATATTAAATATTTTAGTAAAATATATGCATGAAATTGAGTTTTTAATAGATAATATGGTAAAACTTTTCAAAGATATTTTACATAGGGCTGGCTGTACCACAGGGTCATATACAATTTAGTTCTTGTTTTTAGTATTAAAAACACAACTTTGTATTATATTCAAAATAGGAAAATATATGTTTGTCTGTCATCCATCTCCCTTGTCTTTTGAAAAGAGTAGAGTTTTATCCCTTGTTTCCTGTTTAGGATTGTGTTTACAGCTTGTTCCAAAGTTTTTTCATTCTCTTTCACTCCCAGCAGCCCCTTGCATCTTAGTGGCATTATTGCCTTGCATGGGGTGAATTAATTTTTAAAAAGTCGTATTATACACAAGAATATCTGGTAAGTTTGACAAAGTTTGTTATTTAACTGAATTTTTCTACTTTTTCAAATGATACCAATTAATAATGAAGAAATTCTTTTAGTGTTCATTTGAATCCAACTAAAATTTTCAAATGCTGAATTATTAAGAAAAGCATGCAGTGCCTGTTAGTTCTAAGTGAAGTTCTGTAGACAGATAGATACAAGCAAACTTATCTATAACAGGAATTTTAATGATCGGCATTGATATTAATAGTATCAGTTAAGGCAGCAGCATATAATTACACATGAGGAAATAATTCTTTTGTTACTTGAATAGGAACTGACATTGTGACGATAATGGTTCATGCATCTCTGCGGAAATTGGTTGATGAGAAGTTCCTGTGTCAATTATGGAGAGCTGCTGAATTGAGTAGCAGGCATGATTTTAGAGCCACTGGGCCATAGAAACACCTGCTTCTAGTGAAAGGGAAAAGAAAAACCTATTTTAGAAGGAAGCGCGTGTGTCTCATTAAAAGTACATCGAATATGAACTGTGGATAATATGCAACTTTGCCTTTGTGAAGGATTTGTATCATTCAAAAATATTGATGGTGTTATCATTTTACTTAAAAATAATGAGAACATTATTGTTCTGTTCAAAAATATAGGTAGCATTATCGTCTTCAAAAATATTGATAGCATTATTGTTTCATTTCAAAAGACTGATAGTGTTAATGCTTCATTACAAAATATTGATAGCATTATTGTTTCATTTCAAAAGACTGATAGTGTTAATGCTTCATTACAAAATAATAACAGCATTATTGTTTAATTTCAAAAGACTGAGAGTGTTAATGATTCATTACAAAATATTGATAGCATTATTGTTTCATTTCAAAAGACTGATAGTGTTAATGCTTCATTACAAAATATTGATGGCATTATTGTTTCATTTCAAAAGACTGATAGTGTTAATGCTTCATTACAAAATATTGATAGCATTATTGTTTCATTTCAAAAGACTGATAGTGTTAATGCTTCATTACAAAATAATAACAGCATTATTGTTTAATTTCAAAAGACTGAGAGTGTTAATGATTCATTACAAAATATTGATAGCATTATTGTTTCATTTCAAAAGACTGATAGTGTTAATGCTTCATTACAAAATATTGATGGCATTATTGTTTCATTTCAAAAGACTGATAGTGTTAATGCTTCATTACAAAATATTGATAGCATTATTGTTTCATTTCAAAAGACTGATAGTGTTAATGCTTCATTACAAAATAATAACAGCATTATTGTTTAATTTCAAAAGACTGAGAGTGTTAATGATTCATTACAAAATATTGATAGCATTATTGTTTCATTTCAAAAGACTGATAGTGTTAATGCTTCATTACAAAATATTGATGGCATTATTGTTTCATTTCAAAAGACTGATAGTGTTAATGCTTCATTACAAAATATTGATAGCATTATTGTTTCATTTCAAAAGACTGATAGTGTTAATGCTTCATTACAAAATAATAACAGCATTATTGTTTAATTTCAAAAGACTGAGAGTGTTAATGATTCATTACAAAATATTGATAGCATTATTGTTTCATTTCAAAAGACTGATAGTGTTAATGCTTCATTACAAAATATTGATGGCATTATTGTTTCATTTCAAAAGACTGATAGTGTTAATGCTTCATTACAAAATATTGATAGCATTATTGTTTCATTTCAAAAGACTGATAGTGTTAATGCTTCATTACAAAATATTGATGGCATTATTGTTTCATTTCAAAAGACTGATAGTGTTAATGCTTCATTACAAAATATTGATAGCATTATTGTTTCATTTCAAAAGACTGATAGTGTTAATGCTTCATTACAAAATAATAACAGCATTATTGTTTAATTTCAAAAGACTGAGAGTGTTAATGATTCATTACAAAATATTGATAGCATTATTGTTTCATTTCAAAAGACTGATAGTGTTAATGCTTCATTACAAAATATTGATGGCATTATTGTTTCATTTCAAAAGACTGATAGTGTTAATGCTTCATTACAAAATATTGATAGCATTATTGTTTCATTTCAAAAGACTGATAGTGTTAATGCTTCATTACAAAATAATAACAGCATTATTGTTTAATTTCAAAAGACTGAGAGTGTTAATGATTCATTACAAAATATTGATAGCATTATTGTTTCATTTCAAAAGACTGATAGTGTTAATGCTTCATTACAAAATATTGATGGCATTATTGTTTCATTTCAAAAGACTGATAGTGTTAATGCTTCATTACAAAATATTGATAGCATTATTGTTTAATTTCAAAAGATTGCTAGTGTTAATGCTTCATTATAAAATGTTGATAGCATTATTGTTTCATTTCAAAAGACTGATAGTATTAATGTTTCATTTCAAAATATGGGTAGCATTATTGTTTCATTTCAGAGTATTGATAGCATTATTGAGCAGTGAGTGGCTTGTAACATATCATTTGTGTAGGAAAGAAGTTGTGGGGTGGGAAATAATTTGTCACCCACAAGGACACTGTGGCGGTTTTGGACTCTATCAAGGCTGGAAATTGAAGACTGGACAGCTCCTGCTTATATATGGCAGCAGTACGTCATTTTCGACATGATCTGTCTCCTGTAAAGATATGGAATAGAAGGAGGAGTCAAGTACTTACTGGAGGGGTACAGGGAACTGACCATTTTTTGTTTATGTAACTGCATCTCTTACAAATCTTTCCTACAATTCCACAACCAGATGCACGTGTGATTTCATGTGCTTCTCCATTTCACAGTTTCACCTGGCTAATCCCCTGTTGCACCCAGCTTCTTTGATGATCTAGTGTGAATTACAAGTAATGCCTATTTTAGCATTATACTACTACATATGTATAGCATGTCCATCCATATTTTTCTGTGATGGCCATACAGAGATTAAAAACTGGATATTGTTTATGGTTTTGGTTTGGTTTGGTCTGTTTTACAGCATATCAACCTCAATGGGTCATTTAATGCCAAAAAATAAATTTTATTTCTGGTAATATGTATAGTTGGTAATATTATTTATTTCAAAAACGTATAGTTGGTAATATTATTTTTCAAAAACGTATAGTTGGTAATATTTTTCAAAAACGTATAGCTGGTAATATTATTTTTCCAAAACATACAGCTGGTAATATTTTTTCCAAAAATGTATAGCTGATAATTTTTTTCAAATATGTATAGCCGGCAACACTATTCTTTCAAAAAAAAAAAAAAAAAATGATGTCCGGTAATAATTTTCCAGAATTGTACAGCTGACAACATTATTTTCCAAAAATGTATTATCAGAAGCCCTGCTATTGAACGCAGTTTATCGTCGTATCCAGGACGTGGATGTAGTTTATCGTCGTACCCAGGACGCGATATTGTTTAAGATGTAAAAATTTTAATTATGCAAATTGTTTAAATTTGTTCCTCTATATATTCAGTCATTTTTTTTAAAACCTTTTGGTTTCTATTCACATGGCTAATGCTAACCTCCAGGAGAGTGAATGTATGCCTTCTCAGATTAACGTTTTCCATTGACATGATGTAAAATGACTCTATTGAATCAATTGCTAGGACTGCTGCTAGAAAAGTTGGTTCACTGTGTTGTGCTAGAAAATTTTTCTTGCCAGATTCTATCTTACATATTTATAACTTTATCATGTGTTAAATATTGCTGTCACATCTCATCTGGTGCTTCTGCTATGTATTTAAAGATTCTTGATAAAATCCAAAGAAGAATCTGCAATGTTATTGGTCCTGACATGGCATCTCAGTTTCAGTCACTTTCTGAGAGTTTAATGTAGCTTCCCTGTGCCTTTTCTATAAATCCTTTCATGGTAATTGTTCTGATCATCTTTCCTCTGTGGTAACTAGTCTTTATGAATTTAGTTTTATCATTTTACAGTTGAAATGACTAAATGTAGCTATAAGTTTTATGCTAATAGTTTATTCTATTGCACTTGATTGTAAAACCCTCTTCTGGCTTCTTGCTTCCCAGTCAACTTTGATCTACAAAAAATTAAATGCAATGTCAATCATTATCTTTTGTCTTCGTAATTCTTGTTCTTTTATTGTTCTCTCTTCTTTATAATGATTTATTCTTATAGTCTCTTACTCCCAGTAAATCCTTGAATCACAGTGGCATTATGGCCTTGCATGTGATGAAATGACTATAAAAAATAATTTGCATGGTAATTGGAGACTTTAGATAATTTCAGATTTGGGATGTATCCAGTGAAAATAAAATTCACATTTGATAATATGAAATATTGCACTACAGTTTTCATAGCATAGTTAATATTTGTCATGAAAATGTACAACTTAATTTTACAACATAGTAATACAACATCGACCACACATGCTTGAAAATTTCTAACAGCAACAACAAAAATGGATAGTACAATGCTCATATAGCAACTTTTACTGTTATCATTGCAATGATAACAGCAAAAATTGCAATATGAGCACTGGTAAAAAATGATGCTGAAGACATTAGGTTTATATTACCTAAAAATTCATACACAGATGTCCTCAAGGACACATGACACAGTGGATAAAGGTGTTGGTTAGATCCAGTGACACGACCCAAAGAGTGTGAGTTCAATACCTGGTTAAGGCAATGGAGAATTAACAGGAGGTAACCAATAACTGACATCTATTAAACATGGCACCTGGAATTAGAGCGAAATAAAGGGTTCAGTTCGACATTCCAAACACCTGAAGAAGGCTGGAGCATACAACGGCTGAAACATTGTAATAAATATGGTGACAAAGATGAGGACAATAGTCCGAATAATGTAAATAATGTATATAATACCTCATCTCAGAAATATGGACAAATATCTTTTTGTTGATATTTTCCCTAAAAATTCCTTTTTACTCATTTGTTTAGACCCTAGGATTTTCAGTAATCTTCTGTACATCTTTGTTCAAATTAATTGAAACAACAATCAGTTTTAGACCCACTCGAGTGACAGGGTGTAATCGATTTCTATTTTTTCTTCAGATTAAGTCATTTACAGTCATGTGCAGTAATATGAATCTATTTTTTGGTGTGTATGATGGAATTTGTTTGTCCTTGAAAAATATTGCGTCATCTGTGATTGCATCAGATTTTAATCACGCCTGGATACTATTGTCTTGACTGTTGATAAATTGTTCTATGGCCATTGTTTGCGATGGATGTTACTCCAAGGAAGTGTACAAAAATTTTAATGCTGCACAAACACACTGGCAAGCCTTACCATTTAAATCAAATCAAGAATCTGTGGTCAATCTGCAAGGAAAGATTTTGTGGAATGAACATATGAAGTACTAACATGTACACTGGGTCATGTTTCATTGGAAAAATATGAAAAAAAGTAAATAATAATGGAACTATTCGTTTTGTTTCAATTAATTTGCACACAAGGGTGTAGAACCACATTTCTATTGTCTCAAGTCTCTCATTCATCTTTGAGGAAACTGTCCCGCATTCATTATAGGAGAGATAATATTACATAACAGTTTCAATACTCTTTTCTTTTCTAACAACATTTCTTTTTTTTAATACTCTCCTTAGCTTTTGGAAGGCATCTTTGCTATTCCAATGCACCCCTGGATATCAGTGTTGCATTTTCCATCTTTTGTTAAAACAGTCCATGCATATTTAAATTGTTGAATTTATTTAAACTATTTACATTGTTCAGACTGTTATCCTCATCTTCACTGCCATATTCACAATGTTTCAGCCATTGTACACTCCAGCCTTCTTCAGGTGATATTTGTCAGAATTTCAAACCAAACACTTTATTTAGCCCATGGGGATAGATTGTTCTAATTCCACATGCCATATCTTTGGATATTTCAGCTTCAATTAATTTCTCTTGGTAACTCAACACTCCAAATGTTTTTGCCAGGTGTTAAACTCACAGCTCTTTGAGTCAAGTCAAGTGACTTTTTGAATCACACAACCAACGATTTCATCAATTGGGCCAGATTGTACAATACCAAAATGTGAATAAGGCAATGAAGATGAGGACAACAGTCCGAACAATGTAAAAAGTGTAAATAGTTACAATACCTCGTCTCAGAAATATAGACAGATGTTGCTGAACTTGTTTAATTGTTCTACATATTTAAATCTGTAATTGTTCTTATTTTTTTTTTTATCTTCCTCCTATTTTAGGTATTACTTTTTCTTCTTCTGATCACTTCTTCCTGCTTTTATTATTACTCTTTGTATGTTTTTATTCTTGTACTCTTTACATCTTTTGTTCTTTTGTTCTGTTTTCTTCTATTTTGTATTTTTTCTGTTCTTTTTTCTTTTCTTCTTGTCTATTGATATTTCCATATAGTCATCAAATTCTTATTCCTTTTCCTATTCTTTGTTTTCTTCTGCTCCATTCTATTCTTTTACTTTTTGTATTCTTCTTTTCTTTCCTTTCTATTTTTCTGCTTTTCTATTCTGTGTATTTTATTCTATTTCATATTCTTTTTTCTTTTATTCTTCTCTGTCTATTATTGTTCATATTTTTACTATCATTCTTCATATCAATCTTTATATTCTCCTACTTCCTTGTATTCATTTTTTTTTCCTTTGTATTTTCTTCTATTTTGTGTTCTTTGTATTTTCTTTTTTTTTTTCTCTTTTATTCCTATTATAGTTGTATTCTTATTATCATTCTTTATATAAGCATTCATTCCTATTCTTATTCCTTGTATTCTTTTAGTTTTGGTATTCTCTTTTTGTTCTCTTTTCTTTATTTTTCTACTATTTTGTGTTCTTTTTCTTTTCATTTTTCTTCTTTTATTACTTTCTTTCTGTCATTCCTTGGATTCATGCCACCATTCTTCATATTTTCATTAGTATTCAATTTTTAATCTGTATGTTCTTCTACTTCATTTTCTTCTTTCCTTTATATTTTCTTCTTTTTCGTGTACTTTGTATGTTTTCATTTTCTATTCTTTTTCCTTCTTTTGTGCTTATTATTGCATTATTTTTATTATAATTTTTTATATTTGATTAAAATTCTTATTTTCATTACTATTCTTATTCATTACTTTTCTTTTATTTTTGTAGTCTTCTTTATTGTTTTATTTTCTTTGTATTTTCTTCTATTTCATGTCTTTTTTTTCTATTTTATTCTTCTTTGTAGTTTCTGTTTTTTGTACTCTTGCCATCGTTTCGGTATTCTTTTCTGTACTGGATTTTTTCTATTTTGTATTTTTCTATTTTTTTTTATTCGTTTATTTGTATTATTGTTTGTATTCTTATTACTATTCCTGCTTTATTCTTTTTTCTATTTTTTCTTCTTTTATTCTTTCATTCATATTATTGTTTGTATTTTTATTACTATTCTTGTTTTCTTTTATTTTTCTATTTTTTTCCTTCTTTTATTCTTTCATTTGTATTATTGTTTGTATTGCTATTACTCTTCTTGTTTTTTGTATCTTTCTTTTTCTTCTTCCAATTCTTTTACGTTTTTCTTGTTATATTTTGTTCTCTTTTCTTTCATTTTCTAGTATTTTGTTTTTTTCTATTCATTTTTCTTTCATTCATTCTTTTTTTTATTATTGCTTGTATTCTTATTTTCATTCCTATTCTTGTTCTCTATATATTTCTTCTGTTTCCTTCTATTCATTTTGTTTGTATTCTTCTATTTGTTTTTTTTGCATTTTCTTCTATTTCATATTCTTTTTTTTATTCATTTATCCTTCTTATTCTTTCCTTCCTATTATTGCTCATATTATTATTATCAATCTTATTCTTCGCATTTTTCTTCATCTTATTATTCATACTTTTCTTCCTACTACAACAACAATAAATTAATAATCCACCCACTGTTGCACAATTTCTTGTTGCCTTCCAGGAAGAAGTCTACCAATAATGTGGACAACGGATAAGAAGATTATGAGAAAAACATTTGTAAAGAATGTTACCTAGAAAACAAAAGAAGACTTTCATACTGCAATTTTAATGTTTTCTTTCATTGTTTGATTTATAACTTTATTTGAGATAGGATTACAAAATGAAAAATGATGTAACAATGTGGCAAAATCTGTTCAAAATGAAAAACAAAGTACTAAACACTATATTTATCGAGAGGGTTGTCTGGACTCTTTCTGGAAGCAAAAATGAAATTTTAAAATTTTCAGTCTTATTCCTCACCATATGAAAAGCTGAAGTGTACGTTTTTAAATTAAAATTTTAAAATTGACACAACTCAGATCATTAGAAGATGAAAGTAGAGAAATAAGAGAAAATACATCAAATGGCTCAGACTTACATTTTTGTTCGATTTACAAATAATGGTAGTTGTTTTAGTAAATGTTGAATTTTATTTATTATCAGGTTTAACAGAACCATCATGAAAGTATGGTGATACTTCTTGTACTTTATAAGTACAATAATATTCCAAATTTACTTTCTATTTATCTTTTATCTAAAAAATAATATGGAATAATTTAAAACATAAAAATGCCATTTTATTTGTGAAGATGAAAGTAACAGAAAATTCCATTTCTACTACATCATCAAAAGAGTCAAATAGACAGAAATGAGCAAAATGCTTATAATTTTTGCTTCTTTTTATATAAATAGTGAAAAGGGTTACACGCATTTTGCAAAAAACAGTTTATTACGTTATTTACCAACATATGTGGTAAGTAATTATTGCAAGAGAAATTTGCTGAGAAGCAAACTATAAATTGTAAACATCAATATCAAACAAGAGCAAAAGTTTAAATATTTCAGAAGTATTATAACACAAAAAGTGACACAAAATTCTGAAGTTACATTGATGTGGTATTATAACACACAAAAAGTGACACAAAATTCTGAAGTTACATTGATGTGGTATTATAACACACAAAAAGTGACACAAAATTCTGAAGTTACATTGATGTGGTATTATAAGACACAAAAAGTGACACAAAATTCTGAAGTTACATTGATGTGGTATTATAACACACAAAAAGTGACACAAAATTCTGAAGTTACATTGATGTGGTATTATAAGACACAAAAAGTGACACAAAATTCTGAAGTTACATTGATGTGGTATTATAACACACAAAAAGTGACACAAAATTCTGAAGTTACATTGATGTGGTATTATAACACACAAAAAGTGACACAAAATTCTGAAGTTACATTGATGTGGTATTATGAGACACAAAAAGTGACACAAAATTCTGAAGTTACATTGATGTGGTATTATAACACACAAAAAGTGACACAAAATTCTGAAGTTACATTGATGTGGTATTATGAGACACAAAAAGTGACACAAAATTCTGAAGTTACATTGATGTGGTATTATAAGACACAAAAAGTGACACAAAATTCTGAAGTTACATTGATGTGGTATTATAACACACAAAAAGTGACACAAAATTCTGAAGTTACATTGATGTGGTATTATAAGACACAAAAAGTGACGCAAAATTCTGAAGTTACATTGATGTGGTATTATAAGACACAAAAAGTGACACAAAATTCTGAAGTTACATTGATGTGGTATTATAACACACAAAAAGTGACACAAAATTCTGAAGTTACATTGATGTGGTATTATAAGACACAAAAAGTGACGCAAAATTCTGAAGTTACATTGATGTGCAAATTCTGAAGTTACATTGATGTGGTACATGGCTGCAATTATATAACTGCACTCCCTCTGTATACCTGCAACCCCTGTCTAGAAATGGTTGCCTGCATACCAGCTTGCATGCAACATTCGCATTTATACTAACCTACTCCATGCCCTCATCTTTTTATGGTATCTCCTTCACAAATGTTTGATTGTTCTTAATAAAGAAATTTAATCTATAAATCTTTCCTGTGTGATCATTGCTCAGGGTTAAATTGTTTCAATGTTTTAGATATGCAGTAAATTTCCTATGGCCATAATAATGTTCAAGTAGTAAGAATGGCATTGTTCCCAAATCTAATAATCACACAAAAACAGGGATGAAGCATCAGAGCTTGATTCAACTGCAAGTGCAAATGCATGAATGTCCCCATCCCCGCCTTCTCCTTCATCACATATTTACTATAAAGGTGGGGTTCATAAGAGGCTCTTCAGGAATTTTTCCCCCTTAACACTTCAGTAATTCTTCTCAAACAATCTTTGCATCAATGTTTGTTCGGATGCCAATTTAGGATGGAATCATATGAAGAAACTATTGGCCGATTTTGGACCTAGTTTGTCGCAGATTTCATCAACTTAACTGAAATAATCTAAACCAAACATTCATACAAGACAATTTGTGTGTCATATGTACTTTAGATGGCCAATCTGGAAAGCATCAGATGAAAAACCAGGGAGTCATGGCCGAATACCATTCAACATCATGTGGGAGTATTTGAAAGTGTCCACCAGTCAATGATCGAATGGGTGCATGTGTGTGTAAAAGCAATTGGTGGATATTTTGAACGTTTGGTATGGGATGCTGTGTTGAGACATAATGATGGTCTTTTGGACATATATTTATATGGGCATTTTACCTTGTTTTAGTGTAAGGAACCCATCCCCAAAGGTTGTAAAGTATCTTTGATACACCCTGTATGTATGTATATATATATATATATGTATATATATATATATATTGCACTTTGTATGTATGTAATTTTAGGTCAAATGCCCAGCAGACTACCTTTCATTGAGAAACAAGGACTCTACTAGTATAGATAAATATGTGAAGTATTCAAAATCAGTGTACTATAACGAAACAAAACCTGCAAAAACTAACATCTTACTTGTTAAATGTAAGAGTCTATACCATATCTGTAATGCCAGCTCCAGTTTTATCCAGAGCAATGTAGAACTCTCTCAATAATACTTTATTTTGAATGCATTAACATAATAGCCTTTCTCTGTATTGTTAAAATGGCCCATCATTTATTCCCATACAAGTCTATGCTGCAATTATGTTGGTGCTTTTATAATAATTCAAGAAAACATTTGTTGCTCTTCTTTGTTGCTTAATACAGCAAAGACAATAATCTGAATTATACCTAACAAAAGTCTCTTAGATAAGCAAGTTTTTCTAAATTAGCAAAAGATGATAATACTAAGATATTTAATTTGGGATAAATGAATTATCTAAATTACTAGTTTAGCTGCACATTAAAAAAAAATGTGATGACACCAACAATGAGAAAATTAGTTTGAACAATTTGTGGATGATGAAAATGACTCATCACAGAATTCCAAAATTTGAGTCGCTTGTAGTTCAGGTAATACCATTAAAATGCTTGAACTTGAAGAATAAGCAATGTTCAATTTGCAGTTTAATAATGGCATGGAGTTTGCATTAATGTACATCCTGATTGATCAATTTCTCAAGGGAGATAATCTGAAGTATATTAAATGCTATTTTCAGAATAGTTTTCCTTATTTTTGTTATTTGCAAATATCATTAACACATCTCTTATAATTCATTAGTTTTAGAGGAAAATAACATGTTCTGCAGCAGTAGCAGGTGTGGGTGTTTCTAGGGCAAGGTAACTTGATGGAGCGAATCCTTCTTTTGGAAGGTTTTGTATATTCAGAGATTTCCTTCCTAAATTGGCTGCCCTACTAAAGCTAAAGAGCTCAGAATGGTTTATTATAATTTCTATAAATATAACATGATTTTGAATTGAGCTTAATGACTTCCAGTGGTAGTGATAATGGTAATATTAGCCATTTCTTTTGGTTAATGTTACCATTACCATATTACCAGTGCTGCTTTCAGTTGAAATTATTAAAATCTTTCTATGAAAAGAATTTTTCAGAAAATTAGATTTCTTCTGTTCACTATTATGTCTCTTTCCAGTACTGATGTGGACCTCCTTTACAATCTTTGTTTTGTAGTAGTGTGGAATGCCAACATTTTGATTTTGTTAGCTTCTGCCTTCAGTAGTTGTTGATGTTGAAGTGTATTTAAGAAGTAATAGTGCATTTTTTTATTTGTCAGTATTTCCTTTCTTAGAATCATTGAATGAAACATCTATACCAAGAATATACCCAGGGCCAGATTTAGATGATACGAGGCTCTAGGTAATTCCCTTTCAGGACCTAGACCACTCCACTTATGAGGCCCCCTCGAAGTCCCCCATCCTCATGAGTAGATGAAAATAGAAGAGTATTAAATTAAACAATTTGAATAAAGCTGAGGATGATGACAGGTGTTTAAAATTACTGAAGGTTATTTAGAGTTTACAATGCATTATGACAGCAGGTGTAAGAAAGGCCTATGACAGTGTCAAAAATATTATACACCTTGGATGGAGGCTCCCTAGATTTTGAGGCCCTAGGCTTCAGCCTGCTAAGCATATAGGTAAATTCGGCACTGAATATACTATTTATTTAATTTAGTTGAATACAAAATGAATTCCTTTAGAAGTCTCTTTAAAAATCACTGAATATGAACTTAGTAACAAAGATTTTTTTCATATGTGAAAATAAGAAATTTCTCATTTCTTTTGTAGCTATAACAAAAAATAAACAGAATTGACAGTCTGCTTTTCAGTTTGAATATTCATCACTAGTAATAAGTCTTATAGTTAAGCTGAAAGGGAAGCCCTTTAATATACTATTCTAGTTGTATATATGCACAAAGTAGTGAGGAATAAATTGATCAGTTTTACTGTACACTGGACAACACCAAAGATCAATGCAAATTACAGGAAATTGCAATCGTCATGAGATGGTGAAATAGTTGGGAAATTTGGACTAGGAACTCATAACAAATGCAGAGGAAAATAGGTATAATGGTATGCAGCAAACAATCTCGTAGTAGCTAACACCTGGTTTCAAGAACACCCAAGATGTATATGGACATAGAGCAGCCCAGGAGGAGAAAAAACGAACAAAATTGACTAAATAGCAGTAAATAAGAGATTTAGGAATAGATTTTTACAATTTAAAACATACCCAAGTACCAATTGTGGAAATGACCAATTCCTGTGATATGTAACTTAAAGTGAAACTACGGATATTGAAAAGAGCCAAGGCAGTAGCCAAATTGCAATACGATAGACTCCTAAATGACCTGAATTTCAAGAAGATGTATACAGACAGTGTATGCCATAGATATTTATATTACCTCAAATAAAATCATATAGGGCTGACTGGGGTCTTCAGCTTTGTTTGGAAATCAGTCTAGAAGAAAGACTCTGAATTCCTCGGTTGATGGAACTCATGAGCAAAGGAAGACAGAGTCATCTTAGGGAAGGAAAATATTGAAAGAAAACCAACCAATCCTGAAAGTGCAAAGTTTAGATATGAGAGCCAATCACCTTTTACCATGCAGAACAATTCCATTACAGAAATGTCAGCAAGAGGCCTTATGTGCCAAGAGTCACCAAGAAGATAGCATAGAATAATAAAACCATATAGAGTATATATAAACCACATTTAATTCTATATATGCACATGTCTTATGTTGTATATTGAGTATGATACACATTTTTGTTGCCTGGCAATAAACATTTAAATATTACCAGAGTTGCTTTATTCTTAATAAAGGATAAACAATTTTTTGTTTCAAATTCAATAACTTATATTAATAATTGCTGAAATGCTTTAGAAATTGCAAGTTTATGTCTGAGACATACAGCAAATGATATTAATTATTCTGTTTTTATTATTTAATGTTGGGGAGTATTTTGATAAAAAGCTGTGTGAGATGATGAGTATGTAACAGATGTTGTAGGTTTATAGCTTTGAATCAGACAGAAAACGTATTAAATTCAATCAGCTTCTAACGCAGCCTCATCAATGAATCACTCACTAAGCATTGAACTCATAAAGAATGAACTGCAAGACAGGTGTGCTATTGCAGTCACTCAGATATGCCTTTAAAATAAAGTATTTTTCATAGTTTTGTTTCCTGTTTTTGTTCGATAACCAAAGATAAGCAACACCGGGCTTGGTCAGTACATGGTGGGTGATTTTCTTAGGAATAACAAGTGTAGGAAGCTTGGATTTGTAGGTGGTGTAATGGATAACCACTTGTAATTGGAAATCAAAGAGAACCCAGTTACAATTCCAGTCAGGTTTGTTATATTCACTTATTTACAAATACCTTTGGGAAAGCTCAAATTCACCTCTTCTGTCCCCAACTATGGGTTAAATAGTAGGAATAGTATCAGTAAAGATTATTATCTCTAAAAAAATTCTTACAATTCTAAAATATTTTCTGGCTTAAGATAAACTGAAGAAGATTGATAAGGCATAAAAAAACAAATCAATTAGTCATAGTTTTGTATTAAAGTTGAACATGCCAGAGAAACAATTTAATTAATGATTAAACCATCATGGCGTGAAATATGTGTTGATGATGCTAAAATCAAGCACGTGGAGATATTTCACTATCTAACTAGTTTAGTAACAGAAGACAGATAATGTGACACAGAAGTCCAAAGGTGGATAAGTATAGGAAAATATAACTTCCAGAAAAAATGTCTTAGGTAGAAAAATGTCCTTAGAAGCAAGAAAAGAGTGCTGAACTATGCAATATCCAGTCTTCTATATGACAGTGAATGCTGGACATTTTCCTCACATATGAATAAGTGACTTGAAGCAACAATGAGGTTGTGTTGCCAACAAATGCTAAGAATAACATGGACAGAACATATGAGCAATAAGGAAGTTTTAAGGAAAATAGGTGATAAAAGGAAACAATCAGTCAGAGACACATAATGAGGAAAGAAGACCTGGAGAAGTTGCCATTCAGAGGACATAGTGAAGGCAAGAAAAGTGGGGTGAAACAGTTTATTTAATGAGTATGTAAATGAATGAGAGAAGAATAAAAAAGGGTGACAGAAGATGGTCAAACATTACTTAGTGCTACAAAAGTTACAAAGCTGTAGAGCCATGATTCTTCACGTCCTGAAATGGTATGGCTCATATTATTTTCTTTTACTTACAGTGCAACATACATGAAATATTATCAGTTCGCAGTTATTTTACTGGTTTGCAAAATTAACTCTATTGCAAATTTCTGGTAAGTTTATGGGAACCTATAGGTACCACAAAAGGATCTATTGTGAATAAGCTGAAAGAAAATTGACATGAACTGTTAACATCTGTTATCTTTAATTAAGGAAAATATTTTTCTAACAATACAGATAAAAGTATGATACCATTCTCAACACGCCACTGAAACTTCCTCTACCTTTGACCTAATAAACTTACTTTTCTTTTTATAAACCAGTGAATAGAATCATTAAATATAATTCACCCACTGACAGGAAACAAGCAGTAACCTATTTTCATGACTTTATATGTTGAATTACAGAAAAGTATTTTTACAGGAGAAAATAGAAGGAAAACAAAGCCAATCTAATGAGCATCATAAAAGTACATAAAATATATTTAAGATGTGCATTCAAGCAGAAATATTTCATTAATACATCAAATATGAAGACGGTGTTTTTTAAAATTTTCATTAAATAAAGATTCTAATAATTGTTTCTTTATGAGTGAACATAGATTGGCTGGTGGATAATGTATACAGGAATTGTTCAAGTGTTTCATAACAAACACATTCAGCTATTTGTTTAACCATTTTCAAGAAGCGAAACATTAAGAATGAATCGTAGACCATAATTATAAATGTTGGGTGGTTATTATTTTGTGTACAGCAATAGCTAAGCATCGGTTAAAAACCCAGTAATATCCTTGATCTGCGTGAAAACTTACCAAATTTTTGGTAAAAATTTTAACAATTTTTGTTATCATCAAAGAAATATGTCATATCAACATACCTCGATTCTTGATTTAACTAATGCTGAGACCAATCCCAAAAGGATCTTGTACCTCCCCATCATATCAGTGTGGTAATTTACTTATTCAAATGTCAGTGTGACACTGAATATGCAGATAAAATGGGTCAAAGGTTGAAAGCAAGGATGAAACATCACATACCAGCCAATATTTCCAAGGGTAAGGTGGGCAATTCGCATAATTGCATAGATATAACTGCTTTGGCAATAGCTAAACATCTATTAAAACAAACAGCAATGTTTCTGATAACATGTTCTCAGTATGGAGGAAGTCTAATTCTGAATTTCTTTTGAAGGTTTTGAAAGTCATTGATATTAAGTCCTTCCAGTAGAAGGCTAATTCTGATTTTCTTTTGAAGGTTTTGAAAGTCATTGATATTAAGTCCTTCCAGTAGAAGGCTAATTCTGATTTTCTTTTGAAGGTTTTGAAAGTCATTGATATTAAGTCCTTCCAGTAGAAGGCTAATTCTGATTTTCTTTTGAAGGTTTTGAAAGTCATTGATATTAAGTCCTTCCAGTAGAAGGCTAATTCTGATTTTCTTTTGAAGGTTTTGAAAGTCATTGATATTAAGTCCTTCCAGTAGAAGGCTAGTTCTGAATTTCTTTTGAAGGTTTTGAAAGTCATTGATATTAAGTCCTTCCAGTAAAAAACTAATTTTGAATTTTTTTGTTGGTTTTGGAATCCATTCGTATTAAGTCCTACCTGCAGAAGTCCTATTAGAAAAAGGAGTAGTTGTTAGGCTTGATTGAAAATAACCTATAAGTATTATATATTTATTGTATCACAGAATTGTAGATATGTTTTGGTGTTTATTTTAGTCAATTTTTCATTGAAGTCTGATGAAAGAGGACCAATAAACTGGCTTAGCTGCTATGTTTTGCTAATAAGTTATTTTGATATCACTACCTTATGACAATGTTATGTTTCCATGACTTTATATTTTAAATTACAGAAAAGTCTTTTTACAAGAGAAAATAGAAGAAAAACAAAGCCAATCTAATGAGCATCATAAAAGTACATAAAATATATTTAAGATGGTCATCCAAGCAGAAATATTTCATTAATACATCAGATACAAGGAATGTATGTGTTTTTTTTTAAATTTCCATTAAATAAAGATTCTAATAATTGTTTCTTTATGAGTGAACATAGATTGGCTGGTGGATAATGTATACAGGAATTGTTCAAGTGTTTCATAACAAACGCTTTCAGCTATTTGTTATTTTTTAATCATTTCACCTCTGTCAAGGCAATAAAGCCACTAAGATGCAAGTGGTTACTGAGTGTTAGAGAATATGAAAAACACTATTAAGGAGAGAGAGCAATAAATTAACAAGAATTAAGAAGGTGACAATTGACATTGCATTTAAATTTTTGAAGATCAAAGTTTACTGGGAAGCAAGAAGGCGGAAGGGAATTGTAGCAGTGAGAAGTTTTTGAGAAGAAACTGTTATCATAGAAATTACTGTTACATCTATCCATTTCAACTTTAAAATGATGAGACCTTGCTGCCAATCCAGTACTGCATTTAAATCCATTAACATCTTAGTGGCAAAGAGGAAAGTTCATCAGAATGCATCAAACCATTTTTAAACACATTCAAAATCACAAATACCTTTGAAGATCATATTCAGCTCTGTGGTCTAAAGGGCTTAAAGAATATGAATTCTTATTCTGGAGACAATATCATATAGTATGTGTATCAGCAAAAATTAAAAACCTGTACGAGAAATACCTGTCCCTATCATTCTATATTTATCAATAAGAAGAATAATTCATGAAGATAAGCCAAAGTACTTTGTATTTTTATTAGGATTTAATAATTCATAAATAATAAAGATCATATTATATTTTTTCATTCTCTGTCTTTTCTTCAAATTGTCTTAATCAGAGCCAAAAGCTACTTATGTATAGTCCACCATTAAGTATTCTTTGCTTCTGGTTTTAGAAATATTTGTATGTGTGTGTGTGTTGTTATGGAAGAGCCAAAGCATCAAAATAAAAATCAGTAGCACCATTAGTAAGAAGATTGTATTGTAATAGCACTGATGCAAACATATATTGACTAAATTGCATCACTTAGTGAAACAAGCAAATAGAATAAAAATAAAATAAAATAGAAAACAGTGAATTAGACTATAGAAAAAAGAAAGAAAGAGTAGGAAGGTATAAAGGAAGAAACAGTGAAGATATATTAAGAAAATAAAGAAAGAAAGAAAGATAGAAAGAAAGAAAGAGTGGAATTATATTTAAAAAGAATGGGTTAAGAAAGAAAGAAAGAAAGAAAGAAAGAAAGAAAGAAAGGAGAAGTATTTTCTGAATGAGTTCAGAAATATTAAGAAAGAATAGAAAATAAGAAAGAAAGAAAGAAAGAAAGGAGAAGTATTTTCTGAATGAGTTCAGAAATATTAAGAAAGAATAGAAAATAAGAAAGAAAGAAAGAAAGAAAGGAGAAGTATTTTCTGAATGAGTTCAGAAATATTAAGAAAGAATAGAAAATAAGAAAGAAAGAAAGAAAGAAGAAGTATTTTCTGAATGAGTTCAGAAATATTAAGAAAGAATAGAAAATAAGAAAGAAAGAAAGAAAGAAGAAGTATTTTCTGAATGAGTTCAGAAATATTAAGAAAGAATAGAAAATAAGAAAGAAAGAAAGAAAGAAAGGAGAAGTATTTTCTGAATGAGTTCAGAAATATTAAGAAAGAATAGAAAATAAGAAAGAAAGAAAGAAAGAAAGGAGAAGTATTTTCTGAATGAGTTCAGAAATATTAAGAAAGAATAGAAAATAAGAAAGAAAGAAAGAAAGAAAGAAAGAAGTATTTTCTGAATGAGTTCAGAAATATTAAGAAAGAATAGAAAATAAGAAAGAAAGAAAGAAAGAAAGAAAGGAGAAGTATTTTCTGAATGAGTTCAGAAATATTAAGAAAGAATAGAAAATAAGAAAGAAAGAAAGAAAGAAAGAAAGGAGAAGTATTTTCTGAATGAGTTCAGAAATATTAAGAAAGAATAGAAAATAAGAAAGAAAGAAAGAAAGAAAGGAGAAGTATTTTCTGAATGAGTTCAGAAATATTAAGAAAGAATAGAAAATAAGAAAGAAAGAAAGAAAGAAAGGAGAAGTATTTTCTGAATGAGTTCAGAAATATTAAGAAAGAATAGAAAATAAGAAAGAAAGAAAGAAAGAAAGGAGAAGTATTTTCTGAATGAGTTCAGAAATATTAAGAAAGAATAGAAAATAAGAAAGAAAGAAAGAAAGAAAGGAGAAGTATTTTCTGAATGAGTTCAGAAATATTAAGAAAGAATAGAAAATAAGAAAGAAAGAAAGAAAGAAAGGAGAAGTATTTTCTGAATGAGTTCAGAAATATTAAGAAAGAATAGAAAATAAGAAAGAAAGAAAGAAAGGAGAAGTATTTTCTGAATGAGTTCAGAAATATTAAGAAAGAATAGAAAATAAGAAAGAAAGAAAGAAAGAAAGAAAGGAGAAGTATTTTCTGAATGAGTTCAGAAATATTAAGAAAGAATAGAAAATAAGAAAGAAAGAAAGAAAGAAAGAAAGAAGTATTTTCTGAATGAGTTCAGAAATATTAAGAAAGAATAGAAAGAAAGAAAGAAAGAAAGGAGAAGTATTTTCTGAATGAGTTCAGAAATATTAAGAAAGAATAGAAAATAAGAAAGAAAGAAAGAAAGAAAGAAAGGAGAAGTATTTTCTGAATGAGTTCAGAAATATTAAGAAAGAATAGAAAATAAGAAAGAAAGAAAGAAAGAAAGGAGAAGTATTTTCTGAATGAGTTCAGAAATATTAAGAAAGAATAGAAAATAAGAAAGAAAGAAAGAAAGAAAGAAAGGAGAAGTATTTTCTGAATGAGTTCAGAAATATTAAGAAAGAATAGAAAATAAGAAAGAAAGAAAGAAAGAAAGAAAGGAGAAGTATTTTCTGAATGAGTTCAGAAATATTAAGAAAGAATAGAAAATAAGAAAGAAAGAAAGAAAGGAGAAGTATTTTCTGAATGAGTTCAGAAATATTAAGAAAGAATAGAAAATAAGAAAGAAAGAAAGAAAGAAAGGAGAAGTATTTTCTGAATGAGTTCAGAAATATTAAGAAAGAATAGAAAATAAGAAAGAAAGAAAGAAAGAAAGAAAGAAGTATTTTCTGAATGAGTTCAGAAATATTAAGAAAGAATAGAAAGAAAGAAAGAAAGAAAGAAAGGAGAAGTATTTTCTGAATGAGTTCAGAAATATTAAGAAAGAATAGAAAATAAGAAAGAAAGAAAGAAAGAAAGAAAGGAGAAGTATTTTCTGAATGAGTTCAGAAATATTAAGAAAGAATAGAAAATAAGAAAGAAAGAAAGAAAGAAAGGAGAAGTATTTTCTGAATGAGTTCAGAAATATTAAGAAAGAATAGAAAATAAGAAAGAAAGAAAGAAAGAAAGGAGAAGTATTTTCTGAATGAATTCAGAAATATTAAGAAAGAATAGAAAATAAGAAAGAAAGAAAGAAAGGAGAAGTATTTTCTGAATGAGTTCAGAAATATTAAGAAAGAATAGAAAATAAGAAAGAAAGAAAGAAAGGAGAAGTATTTTCTGAATGAGTTCAGAAATATTAAGAAAGAATAGAAAATAAGAAAGAAAGAAAGAAAGAAAGGAGAAGTATTTTCTGAATGAGTTCAGAAATATTAAGAAAGAATAGAAAATAAGAAAGAAAGAAAGAAAGAGGTGGCGTTATATTAAAAAAGAATGGGTTGAGAAACATTAAGAAAAGAAAGAAAAATGGAAATATATTAAGAAAGAAAGAAAGAATGGTGAGATTCTAAGAAAGAATAATTTGAGAGATATTAAAGAAAGAAAGATAACTGCAAAATGAGCAAAAACAAAAACGAAGCAAGAAAGATGTGAAATCAAAGAAAATAGATCTACAGAACAAAGAAATAAAAATAAAGAAATTGCCAAAAGAAAAAGATATGTAAAAAGAATTAAGAATGAAAATAAAAATGAAACAACGCAAATAGGTAGAGGGAATGCTATTACATAAGTGAAATAGAAAGAATACCATAATTGGAACATAAGTACACCAATTATGGTGTATATTGTAAGAATCATATTGCTCATAGCAAAGAAAGGACAGAGAAGAGATTGAAAATGGTTTCCCTCTTAAAATGGAACAAATAGCAACTACAGCATTGTGAAATGACTATTAATGCAGAAGAGAAGAAATCAAGTTGTTTTTATTATAAATACTGACAGAATGTAAGTATTTGATTGAATAAGAATCTTTAAATAAATTTGGGAAACATTACAAGAATACTTGCCAAAATTAATTTATAAAATAAAGTATCTTTTCATCAGTTCCTTCTTTTAACAGCCACTTAAGTTTTATTATGGATTTGGGATGTTATTATTGACACTAGTTAAGACTGTAAAATTCCCACAGTGAAAAATTACTCATTCATATATTCAAAAGATGCAGAAAAGATATTATTCTGGATAACAAATTTCATTTACATATTCATAATCAAGATAAAGTGATATCATGACTCTACATAGTTATATTTAATTACATCTTCAAAAATGAACTTATTAAAAATGTATATATCAATATATTATATATACATGCGATCCAATTTCTTTCAGTCCTATATTAAGGTCAATATTTTTTTATATCATTTTCATTTCAAAGTTTCAAAAGATTTTACTGTTTCTATTCCTCAGCACAGTTTCTGGTTTGGGCTTACACCATTTATCAAATTCAAATTAAATTTGCACTATTCCTAGTATATCACTGTTCTTACCCAATCAAGTCTATTTTGTATTCCTTCTACAATCCATTATTAGATGGTTCAAACAGTTTTTCAGTTCATTAAGTAAACAGTTTTTTTTTTTAATATAACTTTATTAGACAATATATTTTTTTCAGCCAATTTCATAATTCTATCCACCCAGAATTTTTTACTTTTCTCAGCAAAGAAGTATTCCAGGTATATTTTGTAGTCTTCCAAAGAATTAATTTCTTTTCCTGAAGGAAATTTGATAAAGACTAAAATAAATCATAGTCCAAACATGCAATATTTAATAAAGAGATAGGTTTGGCTACTGTCCAATTCACACTCCTCTTCAGTCTTGTGAACAGGAGTAGATGCTTATCCCTTGTTTCCTGGCTAGGATTGAGTTTCTGGTTCCTTCTAAATTATTTTCATTCTCTTTCACTCCCAGTAGCCTCTTGCATCTTAGTGGCTTTATTGCATTGCTTGGAGTGAAATGATTAAAAAAAATACATTTCTTGAGTGACAACTTACCAACTAGATTTTAACAATTTTTCTTTGGTCACCAAAGGAATATTTCATCTCAACTTACCCTAATTGTTGCTCAGACCATTGCTGAGACTGATTCAGAAAGATGTTATACCTCACCATCATTTCAATTTGTTAATTTACTATAAAATAAAATGGGTCAAAAGTTAGAAGCAAGGATAAACCAGCATATACCAGACAATATTTGCAAGGGTAAGGTGGTTAGTTTGCATAATTAAATGATTATAACTGGTTTGGCAATAGCTGAACATTTGCTAATAAACAACAATGTGTTTAATTTTACAACCAAGACATTTTCTTAGTACTGAGGAAGTCTAATTCTTAATTTCTTTTGAAGGTTTTGGAATCCATTTATATTAGGACCTACCAGTAGAAAACTAATTCTGAATTTCTTTTGAAGATTTTAGAATCCATTTGTATTAAGTTCTTCCAGTAGAAGACTACTTATGAATTTCTTTTGAAGGTTTTGGAATCCATTTAAATTAAGTCCTACCAGTAGAAGGCTAATTCTGAATTTCTTTTAAAGGTTTTGAAATCTATTCATATTAAGTCCTACCAGCAGAAGTCCCATTAGTTGAAGGAAAGATTATTGAAATTAACCTATAAGTATCATGTATTTATTATATAACAGAATTGTATATATGTTTTAGGTGTTTATTTTAGTTTATTTTTTATTTAGATTTGATGAATGAGGACTAATAAATTGGTTTAGCAGTGTTGTTTGTCTAATCATGTTGTATTTTGATATTACTACTTTATGCCAATATTATATTTTTGTTTCCTCTTCATTTTACCCCTTTTTTCCATGTTGTTTTAATGTAATAATATAAACTTTGTACACTAGTTTAATGGAAAAGACTCTCCAGAAAGAACTATATTCATAATTTTATTATTTCATATTTTTTCTTATTTTAACAGGTTTATTTTTAACATTTTCATTTAATTTTCTCATTTTAATTAAATTTTTTACTCCTGCAAAAGTATCCAGATGGGATATTATGCCTTTCTCCTGAGTGATACATTCAGTTATGCGCAAATACCCTTGGGAAAAGAAGGAATCCTCTTTTCTTCCCAAACTATGGGTTAAATAATAGAACTTCTATATGTAAAAATCATTATCCTCTAAGTTCAGGCTTTAAATAGACCACAATCAATCAGCTATTGAATGATTCTAGATGCATTTTATAAATTTCTGCCGGAAAATATATTTCTTAAGTCCTGTAGCTCTCATTGCTCTTTCCTATATTGATAAGGTCTTTTGTCCTAACCTTTTATTTGAAGTAGTATAGAATGTCTACATCTTAATTATGTAATTACTTCCCTACCCAGTAGAATGTCTACATCATAATTACATAATTACTTTCCCTCCTAGTAGAATGTCTATATTTTAATTACATAGTTAATTTCCCTGCCAGTAGAATGTCTACATCTTAATTATGTAATTACTTTCCTACCCAGTAGAACGTCTACATCCTTAGTATGTAATTACTTTTCCTCCATTTTAGCTGTTGCAGCTGTTGAAAGTCTTCAAGTCATGTGGCTTCTGTTATCAACAGTTCACAATATTTGAAGGACAGTCTTCATGCAAATCCACAAATTTCATTTGCTCAAAGCCACTTTTGACCATTGATCTTAGAAAGCGGTTGTATACAACTGACAGTTTAGATATTTCTGGATGAGTTTTGATACATGCCATTCATATCAAAGTTTCATTTTTTTTAAGAACATGACTTGAGTTCTTAGATTTGACTTTTGGTTTTGTAGCATATTGTGGTATTGGGCAAAACTACCTCTAGTACAACCTATTCTATGTTAAATTTCTTTATCTCCTTTACTAAATTTGTTATATCTGAAAATGGTTGTTATTTACTATTTCCACACCTTCTTCTATGTGCCATGTGCCTTCAAGGCTCTCCACGATTTCTTGTCTTTTGTAGCTCTTAGAAAATTTTGTCTTTTTGTTTTCTCTCATAAACTCTGTTCTGCCATCCATTTCCTCAATCATGATAGGTAAAATATATACTGTTCTCTTCTGTCCCTCTTGCTTTCAAACTCTCCCATGAGTATTAAATTTTCCAAGCTCTCTTTCCTCATTATGTGCCCTAAAGTTTCAACTATTTCTTTCTAATGTTAAGAATAAAAGTCTTTTTTGTTTCCATTTTTCCTATAACTTTGTCGTTGCTCACATCTTCGGTTCATGGTATTCTCAGCATGCTCCTGTAAAACTACATTTCGTGTGCTTCAAGTCTCTTTGTTCATGAGGAGATTGTCCAACATTCACTTCTATATAGGAGGACTGATATTATGTAACATTTCAGTAATCTTACTTTTGTTTTTAATGTGGCTCTACAGGAGGATGCTAAGAATAGCATGAGTTGAATATGTGAGCAACAACATAAATTTTAGAAAATGGAAACCAAAAGGATACATACTTAACCTTCGAAAGAGCCAGTTGAAATTTCTAGATCACATAATGAAGAAAAAAGGGCTTGGAAAATTTGCTACTCACAGGATATATTGAAGGCAGGAAGGGCAGAGGAAAACAATATACAACCTACCTAGCAAACTTGAGTAAATGAATAGCAGAACAAGGTTAAGGAGAATTAGCAAAAAAAAAAAAAAAAATTTATTAAGAGCTACAAAGGAAAAGAGGTTGTGGAGAGGCATGATCACCAACATCCTGAATCAGCATGGCACAAAAAAGAAGAAACACCCCAGGATCTAAAACCAAGAGATTATGTCATAAGCATTTGGCTGTCAATCTATTAGCGGTTTCTTTTACTTTCTCGTTCTTATTTCATCAAGGACATTTCAGTCGATAAATAATTGATCATTTGGTCTGTATCCTCTTTACTCCTCAGATAAATGTTCTGGGTTTTTAATGAGTAGTAGATCTTGGTGATTGTCCTATTATGATTTTCCACATCAAAAGTAAGGACATAATTAGCCTGTAATTATTTGTTAGTATTCCTTTTGGCATTGAGGAAGGATACATATCAAAGTTGTCTTGTTTCACATCATTCCTTCCAGGGTCATTGCTTTCATCAGTTTGGGTGTATCTTCCATGTTACAATGCAAATCTTTTAAAGCAAAATTTATATATTCAATAGTTTCTTGATGCCTTTCCAGATTGAAAATGGATATAGGATTCTTCATAAAATGTGGTAAGTTATTGCTTGCCTTGTTTCCACTACCTGACCCAGGGATTGAACTCACAATTACTATGTCACTGTAGTAGTGAGAGAAAATAAAATAAAACTGTTGACTTAAAGCAGCAACAAACGTCTGCAACAGATTTCTTCTGTCTCTCGGCCGCAACACTTGTAGCCAAATCACAGCTCAAATGATAGTTTGTCGTAACAGTCCAACAAGAAAAGTAGAAATGACAAAATTGGGTTACACGTCCAACCTTCACTTCTCACTAGCAAAAATGCGTCTTCCTCACATTAGCTAAGAATATTCTGCTTTTATCAGCGAAAAACAACGGCTTCTCTTCAACAAGAGATTTTTTTCCGATTGATCACGCCATTCAGAGGAGGGAAGAAAATTAGCATAGATCCTAGTCATTGAAGTAGATTTTTGTTAACTACTTTTTGGTAACACAAAACACAAACTTTTTTCCAAGGTAACTGATTATCTCTTTCACTACAAATTCACAACCAATGCTTTAATCCGCTAGACTATTTTTCCTGTATGACAATTATCTGAGGATCACTTTAGTAGACCTAAAATAGAAATAAATATGATATGGATGCCACTAATATAATGTTGTATTCGTTGGAGAAGAATTTCAGGTTTTTGTTTCTAAACATGGAATAAACCATGTGACCAGAGCTGTAAAGCATCTTTCACCTAATCGATTATCAGAATCGTTTGCGTGTGTCCTCTCAAAGAGAATGCGGAAGATGAGCCAAGAGAGAGGTTCAGTGAATTTAAAGTTGAGTTGATTCTTGTTGTCCTGCAATTAAACTCCACAGATACAGAATTTTTATCTTCCTATCCATTAGCTGTAGTACTGATGAACAGGAAAATAAAAATTCTGATTCCTCAGAAACCCTCGATATGGGAATGCATAAGGAACAGCAGAGAATTAAAAAAAACAATCATGACAAAGCAATGTCCATGCAATTCAAGAAGCTCATTCTATATTAGTAAAAACTTTTATACAGTATTTACATTAGTCGGACTATTGTCCTCATCTTTGTCGCCATATTTGTCACAACGTTTTGGCCGTTGTACGCTCCGACCTTCTTCAGGTGGTTGGAATTCCGAACTGAACTCTTTATTTCGATCACTGGGGTAGACTGTTCTAGTTCCACGAGCCATGTTTGATGGATGTCAGTTATTAGTTATCTCCTGCTAATTTTCCCTCTGAAAGTTCTCCACTGCCTTAACCGGGTATTGAACTCACACTCTTTGGGTCTGTCACTGGATCTAACCAATGCCTTTATCCACTGTGCCATGTGTCCTTGAGGACATCTGAGTATGAATTTCTGGGTATTATAAACCTAATGTTATAGACATGGCATGTGGAACTAGAACAGTCTACCCCAGTTATCGAAATAAAGGGTTCAGTTCAAAATTCCAACCACCTGAAGAAGGCCGGAGTGTACAACGGCCGAAACGTTGTGACAAATCTGGCAACAAAGATGAGGACAATAGTCCACCTAATGTAAATACTGTACATAATACCTCATCTCAGAAATATAGACAGAAATATAGACAAAAACTTTTATGTAGGACTGAAATCATTATGCGGGAGAGTCATGATTCAAACAGGTCCCTTATCTTATTTTATTCAGTAGTACTTGGAGAAGGTAAGGCAGCATCACATTGATCCACTGAAAAAAAAACATGAAATCTGAACAAATCTGAGACAAATTGAAACTTGCAACACAGAGTTAAATTTGGACATTCAATGTTGTTGATGGTCACACCTAGCACAGGTCTAGTGACTGTTGGTCCTTCTCCCTGCTCATCTGTGTGGATCTCTTTTTATTCAGGTTTCTGATCATGCATGCAAATTCACGATAGTTTTAAAAGCATTAGAACCACACATGCACTTTACCTAAATTGCAAATGGCGGCTCCGACTAGGCAGGCAAGACATCATGGCCTCTTAGCCACAAATAGGTTGGAATTCCTTGCTCCTATTTCACCACAATCAATTAAAAAAAAAGTTTGGATCAAGAACTGGTCACTCCACAGGTTCACCAGGATAATTCAGATCAGCCTGTAAGTCAAGAACTGCAGACCTATTAATTCTTTTGTTGTTTCAGTGAGCAGTGGAACCACAGTCTATCTGAAGTTATTACACAAATCACATAAATCTCAGTAACTTGAATTTGCTTTGAAAAGTTTTAGTCAAATATTAAATGATTCATTTAGATGTTAAAAGAAACCTTGAGTTAGTTCTTTAGGTAGCTTCAACATATTTTATTAAAGTTATTGAACGGATGATAGATACAGAACAAACATTAGAAAATCACCTAGTATTCTGAAAGACTATATTATATGACCTCTATATTTTGCTCAGTAGGATTACAACTAAAAGGAGAGAAGTGTAATTTATTATTATTAAAAGGTGGAGCCTAAAATAGAGTTGTTCCCCCTTACCTATATATACACAAATCGTTTTTCAATCATTGTCCCGCATCTCGTAAATAAAACCTTTGTATTTTACCTAAGCTCTGTGTTTAACAATGATTATGATGATGATTAACAGACTGATTTACATTTTGAATATATTGTTATATTATCTTTTATACTTAGCAATAGGAGGTTATATTCTTTTTTTATTGTACACAATTGATGCTAAAAATCTATGTACAATTTCAAGTATTTTCTATCTATCTTAAATGGTCTTCATTAGCAGAATTCCTCGTATTTATGCTACTGTCTTCTGATAAGTCCTCCGAATTGGAAGTAGGCCAATGCCAAACAATAGAACTTCCAATTTCTGAATAATCTGTTAAATGCTTTGCAGGAAGCTTTAAGGCAATTGTCTTAGAAACTTCAAACTTAACTCTATTCAAGTTCTTCAAGTTTTTTATTTTCTTTTGTTCCAAAGTCCATTAACAGCAGTTCTTTCCATTTCATAAATGAATTAAACTTGATGGATTTCATTAAACAACACAGTATTAAAGCAAGGATTAATTTTAAGTTTATTCAATAAATTCCTCATTATCGTTCAAACTTAGGTGAAAATGTCTTTTTAATTTCCACTAATTGTTTATACATTCCAGAATTCCTTAGCATTAAATATATCATTATCATGACTGCATCGCGTTGAATCAAGAGGGTATTCAAAAGAAAAAGAAGATGGCTTCTTTCTCATCAAAGTTTCATTTTGTACAACGATGTGGATTTTTAGGATTTTAATGTCTGAACTTAATTTTCTCACAGATGAAGAGGACATTTCAGGCAAAAGAGATGTGGTTCGACACAAAAATACTGAGAATACCATGGGTAGAGCGTATGAGCAATAAGGAAGCATTAAGAAAAATGGGAATGAAAAACATATGTACATAGAATCAGGGACAGCTGGAATTCGTAGCATGTAATGCTGAAGGGCCATGCTGAAAGGTAGAGGGAAACAGTGAGTAATCTATCTAATGAGCTTGTGTAAATGAAATGGCATAGAATAGACTGGGATGGATAGTAAGGAGATAAACATTGATTAGAGCTAGAAAGGAGTGAATGTTGTGGAGAGCCATAATCACACACATCCTGGAGGGACATGACACATAGTCCTGGGTATGATAATAAACTACGTTAAGCAGCAAGGCCTCTGATTGAGAGATTGGTGTTTTGAGGAGCATGGAATCAACTCTTAATTGTTGTTGTTCTCAAGTCTACACTGATCCAGGTTAGTAGTAACTGTTAGGGACCCAGCTATGGGGCAAATAGTGAAATCCCAAATTAAGACAAAACACTATGAAAATATAAGAATACATTTTTATAGTAAAAATACCAGAAATACATTTTTATATACAGTTACCAACAATATATATTTATAGTAAAAGCACCAACAATACATTTTTAAAACAAAATAACCAGTAATAAATTTTTTAGTAGAATGACTAACAATACATTTTATTTTATCTGTAGTTAGAGGCATACAATTGCATCCAAAATAGATTTGGGTATTAAATAACTGATAGAGTTTGATATGCTGCCAAACAAAATCAACCAAACAAGCTATTAAATAATAGTTTTAGACTATTATTTTTTAGTAGCAGTGTATTTTGGCTCTGACCTTCTGAGGCTGACTTTTAACGTTAGATGGTAGACAAAATAGAGATGTCAATTTTGATTGGCTGAGCCGAACATGGGGATATTAGAGTTAGAAAGTGTTTTCAGGAGTTAAGTTTTACACGTCAAACAATGCAGACGCACTATTTTCATGTATGAAAACTGCTCCCCAGCCACCCCACTAGCTTTTTAGAAGATTTACACATCGATGTGTTTAATAAATCAGATAAGTTTAAAAATCCATTTTGTTTAAGTTCTCATATTACCTCCGGACTCCAAAAACATTTTGCTACCCGACTGTGAGAAGACGAGAGAAGAAAGAAAAGCAAGAGAATATGCAACATTGTGAGTGAATCCTGACATTTGCCCCAAGACTATGCCCTGCACAAAGGGGCTATGCAACACAAACAACACGACACATAAAAGAAGAAGACTTACTGAAGAAGTTCTATTTTCATGAAACCATCTTTTTCATGTTGGAGTGAAAATAAATACTTAATGTATTTATTTAAATTGGAGATAACCTAACTTTGTGTCTAAAGAGAGAAGATCTTTTGTTTATGATTTTGACTTTAAAAATTGACGTACAGCCTAATATTCATGAAAATTATGGAAAAGTACATTACTTTTAGGAGAATCCTTAATGGTATGAGAACCAAGAAAATTTGATAAGATATAATTTTCAAATAAATAGGTAAATACATTCTATTTGCAATTTACTCTCCTTCCTTGTCACTGTACTATATTCTGTAGTGAATATTACCTATATATCTAATATTGCGATTAATATAAATAAAATTTGTCACTGAGCTGACTCGTTATATTCAGCACCACAACTCTAGAGTTTTGAAGATTAACTTTTATATATTGTGTATATAGCAAGCAAACTTTTATATATTGTGTATTTAGCAAGCAAACCTTCCTTTATGCATGTTTCATTAAAAACAACAGACAAGGTACTACAGTTAAGCTTTTTATTTATTTTTTTTGTGTTCACACAAGAGCTTTCTTTTTTGGACACAGAGTGTGTAGAAACTGTCCAAATGTTCTATAGTCCTGAATGCTTACGGCTATACTTTTAGCCATTATCAAGGATGATTTTATTTTTCAGTTTAATTGAGTGTGTGCATTATGTGTATGATTTTAGTGTGTTATAGAGATGTTTTATTTTCCAAACATGGATAGCACATTGTGGCCGTGTTCATAGTTAATACTGTTAAGAGTTGGATTTTTCTTTTTTTATTATTAGGGCTTCAATTATTTTTAATCTTTTTTTAAAGGTGGATGGGGTTATTATGTTTGTGTTTTCTATTAGTATGTTTTGAATGGAGTCTGGTAAGTTTGTGCATGTTTTTAAATGGGTTCTAGTTTAAATGTCCCAAAAAGAAAGCACTTGTTTGAACAAAAGAAAAATTAAATAAAAAGCTTAACTGGAATACCTTGTGCTTTCTGACAATGAGACCTGGGTTCAAATCTCACCAGGTCAGTTTGTCAGGAAGGTGGCTTCTTGATGTTATCAGTCTGGAGGAGGCATTTCCATCATGTATCACCTTTGGAAAGTACCTGGAAACCCTACCACAGGTTGACCCAAGCCTTGTGAGTGAAATTGGGTAGATGGAACCCTTGGGAGCTGTTGATGCTTGTGCTAGCATGGAGTTACAAGTCATCACAACTGAGGGCCTGTGTGTGCTGGCCTTGTTCAGACTGTTGATCATGCTGGATAACGCACTATCTCCCAGAATCTGTAACTAAGGTCCACTTGGCATAGTTGCAGTATAAACCACAGGCCGGCCAGTGGGTGTTTAACAAACACAAATGTGCCTGAGCTGGCTTCTCAATAGGGATTATCTAGCATCTTGGATACGAGGCTCCAGTCCTTATTATATATGCATGTATATACATTTTTATATATATCTGTAAATCCCTTGTATAATGATAACAAAATCATTTCATTTACACAAAAATGTATTCTGCCTGAGATTTTTCTTTCAATCATATAGTGCAAACATTATACATTGATAATATCAGATCAGAATTCAACTAATAGGTTACATACTTATTGATACATCTTGTTTTCTTTCACAAAGACTTAAAGTAAGATTTTTATGTATCAACAGTATGAATTATGCACATTAATTAGCTGAATAAATAAAAAATCACTACCGGGATTTAACATTGGCAGCCACAATCTTAACAACATAAGATACACAGATGACACTGTGCTGATAGCAGACACAAAAGAGAAATTACAAAATCTCCTACAGAAGGTAGCAACGGAGAGTGAGAAGAAAGGAGTACGCATAAACTACAAGAAGACAGGATGCATAATCATCAGGAAGAAGAAGAGCCCGAAATGCGAGTTGCAGGTCAGGAACACTAGAATCAAGAAATGTGGAAGTTTAAATATCTGGGAAGTGTCTTGACAGAGGTCGGTAAGTGCGACACTGAGATCCACAGATGTATTGGGATGGCCAAGGACACATTCCAAAATCTGAGTATTGTGAGACAGGAAGATTTCTTTGGTTACAAAAAAAAGAATACTGTGCTGTTATGTGACATCTGTCCTTCTTTATGGCAGTGAATGTTGGATAATTCCAGAAGAAGAGACTTGAAGCGACAGAGATGTGGTTCTACAGAAGGATGCTGAGGATATCATGGACCAAGTGTATGAGCAATGATGAGGTCTCAGAGAGGTTACAAACAAGGAGGAAGCTTATACTTAACACCAGGATGAGGCAGCTGAAGTTTCTAGGACACATAATGTGGAAGGAGGGTCTGGAGAATCTGATACTCACAGGTCGAATAGGGGGAAATAGAGACAAAGGAAAACAACACGTGACTTACCTAGCGGGCTTAAGGAAGTTTGATGACAGAATGTGGTCTGGGGGAGGAAGCAGAGGGAAGGAACGTTGAGAGCTGCAAGGGATAGAGGGAAGTGGAGAGCAATGATCATCTACGTCCTAAAAGGGCATAGCACATAAAAAGTAAAAAGAATTACAGCTAAGAATTTTAAAAAGGTTGTCAATATATCCTATCAAAAACTGATTAATATTTCTAATCAACCATTTGAAATAAACAGAATGAGAATGTCACTTTTATTATTGCAGCAAAACTTTTGCAGAAAATAAAGGGTCCTGTTTGATGGTAATGTTAATATTAGCTGTTTCGTTATGAGGAAACATTCAACATTCATTGACCAAGCAGCCAGCACCACTGTCAGTTGACATTTATAAAATTTTTCTCTTAAAACAATTTTTCTGAAAAATAGTTTTCTCAAGTCCAGTAGCTTTTATCATTCTTTCCAGTATTGATGGGGGTTTCCTTCCTAATCTTTTGTTTGAAGCGGATGTGGAAAGTCAACATCTTGATTATATTGTTGTTTACGATGTGGAAAGTCAACATCTTGATTATGTCATTGTTTAAGATGTGAAAAGTTAACATCTTGATTATTTCATTGTTTAAGATGTGAAAAGTTAACATCTTGATTATTTCATTGTTTAAGATGTGAAAAGTTAACATCTTGATTATTTCATTGTTTAAGATGTGGAAAGTTAACATCTTGATTATTTCATTGTTTAAGATGTGGAAAGTCAATATTTTGATTATGCCATTGTTTAAGATGTAGAAAGTCAACATCTTGATTATTTCATTGTTTAAGATGTGGAAAGTCAACATCTTGATTATTTTATTGTTTAAGATGTGAATATCAACATCTTGATTATATTGTTGCTTAAGATGTGGAAAGTCAACATCTCGATTATTTCATTGTTTAAGATGTGGAAAGTCAATATCTTGATTATATCATTGTCTAAAATGTGGAAAGTTAACATCTTGATTATTTCATTGTTTAAGATGTGAATATCAACATCTTGATTATTTCATTGTTTAAGATGTGGAAAGTCAACATCTTATTTATATTGTTGTTTAAGATGTGGAAAGTCAACATCTTGATTATATTGTTGTTTAAGATGTGAATATCAACATCTTGATTATTTCATTGTTTAAGATGTGGAAAGTCAACATCTTATTTATATTGTTGTTTAAGATGTGGAAAGTCAACATCTTGATTATTTCATTGTTTAAGATGTGGAAAGTCAACATCTTATTTATATTGTTGTTTAAGATGTGGAAAGTTAACATCTTGATTATTTCATTGTTTAAGATGTGGAAAATCAACATCTTGATTATATTGTTGTTTAAGATATGGAAAGTCAACATCTTGATTATTTCATTGTTTAAGATGTGAATATCAACATCTTGATTATTTCATTGTTTAAGATGTGGAAAGTCAACATCTTATTTATATTGTTGTTTAAGATGTGGAAAGTCAACATCTTGATTATATTGTTGTTTAAGATGTGAATATCAACATCTTGATTATTTCATTGTTTAAGATGTGGAAAGTCAACATCTTATTTATATTGTTGTTTAAGATGTGGAAAGTCAACATCTTGATTATTTCATTGTTTAAGATGTGGAAAGTCAACATCTTATTTATATTGTTGTTTAAGATGTGGAAAGTTAACATCTTGATTATTTCATTGTTTAAGATGTGGAAAATCAACATCTTGATTATATTGTTGTTTAAGATATGGAAAGTCAACATCTTGATTATTTCATTGTTTAAGATGTGGAAAGTCAACATCTTGATTATTTCATTGTTTAAGATGTGGAAAGTCAACATCTTGATTATTTCATTGTTTAAGATGTGGAAAGTCAACATCTTATTTATATTGTTGTTTAAGATGTGGAAAGTTAACATCTTGATTATTTCATTGTTTAAGATGTGGAAAATCAACATCTTGATTATGTCATTGTTTAAGATGTGAAAAGTTAACATCTTGATTATTTCATTGTTTAAGATGTGGAAAATCAACATCTTGATTATTTCATTGTTTAAGATGTGGAAAGTCAATATTTTGATTATGCCATTGTTTAAGATGTAGAAAGTCAACATCTTGATTATTTCATTGTTTAAGATGTGGAAAGTCAACATCTTGATTATTTTATTGTTTAAGATGTGGAAAGTCAACATCTTGATTATATTGTTGTTTAAGATGTGGAAAGTTAACATCTCGATTATTTCATTGTTTAAGATGTGGAAAGTCAATATCTTGATTATATCATTGTCTAAAATGTGGAAAGTTAACATCTTGATTATTTCATTGTTTAAGATGTGAATATCAACATCTTGATTATTTCATTGTTTAAGATGTGGAAAGTCAACATCTTATTTATATTGTTGTTTAAGATGTGGAAAGTCAACATCTTGATTATATTGTTGTTTAAGATGTGAATATCAACATCTTGATTATTTCATTGTTTAAGATGTGGAAAGTCAACATCTTATTTATATTGTTGTTTAAGATGTGGAAAGTCAACATCTTGATTATTTCATTGTTTAAGATGTGGAAAGTCAACATCTTATTTATATTGTTGTTTAAGATGTGGAAAGTTAACATCTTGATTATTTCATTGTTTAAGATGTGGAAAATCAACATCTTGATTATATTGTTGTTTAAGATATGGAAAGTCAACATCTTGATTATTTCATTGTTTAAGATGTGGAAAGTCAACATCTTATTTATATTGTTGTTTAAGATGTGGAAAGTCAACATCTTGATTATTTCATTGTTTAAGATGTGGAAAGTCAACATCTTGATTATATTGTTGTTTAAGATATGGAAAGTCAACATCTTGATTATTTCATTGTTTAAGATGTGGAAAGTCAACATCTTGATTATATTGTTGTTTAAGATGTGGAAAGTCAACATCTTGATTATTTCATTGTTTAAGATGTGGAAAATAACATCTTGATTATTTCATTGTTTAAGATATGGAAAGTCAACATCTTGATTATATTGTTGTTTAAGATGTGGAAAGTCAACATCTTGATTATTTCATTGTTTAAGATGTGGAAAGTCAACATCTTGATTATTTCATTGTTTAAGATGTGGAAAGTCAACATCTTGATTGTATTGTTTTTTAAGATGTGGAAAGTTAACATCTTGATTATTTCATTATTTATTCCTCAAGTTACATGTGATGTCAATTTTAGTTCTTACTGCTGTTAGAAATCTTAAAGTGATGTGGTCTGTGTTAATTGATATAGTTGATTTTTTTGTGATTTCGTAGCACCAGCCGAGGAGATCCAACAAATGAGAGTTATCTTTTTAATACTTTGATTAATTAAAATATTTGCTTGAATTAGGAACCAGTCTTATCCAATCAGCAGAAAGCTCAGGTGTTCGTATCAGAATAAAGATGAGAAAGTAGGCATGACTAGAACAACAATAGAAAGAAAAGATGTAATAGTAAATAGTGAAATTCAATAACTGTTACCAGCATTCACAGTGTTGTTAGATGAATCTTGCCTCTCAAATAAATGATTAGTGTGTGTGCTTATTAAAACTTTGAACAGGTTGTGGCAGCAGATATGGTAACCTGGAAGATAGAACTTTGTTGTTGTTGTTACTGTTGTAGAGGTAAATTCCTTCTCTGCCTCAGCAAGCATAAATTCAAGTAAAAGGAATATATTGAGTATGGATAAATAAATGTATAATTTATATATATATATATATATATATATATATATATACATACAAAAAAACTATTAACTCTTATCTGTTGCTGTTGCTAAGACAAAAGGTAGAGAGAATGATGAAATTTGAAGTGAATACTGGTTTGTGCTACATCTCTCTCTCTCTCTCTGTCAGCTTGCCAGTGTTGATGTTGAAGCTGGTCTCTGACATGTTTGTTTGAATTAGAGAATATATAGCTGTCATTTGGCTCCAATTTAAGGTTTTGGTTTTTGGAGTGGATGTGACTCTGACTGGTCAATAAATTGTTAATTTTATTCTGGTTAAAGTGGATGTGTGTGTGGAGCCTGTATGCAGAAAACATATTCACGCAGTCTGCTTTGAGTCATTGAGTTGTCAACATCCAGTATGTGTAGAAAAATGTAAGAGGCACGATAAAAATTATTTAAACCCTTTTTATCAAAATTCCATGACAGCCAACAATGCATGACATGAAAAATGAATGATTATTGATACTGAATGTATATTAGAGGAATGCAAAAATCTCAGACTAAAAAATGAAAAAAAACTCTACCCTCCTATTAGATACTCTGCCCCATTTATTCAAGAGGCATCAATATTACATTCACAGTTTTTAGCTTTTGTTTTTCAGATGTTGAACTCATTCTTTATGCTGCTTCTTTAGATCTACAATCTGTAATGAAAGAAAGGAAGGTATTTTTTTTTATCGAGAAAACATTAGTAATTAGAAAAGAAATGATGACAAACATTTCTTTTTTAAATGATTTTCCTTTGCTATTATTTTTTGGAAAACGTGACACAAACCTCTTTTTCCTCATGAAGTGTACCTGAAAAAGATTATAGAATAATGTGCCTGAAACAACATTTTCTCAGATCAATGATAAAAAAATATCTTCTAGTAAATGAATCTTCTAGGTCTTCATCAGATCTTATAGACTAATGCTAGGCAGTCACAAAGAACTTTACCAAATAACAAAATCCACACCAACTGAAGTCATCCAACAACAACAACTAAACTGGATAGTACATATAAGTAGAAACGAAAATAATGACATAATCAAGATGTTGACATTCCACATTGTCTTAAACAAAAGGTTAGGAAGAAAACTCCCATCAATACTAGAAAATAACAGCTAGTAAACTTGAGAAAACTATTTTCCGGAAAAACTGTTTAAAAGTAAGATTTAAATAAATTTCAACCAACAGTAGTACTGGCTTCACAGTTAACAAATGCCAAAAATTTCCTCATAAGGAAATTTTTAATAGTATCATTACCATAAGGAGAGGTCTAATCTGCACGCTCACCTATAAACATCAACCAAAAATTAACTACAAAATTCAAATTTCTTCAAATGGAAAATTGGACAAATGAACACGCAGTGAGGATCAGATTATTTCAGGTTGCATTTCCTTTTAGAAGAACACAAGAAAGTTGATGTCTGTACGCATGAGGTTTGTTGACTTTATTGTGATGCGCATTTGGGATAGATTTTATTTTGGACTGGTCATGAGGAGAAAAGACAACATGGAACTGAAATTGCAATATGCAAATCATCAGATATTATAACAGGCAATAACTTACACCAGTCACAAAAACTGATTGCTGCCAAAATTGTTGCTCATGGCTGTAAAATTCAAGGCATATCAGCTTATGCCCCAATTGAAAAAGCATTATCTCCGAAAAAAAGAGAAATTCTACCGAGGACCGAGTGAAATTTGTATATTAGAAAAAACAGAAAACCATGCATTAATGGAGATTTTAATGCTACCTCAAGCATTTTTAAATGCTACCGCTCCTTTGATGGTCAGATGACATCATTCTTTGAAACTGAGGCCTCAAACAGCAACACAGAACCCTTTGCTAAATTTGTTATTCAAAAAGATATTCCATTCTTAACACATGGTTCAACCATGAAACACCACATCATATAGTATAGCCAAGATAGTATAACAAAAAACATTATTGACCAGCATCTCAGAATCCTGGCTTAGGCAGTTGTCCGTAGATGTTAGAGTATAAAGCTCCTATTTTGAATCAGATCATAGACTGTTTGTAACTTATCATTTTTATTATTATAAATAAATGTAACTAAACTAACAGCACCAGCCAACAAAATAGCTCAATTTCACCCACATAAACCAAAGAAAACACTGAGACATAACATTCAAGCCCTTAAAAATGAAAGGGTAAATTTAGTAACAAATTAGAGTCCAAAATTATGCCAGTAAGCCTTGATCAAACCATAGAGGAATCAAATCATCATTAGATGAAAGATGAAGCCCATGAAAATATCTACAGGGAAAAGATACATCCATGAGACAACAATTTTGAGTGGAAAAAATTGATACATGAAAGAAATAAACAGAAGATGAAAAAAATGGATGAGAAAATACCAAACAATAAACAAAAGAAATTAAAAAAATTAAAGTAATTCTTTGAGAAACCAATATCTCCAGAAAATTGGAAATGAAATTAATGAAGCAAAGAAGCATAGGTAATAGAAGACGATGATAATGCTTTCTCTTCCAAGGTCAATGTACTGATGATGAAGGTGACCATGCTGATGACTTAGGTATTCATAACAGAGATAAGTATGACCTTGAACAGAAAATTAACATCTTCTACCAAGTGTTCCAAGAAATAAGACTCAAGATAAATCTTTCCAAAGTAGAAACTATATTCTGAAAATGGAATGAAAACAGTAATGGTCAATACCATGAATCCATCATAAAAATTCAGGATGTGGAATTAGTAAATATTAAACACTTAAGATACCTCAGCATACGGATCAGTAATAACAAATTAAGTATAGGAGAAGAGTAAATTGAACATAGAATAGGCTGTGCCCGAGGTAGTTTTGCCCAACACTGCACATTATTACAGAAGCAAAACATCAATCTGAAAACTGTCCTTAAATAACCTCGTTAGATCAAGATGTACATATGGATATCATGCATGGCACCAAACCTGTTAAGAAACGTCTAAACTGTCATCTCTATGCAACCGCTTCTTAAGATCAATGGTGAAAAATTGCTTTCAGTGAGTGAAGACTGAGGGTCTTGTAGTAGCAGACACAAGTGGGGAAGAGGGCGCACCAGCCCTGGGTATCCATATGGGAGGCATCCAATCAAAGAATGAAATAAAAATTTAGTTTATATATAATTTGAATAAAATGTTTGTTTCATGTTTCATCTGTTCTTACATATTTAAAATGTCTTCCCTTCTCACATTTCTCAGTACTAGGTCTTACTTGAGTCTTAGGGGCATAGAATCAAGGAGTTGGGCCCAGGAATTACCAAAAATCACCAAATCTCTGCACATCACTGGGATCTTGGCAAAGATCATCCTTCTTTGAACATTGGGGACCGGTGCTACAGAATCACACATATATTGAATCCATCATAAAAATTCAGGATGTGGAATTAGTAAATATTAAACACTTAAGATACCTCAGCATACGGATCAGTAATAACAAATTAAGTATAGGAGAAGAGTAAATTGAACATAGAATAAGTTGTGCCAGAGGTAGTTTTGCCTAACACTGCAAATTGCTACAAAACATCAACCTAAAAACTCAAGTCATGTTCTTAAATAGCCTCATCAGATGGATGTCATCCATGGTGCCAAACCCTTTTCAGAAATATCTAAACTATCAGAAGAATGTAACCATTTTCCAAGATCAGTGATGAAGAAAGACTTTGAACAAGTGAAGCCTGAGTGTCTTGACAAAGACTCATCCAGCATTGGGGACTGTTGCTACAGAATCATAAACAAAGAACTGTACGAAATAGCAGAAACCACATTACTTGAGGACTCCCAATAGCAGTAACAATTAAAATGAATAGCAGATGTAACTTGAAGGGAGAATGATGACATAATCAAAAACCTTAGCATTAACCTATTTCCCTGAAAAGTTTTAAGAGAAAGATTTTATATATTTCAAGGGAAAGTAGTACTGGCTGCATGGCCAATGAATGTCAATTTTTTTTTCCTTGTAGGGAAATGGCCAATACTATCTCTATCACTAACATTAGAGATGAGGCAAACAGATACTACAATTTGATCCCAACCTGATGTCCGGGAAGTGAAGAAAAGCATAATTTGAGTAAAACTTGCTATTCAGTTAATGAATGCCAAATGTTTCCGTGTAAAGAAAAAGCTTATTTAACCATTACCATTAAAGATGAGGAGAACAGATACTATACTTGATATGTAATTGTCACCACAAAGTGATATATGAGACAATTCCAGTTTAAAATGGGGAGCCCAAGTGTGTCCAGCTGCTTAAAACGGTCAAAATTTTCCTGGTCCACACAACCAACATCGTACTATGATGATATTCTACCAACTGTCGCTTTCTGGTCCAATGTGGGGTGCTACCGTAGAGTTGTAATCCCCTGGGCCAATCATCCCTCATTTCTTTGTTGTGTTCTGTTTGAAGACAGAAACCCAATTGCAAGATAAAATGTAGTTTATCCACCTAATAACTGATACTATACATTGATCACAGCATGATGCTTATAGTGTGAAGAAAAGAATAACTTGAGTACAACTGGCTGTTTAGTCAATGAGTGCTGAATGTTTCCTTTTAAGGAAACTGCTAATACTACCATTGTTATAAGAGATGAGGAGAACAGATACTACACTTTAATCCCAGACTGATGGTCAGGGATTGAAGGAAAGTGTAACTCAACTTGAACTGACTTCTTAATTAATAAATGTTGAATGTTTCCTAAAAAGGAAAAAGCTCACCTTACTATTACCATTAGAAATGAAGAGAAACAATACTACACTTTGATCCCATGAGGAATGAAGAAAAATGTGACTTGAGTAGAAATGGCTGCTTGGTCAATGATTCCTGAATGTTTCCTCATAAAGAATCTGTTTATCATTAGTATTGTTGTAGCATTAAAACAATGTAAAGGATGTGCTAATATCTGAACGTTTTTTTTTTAAATAATAGGGATTCCTGCATTCTTTAAAAGTTTTACTTTTTACAGATACTGTAGGATAAGTTGTGATACTGCAGTAAATAAAATACAACCAATACAAAATAATACATTAAAATTTCAGTGTATCAAATTGCAACCCAATTGAACTGCTTGTAACAATAGTGATAACTTTACTCTCTTCATAATAATAAACCCATTCACTTCAACAATACTGATATTTATCAAAGACAAATATGCACATCACAGATATTTGTACTAAATTCCAATAAACCATGCAGCCTTCATTGTACTTAAAAGATAATGAAAATTAAATAAAGTTAAAGATAATATTTGTGTTATACAGAACAAAAGCATTGTTTTTCTTGTGTCCATATTTGATACTCTGAAATCATTATTACATTTATTTAAAGAGCCAAGTGTTCAAACATAACTTTAAAATATAACATATTTGCACACAGTTCAGTTAGAGCACTTCCGTATAGGATATGCAGATAGCATTATGGTTAGTGGCAGGAAAAGTGGAATTAGTGAGGGGAGTTCAAATACCAATACTAGCCTGTTGCATTGTAATATTAGCCGTTTCTATTTACAGAATAATTTGGCATTCATTGACCAAGCAGTTGGTGCTGCTTGCAGTTGAAATTTATTACATTTTTCATGGAATTAGGTTCCTCAAGTCCAGTAGTTGTTATCACTCTTTCTAGTACTGAGGGAGACTTGCAATCCTCTTTTGTTTGGGGTAGAGTGTGAAAGAGACTTGAAGTGACAGAGGGGTGTGGTTGAAATGATGAAGACTAAGAATATTGGCAGACTCAGTGGATTGATTGAGGGGGGATGTCAGGATTTTGTTGGGCATTCATAGAGTTGGCATCACAGGCACAAGGAAAAAAAGAGGCCATATGATCCATAAAAGAGGTTACGGAAAAAAAAATATGCAAGTGGTTATGGATCAAGTGGAACAAAAAATGAACAAAAAATGAAGAAAAACATGAATATGAGGAGGAAAACACAAAACTTATTCTAGCAGGGGTGTCACTGGCAGCATTGTTGTGAGTGCAATTCACCACAATGAAAACAGGATAGCTATACTTGTCTCAATATATGAATGAGATGAACACAACAGGAAGACAGCTATTGGCTGTTAAGCCAATGGCATGCTGATTAGTTGCATGCATTCTTTATCTTCCATTCAGTTTCCAGGCAAGTATATTGTCATACAGTTTTTTTTTTACTATATTAGATCACTCTGTTTTTGCAAAAATTGAACACTTTTTCAATTTTAACAGTTATTTTTCACCTATTGGTTTTTTATATATATATATATATATATATATATATATATATATGTAAGTAATAATCCGTTGGTATATAATTCAAGTGAATCCTAATAATATAATATAAAATATTCAAACTGATTCACAGAGAAAGCCCGATGTTTCATTTAAACAGAGCATATAAATTACATACAATAGCAATTAAGATTACTTCATGGTGATGATCATTTCACCTTACAAATTAAGATTAATCTGTAAGTATTTTCCAACCGATTAAGTTAATGAGAAAAAATAAAATGAAACTGGTTTAAAACAAATTATAAAAGCCAGGCAGAAGCAAAGAAAAGAAAAAAAAACATTGCAACTATCATCTAAAATCTAACATGAAGCGTCTGGTTAGTAATTCGACTTTGCTAACCAGCTGCTTCCTATGTAGCTTTATGCTATAGCACCTCAGGTTATATGACGGTTCCGTGTAGGATACAGGTTCGATTCCTGTCGGAGGATACATATTTTTTATGAAATTTCATGGGCATTCAGACCGGTAAATGTTAATATAAAAATAACATATCAATCAATATATATATATATATATATATATATATATATATATATATATATATATATATATATGAGGAAGATAACAATAATATATCTATTGGAGAAAATGTATGACAAGTGGACAAAGTTTACACATGATGCGTAACAGTCTGATGATGAAATTCATCCGAAGAAAACTTTTCTAAGATATATATTTTCTAATATATATATATATATATATATATATATATATATATATATATACATCATTATTATTATTGTTATTGGTAAGCAACACTTTCATACATATAAATTTGCAACTATCATCTAAAATCTAACATGGAGGGGGACTGAATTGATGAATTTGCTAGAAACAGAAGTTCTTGTGTGGTTTATACAAAGTAAAAACTGTTTTCTTTATTTGAATGCCATGTCTTTTCAAGACACAGATGATCACGGCTCTCCATATATTCCTTCTTTTTTACTATCAATGAACTTCATAGGCAGTATCGAGGTTTCCTGTTGCCTTCTCTATGGATTTGAATTCAAGCTTCTAAAGAACCCAACCTAATCTGCTATTTAACCTATAGCAGGGTGTGTGAGAAATGGATTCAAGCCTTTCTCAAGAGCATTACTTCAAATGTAAATGCAACAGACTAAGGACAGAACTTGAACTTGGGTCAGCAATTCCATAACCAGCGGTTATAGTAATGGTTATCAGCAATAATGCTGATAACCATTACTCTACCAACACTTCCAAAAAATTGGTAATAAAAAGTAAATCAATAAATAAACTGCAATTCTTCATAGTTAGACAAGAACAAGAGCTACAATTTAGTCTGTACTTGTTAGTAAAATAATTCCTTTGAATGGGTGGCAGACCCTTACACTCAGCTTTGACATCTGCCTATAAAGAGAAAACTTTTGAAAACATGACCACAACAGATTACTGCCAATAGCAAATATTAAAACACTTAGAGCTAGTCTGAGAGACATTCACTTTTCTCCCCTTTTCAATGTGGAAAGATTCTAGAAAAACCATCCACAATTTTTGGTTTTTGAGTCAAGCCATAATATGTACGTGTGTGCACAATTGTATACACTATCGAGTACTGAATATAAGTTTAAATTCGTTTTTAGATATTGCAAATTATAGGAAAAGTTCACATTGGTATTAAGTAGAACTTGGAAGGAAGAATGTAATAATAATCTGTACAACCAATACTTTTACAAAAACAGTCTTTTTACAGTCTGGTTTTCAAAGATTATTTTTTATTAATGGCAGAATTATGAAAGTCTGTCAAGCTATCAAATTCTTGGAAATGCACCCTTGTGCAAATTAATTGAAACAAAATGAATAATTCTATTATTGTTTACTATTATTTAAATAATAATAAATAAATGATAAGTATTATAATATTAATAATAAATATTATTTAAAAAATAATAAACAAATAATAATAAATATAAAATTTTAATGATATGAAATGATTGGAACAGGATGAACCCAAAAAACAAAACTAAAATATAACAAAACATTCAAACTAAAAGAAAATCTGAGTAGGACTTTTCCACCCAACAAAAATAAAAGTAACCACTGTATTCTGTCAATAATCAGAATCAAGACACTCACTCACAAACAGAGAAGGGTGGACAAAATAAATGGTGGAGTGGGAAAATCAAAGACTGACACAGTCAAGATGTAAAAAGGGGACAAAAACAAACTGAGGGGGATAGGAAATTCAACATTGATCATAACAAAAGAGAATGCCAGGAATAACAATTTCTCACATTTAGTAGGTAAACAAAAAGAGTCTGGCTTAACAAGGGGAGGTGTCTGTTAGGAAACCACCCCATTTCTATTAGGAAAGACTGCAAAACACTTTCCACTCCCCAATTTATAGGGAGCAGCACACAAATGCATGCTAGGATTTCTTTCTAGCCAATAAAAGAGGTCAGTTTTCAGTTTTATATGACAGGGTCCCAGTCTGTCTTGCCTTGAAGTCAGAACACTATGTTTGCTTATCTGAACTGCCACTTTTATGTATCAGCTCCATTTCTTAGTTTGTGAACTTTTTGCCATATTACTGTTGCTTTGACTTATTACTGTTAACTTGCCTTGCGTATATTGTTTGCTTGTTTTATATTATTTTTTGACCTGTTCTTTTCTTTTTCTTGTTATTGCTTATTGCACACTTTGTCAATTCTGTTTGTTGTTCTGTCATTTATTTTACATTCAACCATGACCAATCAATCTACACAGTATATCTCTTTTTTCACATGTAAATCATTTTATTATAACTAGGAATAAATTCGATAAATTCTTGGTAAGAATGCTGTACAGAATTAGATGTATATAACAATAGAATCTGAAATTAAAAAAATGAATATATCTTTTCATTTTACCTAATATTATAATTTTCTCTTTGTGTAGAAAGATGCTGAGCATAAAAACTTGAAGCAACAGAAATGCGCTTCTACAGAAGGATGCTGAGGATACCATGGACTGAAGATGAGAGCAATGGCAAGAAAATGGAAACAAAAAGGAAACTTATATTTAACATCAGGAAGAAGCAGTTGAAATTTATGGAGCTTAGAAAACCTGACAGGACAGATTGAGGAAAAGCAGACGTAATTGATGGGCTCGAGCAAATGGATGGCAGAACAGGGTTTTGGAGAAATAACAAAAAGACAAAACTTATTAAGAGCTACAAGGGTCAGGAATATGTGGAGAGCCATGATGGCCTACATCCTGAAGAGACACAATACATAAAAAGAAGTGTATAGGCAGTTTAAGCTTATCATAAAGAATCTAGATTTTTAGACTTTAATATTCAACTTTTTAGTACTGAATTTCAAAAGTATACAGAAAGTTAATACAAAACGTAATATAACTATTTTTGTTAACAATATTTATTAAAGTATTCTGAAATAAGAATAAAATGCCATTTCTCATTAGACATGAGTTTGCATCACATTTCTTAGGTGCTTGCATTGCAGGTATACTACCTTGACCAATTTGACCATATATTCAGTTCTATTGTAGCAAGTGGACTTTCTTATACCAAACTTCTGAATAGAAGAAACCTTATTTACATTATATACATTCTTCAAACTGTTGTCCTCATCATCATTGCCATTCAGGGTTCAGTATGAAATTCCAATCTCCTGAAAAAAGCCAGAGCATACAACAACCGAAACATCATGAATATGGCAACAAAGATGAGGACAACAGTTCGAACAATGTAAATAGTGTAAATAATTACAATACCCCATCTCAGGAATATAAACAGAGAAGAATCCTTATCCTTAAAAATGGTAATCCTGAGTATGATGATAAACTACATCCAGCAGCCAGGCCTCTGATTAGGAGATTGGAGGTTTTGAGGAGCGTGGAACCACCTCTAATCTGCTGTTGTTACCAGGTTCACCTTGACCCGGTGCTAGGGCCCTACCTATGGGCAAATAGTCAACTCCCAATCACTATAAAAGTACATTTTTATAGTAAAAATACCAGCAATATATTTTTATATAAAAACTTACCAATATTTGTAGTAGAATTACCAACAATACATTTTCAAAGCAGAATTAGCAATAATAAATTCTATAGGGAAATGACTAGCAATACATTTTATCTGTAGCTGAAGCCATAAAACTATGTTCAAAATATTTAGATTCCAGCTGATATGCTGCTAAAAAAATATGAAACCACCAACATGAAACTTTAAAAATGACTTTTGATGCTATAACGTTTTTTCCTATACTTAAAAATCAAATAAGCTTATAAATATACAGGTTATAAAGACATGTTCTGTATTTATTCTGAATGGGAAAAGACTGATATTTGGTTAAAATCTCTCATTTATAATGTAAATCACATTTTAACTTAGTCTTTTTCCTGGCAAAAATTCTTGAAGAATTTATAATAAATGATTTACGAAAAAAAGAACAAGAAATTGATTTTCTGCCTGACCAATGAGAAGATTGTTTGAAATATTCTTTAGAAGCCATAAAATATTGTAAAGTGTTTTTCAATTTAGATTGTCCTCATTAAGATTTATCTATAATCTTAATGCAAATAGATTCTGTTTTCTGGTGCCTCTGATGTAACACCAGTGAATTAACCTTATCAACAAAATGTTCTTTTTCAAACAGCGAACATAAGCTTCTTAAGTGATTATTAGGCATTAGTTTTTACAGACACATCATTACACATTTAAACACATAGACATGAACAATCATGTAAGCACATACAGAAATGTACATAAAAACAGACACAGACACACACACACACACAAACAGAGATATATCCATTGCAAATGTAGTTTCTCCCAATTTTAATTTAAAAATTTTTCCATGATGTTTTCGTTTTAAATCGATTAGAATTTTACAAACATAGACATGTGTATGTATTGTATATATGTATATATGTATGCTGAGTAATCATGATGTCAACGACAAATATGACATCACTGAAGGTTATACATGTACAATCTGTCATAAAGTGTATCTATCAGCCAATGGTCTCACATGACATTTCCACAGCTAGTATCCAGAAAGACAAACTGTAGAAAGACTGACATGTCAGGAGTGTGGGAAGAACTACAAGCCTCTTGCAGGTCTTAAAAAGCCATTTGAGATGTCATCAGTGATGAAGTGATGATAGTTAAAATGTGTGAAACATTAAGAAAGATTGAGTACAAGAGATGTTCTTACTTGGTCACAAGTTGACTTCCCCCGTATGCATATCCTATGGAAATATCTTAACAAGAACTAAGGGGTCTCTCTCTACCCAGGATTCTTATTGGTGGCATTAGACTGTTGATGAGTGGCATTCATCATACAGGTTCACTATTTAACCCATAGCTGAGACTCTAGACTTTCATGTAACACCTGCGGCACATTTTCAGATCATTGCTGGTTTTACTCGGCAATGAGTGGTATTGACTCTGTGATCTGCCTTTCTGGACTTTCATGGACAGGTATCGCACAATCTTTTGGGGGATCTCATTGGGTGGTGTGTATGGCTGGCCATAGCCCTAAAAGGCATGACTATTATTATGAATCACAACAGTTTTACAGACACTGCCAATAAAGACACTTAAAAATGTCTGGCCAGGCAAGTGACCCAAAGCATCATTGTTATCATGCTACTGAGAAAAAAAACCTATATGTGTTTCATATTGGCCTAATGCTATGACTGGTCATGGCTGCTGAGTCTGTTGAAAACAATGCAAATCATTGGCCAGGCTTAATAGTCATGTCTGTATATGGCACCAGTGAATCTTTTCAGGATGTTGCGTGATCGTCATACTCTATAATATGTAGACATTCATCATGTATGTATGTATATATGTATGTATGGGTGCATAGCTGGAGGTTTGAACATTCACTTGTTTTTTAATATCCCTCCCATTCTCCCATCCATTCACATCTCCCTTGTCCCTTTTACCTTATATATGTCCCTGTGATTGTTAAATTCTCCAAGCTTTCCTTCCTAATTATAGTTATTTTCTAAGTGTAGCTTAGATCTGGCACAAGGCCATCTTTCCTAATTATGTGTCTGATAAATATCATTTGTTTCTTACTGATTGAAACAATAAGTGTCTTTACAGTGTTCATTTTCATTAATCCTTTGCCATTGCTTCCATCTATGAACTTCTCAGTGTCCTTCAGTAGAAGTCTTCTCTTCATCTGTGAGGAAATTATCCAGCATTTACTGTCAATAGAAGGAGTCCTATTACATAGCTCAGATTGCTTCTAATAAAGTTTTCCTGTTTCTTTGCTTAATTTTTGGAATGCATCATTTGCTATTTCAATACATCTTTGCATTTGGGTATCAGATTTTTAATCTTCTGTTAAAATATGTTCTAGATAATTAAACTTCTGTATCTCTAATATGTGGTTCACATCTTGGGCTTTTCAATTTCCTTTAGTATCTTGTTTAAGAAGTTCTCTTCTTTTTCTGCTGTGTTTGCCATCAACACAACATAATTTCACTCTCTGCTTTAATAAAAGCAAAACATGTTTGATTTATAAATGTTTCCTATTTATTCCTTATCCTATTGTGTATATGTGTGTGCATATTATAATAATAAGGAAGATTATAATAAAACACGTATTTCAATAAATCAATAATAAACATATATTCCAGTGAATTGACATGTTTAAATACAAGCAAAGTGCTCAGTAGTAAAAAGCAGAACAATAATATATTTTTAATGAATTCATTAGATTTATCTGAATATGACAAGTCGTGTACCTGCAAAACTTGAAATTAGGAAGAGAATTATTTGATGCTTTTCTTCATCTATCAGTTATATATATCCATATATATATAAATGTGTGTATGTATAACTGTATATATATATATGTGTGTGTGTGTGTGTGTGTGTGTGTATGCAGTAAGTGTTTGAAATTTCCAAGAGGTATTTTACTTATTAGCATTATGAGATCTTTATCAATATATTATTAATTATAGTTTTCATTTTGTTAATCAAAGTACTAACTTGTCCTCTCAGCATTTACCATCATGAAAAATAACAGAAAATAAATTAAGCTCATTTGAAAATTGCAGCGTTTTTCAAAGATAAAAGTTTCAATTAAAAACAAATACCATAAATGATTCATGTAAAAGAAAGCCTGGGTTTTGACATCAGCTTGATGTCATTGGCCCACGAGTGACATTACAAAACCAAAAAAGAATAGAAAATTGCAGCCGGCTTGTGGTAGTTCTCTGGAGACGCTTCTGTTGATGGGAAAGAAATATTTATGCTAAAGAATTTTTTTTCTTCACTGAGCAACAGATAAGCTTAGATCACAAATTTCTCCCAGTGGGTCTGTTATATATATTGAGTTTTTCTACCTGATTTTGGCAGGCGGTTTCAAATACAAAAAAAAAAAATTGGAAGCCATCTTAACTGTTTTTTCTCTCTCTTTCTGCTTTTCTTCTCACTATATTGAAAATAGCTTGCTTATACAGAATATATAAATGATATTTTTTAAAGAACACAGTTTTTATAGGGGCCAAGTTCAATTAGGATAAACCTTTCATTTTGTTATGTGTTTTCAAAAGTCCTCAACAGAATTTTCGTTTTGTTTTTTGAAAACTGAAACTACTGTGGAAAATGTTTTCATTTATTTAAATATGCACAAATACCCTTGCAAATGGTATGAATTCATCTCCTTTCTTCAGCTATGGATTAAATATTAAAACTTGTATTTGGAAGAATAATTGTTGTTATTCTCAAAAACATTGTTGCATATAAATATTGTGTATCAATATTCACTTGAAATTCACAATATAGTTTGGTTTTAAATAACCAAGTAATGGTTGATAATTCATAAAAAAGTCAGTCAATCAATTTTAAGAATTCTAGGAACTTTTGGCAACACTTCAAATAATCAACTCTCTTTCATTCACACTGGTACAGCATCTCTCTGTGAGGTGGAAATGACCTACTTTTAACTTTGAGTTAATAACTGTTGTGATGTGGGGTCTGGCAAGACACAACACTTGAGTCAGTCATGATAGTAGTATTCAATATTCAGATAGACAAGTCACTGCAATAGTATTATCGGTATTTATTGTATAATAAATACAATTATGGCACAAGGCTGAAAAAGGGGAGGGATTGAAGTTGGTCTTCACTATCTTATACCTAGCTAATCCGATTCACAACCCATTCACTCATTACAATTTGCACATTCACCACAAAAACTCGTCCATCACCAATCAATCCTCAATACACCATAATGCCGCATCCTCTCAAGGGGGACCTACAAAACACGCCACATGCCATGAAAATTTAATGATAATAAATAATTATATTTAAAAATCTATGATGAAAAATGAGAGGGGAGGGAATGAACCCCAAAACAAACTAAACATGAACGAACACTAAACATAACTGATGTTAGTAGGGACCGTCCAACCCTCAAAACGAGAGGCCGCTGTATTCTGCCCATTGGACAAAATCAAGAAGATCTGTCGTTAGGGGAGTGGGAAATGTGAAAATATAGACGGACATGGGAAATAAAAAGCCGACCCAGTCGAGATCAAAAGGGGCAAAAACAAATTGGGGAGGATGAGAATCTTGACTTGGATCATAACCAAAGTTTCCCCCCAACACCCTTGCCCTTTTTCAACAGTGTGATCACACCCCTGTAGAACCAGTCGAGGAGAGACCCCTGCCAGAACCAGTTGTTGAACACCACAGACAAAATCGGGACAAAGATGTGCGACAGCCTCAAGTACAATTCATAGAGCAAACCATCCAGACCAGGTGACTTGCCTCTGCCGACCTTCTTCAATGCCGTGTAGACTTCACCCTCCGTGAGCTCTCCCTCGCAGCTAGCCACTTCAGTTGGCAAAATCCAAGGAAAGTCAGCCAAATAGCCATGAAACTCGTCCTCACGAAGACCAGGCTCGTTGGTAAACCGGTTCTCAAAATGTCGCCAAAATGCTTCGCACATGTTATCAATGGCCCGAAGAGTATGCTCCTCCGGGGTCTTGACTTCACGAATGTAACGATTGGAACCTCGATGGATCTCTTCCTTGCATAAGTCTGCGCCCATGTTCACAGCTTCAGAAGACATCTTGCTTCACCTATGTCTAATTACCTGGCCCATGTAGTGCTTGCTATTCAAACGCTCCACGGCCTCCCTAGCTAAGGCTATCTCTAGGGGATCCCCCCCAGTCACCGCCCGGGAAAGACTAGCATTAAGTGTCTTCACCTTATCAGCTCTATCTAGGGTGAGCCGTTTGCTGAAATCCGTGGTGAAAGACCTAATCCTACACTTGTCTATCCCACCACTTATTCCCGATAACTGCCCCCACTAGCTCCCGCTGCACTAAGCTAATTAGCTGCTCCTGGAAGTCCCGCCTATCCAGCAAAGACAGATTGAACTTCCAGTACCCAGCCATTCTAGGCCTATTATCTAATGTCACCCGGGCACAAACGAGTTTGTGATCCGAATAGCCTACCCAGTGGAATGTGGGACAATCTAACAATTCTACGCCGACTCCTCTAACTAACATTCTGTCCAGGTAGCTAACCACCTGGTTACAAAGCCAACTAAGAGCCCATGTCCACATCTTCTCCCCGGGGTGTTTGACCCGGTATCTATCAATGAGACTGGAATCGTTGATCAGATCAACCAGGCTATGATCGCCCCTACACCCGCTAGCACTCGGCCCCCGATCTAACTTGGGGTCCAGGATGGCATTCCAGTCCCCTATTAAGACTAGGTGCACTGAATCCACCAGGAACGGCCCCAACCACCGAAAAAACGAGGCCCGCTCTCCCTGGTCGTTGGGTGCATAAACCGCAACGACCCGGAATGAACCATTTTTCACAGCAATATCGGCTACAATCAACCGGCCCTTGGCATCGGTATGCACAATGTCCACACGTATGCGAGATCAATGAGCACAAACTTTTCGGGAGCGAGGCGAGCCGTCAACTCGTCGACATGGTCCTATAAAGGACGGACCCGGGGACAATGGTAGAAGGCGTGTGAAGTTGCTTCTTCTAAACCAAGGCAAAGAAACTCCTCTGGCATTCTGGCCCCCATATGCTGAATAAACAACAAAGTCACCCTCGATGCTGCAAACAAAGTGGGTCTCTTCAATCACAGCGACGTCCACACCGAAAGACAAGAGATGCCGGAGCAGGCGGGCTGCCTTACCCTGATTCCTCAAGCCCTTCACATTCAAACTGGCTAACTTAATAGACATCTTTTAAGTCTTAAACTACAATTCACCTATTTACATACAGGGCGGAAATCTGCGTTTATGTGGACCCTGACGGATTGTCCCAGGCTCCCTACGCCCAAATCTGATGTCATCTCTCCTTCCAGGACTATTCCGCCAACGTCTGTGGGATACATTAGTTTTAGACACCTATATAGTGAGGGATGGATCAAAACAGGGACCCCCCCCCCAGCACAATACTGTCTAAGCTTTTTTAGGTACAGTGACAATATCTCCACCATTCGGATGTTTGGGAATGCTTCTTTGGCTTCATCCAAATGATCCCACACTTTTAAGTATGCCCCAGTATATCTTATGCAAGTGATTACACCTGGGGCATTGGAGAAGTTGTGAGGATCTTCGATGTTCTTCCCATCTACATTGTTCATTTTAAATAATAATTCCAATTTTGCCTTTTTCTGGCGAGACAGCCCCTCCCTAAAATCATCCATGTCTACCTTGCAGATCACTTCTGGACCTGAGAAGTTTTTTTCTCCTTTTTTCTTTTCCCCCGAGATGGGTGGGGAGGGGAAGAAGTGGACGTGCTTTTGAATTGGCGTCTCCTCTTCCTCTACCTCCTCTCTTAAGTGATGACGCCCGGGGTGGAGGCATTTTATCCACCTCCAATTCTGTGTCATTACGTTGCTGTTGTTGTTCTGGGCGGTCTTGCTTTTTAGGTGTCTGCTCTTTTTGCTGTTTGTTGGGTTCCTTTTGTTGTTGTTGTTGCTGCTGTGGCTGCTGCTGCTTGGGTTGATCCTTCTCCTTAACCTTTTCCTGGCTTTTGGGTTGTAGGCTTTCCAGGCTGGGTTTGTTGTTGATTCTGTGGAGCCTTCTCTTGGGGGACAGGGGTAAGAGATCTTTTTCCTTTCTTTGCCACTTCCCTCCACTCACCGTCAGACTGTTTTGTAGACACATTGGTCTTCTCCACTGCTGCTAATGGGTTAGGTTGTGGAACTATTTTCTTGCTCGGACACACCTTGGGCATGTGTCCTAAAGTTCCACACGTCCAACAATAAGGACGCCTGTCCTCCACAACTATCGGCATCATTTTATCACGACCTTAAAGAATGTTGGGAATGTCCTGAAAACTTTGCCTTGTCAGAGTTATAAAACAAAGCCGCCAGTGGCAATTCTTGCTTTGAGACTTCCTCAACTGGTCCATATTGGGCGAAAAAGGCCCGTACTCTATCTTTGGTAGTGTCGATGAAGACTCCATGAACCTTTATTTTCATTCGTCTAGTTCCCATATATTCAGTCTGTAAATGGACCGACTTCGTTGTCAAGGTGCTTCCAGCCAACCTTTTAGCTTCTTCTTCTGTTGCCAGAAGAATGTACCATAATGCGTTGGACCTTCTTTCAAGAATTTTTTGTCCAATCTGCAGGCTTTTCAGGGCCTTTTCCATTGTTTCCCTGCTGACGCCAATAAGCTTTCAAGTTCCTACATCGGTGGTCAACAGGGAAATGGTTCTAGTCTTAACAGTATCTTTTGCTTCTTGAATAGTTAACAACTCATTGCAATTAACATATCGTATTTACTCCTCAGACTATTATAGTCATTTTTGGTCCTCTTTTCAGACCAGGCCGTATTTTTCCGGCATGACTGTATTTGGCTCTTTCATTGTTTGTACCTCCAAATCGTCGGCCATGACGGCGAGGACAAAATTTTTTTTTTTTTTAAATAAACTGAATAAAGTCTTGCGACTTAGAAGTCGCGGAAAGGTAACAAAAGTAAATGTCAGAAAACAAAAGAAAATGTACAAAATAAATTTTAAATTTCAAACTTGGCGAAACAAAATAAAACAACAAAAAAGAAAGAAATTTAAAAGTTTACACAAACCAAAAATAAACGCAAATATATATTAAATGAAAAAGGAAAAATCAAAGTAATAAACTGAAAGTCAAAAACCAATTTTAAAGCTTTCACAAAAGAAAGAAAAAACGAAAATAAAAGGCTTAACTGAACAATAATCAAAAGTTCCACGCTGGACAAATGTACAACTCGTCAAAATTCAATAAATCAAAAAGACTGCATGGGGACTGTCTCCTCCTACAAAAGTATTATCAATATTTATTTGCATATAATATATACAAAATGTGGCACAAGGCCGAAAGGGGGGATTGGGGAAGGACAGTCATCATCTGTCTTAAATTAAAACTTAGCTAGTCACAAACATTGAGCCACACATACCAACAATAGTCCTAGCACCAAAACAACACATTCTTCCATACTTTTCTTACTACATCCACCATAATTCCTCAAATTCTCTATGAAATTCTAACTAGTCCCCGTATGTACATTTCAAAGTCTGTGGGGGGAGCGAAATAACAATTACAAAAGTATTATCATCCGCCTATATAATTGCCCAGGACTATTTATCATGAATGGATCAGCTCATTCACAATAGTAAGGAGGGCAAATGGATCTTACCACAACAATAACTATTGGCTTTCTTTGCTTGCCCATGTGTAAATTTCCTTATCATTACAACTCATGTCAGTTCCGATTTGCAGTTTCTTCTGAATAACCCAAGTAATGACGGTCTCCTAGTTTCCAATTATGGCTAACTAGTCTGTTGCCGATTCCCTCTTCAACACAAACAAAACCAACCAGTGATTTATATTGCAACTATGCTGAGAAGACCCCGATAAAGATTTCTGACAGACAGTGCATAATCTAGCAATATCAGTAGTTGAACAAGAACAGTATAATTAAAGCCTTGGTCATGACGACTAGTGATTTTGTGCTAGCATAGCTGTAGAGTTAGTGGCCATGGCAGAACTGCCCAACAAACAGAGTTGACAAAATTTGCAATAAGCAATAACAAGAAAGAGAAAAGGGTGAAATAATTAAAAAAAAAAGAAAAAATCTCCCAACAGATGAAGAAGAGACTTGAATCAAGAGAAATGTGGTTCTACAGAAGGATTCTGAGAATATTTAAGTTTTGGAGAAAGTGGAAACAAAAAAGGACACTTATACTTATTATCAAAAAGAGGTAACTGGAATTTCTAGAGCATATAATGAGGAAAAAGAGCTCGGGAAATTTGACACAGAACATATTGAAGACAAGATGGACAGAGGAAAACAGCACATAACCTACCTGGTGAGTTTGTGAAATGGATGATGGAACAGGGTTCAGAATTAGATAACAAAAAAGCAAAATTTTTTAAGAGCTATAAAGGACAGAAAATTGTGGAGAGCCATGATTACCAATGTCCTGAAGAGATATAGAAGAAGAAGAATTAAACATTCTGGATAATTCTTAAATTAATATTTCTTGAAATACCACATCTTTCTCTTTATAATTTGAACATTCCATATCTGATGTCATTCATGCGTCCCATAAACAATTAGTGTCATTGGGCCATCATATATACTACAGGTGAGTTTAGTGTAAGATAGACTGATCTTCAGCCCATCTCTCTTCAGCATGATTTTGAAACCAAAGTAGTCTTTGTAGCGTGGTTTCAATACTAAACCTAAAGAACCTTGTCTACCTTATGTTTGTATTCATGTTTTCCCTCTGCAAGGCAAGATTGCACACTCTGCTCTGCTATGTAATCCAAAGGTGGAGGAAGATATATTGATGCCTTTGAAAAATGAACAAAAGAGATTGTATTATCCGCATAAATGGTTTGAAAGTTGTATTTTTTAAAAACTGTAGTGTTTATGCTAAATGATTTATTCAAGGACTTAAGGATAAAAGACATCACCAACTTTGTTGGCTAAAGAATAATGAACATAGAATGGAAACAATGGTATTAACAAAAAGTGACATCAACAAACAAACTTATCTCTTAAAAACTAATTACATTCTGATAATAATATCTGTTAATTTCTGGTTATTGCAAGACTTGCGGCAAAACCATTTACAGAAGAATAGTAATGCTTATTTCTGGTTATATATGCAATGTGATTGGCCCCGATCTGTCATCTCGTCTGCAGTCGCTCTCTCACAGACGCGATGTTGCATCGCTCTGCCTTTTCTACAAGTACTTCCACGGTAATTGCTCCGAGGAGTTGCTTTCGCCTGTCCCTAAGCCTCGTGAATTTAAGCATCCTACGAGGCTGGCATCCCGTTCCCACCCCTTCACCGTTGAAACTGTTAGATGTAGACGTCTTTTCTACTCCAATAGCTTCATGTCTCGCACATCTTGCCTATGGAACTCCCTTCCCTATTACTGTTTCCCTGACAAATACAATCTCCAATGGTTTAAGTGTAGCGTCAATCATCATCTCCAATTGCCTTGATCTATCCACTTCCCTTCTCCACTTCCTGACATCTTTTATTCCTATCTGCTCTCGCTCTATATCTTCCGTAACCCCCCTGCCTTGATCGACCCTTCGTCCTTCTCTTTCTCCACATCCCTTCCTTTACCACTCCTATCTGCTCTTCCTCCATCCCTTCTGTAACCCCATGCATGATAGTGGCCACCGGCCTTGCTTGGGGTGATACGCTTAAAAAAAAAAAAAAAAATAACATTTAAATAATTCGTATTCAAAGGTCAAGATGAAAAATGCTATTCAAGTACTAAAATATTCTCAGAGTCTCTATGTATATTTCTTTAAAAAAGTGTCTGTGAAATAATATATTTTCTCTTTATATAAGTAAAATTCAAAGCTCCACAAAAACTACACTATTTAATATTTCTGGTTATCATGAGCTATTTTATTGTTATGGAGGATTATGATTGTTGTTAAGTATTTAAATGAATTGTAGTTTAATTTTGGATTTGAATTTAGGGCCAGATTAACATTTAAGATTGAAAATAAGAATTATAAATTTCAATTTAAAAACAATAAAATATCTTGCGATAACCAGAAATATTAAACCTAAACTTGTACTTGAAGATTGCAAATACCATGAAACTGAGTTGTGCATTCGATGTAAGGTATTCCTCAGTAAAGACAAAAGTCCATGTAAATATATGTCTGCAAATTCTTCTTTTTGAGGTATTAAGTTTAAAGAAAGTTTACAATAGATGGCACTGTGTTTTTCATGAAGACTAGGTTACATTTGTCATTCATGTACATTTGTGGCTAGTCTGTGTTTAACATTTAACAGTGAGTTAACTGAGAAGTGTTCCATTTGACAAAAGCAGGATATTCATATCATGAGTAGGCAGATATGATTTTTGCATATGGCTGTGCAAATTGTAATAGATGCGATGCTGCATGGCTGTATCAGATTGTGTTTCCAGACAAAAGAGAGCCGAGTCATCCAAATTTTGCTGCTGTTTATTGTTGCATTACTGAGACATGATCCACCCCACCAAAAGCTATGGATCAAGAAAGACTGAAATCTGCTCATACACCTGACGATGAAGAACACATTATACAGGCTGTCAGAAATGATCCAGATATCAGCACACATCAAGTGGCCCTAGTATGTTTTACATCTCATAGTACTGCATGGAGGGAACTTTAAGAGCAACTCCTGTTATAATTTGCAATGTTTGTAGGGTCCGATCACTCACCACAGGAGAACTTTGCCGATGGTTTATTGCACAAACTTCAAGTTCATTTTTTCTCTCTTTAGTCTTGTTTGGGTATGAGGAAACATTTGGAAGAGATAGTATAAAAAATTTACACAACCAACATTTGTGGGCGGATCGGAATCTCCATGGTACAGTACAGGCTAGGCACCAGCATCAGTTTCTGAGTAATGTGTGGGCTGGAATTGTAGCTGACTGTCTGGTAAGTCCATATGTTCTACCATCATGTCTTACAGGAGCCGTCTAAAGGAACTTTATTTCGAACACACTTTCATCTACCATGAAAAATGGATAGGTAAAGGCAGGCTGATTCCATGGTCTGCACATTCCGATGACCTCAATCCCTTGTTTTTTTTTATCTGTGGGGCCACCTAAAACAATTGGCTTATGCAGCAGACATTAATAATGCAGATATGTTTCATCAATGTGTCATGGGGTCCTGCAAAACCATTGTGGGAATATTTGAAAGTGTCCACCAATGATCCAACAAGTCCATGTGTGTGTAGAAGCAAGCGGAGGACATTTTGAACATTTGTTATAAGTCGCTGTGTTGAGGTACAATGATGGCCTTTTGGACATATGTTTATATGAACATTTTACCTTGTTTTGGTGTCAGGAACCAACCCCCAAAATTTGTAAAAGTATTTTTGGATTGTATCTTTGATTGTTCAATTAACAGCATCTACTGTAAACTTTAAACTTAATAACTCAAAAACAAAGGATTTGCGGACATATGTTTATATTGACTTTTGCCATTGGTGTGAGGAACCTGCCCTCAAAGTTTATAAAATTATTTTGCATATACCCTGTATATTCCTGCAATAGCATTTACAAAACTCACAGTCATGGTCAGTCATTTGAACTCTATCATTTTGGTATTGAGCACTTTTCTCTTGGTGTGTTATTTTAGTATAATCTTTTGGGATCTATTTTTGTGTTATACACACACACACACACATATATATATATATATATATATATATATATATATATATATATATATATATATATATATATATATATATGAGATAATGATAAATACATTTTCATATATCAAGAACAGAATTGGGGGAAATGTATGAGAAAGTGAGAAAACCTTTCCTGTGATGCATTTCACAGTTTAGGACTTCATTGGACTAAATTTGTTATGTTGATGTGATTACACAATTAAAAGCAAAGAGAAGAAAATGTCAAACATGATCATTCTTGTCTTCTTGGTATTCGATCTTAAAGGCTTGTCTAATCTGAAATAAAATTTCAGTAATGTTAGACAACAGTTTCACATGATGACCAGTATTACTAAGTGAAAAATGATATGAAAGATCATTCACAGAATATCAGAAATAAATGAACCAATATATGTGCAATAAAATGCATTTCAATACTGCTCAGTAGTTCTCAGTAGATGCTTCCATATGATACTTATTTTTATGCTTGGCTTCCTGCTTGTATTATTCAACCATAGTATATAGGCTGACTCTTTTAATGCATATATTTCTCCACACTTTTCTCTATCAATCTTTTAACAATATCTTCTTGTTAGAAATGCATTGTGTTTCTCTATTTGTTCTCACATATATGTGCATTCTTTTATATATATGTCTTTTTTACATTTGCTAACAAGTAATTCATATATATAAAAGAATGCATCCATTTATCATTACTTTTGTCAAAATATCTATGTTGCTGTTGTATTTTTTCACAAAAGTAATGATAAATGGATCATTCGAGAATTTTCATGGATTTTGCAACATCACAAGAAGCAGGTACTCCAGACCAAAAGAAAAAGAATATTACTGTAATATGTAACCTTCCTCAATATATATGTGTGCGTACATATGTTCTGGTGTATACATTTATAGAGTCTACAAGTAATATGTTTGTAAATATACAATCTCATTTCAGTACGTGACCACACTCAGACATAGTCAATGTTACTGTGAAAAAAAATTTAAAAACATATCTTTTAATTCTTTAAAAAAAGAGGATTTATTTCACCAAAACTGAAAATTGGACATGTACAGAAGCGTTTGTATCCTTTAAGTTATTACCTTGTAGTACCTTTTATTGCAGTGATTACTTCAATCAAATAAGTTACCTTCCTCAGTATATGTGTGTGTATATATGTTCTGGTATATATATTCAAAGAGTCTACAAGTAATGTGCTTGTAAATATACAATGTCATTTCAGTTTGAGACCACCGCCAAACATAGTCATTGTTATTGTGAAGAAAAATTTTTAAAAAGGTATATCTTTTAATTATTTAAAAAAAGAAAATTGAAAATCTGACATGTACAATAGCATGTGTATCCTTTAAGTTATTACTTTGTAGTACCTCTTTAGCAGTGATTACTTTGATCAAAAAAAATCTAGCTGTTGAGGATTTTTACCTACTTTTCACTAAACTCAGCCAGGTGAAAAAGGAACATTTGTCATGAACCACTAGCTGCAGGTCTAACCACAACATTGCTATTGGAATGGAATCTGGACTTTGATTAGACTAATCCAGAGTACAAATCTTGGTAGTTTTACTGGTATGCTTAGAGTCATTGTCTTGTTAGAGAACCTATTTGTATGGCCAAGTTTCAACTTCCTGACTGATGGCAGGAGATTCTGACCTAGAATCAGTTGATAGAGATGTGAATTCATGTTTCCTTGGGTAATATTCAGACGCAGAAAAGCAACCCCAGATCATAACATTTCTACTACCATGCTTTACTGTTGAACCCAATGCTCACCATGGGTTAGGAGATGTTAAAAAAAACATCTGGATCTGCCTCAAACATTGTCAGATTTTCCTGTGATGTGATCAGCCTGGTGCACTTTTGATCAGGTATCAGAAGATGTGGCACTCATTACACAGAAACTTTTGCCATGTCAAGTTCATTGTGCAGAATATCTCAACTCCTTTACAGGATATGCAGGATGTTCAGACCTTGAGTTTTCTCCAAGACTCTCTATTCCTCTCTTAAATTCAACTGTCCATATTTGCACTGTTGATAAAGCTGAAGCCTCAACCACTAATGCAGAAACCATGTCAGCATGGATGTCCTTCAGGTTAGCCCCTTAGTACATTCATGCTGACATTTTCTGTAGGTACTTGATAACACCACAATGCCAAATATTATGCATTTTCAAGAGAAGTCACTACTAGTTACATTTGAAGTTTTCTTTGAACAGTCAGATGTCAGTTTACTTGGAAAGAAACAATGCAGTTATTAATAAGAAGAGTTGAAACCAATGTATGCAATTTGGCATTGCTGATCTGTGAGGTTACACCTTAGCATTAGAGATGCTTAGCTGGTTTTACCTCTGTTTTAGTCAATGTTGCCAACCCAATTTACTAAGGATGTCTCATTTGATTGGTCAGCTTAATTTGAATATTTAAACACCCAAATATGTTTCAGATGAATTTATTACCTACTTGATTTCACTAATACAGAATTGACATACTTTTACACATATCAGATTTCTAGTTTTAGGGAAATAAATCCCTTTTTTGTTAAAAAAATTAAAATACGTTCATTACTTGGAATGTCTACTTTACAAATTGCTGTTTGGAAGCACTTTTTTCTGCAGGTACTTGATAGCACAACAATGCCAATTTTTTCCCATTTTCCAGAGAAGTCACTACTAGTTACATTTGAAGTCTTCTTTGAAAGGTCAGATATCAATTTACATGGAAAGAAACAATGCAGCTATTAATAAGAAGAGCTGAAATTAATGTATGCAAAATTTCACAGCTTTAGCAACAATCTTCATAGTCAACCTATGAACTTTTCAACTCACTCTCATACATTTACTCCAGATGATCCCTCAGATCTGATATTATCTTGAGGTGATGTGTGAGTTGACCTTTATCTGATGTATTATTTTTCTAGTGTTTCTTGGCCATAGTTTTGATGGGTACCCACTATTAGGTAGAGTGTCATTCATGTTGATGGATGAAGCTGCAATCCTTTTTATATGATCTTATAGCTCTCCTCTAGTCTGGCAAAATGTCATTAGAGATGCTTAGCTGGTTTTCCTACTCTTTTAATCAATGTTGCAAACCAATTTACTAAACTGACAGCTTAAATTGAATTCTAAGGACACACCTATATATATATATGTGTAAGTATGCGGAAACATTTAAAAAGATATATGTAGGTATTAATACATGAAATTACCCATGTATATCGGTACATGTGTACCTGTATGAGTGACTGCACATGTAAAAGAACGTATGTATATAAAATTTACATGGATGTGTTTGCAATATATGATAGAGCAAGATCTCTAATATTACCTTCAAATATCACTCCATATTAACTTAAAACTAAATTTTAAGTAAGAGAAATTACCAATCTAAAAATAGTCGCTAATTAAACTCATGAATAAAATTCAAACTGATAGAGATATCACCTTAATAATCAATTACAACTAGAAGTAAACTTATATTTGAAAATAAAATTTTAGTGTTTTAAATGTAAATTCTGTGAATATTTTTCTAATCTACTATTTCATATTAAATCCCCAAAATTTTTGTAATAAAGTTTTAAAAAAAACTTTAACAAACATATAATTAAATTCCTTATACTGTTTAAACATTCAAACTTATATCAAACATTATAATATTTATGAACTCTCAAAGTAAAGCAAAACAACAGCGTCCATTCCAAAGAAAGTTAATGACACTTTGTCACAACTTCTTTCTCTCTTTCTCTTTATGCCTTTTTGTCATATCCCCATCCCATATCAATATATAACTTCCGTTAAGTTAACCGATTTAATGTGTCAATGTCTGGATTTCCTCTAAAAATTTAAATTTGAAAGAATAGAAATGTTACATCTAACTCAATCATGTCTCTCTCCCCCCTTCACTTCCTCACTTCGTTAATTTACATATACTTATTACTGCCCGTCATAAATGTGTAAATTTCTTTTCCTTTTTTGTTTCAACCTTTGGAAATAAAATCTGATGATGCTTATTATATACTTGGTGTGCTTCTGTAGTTGAAGAGGCAAAAATAAGAACAAAATTCTGCTGTCAAAAGCCACAAAATCTGTATGTCACAAAATGTCCTTCACATTGGAGTGAACAAGAAGAAAGTCAGTGATTGGTTGAATTAGAATAGAAAATATGCATTGCCTTTTTTATAAAAAGCATGAAGTCAAGCAAGCTGGCCTTTTTTGCCAGCAAATAACCAATGCTTGTTTTAATGAAGTAAGTCACAGTTTTGTTCACCACTGCTCTCTTCCAGAAACTGCAACTAAGGTCTGTTCAGAATAGCTGCAGCAAGCTTTGGGTGTTGGACAAATATATGTATGCTTGAGCAGGTGTCTGCAACAGGGAGTGGTCAGCCATCCTAGCAGATAGGTGTTCTAAAAAATGAGTAGCTAGACATCATATATATATATATATATATATATATATATATATATATATATATATATATAATAATTATTTAAAAGAAAAATGATTCCTTCGCTACATAAGAGTTCTCTTGTTTCAAAAACAAGAGCCAAAAACTTCAACATAATTATTAAAATTAAATTGAATTAAAGTATCAAGCTCTTTTTCATTCTCAAGTGAAAATTTAGGAATAACTAATCTTGAAATTTTAAATATATTTGCACACACACACACACACACACACACACACACACACACACACACATATATATATATATATATATATATATATATATATATATATATATATATATATATATGTGTGTATAAATAAAAAGAAAGAACAGTAAGATATATAAGCCAGTGTTCTTACTGATATTTTTATTTTTACAAAACAGTGCTCAATGTAAATTTACAGAACATAAATATTATAAATTAACTGATTTAAAATATGGTTTCTTTGCTTTTTTTAGCAGAAAAACCATATTTTAAATCAGTTAATTTATAATATAATATATATATATATATATATATATATATATATATATATATATATATAAATGTTATTGCTGTCTTTGACTAAAAGTTCTATGCTCTGTATCTGTAATGTCTACAAATTTTGCTTTTTACATATATATATATATATATATATATATATATATACGAAAATAGTGAGAGGCAGATAGTTCAACATATGATTGAAATTCTTATCTCAAAGGTGAAAATCAATTTTTCAGCCATGCTTGGTGTTTACTGTTTGAATAAGGCAATCATGGCACACAAATGACAATGCAACACTTGAAAAAGATGGACATGTGATTGAGTACAGAGAAGCATTTTCAAGGTCATTAGTCATTAGATACTTCCAATGTTAGCTTGGTACTTTGTCATGAGTGAAGAAGTGTGCAGAAGACTGAGTCCTCAGGTAAATGGATATAAAGACGCACTGATCATCATAAAGAAGAGGAAGCTGAGATCGACTGGTCACATGACCAGATTGCAAGTCCTCTCTAAGACCAATAAGACGAGGGCACCAAAGAAAGAGATAATTGGACAACACTGTCGAAAGGACTGATGAAAGTTTTGCCCAGACTCAGGCACTGGTCAATGACGAGATCAAGTGGAAGTTTCTTTGTTGAGCAAGCCACCATTTAGCACCCCTAGAACACTGGTAGGTTATTGAAAAGGAAGGAAGGAAGGAAGGAAGGAAGGAAGGAAGGAAGGAAGGAAGGAAGGAAGGAAGGGATTAGTATGAAAGCAGTGCATACATGTTGTATAATGGATATTGGCAAGGAGAGAGAAATTGGCAAAGCTACTTCAAATTCTGGGCTAATCTGCTGCATTCACTTTCACACTAATGCTCTTGGGAAAGGCATGAATCCATCTTTTCTCCTTACAGCTTTGTTTTACATGGCAGATTATAGTGGGCTGTCTAGGCTTGATTAGCAAACAGAATAAGAGAAGTAAAAATCTAAATCCAAAATTAGGGAGAAAGCAATGGGAAACCACTACTCTATCTTTTGCCTGAAGGAATGCCAATTCTTACATAATAGATAAAAGAAATCTGTTTTTTTTATTCATGTTGTCTACAGATTATCAATCCTTTGCTGGTTATTTAAGACCAGAAAATATTTTTAGATTTTAAGAATTTTTTTGTGGGGGAGATAATATTTTCTAACCTGACTAAACTCTGAATTTTTTATTTACTATTGGATTATTTTTATTTTCTCAACAGAAGTAGATAGATTCAGCCTCCTCCCTAGTCTTTTGAGCAGGAGTAGAAGTTTATCCCCTGTTTCGTATATAAGATAGGGTTTCCAGTTTCTTCTAAAGTCTACAACTATATACTTCTAACATCACCACCTAAATCTCTGAACTTTTATTTACTATTAAATTACTTTTTCTTTTCTCAATAGAAGTAGATAGGTTTGCCTATCGTCCGGTTCATACTTCTCCCCATCTTTTTTTTTAATAAGAGGTTTTTCTCTTGTTTTTGTTTACAGTTCCTTCTAAAGCCTTTTCCTTATGTAACCCTCTATCTCTTGGCCTTTGTATAGGGTGAATATCACTGAAAAAAAATTATGATTTAGTGATAAATGTATTACTAATGAACCCATAGCTGGTGGGCAAAGTGGTGGATTCATACCTTTCCCAAATGCAAGTGAATATTATGAATGCAATGGGAACTAACGCTCAGCTCTCTGATTAACAATTCAGAGACATTTTCCAAGCTTACATCACCTGGTATTCCCAAGCGGTCACCTATTTAGGTGTTTAAGTTTGAGTTGTCTAACTTTGTATCATGCTGATACATGTTTGTGCCCCTTGTTTTGTATTATATGAAGTAGATGACTTTTGCAATAAATATAGTGCTTCACTGCCTTGTGTTTCTATCTCTATATTGTTATGAATGAATCATATTAACATTGGTAGCAAGAGCTATCATTTTTTATGTGACCGAAATAATTGTCTAACTTACATTGAAACACGTTTGAAAGAAAAATGTCTTCTCTTAACAAACAGCCACCCCTATTGCAAGATGAGGATTTGTAGGCAGAATAGAAGTAGGATATACAAATATGGTCTTTATACACAGACTTGAAAAGAAAATCAAGGCATAGCAGTATATTTATTGTTACCTCCGAGCAGACAGAAATGTGTTGAACATTTATTCTTAATGGATATGGTTTAAAAAATGTTAAAGACAAACTGGACAAGATTTATTTACACAATGGAAACACATTGGCAAACATGGTGTTTAAAGATGCTTATTCTTGAAGAAGAGTTGCTGGAACTAATATAAACGACTTTTTGATCTGTTATGATTATCTGGATGTGTCAAAGGTAGCAAAGTGAGTTCCACATGATCTGTTTAGCAGAGAACTGCAAATAGTGTATCAATTATTTTGTATTACTGTATTTCCATCAGCTTCAAGTGCCTTTTCTGGACAGTTATCACTACAGATGAGAAGTGGATTCTTTAGTAAAATGTTAAGAAGAGGTGTTTAGGTTTGAGTTGTCTAACTTTGTATCCTTCTTATGCACGGTTGTGTCCCTTTTTTAAAAAGCAATTTAGTTTTAGTTTTGAATAAATATGGTGTTCAGATTAACATGTTTCCTACTCCTCTACATTGTTATCTGTGAACCATACTAACATTGGTAGCTAGATCTGTCTTCTTTTGTGTGACAGAAATACTTCTTGTTCAACTAATGTTGAAGCACGTTTGAAAGAAATATGGCTTCTCTTATGAAACTGCCACCTATTTTGCAAGGTGGGAGAGCTTGTATACAGAATGGAGACAGGATATACAGATATGGTCTTTATAGGAAAAAAATTTATCATTGCCTCTGAAAATACGACATTTAACCATAATGGATATTGGCCGAGAAGACGGTTTAAATATTATTACAGACAAACTAGACAAGATTTATTTATGCGACAAGAACACAATGGCATACATGGCTTTCAAAGATTTTTACTCTTTCAGAAGAGTGGCTGGAACTAATATAAATGACTTTTTGGTACATTATGAGTTTCTGTATGAGAAATTACAAAAATTTGGAATCGCCTTGCTGGAAGTTTTCAGGCCTTTTTTCTATTAAATGCAGCAAACATAACTAAGGAGGAGGAAAAGATAGTGAGAGCCTCTTGTGGAAATATAATATATGCAGCTATGAAAGATATGTTAAAAAGAGTCTTTCACTGACATTTCATTATCCAAATACGACATTGTTCTGTCTATTAAAGAGGAAATGGAAATGGTGAATTTAATTGATATAGTAATAACAGAGGACAAAAACTTATCAAAGGAGTTATCATGGAAATAAGTCAAATCCTACAGATAAACAATGCAACATTATTCTGTCTATTAAAGAGGAAATGGAAATGGTGAATTTAATTGATATAGTAATAACAGAGGACAAAATCTTATCAAAGGAGTTATCATGGAAATAAGTCAAATCCTACAGATAAACAATGTAAGATTATGTGGTGTTTCAAATGTAACCCCACAAAGCATTTTGTTAGAGATTCTTCTCATTCTAAGAATGTCAATACTGTCATTGAATCAGATCAGGTAAATATGACCTTATTTAATGTTGATAAACCTTATTGGACATTGATAAATGATGCCACAGTTTCAGACTCTAATGTAAAAATATCTAATCTTGTGAAAGAGACACTTGCTATAGCAGCATTAGACTCTTCATACTCAAACACAGTTGATTGAGAAATTTGGTTCAATGTATTTTTTGATACATTAAGTGATCAAGTTAAAAATCTAGTGAGAATTTCTAAGTCTAACAGGAATTTATTCTTTTGGAGATGGAATGGAGGTAAAAGCCAGTAAAGCAGTTAAATTTCCTGTGGCTATAGGCAGTATAAATGGTGTCTGCATAACAGTCTTCCCTTGACTAACATGTTTTTGGAGTTAACGTTGTATGCTTTAGATAAATGCCCTAAAGTGGAGAAAAAATGGAAGGTTGAGAAATTACATAGGCAATTTGCACATGCATTGAATGAGAAACTTATATCTTTGGTTAAAAGTAGTAGAATTTTTCATAATGAGTTTCTAGATCTAGTCAGGGATGTCTGTGATTCTTATTCGGTTTGCCAGAAGTTTAGAAGTCCCTCCCTTTGACCAATGGTAGCATTGCCTTTTGGAAACAAGTTCAATGACACAGTATGTCTGGATTTGAAGGAGCATGGACATAATAAATATTGGATTCTACGCCTAATTCACACAGCCACTAGCTACTCTGCTGCCAGAAAATTTAAAACCAAAAAGTGAAAAAAAATATTTGCAATATATTTTTAATATGGATATCTTATTTTGGAGTCCCCAAGCAGTTTCTGGGTGACAACAGGAGAGAGTTTAATAATGAAAGCTACTGACAGATGAATGAAAATATAAACGTGGAAACCTTCTGTGGAAAGTCCATTTAGTAATGGTACTGTGGAATGCTACAATCTGATAGTGGCTGAAGCAATGAAAAAAACATTAGAAGATGAGAAATATTGAGTCAGAAATAGTTCTGGCTTAGACTGTTAGTGCCAGAATCTCACTTCAGAACCACTCAGGATATAGTCCTAATGAGCTTGTATTTAGTTTCAATGTAAGCATGCCTTCAATTTTGACTGATAAGTTACCTGCACTGGAGTCTGCAACAACCAGTGACATGGTTAGAGTAAATTTAAATGCTCTATATGCAGCAAAGTAAAGCTTTATGGAGGCTGAAGTAAGTGAAAAAAATTGGAGAGTATTGTGATTCAACGTGAGGACTTCTGTGGATGAAGATTTTTGATTGGTGAAAATGTTTATTATAGAAGACAAAACTACAAAGGATGGTGTGGTTCTGCCAAAGTATTCGGCAAGGAAGGTCAGTGAATATCGATCAGACATGGAGGAACATTTTACAGGACACATCCATGTCACTTGATGAAAGGAAATAACGAGAAACAACAAAATGAATTGGGAATCACAAAAATAAAACATATGAAAATTCATCAGATGAGATGAATGAAGTACTGCATGAGAAAGATGAAGAACAATATAATAGTAAAAGACTTAATGGTAATATTGGAGAAAAAATCGATAATCGAAAAAATCTGCTTGCAGAAGGAATGATCGCATTTCAACCAAATCTTACACCCTTTTAGAGTCTACCATTAGAAGTGTTGTCCAGAAGTTTCATGACCACGGACCCCTAAACAGTGCAAAAAATTGATAAAACCCTAAAACCGATACGCCCAGGTTGCGCCTGAACCGCATGTCGGTTTTTACTGAAAACCAGCCGGATTTATGAGGAGGCCATTGGGAGTCACCATGTGAAGTTTCAACTCTGAGCGCCCCCCAAACAGAGTACAAATCGACAATTGGTCAACCCTTAAAAATGTTTTCCGGTTGGGTATTTCCTAAATGCAGATTAATTTACGGTCATGCTATGCACGGGAAGAAACAGGTCAGTGCGTGCAGTGGAAGAAAACATTTGACCTCAAATTCTGGAATGGGTGCAGGGCCATTGAAATTCGGCTTTTTTATCCATGCTACCATGTCTGACTTTGAACCACAAACGACATATTCGACTTTGTCAATACTTTTGCTTTAATTGTCGCATCTTACCAAAATAAGCATTTCCTTTATTCGCTTCTTTACTGAAAAAAAACCGCACATACATGCTGAGTGAAAATGATTCCACCCTCAGCAGTCCATTTTCCAATTCTTTAAACCTTTTCCCCTAGCCCTGGCCGCATCCCAGACCAGATGAGGAGTTTTTGCGCTAAAACAGCAGGGCTTCCTCCCAATCCATTTCAAAGCTAATTCCAGCAAACTGTTAGCGGCTTTTCGTTGTCGCACAAACCAAATGAGCAAACACTTCATTGCAGCTCCTTGCATTCTCATCGCCGGCATCACGTGCATTCGAGCCAAGCTGCATATGCAGCAGGCAGCTTGACCCCGTTTACGGCCAAGCCTTGCACTTGCCAAATCATGCATGTGTGCATGAATACGCGCTAGAATCTTCCATTTTGCGTGAGCTCATTCATTGGTCTAAGTCATGGCCATTGTCCAGGCTACACCAATCAATGACAAGTCACACTCCCTTTAAATACCTTCAGTGTGGCTGCATCCGCACTAACATCTTGATTTGATTGCCATTAACACATCTGTCCTTGGATTAATTGACAGCTTCCTGCTACTGCAAGTTACCTATTTGCTTAAACGTTTGCATTACCCATTTTATCTCCGCATGCTGCCTCTACTGCGCAGCCCAGTCCATCTTAGTGTTCCATACCTATTTCTACCTTTTCATAGTTCAGTTTTGCTATGAGACAGTTAACTGCTGTCGCAAGTCACTTATTTACACAATTGTTTGCCCAACCTATTTTACCTCCATATTACAGTTTTCACTGTAAGTTGAAGTGTACTGCCTTTACTACGTGGCCCAGTACACCTCAGTACTTCACTGCCTATTTGCTTAAATGTTTGCATTACCCATTTTATCTCCGAGTGCTGCCTTTACTGTGCAGCACAGTCCAACTTAGCATTCCATACCTATTTCTACCTTTTCGTAGTTCAGTTTTGCTATTAGACAGTTAACTGCTGTCGCAAGTTACTTCTCTTCTGCCTTTACTACACAGCCCAGTACACCTCAGTGTTTCACTACTTTTAACCTTCAATGCTTCAACGTTTTGGTTGTGTAACCTCTTCCTACAGTGACGTTTTCATGCTGCCAGAAAGCATGGCCCATAGCTAGGAGAAGCTTTTTCCATACTGCTCCACTGCATTTTTAGTTTTCGTATACAACGAGGTTGCACCACTTCAGCTTTGGCATTAAGTTCTATTCGCATAGGCCACTGCGGAGGAGCACATAATAACTCTGGTTACAAATGATCATATAGCGTCTACTTCAACCTCTGCCGTGCATTCTTCTGCATGCAAAAACACCCAGGCAAGGCAACCTTAGCAGGCGTTCTAAAAAAGCCTCACCAGCTAAGGGAAAACAGGAGCAGGATTCCATTGAGTGCACCTCCTTGGGGGAGAAGCGGCTCGTGTCTACTTCAACCTCTGCTTTGCACTCTTCTGAGTGCTGTGGTGATGACTGACCCGGCAGCTTTGCTAAGCGTGCCAAACCACCATGTCGAGGCAACCTTAGCAGGCATTCTAAAACAGCCTCACCAGCTAAGGGGAAACAGGAGCAGGATTCCATTGAGTGCACCTCCTTGGTGTCTACTTCAACCTCTGCTTTGCACTCTTCTGAGTGCCGTGGTGATGACTGACCCGACAGCTTTGCTAAGCGTGCCAAAACACCATGGCGAGGCAACCTTAGCTGGTGTTCTAAAAGAGCCTTTGTGGCAAAGAGAAAGCAGGAGGAGGAAACCAAGGTAGAGGCCTCTTTGAGGCTTTCCAGTCAATCTCAATGGAGGCAGTATGTTTTGTCACATGAAATGCTTGGTGAGCGAAACTACCGTTTGTACTGCAAATCAGTTTACACATATTCGTTGAAAAGTAAGAGGAAACTACCTAAACGTACGATTTTTGATTCAAGCGCGGGCAACGCTGGGCCATGCTGCTAGTATATATATATATATATATATATATATATATATATATATATATATATATATATACTAGCAACATATATATATATGTACAAAGATTTTATACCACAGAATTCATGTTTTTAAAAATGATGGAGTGCATTCTTTTAAAGGAACCCTTTTTATCCAACACTTCTTCAGAAAGATTCACTGGAACAACAATAATCAAAACAGTGAAAATGAAAAAGGTGAACATGGGAAGTAAATAACGTGAGACAGAGAATGAAGAAAGTTCTCCTGCACAAAGTGGGTTGATGAAGCTTAATATAAACTGCTTCACCATTTTTAGTTTCACTGTTTTGATTATTGTTGTTCCACTGAATCTTTCTGAAGACAAAAATTATTCTTTTAAAGGAATGCGCTCCATCATTTTTTAAACTATATATATATATATATATATATATACATACATACATACATACATACATATATATATATATATATATGTATATATATATATATATATATACATACATATATATATATATATATATATATGGAGAGAGAGAGAGAGAGAGAGATGCTCCTAAATTACAGTAGATTATTGATCAAAAACTAGTACCAAAAACTAAGAATAAATAAAACTTATTCTTTAGACAAGACTTTAAACACCAGATTACATTAATAGACGCAGCAACTCACTCAATAGCCAATAAGAAAAAGCATATCTGATTCATAATTAATGAATATTTATGATAAATTTTAATTTATCTTAAATAATCCAATGAAGATAATCTCAGCCGGATGAGAAATTCAGACTAATCTGCAGCTGTCATTATTTGGGAAGAAAGTTGTATTAAAAGGTATCATTAATCAAAAGCCCCTTCAAATAGAGGTTATAATCATCTGATGACTATTTGCTGTCACAATCATTTATTTATAAGCACATGCTTAAAGATACTGTGCTATTTGATTGGATAATATTTTTGCAGTTTAATTTCATGAGAAAAGAAGAGAAGAACCAAACTACACACTGGGCAGATGTATCTTGGAGCAAATCTGAGATAAAAAATCTTACTCATTTTTCTGGCATCTCTACTGATGTTCTGGTGTCTCATCCAAGACAGCTGACAATTTTCATTTCTCTTGGGAACAAGACACCAGCACTATCATCTGTTTGAAATTAAATAATTGAAATCAGAAGGCATATTTTCTTTATCAGGACTATTGAAACCACAGGTTGGTAGACATAAAACTGTACAGTGTAAAGACACAGGGATATCTACTAAAATATGTTTAATCTTTAAAGTTGTAAGAATTGTAAATAAAATAAGGTAATAGTATATGTTTTGCTATTTACTCTTATATATCATATATAATCATGTATAGTGTGACTCCTGAAACTTTTTGCATGAATTTTAACCCCTCCAGAAAAAAATTTAGATACTAGAGATGAGGGCTCATTAGAAGAGTTGCCATGAAAATATTTATAGAAAAGACAGAGAGAAGCCATATCCCAGCAGTGAGAAAGGGACTTAAGGCAAGATGCAATATCAGGACCAATAACATTGCAGATTCTTCTTTGGATTTCTTGAGAATCATCAGATATATAGCAGGGACACTAAACTAAATATGTCAGCAATATTTAATGCACAGCCAAATGGTAGATTTATAGACATACAAGAAAAATTGTCTGGCATAACTCAATGAACCAACTTTCCTATCAGGATACCTAGCAATTAATTCAATATAATCATGTCAGTGGAAAATATAAGACCAAGAAGTTGTAAAGAGTTGCTCTCCTGGAGATTAGCATCAGCCATGCTAATAGCAGGCAAAAATAGTTCTAAGATGTAAGTGGTTACCAATAGTAAAAGGGAATGAGAAGATATTAGTGAGAAGAAAGGAGATAAAAGAACAGGGTTCAGGAAGACAGATGGTGACTGTCATTGCATTTAAATTTTTGAAGATTGTAGGTGGCTGGGAAGTAAGAGTTCCTTTATGAGAAGTGTGAAAAAAGAAATTATTAAAATAGAATATACAGTTGCATGTAGCTATTTCAACAGTAAAATGATGAGACCTAGTTGCCATACTTTCCTGTCAGGATACCTAGCAATTGATTCAATATAATCATTCTACTTCATGTCAGTGGAAAACATAAGACCAAGAAGTTGTAGAGAGTTGCTCTCCTGGAGATTAGAATCAGCCATGCTGATGACAGGCAAAAATAGTTCTATACGATGACTAAAAGATTGTAGTTTCATTTTAGAGGCATTAAAATTTCTTTAGAGCCATTTCTTATCCCACTTAACAACTGATTAGAAGGTCATTTTTAAAGTCAGCTGCCAGTTTTGCTTTATCAAACCTATCAGAAATGAGTAAATAGTTGGGTCATTGGCATAAATATCGAGTTGGGGACTGATGACATCGGGAAGGTTGTTGATAAAAATGAGAAACAATACAGGTCCAAGGATAAAGCCCAGGGAGACCAACACATTAATGTAAAAGGATCTAGAAAAGTGGCCATTCAACACTACATTCGTTACACAATCTATTTAGAAAGATTGGATCAAATCCAATATTGGTCAGAGACACTATAACTCCTTCATCTTTTGAAGAATATCAGTAAACCAAAACTTGTCAATTGGCTTTTGAAATATCTAAAGCCACAGCCTGAGCTCCACTGTTCTTATATAAAGCTTGACACATTCAGCAATAACCGTTAGTTAATACATCGATGATTGAGCTAAAGAAAATGACAGAAGTAAGAAACTGGAAGATATGAGAAGTGTGAAAAAGAGACTATTAAAATAGAACATACAGTTGCATCTAGCTATTTCAACAGTAAAACAATAGTTGCTAAACTAGGACTAGAACTTTCTTAGGAGTAGACATAGCAGTTGATTCAATATAATCTATCCACTTCATGTCAGTAGGAAATGTGGGATCAAAAAGTTACAAAGAGTTACTCTTCTGGAGATTAGCATCAGCCATGCTGATGACAGGCAAAAATAGTTTCCTTTTATATCTGTATAAAGTCCAGTGGATTTTAACAGCATTAATGAAAAAAAAAAAAATACATTTTGGTATTTGGATCCAATATGGTTAATTATTACTCTTTCCTCAAAAATTTAAATCCACTTTCATTACATGCAGATGTGCCTTTCATTCGAACCTGAAGATGACTACATGGCAAGCAGATGTGTAAAAAGCTTTTCCACTTAGTCCTATTATCTCCATGTATACATGAATCTGTGTAGAATATGAATGGGTTGTTTTTTTTTATTTTCACAATATCTTATTGCTGGTCATAATTTCAGGAGCCTTAAGCAGGCAAGTTTTTAAGTGAGGTGTGGCTATATATATATATATTAAGTTTTTAAGTGAGGTGTGGCTATATATATATATATTAAGTTTTTAAGTGAGGTGTGGCTATATATATATATATATATTAAGTTTTTAAGTGAGGTGTGGCTATATATATATATATATATATATATATATATTAAGTTTTTAAGTGAGGTGGCGCTATATATATATATATTAAGTTTTTAAGTGAGGTGTGGCTATATATATATATATATTAAGTTTTTAAGTGAGGTGTGGCTATATATATATATATATTAAGTTTTTAAGTGAGGTGTGGCTATATATATATATTAAGTTTTTAAGTGAGGTGTGGCTATATATATATATTAAGTTTTTAAGTCAGGTGTGGCTATATATATATATATATTAAGTTTTTAAGTGAGGTGTGGCTATATATATATATATATATTAAGTTTTTAAGTGAGGTGTGGCTATATATATATATATTAAGTTTTTAAGTGAGGTGTGGCTATATATGAATCTGTGTACTCATCAACGGAGGTACATGATTAGAGGTGTGTGTGTATTTTGAAAAATTCAAATTTTTAATTTGGTTTGGAGACATGCAGACAGCATAGGAAAAGAAACTAGTAAAAATAGATAACTTTAAATAGAATTTGACACATTTTAATAGATTTGCAATATTTTAATTTTTTTCCATTTCCTTTAACTAAGTCAATTTCATATTCATTTTCCATATAAATAGAAATATTATCTACATATAAATTATTCATATATAGTGAAATACTGATATTTATATTGGTATGTTTGAACTATAGTTGAAGAAAATAAACATGTAGACTTAGATGACTAATGCATGATTACCATTTTCTGTAAAATGTAAAAAAAACAAACAGAACAGCTTCTGACAGATCTACTTTCTAAGATTTTATATATATATATATATATTCATGCAGGGTGTGATGACTGAATTGTCATCTAAATTATTCAAAAATCAAAATAACATTGAACTCTCATTTTAACAGATATATTTACCAAACTTACACAGAAGTATTAAAGATATTACAAAAAAATACTGAAGAGTAAATTTTATTCAATAAAATTGCCATTAGCTTCAACCACAGCCTCCAGATGATTTTGGAATCTCCTGCAACTCTTCTGGATGGTCTCCTTGTTTAAGTTGGTAAAGTTCTTGCCTTCAGTTCATCTTTGATGCTAAAAGGAGTTTTGTTGGTCTCTCGCTCAACTGCAAGCCACATATAATAAACAAGGGTGTTGCAGTCTGGGGAGTTGGTACATGCTACCATAATCCTAAACCTTCAGTTCATTTTTCGATGTCACAAATAGTTTTGTTGCTCTCTTGCACAACTGTGCTGCACACGTATTAATCAAGAGTTTGCAGTCTGGGGAGTTAGGTAGCCAGATGTAAAGGGTGATGTAAAGGGTGATGTGGTTGCAGAAATTGTCTGACATACATGACTGGGTTCTTCTGCTTGTATGGCATGGTGCAGAGTCCTGTTGTCAGACATAGTCTCTTCCAACAGCCACTCTCTTGACCAAGGCACTTGATATAGAGCTCTGTGTTAAGTCTGAGACCCTGTGGAAGATGAATGGAGGTATAACTTTGCCATCATTAGTGATCACTCCAAACATCTTTGTAATCACCATTAGACTCATCTAACTCTTTCCAAAGCATCTGAAATGTTTGTATTAGAGCTTCTGGCACAAATGCCAAGCAATACAACATACCATTTAACAAATTTCTGGCAGAGTGAAGTCTATCATGGTGCTCTTTTCTCACAGACAGATCCTACTATAGTGTGCAGTCAACAAAATTAAAACCAAATATATATATGACAAAGTGGAAAAGTTTTTGTGTGACATGTTTTGCCCTCTAGGATTCCATCAGACTAATTTTTTTATACACTATCGCAAGGTCATCCACAGTAAATTACACCCTAGCTCTTACAACATTTCACCATTGCTGGCAGCTTTTCTATTATCACAGTGTCAAATATCTAATAATAAAAGTGATGGAAACAAAAAGAAAAATAAGCCAAATGAAATCAGCTAAATTATATTGAAAAAACAAATTTAAATTTAAAATTCCCAGCATCCTTCATTCATGCATGTGTAGTCACACCAACATAACAAATTTAGTCTGATGAAGACCTAAACTTTTTCCACTTTGTCCTATATTTTTCCAATATTCAAATATCATATATCGTTATCTCATATATATATATATATATATATATATATATATATATATATATATATATATATATATGTATATTTGACTGAATAATCTAGACATATTGTGTCTACTTATTTAATCCTCTCGAGTTCACAGACCAATTTCTTAGTGAGTGTACAAAATTGATCAAGAAAAAAGCCATAATTATCCATATGATTTTTATTTTCTCAAGTAATTTCAATCTCATCCAAAATCATCTTCAGGGATGAATCTGCAAAAACAAAGAATTAGTGTAAGTTATTAATATGTGAGCATGAATGCGGTAAAATTTGAAGAATTTACCGCTATGTAATGGAGTTAATTTATGTAAATTCTTCTTACAAATTGTAATTACATGTTTTAAAATATTGTTTTTTAATTGTAGTTTTAATACCTTATTAAACTGTTATAAACATTTTAGAAATTTGTTGCTTTACTCCTAAGTGATATTATTCATTTTGGGCCATAAGTGTTTAATGCAAAGGGCTTCTAGAATTTGAAGTTTTTTTAATTTTCATGATGGAGTATAGTTGTAGCGCTATTTAATATTCCCCTCAGAGGATTAAAATAAAAATAAATAGACATAATATGTTTAGATTATTCAACCAAACTTACTTGAATGAAGATATATATATATATATATATATGAAGAAATATAGTTTTAATTTGTACCATATTTATGGGATAAAGTGCTCAGTATCAGAGATAAAGCATATGTAAATATAAATATAAAAGTGAACATTGAAGTCAACACTGATGGCCTGACGATTACGTCTGGCATGAAACAGCCTGTTGCCTCTGAGTGTTGACTTCAATGTTCACTTATATATATATATATATATATATATATATATATATATATATATATATATAGAGAGAGAGAGAGAGAGAGAGAGAGAGAGAGAGAGAGACAGACAGACAGACAGACAGACAGACAGAAAGAGATAATATTTTTTATCTATACAAAAGAGTTACATAACTGAAATTGTTCCCAGTTTTGTGGTAATATGTCCATTTTTCAAGGGGATAATCTGTATATTAAATATTTGCAGTTGTAATGAATATCCATTTTTTTTCCAATGTTCATATTTGCGGTTTTTTTAATTCCGCTATGAACATGCACATGTTCATGTTTTACATGTACTCACATATGTTCCTTCACGCACGTAATTGTTTTTCAATTATATATTTTGTAATTTTTATTTTTCATTGTTATTTTTATTTGTTTGTGTATCTTTGATTGTTTTAATATATCATGTTATATTATTGTTTAATTTATATTAGTTTCTGTTGTATTTATCATATTATGTTATATTAGTATGTAAGTTGCAAAGTAAATATTCATTAAAATGTCTGCATTTACTCATTAATTTATTTCTCTTATTTATTATTAAATAAATTTTTTCTTCAAAAACAGTCTACATTTTCTATTAATATTATATGGTGTTATGTTTTTTAGAAGTTCCCATTTAATTTTAGTTGATATATTATTTTATCTAATGTGTTATTCGTATGTCTGTTTATTTTAAATGTCATTTTATGATTATTAAATCTTTCTTTAAAAGTTGTTTCACTTGCTTTTATATCATTTTTTCTTCTGTGTTAATGTTATTTGATGCAGTTTCCTTATATTTTATATTATTAGTTAGACATTTATTATTAAGAGGGCAGTTGTTTGTATTTTGACAATTACAATTATTGTTGCTATTTTGCAGGTTTTGTCATTGTAATTTCTATTATTCTCCTTTACTATTTTTTATTATGTTTATTCATTAATTTCTCCATATTATTCATACAACTATCACTGATTTTAATTGCATTTTTATTAATGATTTTTAAATAGGTTACTATTTTTAGTTAAGTGTTTTTCAGTTAGTTTAAAAAATATTTTCCCTATTTTTGTTTTTATTATATTGTTATGAGGTGGATTAAACCAAATTTACTTTTTTTTAAATTTTTTATGTATTATTGTTAGTTATGTATTCTAATTTATTTGAATTATAATTTTTTCTTAATGCTGGATCATATATTTTTTATTTTCATTAAATATTTATATTTTATATTGCTAGAATTAGAACTCTTCCTCTTGCTAATCATATGCCTTGGACTCTTCCTCTTGCTAATTATACATTCTCTTCATGTAATCAGTGGTTAGTTCTTTCTGTTGTCTCATATCTCCTCTTTATCTTTAAGGAAATTGTCCAGTATACACTGCCTATCTGTTCACCCGAGCTTCTGATTAAATTTTCCTGTTTCTTAATACTTTGATGTTATATTCTCAGTATTCAGCTAAAACATTTATTTGATATTTAAATTTTTGTATTTTTTTTTATTTTTCCTTGGCAAATTTGAAACTTGCATCTTGCACTGTTTCTCTTGCTGACAGTCTCTCTTCATGCAATTGATGGTTAATCATTTCTCCTACCTTATCTATGATTTCCTGCAGTTTTTCTTGACTCCGCCATTAACACTGTGTTATCTGTATATTTTATGTTGTTAAGATTGTGCTAACCAATAATAAATTCTGCTACTACTTCTAGCCCTCTTAGGATTGCCTTGTTGTAAAGGTTGAATAAATCCAGTAACAAAATACATACTTTTAGCGACTCATAGTTCAGTTATCATGGAAGCGATAGATTGCTTGCTAAAGCAGAAAGACACGATAAAGTTTTCATTTTGCTTTTAATGATTTTTCAGATAATTATTATTAAAAAAATCTCTGAAAATAATGTAGTATACTGATACTTATTTTTAGGAATAATGTACATTATTTTCTGCCAGTAATATATAAATTGAAAAGAGATAGGACTTGAATAATTCTGTACAGGTTGTAAAAATTTGTTTTATGTTTTACATAAAAAGGCCATAAAGATATTCAGTAAATTTCACTTTGTCTTATCTCCAGGACATTAAGTCATTTTCTATAAAAGCTCTGCATAAATTACTACTGAAATGTTTCCAAATTGTAGGGATCATGTTTCTTTCCTACATTTTATCTGTTTTTTTTTTATTTTTGGCAACTGCTCTATAGAATCAAGTAAAACTTGATTTAATCTTTCTTTGTTAAGTACTTAGCCTAAAACACTGTACTGCAGTTTTGTTGCAGTTGGAGCCAACACCACCATCAATAGACACTTTGTCTCACAGAGCTCATCTGCAGAATGTCCATGTCTAACCTTGTGTGAAAACTTGGCTATGATTTTAGAACGAAGCTGTTTATCTGTCATCAAGGAAAAGCATCACATGCAGACGATAAAGGCGCCATCATAATTGATCTATTAACTTAGAAATCAAAGTGTCTTTAGTGTAAATCCCTGACACCAACCATATCAGTTATGGATGAGTAATTGCCCCATTATCTCTTTAATCGGAAGTACCAATGATTCGAAATTAGGTGGAAGGAGACTTGTAAAGGGAAAACGGTAAGCAAAAACAAAAACAAAAAATGTTTTATTTATTAGCATTTCCTTGACAATATATTCTTAATTGAGAGAAATACATGCAGCCTCTCAAAAATAAATATTTGAGTTTTGAAGTATTAAAATACATGAAGCTTGGATCATATCAGGCCATTTAAACAGTTTGAAATTGACAATTTGATGGAAAAAGTGTTGCCTTACTCTTGGAGTTAATTTATATTGACTGTAGTGCTATATTCCATCTCAGCTTCTTACAATGTTATACATGTCAAAGTTGACACTAAAAAATAGATATACATCTCATCTTATTGCAGTAAAGATATTCAATTTCCACAAAGCCGATGGAAAGGATATGATGAAAGCAGATAAAATGTATATCCAGAATTTTTATATTCCAGAAATTGTTGAAATGGTTTATAAAAAACTCTTTCTTGTTTTGGTTTTAGTCCAGTTCCTTCTAATAAAGACAGTTTCTATATGACAAGGAAAAGACTACAGACAAGGAGATTTCTTAATAACTTCTGCTCGGGCTATTATATCTGGTTGCTACTCAGACTATCATGTGGACTCTAAATGACTATTTGATATATTGTCTATTTATTTATTTATTTATACCTAGTAGATGGATATAATAGTAAAAACAAAATGTGTGCAGATAGGTAAAAGAAAAAATTATTTGATAGGGTGTCACTTAAAGAGTAAAATATTTTTAATAACTTAATAACTATAGATGGTTAAAATCTCAATCCTGACAGATTAATAATTTGATATATGTTTTAAGTACTGTGTAAGTTTCATCTATCTCCATAAATGATAAGTTAATTAAATTTTAAGTTGGTCTCCATTTAGTAGGGATATCTTACCTTATTAATAATTTTCCATAAAAGGATTAGAGTAGTGGTAATATTAGCTGTTTCCTTACAATGAAACACTTGTCATTCATTGAAGAGGCAGCTAGTGCCACTATTGGTTGAAATTTATAAAATTGTTCTCTTAAAATAATTTTTCAGAAAAATATGTTCCTCAAGTCCAGTAACTGCTATTGTTCTTTCCAGTATTGATGGTGATTTCTTTTATAAAATTTTCTTTAAATGATTATGTCATTAGAATACTATCTAATAGTGTATACAATATAATTTCAGTTTGCTTGGTGTGTTCATTTAATCAAATCTTAATTTATACAAATTTTTAAAGTATTTCTTCATAAAAACTACCGTTTTATTTTTCATAATTTCAGTTACATTCAGACAATTCTAAAAATGAACACTTCCTGTTAAGTTTCTTAATCACCCTCATAGTATTGCAAGTAGAATCTGGGTTGATAAGTGGAAATCTTCACAAGAGAAGAGACATTTTTTTATCAAAATAAACTATGACAGTTGTTAAGTGAGTAAGCATCATCACGTCAAAAGTTTTCCTCTTTTTTGTTATTATCACAACATTTCCGCATTGCGAATCCATGTAACCTTCATAGAATTTTGAACTGAATACTATATTTAACCTACTGGGGTCGAATGTTCTCATTCTGCTGTCCATGAGGAATATCTCATATAGTTCTTTTTTCATATGCCCAGTAATTGCTCACGATATTTCAACAGAGACTGACACAGAGATTGAACTCACAATTACTACAGCGCCCAATTTACAAAAAAAGAGCTTTAATCCTCTAGGCTACTGTCAAAGACATGCAATAACCGAGCAGTAGTAGAAAAAAGGATCAAGATGAAATACCCATAGATATGGTCAGTGAAAAGGAAAATACTCTACCCACTGTAAAGAAAAAGAAAGAGTTCAGTTCAAAATTCCTTGAAGATCATCCAAATCAACTTGAAGAAGTTTGAAGGGCTAAATGGCTGAAATGTTGTCATAATCTAAATAATGAAAACTTTTCATCCTAGGAATTTAGGTAGAAATTCATATGTTCTACTTAGTAATGCTTGAAATGCGCAATAATTGAGATGTTGGCAATTCAGATATGCCAAAGATGGAGATTCACTATAAATAATTATAACTCTTCATCCATGAAACTCAGAAGGAAATTCATAGGTTCTACTTAGTAATGGTTTCAATGCTAAAGAATTAAGATGTTTTCAATTCAGATGTGCCAAAGGTGGAAATTCAAGTGTGTCCTTAAAGTGAAAAGGTGAAATTTCTTCACATAACAAGTAAAAAATGGTATGATTGGAAGCTAAAATCAATGGCAAGAATGAATTATCTATATGTCACTGAAATTTCATTACATCGAATAAGTAAGCCAAGTTTAGCTGGGTCAGTTTGTATTAACTTTGCATCTATAACCTAGGTAAGGCACAACTCCACCTCTCTGTTCTAAAATATAGGAGAATAGTTGATCAGCTGGAGTCCTTTTGTCATACAAAGACAGTTTAACTGCTACTCTGACTAAAGAAATTATATATGATGTGCATTTTGGCAGCAGATACTCTTGTTGTATATACTCTGTTAAAGATGATAGAGAATTTCTTTTAAGAATTTTTTAAAAGTATTTTGGTTGGTTTATAATTTATAATCTCAAACCACTAGTCAAAAAATACTTGTAAATATATAAGAAAAATTAAGTAGAAAATTTCTTAAAAGAAATCTTTCCATGGTCTCTAATGAAATATGCAAAGGTTAGATAAATTGTGAGATTGCTCCCAATAGGTTTGCCAAGATTCTATTAAGTGGTAGTGTTAAACGGTTATAAAAATGGGATATGTCCTGTTCCTTCCTCTTTTCTTCTAGGACATGGTAGTAACAACGCCAAAATGGGGCCTATTACCAGCCTGCAAATAATATCCTTCACCAGATGCACATTTCTATGTGTGCATGTATCACACATACAATGCTTAATAGCTAGATTTTAATGCCTTCTTTCTTTTCAGGTATTTTTGCATATATACAAGTCCATTTTATTACTTGTTAATCATTTATTAGCCATATATAAAATGCACAAAAAATATCACCTTGTTGAAATTTATTCCATTTCCTTTCACTTCCATAATTAATGACTCACCAATGTTTATATGTATAAAATTTGTTTGCCATTGCTTTTATTCCAACTTGGAACAGATATGCAACAAGATACATACATACATAGATTTGAAAAGAGAGAGAGGATATTTAGTTAATTAAAACATGATATAAGCAGTTTAATCCAATTAGGTAAGTGTGTAGTGTGCCTAAATGTAAAAATAAAATATGAAAATAAAATATTAAAGAAAAAATAAAGAATTAAATAAGACGTTTGCTTTCCTTAAAAACCTCTTTTTCTATCTCTGTCTTTATCCTTCTCTCTATATACTTCACTCTCAGCTAATGAGAAGGCAACTCTCATATAAAAAAGAAGAAGAAGAAAAGACTTAATATCTTCTGCAAAATGGAAGTTTGCTAGTCCATGGTCTTGTTATTAGAAATCTACCAAAACAATAGCTGCTCTATGCATTATTTCAGCTGTAAAAAAACTGAAAAAGAAAGGAACACTGAGAAATAAATAAAATGATCTGGGCCAACCAAAAGAACAAAGGGACTTCTGATATTAGCTTAAACCAAGCTTCATGCCAAGTAGTCTGGCACCTTTCAAAATTGTATATAAAGAGGCAGCCAACAGACAGCAGCAAGAAGACAACCAGGAATCAGCCTGAGCAAGTCATGTGAAGAACTAAGTGGTTATCTGCTCTTTTTAGGGGTTGAAAATACTCTGCAGATTGCTGTCACATTTTTTTTCAAAATTAACCACACTTCTGACAGCCACTAACAAGATGATGACTACTATCAAAGTCTGACTCATAAACTATCAACTACCCAACCAAACAAACTTTTGTCAACCTTTTTTACAAAAGACTCACCTCGATTAAAGTCAATTAAATTAGCATATATTATTTTTTTTCATTTATTCTGAAATTTCTGATAAATGTTACTAAGATACATTGACATTTCTCCACAAGTGTCCAAGTAACATAGAAAAAAAAATTAAAAGCATGTATTTTCAGCTTCCTATAATTAAAAAAAGAATATACCAATTCTTTCCATTGAATCAGAAAAATGAAAGCTTACTAGCAACGATGAAGTTTTAGATAAAATGGAAACAAAAAGGACACTTGAAATCAGAAAGAGACAAAAAGGATAGTTAGAATGAGGAAGAGTTGAAATTTCTAGGATACATAAAGATGAAAACAATGCAAAACCTATCTAATGAGCTTAGGTAAATGATGGTCAGAATAGGGATTAGGAAAGATAGGGAAACGACAAACTTTATTAATAGCTACAAATTACAGGAAGTTGTGGACAGCCATAATCACTCATAAACGAACATGGCACATTGATGTTCTTTACAAATCCTCACAAAGTAATATTATATGATAAATAATTTTAGTCAATTTAACAAACTGAACAGTTTTCTACTCTTAGTTTTTCACTCTTCATGCATGTAGCTTTTCATATGTGAGAAATGTAATAATTATCTTATTATATTTTATTATATATATTTTATATATATATATATATATATATATATATATATGTATAATACTCTTCACACAGTTGGCAAAAGTACATAGATATGATTACCCAGATATTACAAATTATATATATATATATATATATATATATATATATATATATACATATATATATATATACATACATGTATATATCAGTTATTTCATATTTAATAGAATATTTTACTTACCTTTTTCTTGTTTCTTTCTTGTTTGGAGTTCTTTTCAAGTAAACTGATTACCTTATGATTATCTCCTAAATTTCTTGCATGTACAGAATTCCAGGTAATGTAATTTTAAATAGGAACATGTCATAATCACAATAATCTTCAAAAAAATATTTACAAGCCAGGAAATGAATAATTAGAATTAAATGTAAAAATACTTGGGCACACACATACACACACACGCACATATATATGTATATATGCATATATATATATATATCAGTATCTATGCTTATATATAATTATATATATATATATATTATATTATTTTTTTTAAAATATGATTCCTTTGCTACATAAGAGTTCTCATGTTCCAAAAGCGAGAGCCGAGACCCTCAATATAATTATTGAAATTAAGTTGAATTAAGGTATCTGGTCTTGTTTCATCGTCAAGCAAAAATTTAGGAATAAGCTATCTTGTGGTTTGCGCGTGTTTATAAGTATGATCTCTTGCAACATTAGTTACTATGGAAATGGCTCGGGTCGGCCATATTGGTTAGGTGGTCGAAGAGTTAAGAGTTAATTTTTATCTACAGACCAGTCCCCTTCAGAAAGTTTATGTCAGGTTATGTTGGGGTCCCTATTTCAAATCTGATAATAGCGGTCGCCGTCTAGTTAGTCTAAAGTGAAAGGTATTTTATGGTGTTGCGACAGGTCGTTAAGTGTTGAGAGGATTCTGTTTTAATATTATCTATCTATTAATCTCTTTATTTATTTGTTTATTCAAATGGCTATTTCTTGAGCAAAAAGGGTTTTTCTATTTAATGATAGGGATAAGCTTTTAAGACTTTTATTAAACTATAGAATTTATTTGTTTATCTGTTGTTTTTTTTATGTTAATTATTTAATGCAAAAATTTGTTGATGTCGACAAAAAAATGTTAACTCCTGCCTATGGTTTAATAAATTTTTATTATTTAGAAACTTAATAATGTGTAGTTTTTCATGTAGGCATAAAGGGCATGGGTCATCCCAGGTTTTACAAGTTCTTGTTCTATTTATTATTTTCCATTTTACTTTTGGTGTTTTATTCGTTTCTTTTAAATGCCAGGAATATTGGGATAGAGATGTCTGATTTCTATTTTGGATATTGTTGAAGGAGCTCTTGTGTTGTCTCCATCTAATTTTAAATTTATTCTTCGTTGGCCCAATGTATATCCTGTCAGTGTTAGGACTCTCAATGGATGAGATAATGCATTGGTATACCACGGATTTTGTGAGGCATTTATTTTCTAACGGGCAGTCATTAGAGTTTCTACAATCACATAATTTTTCATTATTGTTGTCTAATTGCAGTTTAGGAGTTTTGGTATGAGTGTTTTTCCAGGATTTTATTATTATGTTTTTTTATGATTCTTTCTAGATTTTCAGTGCAGCTGTAACTTAATTTTAAGGTGTTTTTATTAAAGATCTCACTAAGTTTGCTATTAATAGGAAAGTGTTTTTTGAAAAACACTTTTCCCACTAATAGCAAGCATCAGATAAAAATTGTACAAATTACTGTATCAGGTATAGACTTACTGATTCATTTCTTATATATCAGGGGTGGCCAAAATGTGGCTTTTTGACTTTTAACATATGGCTTGTTGAAATATGTTGGCTGAGCTTCTTTTTTCATTACAGTTAGTATAAAAAGTAAATAAGAAAAATTTCAAGTTTTATAATTATTTACTGGGTATGAATTAAGACCCCATTGGATTAAAATGTTAGTTTAATGTTAATGTGTATGTAACAAAAATGTATGTGTAAATTTTCTTCATGTCTTGCAGGTCTCACACATCTGAACTTTACTATATGTGTCACTTACATTAAGCAAGTTTGGCCACCTTTGTTATATATATATATATATATATATATATATATATATATATATGTATATATATAGGATATGTATGTGTTAATAATATGTATACCTTCATATAAATACTATGTCAAAGTGAGAAAAGTTTTTTTTCATGTGAGATATTTCATCCTTTAGGTTGATGTGACTACAAATGCACATGAAAGAAATTGTACACTGAAAATTTAAAATTTAAAATATTCTTTTTGTATTTGCCTTTATTTTAAATTAAAAAATTTTCAGCATCTCCTGTCCTTTGAACACATGTGCAGTAATATCAATGTAAACATCATTTTAGTCTGATGAAGTCCTAACATATAAATATATATATATATATATATATATATATATTCATACATGTTTCATTAAATAATATAGATAAGTGTTGTCTATATATTTTTTGTAAGTTCTTTTCATATCATCTGATAAGCTTAATAACATTATCATTAAACAATGAAAGAAAATCACAATATTGATACATATTTTTAATCCAATCTAAGCTTTCGGCTTAGATAAGCCATTATCGAAGATGACAATTACACAATATATTAAGCAATACACGAACAAGAAATTGTCAGAGCGATTAGAGTGAGTTTTCGAAGCTGCTGTACCTTTGTAATCACCATTAGACTCATCCAACTCTTTCTGAATTCTCTACACTGTCTTCAGATTGACACCCAAACACACTGAATGGTTGTATTTGAGCTTCTGGCACAAATGCCAAGCAGTACATGCCATTTTTAAATTTCTGGTGGAGTGAATTGCATCATGGTGTTCTTTTTCTCATAGATGGTGCCCAACTGAATAGTTAACAAAATAAGAAACAAACAATGCACATGTGAGAGATTAAACATATAAAATGGTGACAATTTACCTATCACACTCTGTATATATATATATATATATATATATATATATATATATATATATATATATATATATATATACTTATTCCTTCTTAGTACCATTAAATAAACTCCTCTTTGGAACAACGGTCTAAAGTCTCACCCATAACCAGGGCAATAAAAATTCCAAAATCAGAGTTTTTCTTTTCCAAGGGTGGATAACAAACAAGGTTATAGAGCCCAATCTGAACTGCTATTTCACCCATAGCCGGAGGGAGAAGGATATTTGTGTGAAAGTGAACAAAAATAATTCAACTAGAGTTTGAAATTGGAATGCAAATTTCACTTTTTGTGCCAATAACTGCAATACTACAGGCCCATATATAGGAAGAAAAGATATTAATTTGCATATATTAGCAGATTTCCATAGAATTATGTGTGAATTAGATGTTTTATACAGTATTTTTCAATATATGCACACATAGAAGTGTGATTATAAATTGTATTTGTGCTTGTATAATTTGTTTCTCAGGTGTGTATTTTTTCATAAATGTAAATTTCTTTCTATTACACTTTTATTTATTTGAAAATTCACATTTACATGTGAAGTTGTTAATTTAACTTTTCTTTGTTCATTAAAAGAAATATACAGGAAAACAAATTAATGATTTTACATTCATGGTGAGAAAATCAACAAACCTTGCTATATAAGCTAAAACCAAATTTAAGTGAAATTGAATCTGCTTATAAATTAAGCATATATATATATATATATATATATATATATATATATACACATATCATATATACATGTGTGTAAATTCAATTTTGATTAAATTGAATGATCTTTTATATATATATATATATATATATATATATATATATATATATATATATATATATATATATAAAGAACATTCAATTTATATATATATATATGTATGTGTGTGTCTGTATGGAGGGTATATTTTTCTCATTTCCTATATGTACATAAAATCCAAAATGATATTGAAAATAGAAAAGAATTTAATTTTAAAATGATATACATATGCATGTGGGTGTTAGCAAGTTTACACATGTTTCTTTATACTAGACACACCTGTTTAACCAATGTTAAAAGCAGATGTGTACATTTAATATGTAAAAACACAAAGAAAAAAAGAATTGTACATCAATGAAGCTAGATATAATTGCAGACATTTTAGATTCTGCGATTTTAAATTGATTACTGAGCATTTAAGTTGAAATTCAATTACAATGAAACCATGACTTACATTTTCACAAGCAAAATCAGATTTTAAATTAATTTACCATTGCCTTTGCACTCTTGTAGCTGAGTGTTTAGTTCCCTTGACTAAATCAACTAGTTTTTCAGGAATATCTGTCTTTTTAATTTGTGATGTTTCACAAATATAGGAATGATGTTTATTTGGAATGAGTATCACTCAAATGAGTACATGGCTTAAGATGTATCAGTATGAATGGTAATGGTAATGGCATTATTAGTTGTTTCCTTATAAGGAAACATTCAGCATTTATTTGCCAAGTAACCAGTGCTACTCAAGTTGCACTTTTCTTCACTCCATGGCCATCAAGCTGGGATCATAATGTGGTATCTGTTCTCCTCATCACTTTTTCTATATGCCATGTTCCTTTAGGACATAGGCAATCATAACTGTCCACAACTCTATCATTTGGCTCTTAGCAGTTTTTCTCCCCTTCCTAAGGCTCCTACCTCCTGTTTGCCATTCATTCACAGAAGCTCATCAGGTAATGTGGCTTGCCTTGGCCAATCTCTCTTGCCCTCAATATGCTCTGTGAGGGTTAACTTTCCAAGCCCTCCTTATGCACCCAAGGGATTTCAACTATCTTTTCCTGATTCTGAATATAAATGTTCTTTCTATTGCCAATTTCTTGTGCACTTGTGTTGAGTAAGAGGGCCAATTTAGAATTGCACTTTGATGCCAGTTCGATATTAGGATATTGTTCTAACTGGATTGAACATTGGCAACTCAGTCCAAAAACTAGTTTAGTTTAGAATTGTTTATTAGCTTTAGTTTCTTCTTTCAAAGTTTACTTAGCTAGTGGATGTAAGCTTATTGGCCTCTTTTTTTCTGTCCCAACATTCTTTAGTTTAATTCCTCCTCCCTTCCTCTATTAGGTGACCAGGGATGTCAGTTTTCTGGTGGACCCAGGATACCTTTCATATTTCAGGTGTGTCTTTTTCATATTTGTTGATGTGTATCAATGTGTGTGTGTTTGAGTGGTTGGTTGGAGAAATGAGTGTTTTATGTTATTAAAGTCCCACATTGATTTCGTAAAGTTAATTGTGTTATTTAGTTTCTTGTAAATAGATTATCTTATATTGTATATACACACTGGGGTTTAGATTTGTTGTTTTATTCCCTCCCCACCAGACAAGAACTGCACATATGGGGACTAGTTAGGACTTTTTAGAGACACACGGTATTCTGGTGAATGTAGTAAGAATAAGTAAGAATGTGTTGTTTTGGTTTAAGGAAAACTGTGGTATGTTTGGGTCAGTAATTGTGGCTAGCTAAGTTTAATTATAAAACAGAAGACCATCCTTTCTCCATTCCCCCCTTGGCCTTGTGCCACATTTTTGTATTATTACAAAATAAATATTGCTCTTCAATAGGGTGACTAGGCTGTTTCAATTTAAACACAGTACCAGACTGGCAACAAATTCTCACAAATTTACAGTTCATCTGGCTAGATGTAACCATAAGTTCTATGCTAACAGTTTCTTTTCTCGCACATCTCATTTTTAGAACTCCCTTCTGGCTCCATGCTTTCGAACCAACTTTAATCTGCAAAATTTAAATGCAATGCCAATCACTATCTACTATCCTCCTGATTCCTCTTCTTTAATTCTTGCTCTTTAGCAATGTTCCTGTTTATAATTCTTCCATACCCAGTAACCTCTGGTGTCTCAGTGGCTTTACTACCTTGCTTGGGATGAACACGATGGCATTAAAATATTATACCGAGTAGTGTGATAACAATCTTTGTTCAGTAGATATCACTATATGCAACAGCATAATGTGTTTTACATCAACCATGAGAAGATATGTGCTTCTGTGATTTTATTTACTGCATTTCTTTTTTAGGAATCTAATAAAATAATGCATCTGTTGTATTGTGTTGTTCTATGACACATGATTAGTAGTCAACTTCTCCAATTGTTTTGGGTATGCCATAACAGCAATTTTAATTATAGCTTCACAACCTGTCAAAGCTAGAAAAAGTTCAGTTATTTAATTTTCTCCCCCTCTTGCCTGATTGTCTTTCAATTTTTTAGCCTTGATTATATTCCATATACCTACCTACCTACTTCATTGCATGGGTGCAAAAGAAAGTGAAAAACGTGTTTATAAAGAAACAATTAAATATGAATTTTCCATAAAAAAAGCATCAACTATATTATATTAATCATTGAGGTACAATGAAGAATCATTTTTTGTTCATTTGATCACCTTATAACTTCTTCCTCCTCCTTAATGAATTGGTTTTTCTTTCTCTTTCATCTTTTTTCACTTGTATCAAAATATTTGTTTTCATTCTTTGATTGAATTTGTTATCTTAATTTTCACATTTTACAAACTAAACTGAAGAAAAACAAACAAGATCAAGTAATACTGTAATATGCAAACCTTTATTTTAACTGATAAAATATTGCTAGCAGTTACTAATTTTTGATTAATATTTACACTGAATTAATTTTTTTAATTGTTTTTTCTTCAACCTTTAATCAGGAAAATTGGAAACTGTTAAGGGGTCTTCCCTTTTTACACAAATGGACTCACCCGAGGTATACATATACTACTACCAGTGAATACTCAGACAGTCTGTAATAGAGGAGATGGTGATGCCTTCTCGGCTAGATGGTTGAACACTCTGTTTCTGAGCAGAGAGGAACCCGACCGAGGCTCTGCTGAAGGACGGAGCCTCGTTTGGGGAGGTAACCAAACCCGATTCTGTTTTTACAGTTTCTACGGGCATTTTTTGGCCAAGCCTACGGGCTTGGAAATACCCACGTTAAACTCAGCCTTGTGCCACATCTATTCCTCGTGGGGTGGGCACAGTAAATACTGTCTGTAATAGAGGAGGGTAGCACAAGAGTCACAGTTAGTGAACACGTAGACTCAGTAAGGAGTCATACCGCGATACTTCAATACCAAGACTGTAGATATATATTATTGCTACTAACCTGCATTCCTGGATCTACTAACCTGTATTACCAGTTTGTATTATTACGTTAATACATTTATTTTCCTTATCTATTCCTGGCGTATGTTATTCATTGATATTGGATTCATCCCAGAATCCACAACAGAAATGAAGGATATTAGATGAATGCATTGTCAAACATTATTATTAATTTTTGCCAATTATTT
>OZ038489.1:84369943-84374943 GCA_964036315.1 Acanthosepion esculentum
TATATGTATATATATATATATATATATATATATATATATATATGTGGATGACTATATATATATATATGTGGATGACTATATATATATATATATATATGGATGACTATACATATATATATATATATATATATATATATACATATTTTTTTTTAATCATTTCACCCCAAGCAAGGCGGGAAACCACTAGTATGCAAGGGGTTAGAGAAGATTTGGAGCAAGAGCAGATAGGAGTGATAGAAGAAAGGATGAGGAGAAGGGTAGTAGATAGATCAAGGCAACCGGAGATGTCAATTGACATTGCATTTGAATAGTTGTAGATTATTATATATATATATAAATTGATTATTATATATATATATATATACATATATATATATATATATATATATATATATATATATATATATATATATATATATATATATATAGTATAGCTGACCACTCATATTCAAGGATATCCATCTATTGGGGTGGCTAGCCAATCCCTATTGCAGATGCTTGCTCAGGTGCATTTTTGTTTATTCAACACCAACAGATATACTACAACTATATGGTTTATACTAAAACTATGCTGAGGAGCAGACCTTATTTAAAGATTCTGGGAAAGAGCGTGTTATCTCACATGATCTACAATTTGAACAAAATCAAGCCCTTTGACACGATGACTTGTGACTTTGTTCTAGCACAGCAATCAACAGCCCCCAAGGGTTCTGTCTATCCAATATCACTCACAAGGCTTGGGTCCACCTGTTTTATAGTTTTTTTCAGACACAATCCGATGGTGGTGCATGCTGGGATCAACCCCTCCAGTCCAATAACATCATAACTTCCTGACAAATTGATCAGGGCGAGTTTCAAACCTGGCTCTGATGATCAGAATGTGAACATTGTAACCACTCGGCAATGTGCCCATATATATATATATATATATATATATATATATATATATATATATATATATATGTGTGTATGTATATATGTGTATGTGTATATATATATATATATATATATATCTATGTATGTATATATATATAGGGAGAGAGAGTGAGAGTGACAGGGGGAGTAGGCCTATATCTAGATTTCAAAAACTCTGAATAAAACCATAGTTTTACAACTGAATGTTCCAAATTTAAAGTTACTGAGCTTCACCATACATGAACTCTTTATTAAACTATGCATCTTATAATACCAAATCCAGTTTAGTCTAGTTTCCATTTAAAAAAAAAACAAAAAAAAACACTTGATTTACCTGAATATGTTTGTGAAGCGTCTGTTTTCCTTCACCCAGAGTTTGGAACTTAGATAGAATTATAAAAATCATTATTGATTTTAGAATTAAGACTAAGTTTTTTTGTTTTGTTTGGAGATGTTTCTCAAGTGATTTTTTTGCATCAAACAATTTATTAGTTTTATTCACAGAGTTCCTTAAATAACCATTAAGAGAGAGAAAATGAAGGACTCACCTGATTCTTAACAAACATAGAAACAGACAAAAGAAATGTGTAATAAAACAATGTTTCTGATTTTTCGTATTTTCAACAATTTAATCAGCCATCTTATTAATTGATGTCTTCTTAAAACTTAGACTGAGGATTATTTAAAGATTTACTATTTGCTAAACTTGATTGAATAATATCCTCAGGCAAATCATACATTGCCAGAAAAATCAGGATAAAATAACATTTAAACTGTTGATTTATATAAAAAAAAATAAAGGCATTTTCTTTTTTATGTAAAGAAACAATTTAGTAAAAGTTGGACAGTATTTCATTACACATACATGGATTACAAGCGCAAGAATTGTGTATATTTAACATTTGCGTATACATTTTCAGAATGTTGTATAATCAAATGGATAAAAAAGTGGGAAATGGAAACAGTAAGTTGATTTCAAATTCCAACTGAGACAGTTGTGTTCATATTGCACTAATGCCTTTGGAAATGGTAAAAATACATATCTTTTATAATTATGAGTAAGATTAACTGGGTTCTTTAGTTTGGCAACCAGTCTAGAAAGACAACTGTGAATTCAAAAGCATGGTAAAGGCAACAAGAACAGGGTTTTGATTTTTTTTTTCAATATATTTAGCCTTGTGTGATAGCCAGTCTAGGAGAAGGACAATGTTAGATTCAAAACTGTGAAGTAGGCAATGGAAAACCATTCCACTATCCTTCCCAATAATTCATGGCAGTGCACCGAAAAAAAATGGATCAGTGGAGAGACATGATATGCTATGTCCTTAATTGACTTGCGGCAAACAAGATGCAGGTGCACTGGTGAATGCAATGAATAATATAGACTGGATATGAGCTAAATATGGAGAATAAAGGAGAATAAAAATGAAGAAAACTGTCCTTAGTAATCATTAATTGACAACAGAAATGTATGTTTGTCAGTAAGAAAAATAGGCCAAGATGTGAGCTACGATTTGGAAAAGTCAAAGATGTAAGAAAAAAAAATTAAAGGGTTTATTCAGGGGGACTGAAAATGTGACACTGAAATCTGAGGGCACAATGAAATAGCAAAATATTACTTCCAAAAACTAAGCAAAGCGTCAAGAAACTGGAAAAAGGTTTTAATAACAAAGAAAAGAGTGCTCAACTGTTATGTAATATCAGTTATATACATGGCAGTGAATATGAACAATTTCCTCACAAATTACAAGGAGACTGAAGGTAAGAGAGATGTGGTTCTATGAAGGAAACTGAGAATACTATGGATGGAACGTGCAAGTAATGTGGAAAGAGAAATAAAGAAGGATACTTATGCTTAGAATCAGAAAGCTGCAGTTGAAATTTCTAGGACATGTAATGAGGAAAAAAGGCTAGTAAAATTTGATACTCACAGGACATAATGATGGCCAGAGGAATAGATGGAAATAGTGAGAAAGCTACCTAATGCACTATTTTAAATGGATGGCAGAAGAAGAACGCAGATGGTTAGTATGAAGACAAACATTGCTAAAGTATAGAAAGTTGTAAAGAAAAGAAGAATAATGAGGAAAATAGGACACTTACAGGACAATTCAAACGTGAAGACATGGAAATCAGCTAATAGCCTACTTGACAACTTGATCAAATGGATGGGAAAAAGTATCACAAAGAGAAAGAGAAAATATTGCTTAGAGAGGAAGTTGTGGAGAGCCATGATTGTCTATGTGCTTAAGCGAGTGTGTCTAGAGGTGGTAGTACTCTAATGGTTAAAAATTGGTAAATGGTATTAGTGAACCAAATTCAAATTTTGTCCATGTGTTTACACTACTGCCATTGAGTACGGCATGAAACCATATCTTTTTGCTAGCTGTGGTTAAATAGTGGAACAGACTTAAGAATAATGATTTCAAGATGATGAAGAAGGAAATTTTCTGTCATGCACACACTGCACTACCTGCAAAAAAACATATTTACACAGACAGAAGGATTTTCTAGTGTACTGATTGTCAGAGAATTAGTAAAACCGATACAACTAAAATCCATTTTGATTGCCAGTCCTTTTCTTTCAACTACCATATAAGAATTTTGTTGTCACTCATGGGATACACTATCCACCAGTAGATGTGCATCAGATGTGGAACACCTTCATTTATCTTTCCCATGAATCTAGGCTATGATGATGTAGAAATCACTATAAACTTCTACAAAGATTCCTAGAAAATATCTTCAACTTTTGTTTGGATTGTTGAATTGCAAATATAATCTTTCAAGAATGGATTATGGATTAGTGTTCTCCGTGCCATATCTTAAAATATGCAAAGAATGGTTTCAGGATCATGATATTGTGCTCTTGGAATAACTACCTAACCTTACCAAACCACAAACTGATAGAGAAAATATTGAATATTATCAAAAGAAAATATTGTTTTGAGAAGCAAAAAACAGGAGGCTGTGATTTTCTGCCGCTCAAGAGAGCGTATTTGAATATATAGTGATTTTGTGTTAACCGAATGGTTAAAAGTGTGGAAAGTGGTATTTACAGGTCAATTAAAATTCTGGCTGTGTGTCTGCTTTGCATCAATGCCATTAAGAAATGTGTGAAATCATCTTTTCTTTTATTAGCTGTGGGTAAATAGTAGAAAAGACCAAAGAATAAAAGGCTTTAGGATCATGATATTGAGCTCTTGTAATGGCTACCCAATTATCTGAACATGAATCCAATAGAGAATCTGTAGATTATTATGAAAAGAAAGCTTGCACCAAAGAAAATCACTGCCACAGATCATTAGAAAGTAGTAAAAAAGACAATTTTAACACAAGTAGTAAATGAATATCAGTGCAAAAGCCTTGCATCATTAACACCTACCAGAGTCAAACAGTTTTTTTAAGAAAAATTATTTCCTTATGTTGTGTCGGAAACATACCACCCCTCTTGAAGATGAACTTGTCTGCGTCTGTGAACAAAGACTTTAAATAGTGGCATGTCAGTTGACATGAGGGAGACAGGGAGACAGAGAAGTTCTTGGCTGAGCTAGTTATCGACTACTCAGGCGATTTCTGTACCTTTTTACCAACCTATTAAAACCCTTTTTATTGTTATGTGTTATTTGACGTTTGTCTCTACAACCCCCAAATCAACATCATAACACCTTATAAATACTAACTTTTAAACTTTGGTTGATATATATATATAACTTATCTTGAAAGTTTTTCACATAATAAAATAATGAAATATTTTTTATTTGCAAAAATTACTTTCCTCATTTATAAGTCTTATTCAGCAAGGTTTTGAGAAGGCAAAACAGCTTACACCCTGGAGCAAAACACATTTGTATATGTCTTGTGTGTAAAATAGATGACAGTAAAAATGGACAATCCGAAAGCTACAATCTAAGTATAACTTGATCTAAAACTCATAGACTTTGCAAGACGAATTTGTGCTTTATGCAAATTTCTGAGTCTCAGCCACACTATAAAATGAACATAAGTGAGAAAATATCAGAGGGGCAGCAGAGGTTAATGAGTTGAATGGTTTTGTGTGGAGTTTGGCAATAGACTCACCAGTT
>OZ038489.1:84379943-84384943 GCA_964036315.1 Acanthosepion esculentum
CAATCACTTAGCCCCTATTCACTAGAGGCTTATTTTAGGGCCCCAAAAGATAAATATATATATACATACATTCATATGGTGATTGTCACATCTTACTCAGATGAGATCCACCATCTCACATCATTTGTAATGGCTTCTGTCTTGTTTTGGAGTCCATAGCCCCTAAGATGACTCTTGAAACCAAGATTTGATTCCTATATTCAAACACAGTCTCCAGTGTAGATGATCTTTCCTCCATCAATGTAGCAAACTTTAAATAATACATATATATGCACATTTCATTGAATACAACAAACAAGGTGCTTTGATTTAGTTTTTATACAATTTCTTATGTGAATCTAATAATTTTATTTTTTTGGATGATAAATTATATAAAAACTGTCCAATTGTTCTTTTTAGCTGAGTGCATTTACATTTAGCCATTTTCAAGGTTGAAATATATTAACTGTTAAGAAATAGTTTGTTGTATGTATGTATTTACATAAGGTTTTCCTTTTCAAAACATGGTCAAGATATTATGTCCATGTTCATAGTTGATATTATTGAGTGTTGTTTTCTTTTGTTTTTATTAATAATAAAAGTATCATTTGATAGTGTGGCTGAGACTCAGAAATTTGCATAAAGCACAAATTCGTCTTGTAAAATCTATCAGCTATTAGATCAAGTTATACTTAAAATGTAGCTTATGGATTGTCCATTTTTACTGTCATCTATTTACACACAAGACATATACGAATGTGTTTTGCTCCAGGAGGTAAGCTGTTTTGCCTTCTCAAAACCTTGCTGAATAAGACTTATAAATGAGGAAAGTAATTTTTGCAAATAAAAAATATTTCATTATTTTATTATGTGCAAAACTTTCAAGATAAGGTATATATATATATATATATATCAACCAAAGTTTAAAAGTTAGTATTTATAAGGTGTTATGATGTTGATTTGGGGTTTGTAGAGACAAACGCCAAATAACACGTAACAATAAAAAGGGTTTTAATAGGTTGGTAAAAAGGTACAGAAATCGCCTGAGTAGTCTATAACTAGCTCAGCCAAGAACTTCTCTGTATCCATCTGTAGAACCACATCTCCATTGCCTCGAGTCTCTTTTTCATCTTTGAGGAAACCGTGCAACATTTGCTGCTGTAAAGGAGGACAAATGTCATATAACAGCTCAGTAGTCTTTTCTTTGTTACCAAAAAGATCCGCCTGTTGCACAATACTCTGCCCAGCTTTTGGAATGCGTCCTTGGCCATCCCAATATGTCTTCGGATCTCAGTGTTGCCCTTCCTGTCCTCTGTCAAAACACTTCCCAGTTATTGAAACTTCCACGTCTGCTTGATTCTAGTGCCCCCAACAAATTACATTTCAGGCTCATCCTTTTACTGATGACCATGCATTCTGTCTCCTTGCAGTTTGTGCTTAGTCCCTACTTCTCGCTCTCCTTCACTACCTTCTGTATGAGGTTTTGTAATTTCTTTTCCATGTCTGCTATCAGTACTGTGTCATCTGCATATCTTATGTTGTTAGCTGATCACTATCCCATCAAAGGAGTACCAAGAATACTTCCAAGAATGAAAACAATAAAGTGTATCACTTCATTAAGGGGACTACTTCAATGGAGATTAAATGTCATATATATATATATATATATATATATATGTTTGTGTGTGTGTGTGTGTGTGTGTGTGTGCATACATATATATATATATATATATATATATATATATATATATATATATATATATGTATGCACACACACACACACACATATATATATATATATAAATAAATATAAAAGTGGACATTGAAGTCAACACTCAGAAGCGACAGGCAGTTTCATGCTAGATGCAATTGTCAGGCCATGTCAGATGTGGCCTGACGATTGCATCTCGCATGAAGCAGTCTGTTGCTTTTGACCGTTGACTTCAATGTTCACTTTTATATTTATATTTACATACGCTCTATCTCTGACATTGTAGCATACCTTAAAACTATATTTCTTCATATATATATATATATATATATATATATATATATATATATATATATATATATATATATATATATACATGATTATCCTACTTATGTTGACAAGGCATAGAAATCAGAAACCAGAAAGAAAATGACAGTAATAAAGAAGAGAGAGTATGGCACATAGGAAAATAGATTTATTTAGATTTGTATATCTTGTTATTGCTTCTGTATACCAAAGCATTAAATAATACAATATGTATGCATGTGTCAGGGGCATATTTGTGTTCATGCACAAGGGTATATTTGCTTGAAGATTTTTGCATGTTACCTCATATAAATTTGCCATGAGGAATGGAAAATCTTAAATATGCTTATCATTTTATTGGGAAAGAGATGGTAATCCCATAATTTTATGCAGCATTTCCAAAGCAACAAGAAAAATATTCAAGGAAATCCAGATTACTGTAGGAAATATAGAAATATGTCTTCACCACCCAGAGGCTATATAAAACTCACTATAAACTCTCTTGCTAAACAACAGGGGATTTTGTATAGATTTTGAGAAAGTGTGGTGACAAAAACTTCCTATAATATGATTCAGATTCTTGCTTTTATGAAAAATCCGGGCTTTTTTGGTTAAGACTTTAACTTTTTATGACTTTTATTTTGTGAAGGTACAGAGACAAAAACTATAAGTGTTGTTTTAAATGCTATTTTAAAAATCTTATCTGGTTAAAACAAGAGTCTTTTATGCATCTTATCTGGTTAAAACAAGAGCCTTTTATGCATTTTATTTTGAATAGAAGACAACATATATTTGTCTTGAGCAACCTCAACATATATCACATTGTTAATGTTAATTATTTGCAAATCAAAATTTGATAAAACTAAAATAACTATACAGTAATTTCTGATTTCCTAAATAACTTGTTTACTTTATTATCCTCATTTCTAGCATTAAATGTTTAGCAAGAGAAAATTTATTTATCTCTCCCTGATGTCATATAACGATTTTGGTGTAAAAATCTTAAACCCAAAACCTCTTGGTTATCAAAAAAGGATCGGCTGAAATGTTCAGAGGCTGATCAAGATACTCTCGTGGAATGTGACCAAATGAGGTTTATTTTTCAACATAGTCTCCCTTGTGGTCCACAGATTTCTGCCATCAGTGTTGCAGTGCTTGAATCCTATTGGTGAAGAAGCTTTCACCCTGTTGGTCAAAAAAGTCATTGGCAGCAGATAAGATACCATTATCACTTTGATACTGATTCATATCCAAATGTATTTTCATGGCGAGGAACAAATGAGTCATATGGGACCAAATGAGGAGAATGGAATAGGGTGATCAACCAGTTCAAAGCCATAGTAACGTGCAACAGCCATTGAAATCAAAGATTTATGTGCTGGAGAATTGTCCTTATGAAACAAGAACACTTTTTTCAGTTTTTATTTGAGTGCTTGGTCTTTTTTGTGATGTCAACAAACAGTCATTGCCACTTTTGTAATGTCAGTGAATACTCATTGTCACTTTCGTAATGCTCATTGTAGTAGAGACTTTGTAATCGCAGATACAACTATAGTAACACCATTGAACAATACTGGTGTCAGATGCCTTCGAATAACACTCACACTAATAGTACTTGCTCAATAATACTCGCTCGAAAAGTAACCTCCAAACAATGATCTGAATAGTAATTCCTATAGTGATTACTTAGACGCCACGCTAATTTCCATATATACATTTCCTTTACCATCATGTGATCTACTTATTCAAAATGAGATCACCTGTGTTTGCTCTCTGGTGATCTGTGTTCAAACTCTAGTGTTGGCAGTGACACTTTATTCCTATATAACAGTCTCAGTAGCCTTTTGTAAACTGCCTCAGAAAGCTGGCAAAGTACTTTACATTGGTGTTCTGGCAGTTTTGAAGAAAGTCAATAAACACAATACATTTTACATCCCAAAAATCTAAGGCCATCACCTTCTTTACAGCTGCAACTACCTTGGTCTTCTTTGGAGCAGAAAAGGAGTGGATTGTTTCTGTCTGATAGTGATGAACCCAATACATTCTGGGTTAGGAAAAGAAGGTGGGTCTGCCTGAATCAGTGTCAGTGTTTTGATCATTTATCCAAAGATGTGGCACTTACTGAGCTGAAACACTTGGTATGCCAAGTTCATTGTGCAGAATATTTTCAACTCTCTCATGGGAAGGCTAATAGCATTGGCTATTTGATTTAAAGTCAATCCATTACCATGTGGTGAACATGATCAAGGTTTTCCTTTCTGCTGGCAATTACAGGACGTCCAGACCTTGGGTTATCTTCAATAATCTCCCTTCCCCACCTAAATTCAGCTGTCCACTTGTGCACTGTTGATAAAACTGGAGCATCACCCCCTGATGTAGCAAAAATGTCAACATGAATTCTCTTTTCTGTGGGTATTGATAACACCATGATACCAAATACTAGTTAGCTTTTAATTTTTTTTTTTTTTTAACAGTCAGATGTCAGTTTACCTGGAAAGAAACAATGTACTTAATTTCAACGCTTCTTATTAATAAAATAGAGTTGAAATTAATGCAATGCATGCAAAATTTCACATCTCTTACATTAACTCCTTAAACTAAAAACTTATAAACTTTTCAGCCCATAATAATACATGGGAAGACAGTTTCATCACTACAGTAGGGTAACAACCTTGAACCAAAGTGAAAAATCATTTAGTTTTCTTACTAAAAATCAATTATTTTTCTTACTATTTTGCTGTTCCTGAGGATGTCAAATTCAAGTAGATGCAGAAATTCACCTAACTGGGTAGAGTAGTAGCAGACAACATGAAGTGCAATGCAGAAATGCAGCAGACAACTTCCAGAAATTAAGCTGAGAAATAAGAAATGGGAAAATTTTGTTAGAAACAAAGAAAAGAGTGCTGAACATTTATGAAATATTTAATTTTCAATATGGCAGTCAATGCTGGACAGTCACTTCATAGATTAAGAAGAGATTTGAAGCAGCAGATATTCATCTACC
>OZ038489.1:84389943-84427443 GCA_964036315.1 Acanthosepion esculentum
TTTTCATCTTCTTGTTATCCAGCTAAGATTGATCTTCAAAAAAATAAACTGCAATGTCAAATGTGTTGATTCCAATCCTATTTGGAATGATTGTAAAATACTTTTGCCTCCCCAATTTATAGGCAAACCACACAAATTCATGATGGGATTTCATCTTAGACAATAAGATAGGCCACTTGTTGATGTCATCTGACTCAGTCCCAGTCTGTCTTGCCTTGAGTTTCGAACACTTTGTTTGTTTATCCGAATTTGTTCTTGAGTGCCAACCCAAACACTTAGTTTGTGAACATTTTGTCATATTACTGTTGCTTTGCCTTATTATTGTTAATTTGCCTTCCATATATTGTTTGCTTGTTTTATATTATTTTTACCTTGTTATTTTTGTTTCTTTTTCTTGTTATTGCTTATTATGAACTTTGTCAGTCCTGTTGGGCAGTTCTGCTATTTATTTACATTTAACTATGACCACTCACTCTACAAATCATTATCTTCTGCCTCCCTAACTTTTGTTTCTTGTTCTTGCTTTTTAATAATGTTTTTCTTATATTCTTCCTCACTCAGTAACACCCTGAATCTTAATGTTTGTGGGGGTGAAAGGAATAATATGTGTGTGTGTGTGTTAAAGTCTTCTGAAAAGATTTCAGTCCAGTAATGTTATTAGTTGAATTATCCACAACTGACTTTGACACAATGAAAGTCAGGCTTAAGTGAAAGACTTTTGCAAGACAAATTCTTCCATTAGACTATCAATTACAGTACTACTAAAGAAAGGTATGAACAGATGTAGTGAAAAGAAAACTTTGATTTATCTGCATCTACATTGCACGGACCGATAGCCATCTTCTTCACAGAACATCATATATGATTCTTGTATGTCACATCTGCCATTTTTGAAGTATTGAGATAATTATAAACTACCTGTTTGACTGTGCCACATTGACATTCCTATTAGCTTTCTTATAGAGGGCCTGTTACGGTATTGCAGAATATTTAAAATAGACTCACCTCTTTTCCTAAGTGGGTGTCAGATGGGGTGTGGACAAAAGTATTGGGCTGTTGAAAAGGACAATAGAGCCTACATCAGTCGAATGATGCATTTTGTCAGCATAATTGCCTAAGCCAATTTCAATATTTGTAAGCTGCGAAGTATCAAATTATTTTTTGAGTTAGAGGTATGACATTTGAGAATATCTTGATTTGAAGAGGATTTTCACAAGTATTAGCAGTGTCTCATTTGCTTCAGCCATATTTAGTAAATTGAATCTAAAGCCTGGAAAAATAATAAGCAGCTTCATTTTGAACATAGAAATATAGGTCATTGCTGGATTAGATAATCGTTATTTTTATATGTTTATATTAGATTTGTAACCTGTAGTCGATATTACCTTTGTCAAATTTTCTTGATTACACAGCGGCTCTTTTATAAATGCCCTTCAGTTTTAGCTCCCCCCCATCTCCCCCACCCCTTTTTCTTTTCCTCTCTCTCTCTCTCGTCTTCTGAGCTTTAAGATTATATCATCTATAGTCTGTGTATGTCACCACAAAATGTATACTCTTTTCCGGTGTATCTTTAATGTATTAGACATTTGAAAATATTCATATTTCTCTCACTTAAATCATCTTTGACTCCCCTCTTTAAAACTCCTCTCTGTTAAATTTTAATCCCCCCCCTTCATCTTTAGACCTTTCTGTCCTTCTCTTGTCTGTTATCCCTCTCTAAAGCTTTCATTCACTCTAGCATTCGTCCTACACTCTCATACATACACTCTCACTAAATTTTATTTTTTATTCCCGGAGTTGTTTTTTCTGTTTTGTTTTTGAATTTGTAGGTCTGATGAATTGGATTGTATTTACGATTCTGATGGAATAAATTATGACCATGGAATATTAGTGTTTAAGCCTTTTTATTATATATATATATATATATATATATACACTAGAGTTCAAAAGTTTGAAGCGACTCCCAGAATTAGCATGAACTTGACAGAAGAGTGAAAAACAGTGAAAAAGAATTCTTAGATTCATTGAATAAAAGAATCAAATCAATTATCAAACTTATACATTGAGAAACTTTTGCAATGAATGCCAAACTTTTGTGCTGCAGAAATCAAGGCTAAAGGGGGGTATTTTGATGAGAGCAAAATTTAATCATAAAATGCTATTTTTCCTTTTGTCATAATATGATTTCTAATAAAAAATCATGCCTAACTTTTTCTAAACCATGTATAATAATTTTCTCCTATTTAAAATACAACACAACTACTTTTGGGCCGATTTAAAAATTACCAGGGGTTCATCGTAAACTTTTGAACTGTAGTGTATATTAGTTTTTAATGTAAGGTTCACCCTGTACAAAGTCCAGTGGCCTTTCAAGGTATAGGACTATGTTAGGAAGCAGTTTGTACAGATGGGAGTGGAAGATTAACCCCAGATTAAGATTGTAGTGATTGAGGAAACATCCTCTTGGGAATCGGTTCATATGTGTGTTTGTTTCTGTATGTGTGTTTTGTTAAACAAAACAGACAAACTATTTTTGCTTTTTATTATGTTTTTTATTGTATGTGAAGATGGCTGACCCTACACCTATGTGACCATATAGATACATTTAAACTGTCCCATTTAAATTGAACCAATCTCAATGCACAACATACTTGTTGAGAACATAAATGTGATATCCACATTCAACTGTAAAAACTATATAAAACTACTGGAAGTTCTTATTATAATACCTGATGGCCTCCCTTTAATAGTCATTAAGTAATCTACTCCTAAAATGGCTCTTGTTCTCTCTAAATTGTATAATAAATGCCTTGCTGCTTCTTGCTATCCTACCTTCAGTACTCTTTTCTTTGTTTCTAACAAAGTTTTTCTGTTTCTTAATACTCTGCTTAGCTTTTAGAATCCAACTTTGTCTGTTGCAATAAATCTTCAGATTTCAGTGTCACACTTTCTGTCCTCTGTTAAATTACATCCCAGATATTTAAATGTTTTGTACTTGCTTGATTTTGTAATTTTCATTTTGGGCTCATGCTTTTGATAACAAGCTATGGAGTCACATATTGGGGTGAATGAATTAGTATTCTGAGAGGTTTCATGCTGTGTATTCATGTTCATTTAATACATGCTTTTGTAAAATTGTAATGGAATGGCTCCACCATCTTTATAATGACTAACTCATTTGAACAATGTGCCTGCACTACATTTTATGTGAAGCTTGGCAAACTTATTACTGAAACCATCAGAATGTTTCCTCAGTCTTTTGGTGAATATTCTTTGTGTTGAAAATAGACATTTGAATGACCCATTTATTTCAAGACAAGTCAACTATCAGTTTTACAGGATGAATGTGTCAGGGGACCAATAACCAATAAAATGTTCAGAAAATGTGGAAACAATTACTGAACTCATTCATGGGAATAACTGCTAATCATGGAATCTGTTATGGAATTATGAGGTTGGTGTGCAATACATTTTATTCAACTCTATTATTCTTTGTGCCATTTCCCTTCTGGACATTGCGATCATGGCTCTCCACAATTTCCTGCTCTTTGAAAGTGGTGATAATGAAAATGAATCTAATGAAATGTTTCTTTTTTTTAGTATTTTGCTTAAATTTTGGAAGGCATCTTTTTTTTATCCCAATGCACCTTTGGATTTTAGTGTTGGACTTACTTTCGCAATATTTTTTTTGTACTTATTTAATTTTGTTATCTCCAATTTGTAATTTGTATATTGGGATGTCCCTTTTGCTAACAACCATGCATTCTGTCTTCTTTCAATTTATGTTTAGTCTTTTCTTTTTGGTTTCCTTCACTATCTTCTGTAGATGCATAAAAAAAATCTTTTGGCCGACAAGCATTATTTTATGTTATTCATAATATTTTGTATCCATCTAATCTTAAACAGAACTATTTTGATGGAAGTAATTCACTTCTTTTATGTGCCATGTCCCCTCAGGATGTTGGCAATCATAGATTTCCACAATTCCCTGCCCCCCTTGTAGCTCTTAAGAAATTTACTCAAACTTAGTGGGTAGGTGAGAGTGAAAGTGAGTGTAACAAACTAATCCAGAATTGCAACTTCGCTTGACAATTTTTTGTTATAAGCTAGTATCCATTATAGTACCCATACACCCACAATTAACTGTAGGTTTTTTAAAAAGAAATCCTGTATTAATTATAGGTTTCTGCCTATAGTACGTTAATGCTCACCATTCCATTTTGGGGAGAGTGAACATTAATAGATTAATGAAAGAGTTCAAGTGTAAGCTTTTCCTGCTAAAATATGTAAAGCCTTTAAGAAATGATGATAATGAAAATGAAGTAACTGCAGAATTAATGAAAGCTTTATTGAATGATGACATTATTATAAACCAGACAGCTTCATCTATCTATGCTGATGTCAGTGGTCAGCTAATATATCATTTTGTATTATAACGTATCCAGTAGGACATATTGCAGTAAATTGGCTATTTGGATATGATACTATTTGGATATCTTCTTCTATGTACCGTGTCCCTTCCAGACGTGGGTGATCATGGCTCTTGACAACTTCCTTCCCTGTTCTGAAACCACTTATACAAGCTCATTAAGTAGGTTATGCACTGCATTCCTTGGTCTCTCTTGCCTTCAGTATGTCCTTTGAGTAGCAAAGAAAGTTCTCTTTCCTCAGTATTCTCATATTACACAGTTCAGTCTCCTCCCTGTGCACAACAACTTCATTTAGTAACCCTTTATCTTCAGTGACCCTCGGGTTTTATATTGGGTAAAAGTACTAGATCAAATTTCAGCTAATAATGCTACATCAGACTAAAAATTTATTTATCTCCAATTTTCAGCAATCAAATTTAAAAAAAAATAAAAGTATATTTATATAAAAAACAAAACAAATCATTACTAGGAGTTCATTTTCTTGCTTTAAGCCCTACTTTAAATACTTTGGAGTGGTAGCAACTGTTAGGATCCCAGCTATAGGCAAATAGCGAAATCACAAACAAAACACTATGAAAGCATAAAAATACATTTTTATATTGTAAAATGACCAACAATACCTATTTCAAGCAATACAATTCTATAGAATGACCAACAATCTATTGTGTAGCAAAATAACCAATAATAAATGTTATCTGTAGTTGAAGGCATACAATTATGTTTAAAAATATATTTTGCTGAAGTCATAAAATTGTGTTGAAAATATTTAGATTTGATATACCACTAAACAAAATCAACCGACCAATCAAAAATAATTCTGTTTCAGATGTGTGGCTACAAATGACTTACTGAAAAGCAAATAATGTTTGAACTAAAATTTGATGCCTTGCCAAGACAACAGTTTAACAGTGTCTTAAATTCCCTTCAAATGAAAAGTCTGACATGACACTCAATGTTTACATGCATAGCATACGTTGTGTTTTCTTGAGAAAATACTACAGGATAGAGATACACACCACTGGCACAGAGGGCAACAAAATTCAATGCATTTGTGGCTCCTTCCTTCCCATTAGTCTAGTCAGATATATACTTGCATACGTTACCTTTTATTTACAAAGTTAGGCGTAAGAAACCCTTATAAATATAACACAGTTCACACACCAGCATTTGATGGGTATTTACCATTCTTTTGCAATGTGTCATGTTTCTTCAGGATTTTGGCAATCATGGATCTCCACAATATTTTTTTTTTTAAGCTTATCACCCCAAGCAAGGCTGGAGGCCACTAGCACGCAAGGGGTTACAGAAGGTTTGGAAGAAGAGCAGATAGGAGTGGTAAAGGAGAGGATGTGGAGAAAGATAGTGGATCGATCAACGCAAGGGGGTTACAGAAGATTTGGAGCGAGAGCAGATAGGAATGAAAAGTGAAAGGATGTGGAAAAGAGAAGTGGATAGATCAAGGCAACTGGAGATGTCGATTGACATTACACTTAAATAGTTGGAGATTGTATTTGTCAGGGAAACAGGAATAAGGAAGGGAGTTCCACAGGCGAGATGTACGAGACATGAAGCTATTGCAGTAGGGCTAATAATTTTGCTAACCTCATGTATAAACTCAACTGTATATATATATATATATATATATATATATATATATATATATATATATATATATATATATATATATATCACAGCAATAAAAGTATTAAGCTTGATATTACTAGGCATTAAAAACGGGCAAAGCAACCGGTTTTGCTCCCGCTCTTCAGGCTTCCAACGGGACATTTAATTTTAAAATGTCTAGTAATATCAAGCTTCATACTTTTATTGCTGTGATAAAATTTTGTACCTTCAAAAATATCTTTATATATATATATATATAAATATATATATATATATATATATATATATATATATATATATATATATATATATATATATATAAATTTTAATATATCAGAAAAAGTTTTGAGAGAAAAGATTGCAAAAAAATATTTTAAAATTTTGAAACTACCATCATCTCTCATTCATGTGCATTTGTAGTCACATTATCAACAAACCCAGTCGGATGAACTTCTGGCAGATAAAATGCATCACAAAAATGTTTTTACAATTTGGCATACGTATGTATGTATTCTATGTATGTATTCTATATATGTATTCTTTGTATGTATTCTATATATGTATTCTATGTATGTATTCTATATATGTATTCTTTGTATGTATTCTTTGTATGTATTCTATGTATGTATTCTTTGTATGTATTCTATGTAATTCTTTGTATGTATTCTATGTATGTATTCTATGTATGTATTCTTTGTATGTATTCTTTGTATGTATTCTTTGTATGTATTCTATGTATGTATTCTATATATGTATTCTTTGTATGTATTCTATGTATGTATTCTATGTATGTATTCTATGTATGTATTCTATATATGTATTCTATGTATGTATTCTATATATGTATTCTTTGTATGTATTCTATATATGTATTCTTTGTATGTATTCTATGTATGTATTCTATATATGTATTCTATGTATGTATTCTATGTATGTATTCTTTGTATGTATTCTATGTATGTATTCTATGTATGTATTCTTTGTATGTATTCTATGTATGTATTCTATATATGTATTCTTTGTATGTATTCTATGTATGTATTCTATATATGTATTCTATGTATGTATTCTATATATGTATTCTTTGTATGTATTCTATATATGTATTCTATGTATGTATTCTATGTATGTATTCTATGTATGTATTCTATGTATGTATTCTTTGGATGTATTCTTTGTATGTATTCTTTGTATGTATTCTATATATGTATTCTTTGTATGTATTCTATGTATGTATTCTTTGTATGTATTCTATATATGTATTCTTTGTATGTATTCTATGTATGTATTCTATGTATGTATTCTTTGTATGTATTCTTTGTATGTATTCTTTGTATGTATTCTATATATGTATTCTTTGTATGTATTCTATGTATGTATTCTATGTATGTATTCTATGTATGTATTCTTTGTATGTATTCTATGTATGTATTCTATGTATGTATTCTATGTATGTATTCTTTGTATGTATTCTTTGTATATATTCTTTGTATATTCTTTGTTTTTCAGTCAATATCAAGCACTCCTGAAAAAGTTTGCGAGAGTCTGTTTCAAAATCTGCTCTATCACTACTTTCATGGAAAGTGCTCAGACAAACTGCATTCTTTGGTACTGCCAATTCTAACCTTCATGTCTAGGACCCACCATCCCACTCACATTGTAGCATTCCCTCCATATTCTATTGGTGAGAAGTAAGTTCCACCTGAGAAGCTTCTTGCCATGAACCACTGGTCTGTGGAACCAACTCCCAAGAGGATGTTTCCCTGATCACTACAATCTTAACCTGTTCAAGTCTAGGATTAACTGTTATCTTACCCACCTATCTGCATAAACTGTGCTTCTTGCTCGGTAACGTTCTATCTTGAGTGGCCCATGAGCCTCGTACATGATGAATCTCACTGCAAAAAAATAAAAAATAAAATTCATAAAAATATACAAAGAATACTTTTGTCGTCCACTTTTTGTCGTCCATATATATATTTCTTTCAATTGGAATTAAGATACCATTAGATAATGACTATTTCCACCTACACATTTTAATGTTAAAATTCTCAGGTTTCCTTCTACAAACTGATACCATAAACAGTTTGAAAAATCCTGCAAATTTTAAAATTAAAATTTGTAGGTGAAAATGCTCATAAACTAATGGTATCTTAATTCCAATTGTATGAAAAATTTTGCTCTGTTTAATGAAAATAAATATTGAGCACTTTTTGTGAGTCAGTTTTAACATTTAATATTTAATATTTCAAATTCTATATTGTGTTAATAGGACTCACTTGGATTACACCAATGGAACACTACCTATATATATATATATATATATATATATATATATATATATATATGTTGTCCACATTTTGCCATACATATATATATATATATATATATACATATATTGTCATTCAATATTTTGTGTTTATGTGTATATATATATATATATATATATATATATATATATATATATATATATATATATAGAGAGAGAGAGAGAGAGAGATAGATACATAGATAGATAGATAGATAGATAGATAGATAGATACTATGGGGGTATAGGAATTAAAACAGGTTTATGATTGACAATTTGATGTTACAATGCAGTCTTCAAACAAGATGTTCATTTCTTTGACTACATTCTCTTTCATTCTAAATCTCTCTCTCTCTCTCTCTCTCTCTATATATATATATATATATATATATATATATATATATCAATTGACTTATCTGGTTGTCCGACTCAAGAGTTTCATGCTGAAATGCCAATGCCAGCTGATATGTCTATTGAACTTTGTAACCATGTTCTTTTAATTTAATTTTTTTATGATTATGCATGTAATCCTTGGGAACAAGGATTTCTTTTAAGAAAGGAAATATTTGAAAAAATCTCTGGCCTATGTTTACATTTTGGCAATATTCAATAGTGGCACTCTCAAGAACTTTCCATCTAAGTAAGTTATTTTCTTTTTTAATAACTGTAGCATTAGTTCATCTGAAAATGAAATGCATTGGTAAAGAATAATTAACCTTTTGTCTTTATTTACATTGTTTTTTACAGATATATTTTTATTTATATCTGAATATGAAATTGAATGAACACACACACACATATATGAAGAGTTGCAGAAAAGGTCTGAACTATGACCAAATGTGTAAAGATGAGAATTTCTTGAAAAGAAGCTTCTTAATCAGGTTAAAATATTTTTAGCACCCTATTGTGTAGAGCTGTACCTCTATCCTGGTGTGTATGCTCTAAAATTGAAGATTAAGTAGAAATTGTTATCACATTACAAGTATTCACAGTTTCAACAAGATTCATCTTTAATGGAAGATTTTTTTCATAACAAATACAATTTTTCAAGATTTTTCAAAACAAGATTCACACAACAAATTTTGTTCAAAATAAATTTCTGAATCCACTTAAAAAACCGAAGTCAAAAGGGAATTTATGTCTTTTTTAAAGGAGTACATCTATTTTTTCATATAAGTAAATAACATGAGCAAACGCAATGTATAATTCATATAAATATATATTAGTGTAAACATATATATAAAGACATGTACATAAATGTGCATATATATTTATATATATATGTATAAATACATTTAAATGTATATTTATGTGTGTGGGTGTATGTGTTGAAGTGTGGAAATGGAGTTTATAACAAAATTGTATATAAATCGAATCTATAAAAGTATATATGTGAAAATTCCACAATATATGTATGTGCATTATGTGTTATAGAATTATTTTCCACATACTTTTTATCTATAATATGCAGAACTTAGATATTTATCTACATATAGGTATGTTGGCATCTGTTTGCTTATTTTGTTTATATATAAATACATATATCTAAATATAAGGCCTGAAGATTGTGTTCAAGCAGAAAATCAACTGTCACTTCTCGGCGTTTACCTCAGTGTTCATTTTATATTTACATACACTCTATACCTGATATTGAGCACTTTTACCCATAAATATATAATACCATAATGCTATATTTTTAATCTATATATATATATATATATATATATATATATATATATATATATATATATATATATTACACCATGTTCCAACATCATGTGCAAATCAATAGAATGATAATTGTGATAATTATTATGAAACTGGAGTCATTAAATATTTGTTAAATGGACAGGTGGAATCTATGTTTACACAAAAAATTATTCATCCTAAAAAATATTAATAATTCAAACTACCACATAAACAAAACAAGCTTATGTCTAGTTGTATGCATAGAAAAAAACGATTTTCTTAAAATATTGTAATGCTGGATAACCCACTTTTTGTCTAAATTTAATTTCAAATTTTAATTTTCCGCCCACTCTTTTTTAAGTCATACACCGATTACCTCCCTTTAACTAGTCAAACTGTTTTTATGAACAGTGTCCATCATTTAAATTTAAAATTTTAAGCATACTTCAATTCTCCTTTTTTCTCTTATTGACTCATACCTACACTTCATTTCCGGCACTTAAACCCCAGTATTACTTTAGTACTATTTTTGTGCTATTTTAATTTTGAACTATGAACCAGTGTCCATCCCATAAGCATCTGTATACTTTTTTAAAAATAAACAATAAACTATATCTCATGCCTGATAAGTTGAGCAACCAACGAAACTTGAGTCGCACACCAAACATAGGTATATGTGTATTTATAAATATATATTAAATATAGGTTATACATATTGTTTTATCATTTTCACTCACCACAAGCACGGCAGTAATGCTACTAAATGCAGATGGTTACAGAAAATAAAAGAGAATGAAAAGACTTTATGGAGAAAAAGGATAATAAAGATTCAGGAAGACAGGAAGATGATGATCAAATTTGCATTTAAATTTTTGCGGATTGTTGGTGTGATGGAAACAAGTCATCAGAAGGGAGTTCCACAGGTGAGAAAAGCTAGAAAAGAAACAATTAGAATAGAAACGATGGTTACATCTAGTTTATTCAACATTAAAATAGTGAGACTTAGTTACCAATCTAGTAATACACTTAAATTCATGCCATCAAAGAACTAAGAAGAAAATCTCATCAGAACAATTGCTATGAAAATATTTGTAGAAAATACAGAGGGAAGCTATGTCACATAGGTAAGAAAGTGACAAAAGACAAGATGCCAGGTCTTATTATATTACAGACACTTTTTTGAATTTTGTCAAGAATCTAGAGATATATAGTAGGAGCACCAGACCTGATATGGCAGCAATATTCACTGCATGGATGAATGGTAGATTTATAAATGTGTAAGATCAATTCTCATGCAAAGAATTGTCTGGCACAACAGAATGAACCAACTTTCCCAGCAGTAGACCTAGCAATAGCTTCAACTTTATGTTAGGGGAAAAGGGTAGCCCAAGAAGTCACAAAGTGTTTCTCTCCTGGTGATTCAGCCATGATGGGAACAGGCAGAAACTTATCTCTGTGGTGATCAAATGAAAGCAGATTTGCTTTGATTATAAAATTCAAACATATTAAAATATAGAATTTATGTTGGAGCATATAAAATATTATTATTCAAAGCATTCAAATTCATATGGAAATCAGTTTGAAATGACAGAATAAAAAAAGAATAACAATGAACAAAGACAATGATGAAAAATTGTTATAAATCAGAATTTAAAATTTTAATTTTAAATGCAAAGTATTAAAATACAAAAAAAAAAGAATAAAAAAGGAAACTTATACTTAACATCAGGAAGAGACAGTTGAAATCTTTTAGGTATATAATGAGGAAGGAGGGCTTGGAAAATCTGATACTCACAGGACAGATTGAGGGAAAAAGGGACAGAGGAAAGCAGCATGTAACATACTTGATGAGCTTGTATAAATGATTGGTAAAACAGGTTTTGTGAGAAATAACAAAAAGACAAACATTATTAAGAGCTACAAGGGAGGGAAATAGATACATAAAAGTAGAAAATTACAAGACTGATTAAATAACACTGTAGAACAATTTTCCCAAATATTTTTCTTCGGGCCACATTTTCAGAAGGGAAATTTACTCACGCTTCATTAGATTTTATGTGATAAAAAGTACATTTAAAAATAAAAAAAACAGGAGAGCAGGTAAAGGGCGATAATCGTGGATTTTGTCAGAACATTATCATTGATAACTCTCTCCACCAGTTTGCAGACCTTAGTTACTATATTCTTAATACTTGATATAATTCAACAACATAACTGTAATAAAACCAGTCAATAATTATTTATAACTATACTGGGACTCATTCATTCAATTACAAGTAATCCATAATAATAATTTAAATTTTGAAAGTGTATTTATTTTTTGGCATATGAATTTTTTAACTCGTTTCTATATATTTGATTGTCTTTCAATCATTCCGCCTCACCTGATATCCTCTTCTGCTGCACCTATGAGGTGTCCCACACCATTTAGGAACCACTGGTCTAGAAAAAGTATATTTGCTAATATAATTTCTATTTTTCTCATGACTTACAAGAGGTCTAGTGTCCATAGTAGAAGTTAAATAGAGAATTTCTTCAGGGGTAACAGCTCTACAAACAGTTGATATTGCTTAATATCAATACTGATTGAGTCTTGGATGAAAATTGTTTGCCACCCTTGAAAAGGTATCTCTTGAGAGAGCTCCAAACACTTTCAATAGGGTTAAGCTCCAGCAAATATGCTGACCACTCCATAAGTCAGATATTATTTAACCCTCGTTTAGCAATGTATTCAAAAGTTCTAGGGCACATAATGAGGAAAGAGGACTTAAAAAATTTGATGCTCACAGAACATATTGAATGTAAAAGAGACAAATGAAAGCAATACCTAACAAACTTGTGGAAATGGTTCACAGAATAGGCATTAGGGGAGATAGCAAAAAGACAAGCTCTACTAAGAGCTACAAAGGACAAGAAAATGTGGAGAACTATGATCTCCAACATCATGAATGGACACAACACATAGGAGAAGAAGATGGTCATGCATAAATACTATTTTCCATTTAAATGCCATTGTCTTTTTTCTTGTGCCATGAATGAATGTTGATTGTAGGGAATTCCACATGAGCAGGAGATTTCATTTTGATGCCATCAGCAATTCTCAAGGGACCAGCCAACTTACTGCCAATAACCTCTGCCTCCTTGTCAAAGAGGCTTATGATTGTCCTTCAGGCACCATCACGTCTGCCAGCTCTCAGGACCATCCAATGTCACCCTGCACTCATCTGTAAATAACATTTACTGAAAATCTAATTTTAAATACTCTTTGACCAAGGAAACATGTTTAATGAGGTGATTTAACTTCAAAAGAGAGTGAATAATTGGTTTGGTTCCTGTTCCCAAACACTTCAGGATGCACCATTCTGAGCTTTTAGGTACATTTGGAGAATTAAATAAGAGAAAATAATTCTTTACTAGTCTTAAATTGGTGCTTACACATCTCTATCTTCAAACAGGTTTCCTTTTTTTTTACTTTCTTGTTGGTCAATCATTTTTTCTTCTTTATTATTCTTTTAATATTTCTAAAATCTGTGATATTTTAAAATGAGATTTTTATTAACTTACTAACGTTTTTCCTAATAATTTCACCACAAGCAAGGCAATAAAGCCACTAAGATGCAATGAGTTACCGAGTGTTAGAGAATGAGAAAAAAAAGACACTGTTAAGGAGACAGTGCAATAAAAGAACAAGAATTAAGACAGAAGATAATGATTGACATTGCATTTAAATTTTTGACTGGGAAGCAAGGTGAAAGAGTTCCACAAATAAGAAGAGCAATGGAAGAATCTGTTAGCATAAAACTTATGGTTACATCTAGCCATTCAACTGTAAAATGATGAGACCTAGGCATCAATCTAATACATCTAGGTACCATAGAGGAAAGTTCTTTAGAATAATTACCATGAAAGTATTTAGAGAAATGGCAGAGGGATGCTACATTATGGCAGTGGTAAAGTACCTGAAGGTAAGATGTCAGGTCAGGATCAACTAGCATGACAGATTGTTTGCCAAGTTTACCATCCATGTTTCTTCCTTTTATCGGCTATCTTTGAGATTAATTTCTTGATCGTACAGTGGTCAGTTAGAAGTTCTTGCAATTTTGCCTGTTGCTTAAACTTGATTAAACATTCTTTTTAAATTTGCCTTCTCATCATTGGTGGAAAATACCTTATGTCCCACATTACATACAGTTTGAAACAGATGAAAAGAAGTGATATAACCAAAATGTCTACAACAGTACAACATATATTTGTATAGCTCTATCGCATATCATTCTGAAATATTTCAATCCTTGATCCATTGACATTAATGAAAACACTGTTCTTGTTATATTTCTCATCTAATTCTCCTTTGTTCTCTGGTAATCAGAATGCAGATGATAATCTTCATTATGTATCTTATTAAGCTGGTTTTCCAATGGAGCTTTGCATTCATTTGCACCTGACTTCTTAGACAGCACTATAAAAATTGAACTGCTTAGTTCTTTTGGTATACCACCATTCTTCCTTTTGCTGACCACCAGATATTCTATCTTTTCACACAGAAAGGAAACTACAACAACTCCTACACATGGTAAGTAAAGAAAAGCAAGGAGAAACAACTAGGCATCAAGAAAACTAGCTTAATCAGATACATAATGAAGCTTATCATCTGCATTCTGATTACCAGAGAGAAAAAGAGAATTAGATGCGAAATATGAGAAGAACAGTGTTTTTGTTAATGACAACAGATCACGGATTACAATATTTCAGAATGATATCAGAGAGAGCTATACAATTGTAGAAGAATGTAGACCAATATTTTATAAATTATGCAAAAGAATTTGATAAGGTACAATACAAGAATCTGTTTTAACTGCTAGGAAAACTTGATTTATTTGGGAAAGAAAGAATTTTATATTTTACAGATTATACAAAAGTGTTTGATAAAGTAAGTCACAAAGAACTGTTTGAACTGCCATGTAAGCTTGATTTATTTGAGAAACATATTAGAATAATTAAAATAACCCAGAACATATACTAGGAGCAAACTGTCAGCTCATGGATAGAAAATGAAATCAGTAAATAGACAACAATAGAAAGGTGTGTAAGACAAGGATGTGTCTTCTCACTAGACTTATTCAACTTTTACAGTGAGGCAATCATAAGAGAAGTAAAAGTCCAACCAGGAATTATTATTGGTGGGGACAATCTTCATAGTATAAGATACGCAGATAGCACTGTGTTGATGGCAGAGAGTCAAAGGAATCTACAGGAACTCCTAGAAATGTAAATGAAAGTGGCAATAAATAAAAAATCATCACTAAGACAGATGACCAATATCTTCGTCTCTTGAAATAGGCTGTTCCCAATAGGAAGTGATTTGGGATTTTATTGTTTATTAATTATATTGCTCTGTAATAACAAATACATTCTGCCATTTTCGTGGATCAGTTTTAATATTTTATATTACTAGGATCCACTTGGATTATATACCAACGGATTTATTACCTTTACTATATATATATGTGTGTGTGTGTGTGTGTGCATACCACGAGTTGACCCAAGCCTGTGAGTGAAATTGGGTAGATGGAATTCTTGAGGGGCATTGATAGCTGTGCTAGCACAAAGCCACAAGTCATCGTGGCCGAGGGCTTGAGCATGCTGGCCTTGTTCAAATTGTTGATCACGCTAGATAACATGCTAGCTCCCAGAAAATGTAACTAAGGTCTGCTCAGCATAGTTGCAGTATAGACCACAGGTGGGCTCTATGGGTGTTGAGCAAACACAAATTTGCCTGAGCAAGTGTCTGCAATAGGGATTGGCTAGCCGTCCTAGTAGACAGATACAAGTGGCCAGCTATTATATATATATATATATATATATATATATATAGTTGTATATTTAGGCAGCAATCCTTCGTTTATGCATGTTTCATTAATAACGACAGACAAGGTACTTTTGTTTTTAATTTCCGAATACGGTTAGCACATAGTGGCTTTGTTCATAGTTAATATTGTTAAGAGTTGGCTTTTTCATTTTTATTATTAAAGCCTCCATTATTTTAAATATTATTTTAAAAACATTCCTACTACACACTAAGACATACACATAATGCACACGCTCAATTAAGCTGAAAAATCTAATCATCCTTGATAATGGCTAAAGGTATAGCCAAAAGTGCTCGGAAACATAAAACATTTGGACAGTTCTTACACACACTTTGTCATGTAAAGAAAGCTCTTGTTCGAACACAAGAAAAATAAAAAGCTCAATCGTAGTATCTTGTCTGTCCTTTTTAATGAAACATGCATATATATATATATATATATATATATATATATAGAGAGAGAGAGAGAGAGAGAGAGAGGGCAGTGGAGAGAGAGATACCTATACAAATGCACTAATGTGAAATGAAGTTACTGAAGAATTGCTATGCTGATGAATCATGTAGAAAATTAATGTCAAGGACAATCTTATATAAACACAAAATGTTTGTTGATCTTGTGGGAGGAAGGCACAACTAGCAATAATCATTAGAAGGATAAATGTTCAATTCAATCATTTGCTGCATTTCTGTTTTTTATTTCCAAGAATAATCGATTTTTCAGTTGTAGGATTTAATAGAAAATAAATATTTCAAAGAAAACTTGGAATTATTCCTGATTCTCACTAGGCTGTCTGAATTATCTTAAAACTTTAATTTTTTCCAATCTGGAATGAGCAATCACAAAATTGGATTATTTTTTTAATTTTTTTTTATTTTTCAATACTTGTTATATTTTCTGGAATTTCATTTTCTTATACTTTCATTAATAGACTAGATATTTTTTTCCAATGGCAGAAGATGTCCATTGCGAAGGAAATGTAGTTCTACAGAAGGATGCTGAGGATATCATGGACGGAGCACATGAGCAACGATGAGGTCTTAGATAGGTTACAAACAAGGAGAAGGCTTATACTTAACATCAGAAAGAGGCAGCTGAAGTTTCTGGGACACATAATGAGGAAGGAGGCCTGGAGAACCTGATACTCACAGGTCAAATAGAGGGAGAGAGAGACAAGGAAAAGCAGTGTGTGACATACCTGATGAGCTTGATCAAGTGGATGACAGAACATGGTCTAGGGGAGGAAGCAGAGGGAAGTAACTGCAAGGGAGAGAGGGAGGTGGAGAGCCATGATTGCCCATGTCCTGAAAGGACATGGCACATAAAAAGAAAGAAGCCTTTTGGCCATCAGGATTTTTTTTTAATATCAACAAGTGAAAGTTATTTCATGAAATGTTACACGTTAAATTTAGGTACAGAAACCTTGAAAAATAACACTGAAAAAATATCTGAAGAAATTAAACCTTGAAGCAAAATTGATGAAATATTTTAACTTATGTTTTGTGTGTTTTTTGTACTTTTCTAAATTAAAAAAAAATTTCCACATGGCTTGATTTTGGTCAAATATTTAAGTGTCTAGAAAGCGTTTTAACAGTGACTGGAAAGTGCAACATTTAAAGTCTGAAAGTGATTTAGGATAGTGAAAGATACCTTCCAAAAGCTAAACAAATTATTAAGAAATAGGAAAATTTCATTAGAAACAAGGAAAAGAAAACTGAAGTGTTATGTAATATTGGTCCTCCTAGATGTTGCGATGGGTAAATTGTCACCATTTAATATTTTTAATTTTGTGCATGCCTGTTGTTTCTTTTAAGTTTTGTCGACTGCACAGTATAGTAAGGTCAGTTGGGCACCATCTGTGAGGAAAAGAGTACCATGATGCAATTCACTCTTCCGGAAATGTGGAAAGGGCATGCTGTACTGCTTGACATTCACACCGGAAGCTCCAATATGAACATTTCAGTGTTTGGGTGTCAATCTTAGGACAGTGCAGAGGATCCAGAAAGAGTTGGATGAATCTAATAGTGATTACTAAGGTGTTCGGTGTGATCACTAGTGATGGTGACATTAGGCCTCCATTCATGAAGTGCTTTCAGGAGGTATTACAGCCCTGGATCAAGATGAAGCATTGACCAACTTAAACAAGGAGACCATCCAGAAGAGTTGCAGGAGATTCTGAAGTCATCTCGAAGCTGTGGTTGAAGCCAATGGCAATTTTATTGAATAAATTTACTCTTTGTTATTTCAGGATATTTTTGTGTAATTTTTGTAAATATATCTGTTAAAATGAGATGTCAGTGTTATTTTCCTTTTTACATAATTTAGATGACAATTTATACATTATAAAATGTACAATGTTCGACAATTATTTAAGACATTTTTTATGTTTATACATTCTTTTTATAGATACAAATATTTAAGTAAATGCTCTGTTTATAATAAACAGTATTAAACAACATTTACCGGCCTGAATGTACGATAAATTTTCATAGCAAATATGCGTTCTCTGACAGGAATCGAACCTGTGTCCTATATGGAACCATCATATAGCCTGACGTGCCTTAACCAATTGGGCTACAGAGGAGCGTTCAGTTAGCAAGGTCAATTTTACTGTTTTTAAACACAATTCTCCGTGATTTTCTTTCATTCATTCATATCTGCTCAATGCATATACAAATATAAACAAATGATGTCATATATTATGATATTATTATATTTCTGTTGCTTCAAGTCTGTTCTTCATCTTTGAGGAGATTATCCAGATAATTTCACAGTGTTTGAAAATTGAAGCCTCGAGAGATTTAATTTCTAACATATTCATGATTGTGGAAATTATTATACATTCAGGCTGGTAAATGTTATTAATACTGTTTATTATAAACAGCATTTACTTAAATATTTGTATCTATAAAAAGAACGTATAAACATAAAAAATGTCTTAAATGACAATTTATCCATCTCACTTTGTATATGGCAGTAAATGCTCAACAATCTACTCTTAGATGAAAAAGAGACTGAAAGCAATAGAAATGTTGTTACAGAAGGATGTTGGGAATTCCATGAGAATGATAAACCTGTAAGTATCAGGATGTGAACATTAACTTTGGACAGATTAAGATCTTTAACCAATCAACAGTGGTTGAAAGGTAATGAAATTTAGTGAGAAAAAAGGGTTCCTTAGTCATTAATATAAGTACAGTGGATTTAGCATGAAAATAATTCTCTATGTTGTTAAAAGTGAAATTTATCTGGCAATGAACTTTTCACAGTGTTTGGAAATTGAAGCCTCGAGAGAATGAATTTCTAATGTATTCATGATTGCGGAAGATCTACTAAGTGCAATCAGGGTCAGCTGAATAGTATTTTTAATCAAATAACGCAACAAAAAAAAACATAATTAATGTTGAGCTTTAGAAAAAGAAAAGTTGAAATAATATATATTATGGAAATGTATGAGTGTTCCGATATGGCAGTGAATTCTGGGTAATCTCCTCACACATGGAGAACAAACTTGAAGCAACAGAAATATGGTTCTACAAAAAGATGAGAATACCATGAATTGAACACATCAACAACAATGAAGTTTTAGAGAAAATGGAAACAAAAAGGAAACTTATACTTAACATCGGGAAGAGACAGTTAAGGTTTCTGGGACATGTAATGCAGAAAGAGGACTTGGAATATCTGATACTCGCAGGACAGATTAAAGACAATAGGGACAAAGAGGAAAACAACACAACCTACTTAGTGAGCTTGAGTAAATAGATGGTAGAACAAGGTTTAGGAGAGATAACAAAAAGACACAATTTATTAAGAGCTACAAAGGACAGGAATCTCTTGAGAGTCATGATCTCCAATGTCCTGAAGGAACATAGTACACAGAAGAAGAAGACTATCTGTTTTTATCATGCAAGTCAATGTTTTTTTCCAAAAGATTTATACTTTCCCACCTGTTGCCTGTCCTTTTTCTACCACCATAAAGTTGCCTCCCTGTGCCTTTTCTGTAAATACTTTATGAATTTAAGCATACTACTTATTTAAAAATATTGATAACAACTTGTTTTGTAGATATTGGATATCTTTATTCAGCCAATGGGCAACATAAATCCAAAAGATTTAACCAGAGTAATATATTTTTGATCAACACAATATCCGATATACCTGAATAAATTATTATTTTATTATTTCACCAGCTAATATAGGCTCCTACATATATATATATATATATATATATATATATATATATATATATATATATATATATATATATATTTATTTATTATAATTTTATCATATAGACAAAACCATTTTACTCACAACAAAGATGCAACTTGGTTTCAGTGCATTTTAACTGCACATCTATGGGTGAGGGTCGAAAATGGTTATGAACGATCCTGTTTGTAGGCAAGCCAGGATATATATATATATATATATATATATATATATATACATACATATATATATATATATATATATATATATATAATGTGAGTATTTGTATGCTTCTTAAAGAATGTAGGTATATTAGACCAATAAAAGAAATAAAAACAACACCATAATGTCACTCTCTGCCCCTCTTCTACTGTAACTGTTCTGATGACCTTTGGTCTATGGTACCTAGACTTTACAAATTTAAGTGCTGAACAGTACTGGATTGGCAACACAATCTCATCATTTCATAGATGAATTGGATGGATGTAACTAAGTTCTTTGCTAACAGGTTCTTTTTTTGCACTTCCAACCTCGGAACTCTCTTTGAGCTTTCCAGTGAACTCTGACCCTCAAAAATTTAAATGCAATGTCAATCACTTTTTACTGTCTTCTTCATTACTCTTCTTTTATGTCCCTAGATTCTTAATGTTTCTCTTTTTTTCTTATTTTTTCATACTCATTAACCCCTTGTGTTTTATTGGCTTTATTGACTTGTTTAGGGTGGAATGAATAAAAAAAATAATAATGATGATCATATTTCAAAAATCTTGATTTTTAACATTTTTTTACATTATGCTTATATTTTGTTTGTTGGCCAATATTAATATTATTATTATTATTATGATTATTATTATTATTATTATTATTGTTATTATTTTTCACCCTCCAACCTCTCCACAGGCATCTAACTGCTCTCATAAGCCTCTCACTGGTCTATTGTTACTTCCATAGAAAGTGCTCAGATGGACAACATTCCCTGGTGCTGCCAGTTCTAACCTTCACAGCTAGAGCCCACCATGCAACTTAAATTTTAGCAAACCACCCACATTCCCTCTGTATTCTATCAGTAAGAAGTAAGATCCAATTGTACAGCTTCTTCCCACAAACCACTGCTCTGTGGAACTGATTCCCAAGACAATGTTTTCCCGTTCACTACAATCATAACTTGTTCAAGTCTAGAGTTAACTATTATCTTTTCCTTCTATCTGTATAAGATACTCCTTAATGTAATCATCTACCTTGTATGGCCCCAGGCCTTGTACATAGTGAACCTTACTGTAAAAAAAAAAAAGAAATGAGAAACCTACTTTCCTGAAAATTTGTTTTAAGAGAAAGATTTTATAAATTTCAACCAAAAGCTCTACTGGCCAATTGATCAATGAATGCAGAATGTTTTCTTCTAAGGAAACAACTAAAAAGAAAAATTTCTTCAGAATCTAAACTATTCCTGCTTTTCTGTCAAATATAATCTTCAAGATGTAAATGTCAATCATCAACTTCTGTTTCCTTGAAACCTATTCTCTTATTGTCGTCTATGTATCTTTCCCTCTCAGTAAACCCTTTCCATAGTGGCTTTCATTGAATTGCTTTAGGTGAATTTTTTTTTTTAGTCGGTATCACCCCAAGCAAGGCAGTAAAGCCACTAAGACACAAGGGGTTACAGGGTTTAAAAGAATTAGGAACAGAAACATTAATAATGACCAGAAAGAGAAAAGAGTAATCAGAAAGCCAGTAGATAATGATAGACATTTCAATTAAATTTTTTCAGATTAAAATTGGCTTGAAAGTATGGAGCCAGAAAGTAGTTCCACAAGCAAGAAGTATGAGAGAAGAAACTGTTAGCATTGCATTTATGGTTACATCTATCTAACTCAACTAACTGTAAACTGATGAGATCTTGACATCAGATATCATAGCAAAGAGCAATATTTATTCTGATATATACACAGAAATGTGGAACAAGGCCAAAAATGGGGATTGGAGAAAGGACGCTCTTCTGTCTTAATGATAACTTTGCTAGCCACAAACACTGACCCAATCATATAAACAATATTCCTTACACCAAAACAACACATTCTTACATACTTTTCTTACTACAGCCACCATAATACCACGAAGTCTCTATGAAAATACTAACTAGTCCCCATATGTACAATTCATTGTCTGTGGGGGGAGGGGAATAAAACAACAGTTTTAAAAACTAGCCCCAATGAGTATTTACAATATGAAACAAAACTATTTACAAGAAACTAAACAAAATAATGTTGGTAATAAAATCCCCACAATCACTAAATGTGGCAGAAATCAATACAGAATTATATAATATATAAAACATTCATTCATTCCAAGCACTCACACTAACATGCACTCATTCAGACACAACAACAAATATGAAAGTACAGATGCAAAACAAAAGGTGCCCCACATCCACCAGCAAACTGACATCACTGACCACCTAATGAGGGAGGGGATGGGGAAGTAAACTTAAAGAAAAATAGGGACAGAAATAAAAGGGGGTCAATGAGCATACATACCCTAGCTGAGTTAACTGAAAAAAAAGAAACTAAAGCTTCAAAATTAGACCTAAATTAGCCTAATTTTGGGGTGGGTTGCACAAGTTCAACCCAGGAAGAGCAATATCCTGATGCCTAACCAGCATCTAAGTGCCACTCCAGGTCAGCCTCTTTCACATGACACAAGCGCGCAAGATTCACCCACCTTTTGCCAAATTCTGATGAAGTGAGCCGCCACTTATCCATCCTAATCTTGACTTTAAGCTGATGCTTAAAGTAGAAGATCATTTGGGAAGAAGTGAACTTCTCCCTTCTGATGTGTCGTCCAAATCACGACTCTCATAACACCTAGCAAGCTTTTGTCAGCGGTGGTGCCACATTGCTACAAATAGAACAGGCCTCAAGGACAAAGAACTTTCCCTGCAGCATGCGAACCATGAGGCCTTCAACGAACTTGCACAACAGTGCTACCACCCTGGATGAAAGAAGGCATGACCCAGGGTCTCGACCTTGCCATCACAGCATCGGCAGATTGGAGATTTCTCCAAGTCTGCTGAGCAAAGTCTTTTGGTGATCCAGAGGGCCCCATGAATCACCAAGCCAGGTAAGTGATGCATCATCGTTATTGAGACATTTCAACCCAGGCGCCCAAGGCCATATTGTGTGAACCTCCAGCTTCGTAAGGCCTAACTCGTCAATCAGCTCATCACAGACCCCCTGACTAATACTTGATATAATGCCCTATGAGACAATGCCTGGATGTTGGAGAGGCCATCCAACACCCATAAGAGACGTTTCAGAGAAAGATGAAATTCACAGTAGAAGGAGCATGCTGAATAGAGGGGAAAACAAACCTAGACAGAATGCCTTCATAGTCATGAGAATAAAAACGGGTCTCTTGCACACAACATATATTCACTCTTAGATGCTGAAGGTCACGAGAGAGCCTCACACTGTGAGACTCCGACCTCAGGCCTCTGGCATTCATACTTTCCAACAAGAGAGACATGATGAAACCAATTAGGGTTGCTCTCCTGCATTGAACATGGCCAGGGTTAGGACACCAACGGCCTCTCCCATTGAGCCAGTACCTATCTCACTCTTGATGGTGCCATCAGGAGACAGGCTGCCAATGTCCAGGGGAAGGTTAGCTTTAATGCTTTATATAGGGAGAGTTGAACAAAAAGGGGAAACCTTCCTGAACAAAATTGTTGCAATTTTTTAACATTGTCATCATCAAAACATGCCATGGGTGGAAACATCCCAAACACCTGGTTTACCTCACCCATCATTGCCCATATTTGTTGGTTGGCCACGCCAGATCGTACCACTGTTAGGACCCTTTTCACATTGGGGAAATTTCGGGGGGTTTCTATGTCCAAATTTTTTAATTTTCTGAAATTTAATAGTGTTTCATGTCTTTGGTGTGCAATAAAGCTTTTTCTTCCAGTTCTTTGGAAACTCGGCACATGACTTCCCCTGTGGTGTAGATGGGTTTAGATTTTATCTTCTTTTCTATAATGGGCTCAGCTGAATCCAAATAAGGGCAAAAACCCATAAATTCACTTCATGACTTCCCCTGTGGTGTAGATGGGTTTAGATTTTATCTTCTTTTCTATAATGGGCTCAGCTGAATCCAAATAAGGGCAAAAACCCATAAATTCACTTAGAAAACATGAAGTTTTCTAGGTGAATTTATGGGTGTTTGCAGAGGGGAAAGATAGGATGATGCATTGGGAATTGATTTATTGGTGATGATTTGGGCACAGGCCCCTTCTTGAGTGACTGGATTCAAGGGTTTAACAATTGGAGGTGGAATCATGGAATAATATTTTGTAACAGGGGAAGACGGTGCCAAAGAAGAGATACCAGAATCTTTAAGTTGCTTCAGTCTCTCCTTCTTTTGGAATGAGGGTTCATATTTAAGTATCTTTTGCTGGAGTTTCTCAGAGTAGCTGGTTGGAGAGTTTCCCTTAGAACTGGTTGAGAGAGTGTGACGGTTTGTGCCTTTGCCTGTTTTAGTTGTTGTGGAATGGGGTCTCGCTGCCTGGAGCTTCCCTTTTGCCCTACCAATGACCTGCCATTCCCCCTCTTCCTTCTCCACAACCACACTAGCAGCAGGAAGGGGCTTTTCAGGGAATGAGTTGTGAGAGTTGGATCCAACCGGGGTTTATCCACACCAGTTCCAATCGCTGGCATGCCCATTACAGGCGATACGGAATGTACAGACTCGACCAAAGGAGGATTTGGTTGGGCGGGACCAGAACTTCAGTGGCCTTCTACTCTGTGCAGAAAGAGGACAGGTGACCAGTCTGTCCACACTTCCAGCATGCTGGTTTATGCCTGGTGAAGATTATCGGCATTTTCTGGCCCTCTACATACATGCATACTCTACATACAGACAGTTGGGGATGGAGAGATCATTATCTCGAAACTCCACCCCTCTGGTCAGATCATCAGAGGAAGCCCTGAGTATCTGTCCAAACTGGCACAGATAGGTATCCAAGTGCTCCCCAGTAATCTGAGGAGGAACCTCATATATTGTGGGTTAACAAATTTTGCATGAATGCTTGTCCACACAAAGACTGACACAATTCTTTTTTCAACCTTCTTTAGTTCCTCAGGGTTTGTCAAGAGCCCATCTGCTGTGACCAGATCTGCATAGCTCTTGGCTTTCTCCAGGAACTCCGTCATGTTGATTTTACATTTTGGCTGGAACGTCTATCAAAAGGGTGCCTCTCCAACCGATGCATTTTTGTCTTTCTTTCTGTTGTCATCATTTTTTGTGGTCTGGTTTGAGGAAATTTGGCCATTTTTGGCCACCATACTTTTGTCTTGAATCTTGGTTTCTACTATTTTTTTTTCATTTGTGGACACAATACTTTTGGTGGAATCTGGATTTTCGTCCAAATTTTGGCCCTCTTCTGCATCCATCACTAATTCCTTATCTGGATTATCTTCTGATAACTTATTGGGAGGATCCTCCTTTTTTTTTAGTCCCAAAAAGATTTTTTTCTAGCAGTCTTCTTGGCACTCATGTTTTTCTCATTCACAAAAGATAAATATGAATAAATCCCAATAACAAAAAAAATTTTACGAGACAAAATAATAACACAAAAACAGTTAAACACACAAAAATGGGTTACTTAAAAGGAAAACCTACACAAAAAGACAATGTACTGTAAAAATATAAAGAGTTAACAATCTCAAAGCAGAAAATACACACGAAAAAAGATTACATTAATAAAGACTCACAAAGTAAGGTAGACAATAACCAATAAGAATTTTTTTTAAATAATACAACAGTAGATACGAAACAAAATATATGTAATGAATTCACAAATACAATATAGCTGCCATTAAAAAAATCCTAGTCAGCCTGAAAACGAAACACGTAAATTAAAATAAGAAAGAAAAAACAAATAGAAAAATAATCACGAAAAGTTAGAATAAACACACAACATATTTAACCAATGGAAATTTAACAGATATTTAAACAAAGAACATTAAAGAACAAGGTAATATGTAGAAATAATAAGTAAACAAAGAAAAATAAAGTCAGACATAGAATAATTAAACAATGAAAAATTAAAGTTTTATGGGGGTGAATTACAGAAAATTAAAAAGGAAAAAATATATTCAAAAAATAAGTATAAAATAAAATAAAATCAAAACTAATAATAAAAAATAAGAAACAACAAAGGGTAAAGTAAAATTGAGGAGAGGGTAAAGAAAAAAATCAAACTTTTGGTAAAAAAGTCAATAATATGAACAGAAGAAAATATAAAATTAAAAGTAGCTTAACGTGAATAAGTGTTGAAAATCAAAACAGTTCACAGATAATTGCAATAATACATCAGGCATCAAACACTGGTTGTAAGACGTCTGCAAAAAAAGGAACTCTCCTCACTGAGGTACCATAGTGAAGAGCTCATCCAAACAATTAGCATGAAAGTATTTATAGAAAAGGCACAGAGAGGCAATCTCATGGTGGTAGGAAAGTCACTTAAGCTAATCTGCCAGATCAAGACCAATATTCTAAGTATGGATGAATGGTAGACTTATAGATATATATATATATATATAGTCTTATAGATATATAAGAAAAATTGTCTCATATGACACAGTGAACCAACTATCTTTTCTGACCTAGCAATGAATTCAATATAATCTTTCTATTTCATGTCAGCTGAGAACATTAGCCCAAGAAAGTGCAACAAGTCACTTTCCTTGCAGTTAGCATCTGCCTTGCTGATGGAAGACAGAGAGAGGTCTCTCAAATGATTAATGGAGAGAAGTTTAGTTTTGGAAGTGTTAAAACTAAGAAGCCATATTTTGCCCCAGTTAACAACAGACTTGAGTTTGTTAGACTGATCAGCCTTACTATCGAGACAGAAGTAAATGGTTGTGTCATCAGTGTAGATGCCAAGTTGAGAGCTGATGTCATTGGGAAGGTCATTAATGATAATTGAAAAAAGAGTAGGATCAAAGATAAAGCCCTGGGTGACATCTGCATTAGTATGGAAGGATCTAGATGACTGGCCATTCAAGATAACTTACATTTCCCGATTTGATAGGAAAGACTGCATAAGTTCAAAAATGTATCCAGAGATACAGTAACTTTTCAGTTTTTATCTAGAGCATGATAAACTCTTTCCACAATTATTGTCAGTACATTAGAAGTTGACCTGGAGAAATGAAAGTCATATTGCTAGTTTGAGAAGAGGCCCTGTGATGATGAACCAATTCAGCATTGATTAGGGCATCTAGGAGTTTCCCAAAAAGAGATAAAAGGCTAATAAGCCAATAGTTGGAAGGGTCAGAGGGATTACCAGAGTTCCTAAGAACTGGAACAAACGATTAAGACTTCCAGCAGGCAGGAAAGCAGGATGCAGTGAGGCATTTATTATACAGTTTAGAGAGAACAAGAGCCAGTTCTGGAGCATACTTCTTAATGACTATTACAAGGATGCCATCAGGTCCACATGCTTTGTGGGGATCTAGGTTAGAGATGATAGCAGAAAGCATGGAAGGGGTTATGCATATCATTCAAAAGAGATTCAATTTTAAGTGTGAAGTTTAGCAGGGCTACTCCAGATGAGTCAACAGTAGAGGTTAGGGTTAGGGTTAGATATCCTGAAGACATTCAACAGGGTTTGACATGTTGGCCTTCTTCACAAGTTCATTCGTGTCTATGGATGAATATTTGGCTTAGCATAATCATTCCTAACAAATTGTGTAATGAATTCACATTAATGCAAGGATACGCAAAGCTCTATCATTTGACCTACATTGTTCCTTGTCTTCATCAATGACCTTCCTGATGTTATCTGTTCCAAAACTAGATAATTAGGCAGATGAAGTCACTATTTATCCTTGACTTTGTAGCAAGTCAAATTATCTACCAAAGTAAAACTACTTTCATTTGATCACCATAGAGAACTTTTCTGCTTACCATCAGCATGGCTGATGCTAAACTCCAAGAGATCAACACTTTGTGACTTCTTGGGCTCATGTTTTCCACTGACATGAAGTGAATTCATTATATTGAATCAATTGCTAGATCTATTGCTAGGAAGTTGGTTCATTGTTTGTTTCAGACAAATTATCTCATCAGAATCTGTCTTGCACATTTATAAATCTACCTTTCCTCTGTGCATTGAATACTGCTGCCATATCAGGTCTGGTTCTCCTATAGATCTTAAGATTCTTGACAAAATCCAAATAGGGTTTGTAACGTAATTGATCCTGACCTGGCATCTTGACTTCAACCACTTTCTCATTACCACAACATGGATTTCCTTTGTATTTTCAGGAATATTTTTGTGGCAATTGTTCTGGTGTGCTTTCCTCCCTGGTGCCTTGAATGCATGAAGAGATTGTCCAACATTCACTGCCATAGAGGATGATTATTACATAACAGTTGAGCACTCTTTTCTTTGTTTTCAATTAAACTTTCTTGCTTCTTAATAATTTGGTTAGCTTTTGGGAGGCATCTTTCACTATTCCAATGTATTTTTAGATTTTGCTGCCACATTTTCTATGCTGTGTTAGAACACTTCCTACATAAGTAATTTTTATATTTTGCCTGATTTCAACATCTCCAATTCACAGCTCACATCCTGGGACATTCCTCTTGCCAAAAACATACCCAAAATGTAAAAGCAGAAAATAAAGATGCATCCGTGACAGAATTGTGAATAATTTGAGAATCTAGCTTGATCTTAGAAAGTGTCATTAGTGTTCCAAAGACAAATGCAAAGAATTATCATGTGAAACTGGATTCTTTACTTATGACTGCAACCTAATGAGGGATTATTTCCAATGTACAGCATTTAATTAGATTACTTGCAGATATCTAATTAGGATAAAATCAATTTGTACCTTTTGCTAATTGCAAATATTAATGCCACTGAATAATTTTTGTCTTTTACAGTCCATTCAATTGCAAAACACACAATTTAATTAAACCTTTCATTGGATAATTATAAATCCTTTTAGGAAGAATGCGCAGATAATGTTATGGTTATTGGCTTGGAACAGAGAAATCAGAGAGGTAAGTTCAATTCCCCGTTGAGCTTGTAACATTCAGTTTTACACAGACACCTATTAGAAAGTACAAATTCATGTCTTCCCCACTCAGCTATGACTTAAATAGCAGATAAAACTGAGCTCTTTAATCATGATTGACAACTTATTTAAAACTCACACGACATGAAGCTATACATAGATGATTAGACATGCAATGTAGACTCCAAAAATGTCTGCAAAGCAAAAAACATGATAGATATCAACAGCCATGGTCCAGTGATTGTGAAGGTATCATTTTAGGGAGTAACCACACACAGACACACACACATATATATATAAGTAGATATATGTAATGGATGCCAATAATTATCTTCTGTTCATTTAACTCCTTCTCCTTAATAATGTTTTCATTTTTCTCATATTGTTTCAAACTCAGTAACCCTTTGTGTCTTTAGTGGCTTCATTGCCTTGCTTGGGTTAAAATGATTGAAAAAACATTTGTAAGATAATAAAAAAAAACTTGCTTTAAGAATATCACAAACACAGAAGATGATAGGCCAGCAAGAAAGTAAATGTGAATATAATCAGAGAAATAAAATTTTAAGAACATTGGCTGAAGATATGAGTAAAAATCATAAAGAGAAGGAAAAGAACAAAAATGTACAGGAAAACCAATTTCTCAACACTAATTTCTTGTGAGCATTTGTTGTGCTTATCTTCAACCAATGCAAATACAAGAGCCACTGAAGGTGGACAGGGGTTGTTTTATCAATTGTAAGTATTTTAGATTTAGTGTCTTAGTAGCTTTATTGCCTTGCATGGGCTGAAATGTTTTAAAAAGATAATTATAATATTCAAAAATTCTTTTTTCATTATGCTTTGATTTTGTCATTTTGCTGCTGCTGCTACCATTATTATTATTATTATTATTATTATTATTATTTTTATTTCCTTTGATATCTGGCGTTTACACATTTCTTTCCGGGTCCCGCCCAGGGACCTAAGGTTAGAAATGATATCATGACACTTTCCACTGCAAAAAATAAATAAATAAATAAAATAATAATTACATAGATAAAGCCCTTCGTAAAGTGTGGGCTCTACTTGTTAGAACAATTTTTTGTATCTCTTTGAGGCATGGACTTTCAGGGATCCCTTCAATCAGCCTACTGGAATCTTTTCCAACCAGTCCAAGGGCTCCAACTACAACAGGGATTGTTGATGTCCCCATGTGCCACATTTTTGAGATTTCTATTTCAAGGTCCTTGTATTTTGACAGTTTTTTGAATATCTTCAAAGATACATTGCAGTCTGCAGGGACTGCCATATCAATAAGGAGGCACTTATTTTGTTTGCGGTCTTTAATAACAATGTGTGGGCGGTTGGCTTTGATTGTTCTGTCAGTGTGTATTGTGTAGGCCCATAGAATTGTAACAGGTCCTATCTCCGTAACCTGGTGGTGGTGGTGGTGGTGGTGGCGGCGGCGGTGGCGGTGGTGGTGGTGGTGGTGGTGGTGTTGTTGTTGTTATTATTTCCTTGGATTTTTGTTGTATACACATGCCAAATACAACTGGAATTAGTGATGTCCTAATTTGCCACATTTTTGAGATTTCCACTTCACAAGGCTTGTATTTTGATAGTTTTTTGAAATTCTTCAAAAATACATTAGAATCTGCAGGGACTGTCATGTCAATAAGAAAGCGCATTCTGTTCTGTCTGGGTCACTAGCTTTAATTTAAGTCCCATAATATTGTTACAGCTCCTATCTTTGTAACTGAGTTTGGATGATATTCATACCAGTTTCTGGCAGTTTCTTTTTCATAAAAGTCAATTTTCCAATGCCGATATTGGCCCACTCTATCATATGCCATGTTTTATATTCCGTGGGTTCTAACACTGTGTAACCTGATAAAAGATAGCCAATTGTTTCTGGATTATGCTTTTCAGGTTAACACAATTTTTCAGTATTTATGCATCTTAATTTCTAGTTAGCAGATTTGTTATTATTATTGTTACCATTTTATTTCGCCTGGTTTTTGGTGGATACTCATTTCTTTCTTGGTCTCAAGCAGGGAAATATGGTCAGAGCATTTTTTGGGAAAAAAACACCTAATATCACATACATTTGACATAGATAAAGCCTTTTGTAAGGTGTGAGCTGTACTTGTGAGTATAATTTTTTGTATTTTTTTAAGGCTTGGGTGACCAGGGATTCCTTCAATGAGTCTATTGGAATCATTTCCAGTTAAACCAAGGGCTCCAATTACAAATGAAATTGTTGATATCCTTTCTGAGATTTCGATTTTAAGGTCCTTGTACTTTGATAATTTTTGGAAGATACATTACAGTCTGCAGGGACTAGAATTTTAATAAGAAGACATTCTGTTTTCACGGTCTCTGATCAAAATATCTGGGCAATTAGCTTTGATTGTTCTGTCTGTGTGTATTGTAAAGTCCCAGAAAATTGTTACAGGTCATATGCCTGTAACCAGGTCTGGGTAGTGTTCATACCACATTCTTGCAGTTTCCTTTATATAAAAATTGCATATTTTCCAATGCAGATATCGGCCCTCTCTATTATGCCGGGTTTTATATTCAGTGGGTGCCAATACTGTGAAACCTGATACAAGATGGTCACTTATTTCTGGATATTTATCCCAGAATTTGCATTTTGGTCTAACACAATTTTTCAGTATGTGAGCTTGGTAATTTCTAGTTAGCAAGCATTGGTCCTGTTCAGCCAGAATAAAACCTTCTGTTGCTGCTTTTAACCTTGCACTATGTAACTACTGATGGTGATGTGGTTTTTCTACATCAGCTTGTTTGGTACAGGTACAGTATTGACCATTTATTGTTTCTGAATTTGGTTCATTGCATTTGCTTTTTTTATAAGTTCTTTGCTGCTACAGTAGGTGTATTATGGCTTACTTTCCCTCTTCACCCACTTGAAATTCCTTTATTCTTCTTCTTCTTATTATTATTATTATTAACAAAAACAACCCCTTGTGTCTTAGTGGCTTTATTGCCTTACCTTCTGGAATTCAAGTTTATTAAAGTTTTGTTTCCTTGGATGTAAACTAATTTATTTGAGAGGCACAATTATTGTCTGCTAGAAAGAAAAAACGTTTACATATATACTTATAAGCGTATATATATTTTATTTTGCATCATAAAGCACTAATCAAACACATTTACTTTCTTTGATGTCATATAAGACCCATTTCCCTGCCAGTAATTTCAGTTTTATAATAGCACATTTTTAATATATTTCCAAGATAATTTGTCACAAAATAATGTATAGACATTGTCTCTATATTTTTTCCTATTTTTATTTTAAAACATTATTTCTTTCTTTGAAATATATTATACACTGAAAGACTTACCTACATACAAAGGTCGATTGAAAAAATTCAAATTGGAAGGAACTTGACTACTGCAGACATTTTCGAATAATTTAGGATGAGAACACAAAATTGATCAAGGCGTTTTAATAATACAGAATAAAAGAAAAGGTTATAGATAATTTAAATAATTGATTATCTATTGATTACTTTATTACCTGATTTTCTTATTATCTAATTATTGTCTAATTGATTATCTCTTGATTTTCTTATTATCTAATTGTTGTCTAATTGATTATCTCTTGATTTTCTTATTATCTAATTGTTGTCTAATTGGTTATCTCTTGATTTTCTCATTATCTAATTGTTGTCTAATTGATTATCTCTGGATTTTCTTATTATCTAATTATTGTCTAATTGATTATCTCTTGATTTTCTTATTATCTAATTGTTGTCTAATTGATTATCTCTTGATTTTCTTATTATCTAATTGTTGTCTAATTGATTATCTCTTGATTTTCTTATTATCTAATTATTGTCTAATTGATTATCTCTTGATTTTCTTATTATCTAATTGTTGTCTAATTGATTATCTCTTGATTTTCTCATTATCTAATTGTTGTCTAATTGATTATCTCTGGATTTTCTTATTATCTAATTATTGTCTAATTGATTATCTCTTGATTTTCTTATTATCTAATTGTTGTCTAATTGATTATCTCTGGATTTTCTTATTATCTAATTATTGTCTAATTGATTATCTCTTGATTTTCTTATTATCTAATTGTTGTCTAATTGATTATCTCTTGATTTTCTTATTATCTAATTATTGTCTAATTGATTATCTCTTGATTTTCTTATTATCTAATTATTGTCTAATTGATTATCTCTTGATTTTCTTATTATCTAATTATTGTCTAATTGATTATCTATTTAAAAATTAATATATTTGAATAAAAAGTATCAACCTTAATTTTCCACAAATTTATACAAAACAAGATTCTTTATGAAAAACTTTCCTTAGTTTTTGATTTGCCATTCATTGGACAGTTATTTAATTTTCATATTTTCCTATATAATGATTGATTTTTTATGGATTATCAACCTTTTGCAGGTTATTTAATGTGAGAAAATATTTTTAGATTGTGAGAATTTCTGGCAATAATAATGATTTACTGATGCAAGTTCTATTAAATTAACCCATAGCTGGCGGTAGAAGAGGTGGATTCATATCTTTCCTAATAGTATTTGTAATATAATGAATCTGACTGGAATTGGAACCTGGCTCCCTGATTTTAAACTTTTTTAATCCCAAGCAAGGCAATAAAGTCCCTAAGATGTTACTTCTTAAAACAGAGATGTGGTTTTACAGAAGGATGCTGAGAATAACATGAAAAGAGCATGTAAACAACAAGGACATTTTAAAGCAAATGTAAACAAAAAAGACTTACTTAGAAATGGAAAGAGATAGTTGAAATTTATGGGATACATACTAAAGAAAGAGGGCTTGGAAGTGCAGTGGTCTATGGGAAGTACCTGTTCAAATGGAACTTCTCACTGATGGAATACAGAAGGAATGTGGGTGGTTTGCTACAATGTAAGTGGCATGGTGTGTCCTTGCTGTGAAGGTTTGTACTTTGACCGAACACATTCTGTGGAAGTAGTGATAGAGCAGTTAGTATCTGAAAAAAATCATTGTTATATCCAAAAAATTATTACAGTATTTACATTATTCGGACTATTGTCCTCATCTTTGTCGCCATATTTGTCACAACGTTTCGGCCGTTGTACGCTCCGGCCGAAACGTTGTGACAAATATGGCGACAAAGATGAGGACAATAGTCCGAATAATGTAAATACTGTACATAATACCTCATCTCAGAAATATAGACAGACTCTGAAAAAATTATTAATGTAATATTCATTCATCAAAAACGCAAAACAATTATGCTTACAACCAAAATATTTCAGTTGCAAATAACCTACAAAGGGTTGATAAGCCATAAAAAACAAAACATTTTTTTACTGCAGCACGTTCATTGTATTTCTCTTTGCTTCCAAGATTATTCTTCTTCAAAGAATTCTAAGGACAATATTTGTGAGGAATTTTGGATCTGTTTTTTTTTAAAGAGTTTATTGTAATTTTCATTTTTTTTTTTTGTTAATTTAATTATTCAGAAAAAACTTTTCTATTATTGAAGATTTTCTTTTCGTATTTAGGATTCAAATTAGCTCTAAGTAGATATCTGAAAACCATTAAATTCGAAATATTTTTTGATAAAAATTTACTGCTAAAATTATTAGCAGGATAAATGCTGCAATTTACATTCAAAAGAAATAACTCCCTGCAGTAGATTCAACCAGGCAGGAATCTTTGAATTTCACAAACGAAATTTGTCATTGATTTTCAGTCTATACAAAGCAGCAAAAAAGCTTTACAATGTAAGGATGTCATTAAGTAAAAGAGGAGATACGAATAAATAACAAAATGTATTAACTAAAAATGGCAATAAATATATACTTATAATAGCAGAAATTCGAATTTAGCATTATCTCCCCTTAGCTCAATATGTCAGATTTAACAGCATTGAGAAAAGATGGACAAAAGATAAAAAGAAATAATTTTCAGTTTATTTCCGCCATTTAAATGGTTTTGAATAAAAATAATTAAAAATAAAATGTAAATAACAGTGCACAAAAATATATCTATAGAAACTGGCATGAACACACAAACATAGGTGATGATGAAAAGTTCTCACTTCAACCAAGAAAGGCTTTGACACATTTCGTTGAAGAAGTGGCAGGTTCATAGTACGTGAAATGTGACAAAATGCTATCTGAAATTTTCATCCAGTAATGCAAAGTTACTGATAGTTACTTTATTTACATCCTCTCCTTCTCACTGATAATACACATATACATACTTTATATATGATGAAAATGTGGAAAAGACAAAGCAAAATCCGAATATGTGAGTTTATTGTTATATATATATATATATATATATATCTGGTAACTAATAACTGATACACCCTCTCCTTCTCACTGATAATACACATATACATACTTTATATATATATACATACATTTATATATATATATATATATATATATATATATATATTTGGTAACTAATAACTGATACAACAAAAGTTAATGAAAATGAACACGCTACCACCCCTTGTCTGAATGAGTGGATTTCTCTGTATCCTTGGAAACAGTGAATTATGAATTTTTTCTGTGCTTTTAAAACTCAATAAATTTTAAAAAATAAGTTACTCCAAAATTCACTTGAGGATGAAATGGAACTAATGTTTTTAATTTAATTACAAAATTAAATTTGAAGCTTTTAGCTTACATTTTTGAAACATCGTTATTACTGTGTAGCGAAAAAAAACATATGTTAAATCAGTTAATTTATAATATTTGTAATAATATCGGTAAATTTATATTGAACACTATTTTGTAAAAATAAAAAAATAAAAATATCAATAGGAAACCGGATTATATATCTTACTGTTCTTTCTTGTTATTTTTATATATATATATATATATACCGGCCTGAATGTCCGAGAAATTTAATGACATTTTTATGTTTAACATTCTTTTTTATAGATACAAGAATGTTAAACATAAAAATGTCTTTAAATAATTGTCGGACTTTGTCCATTTCATAATGTGTGATGTCATTTGTTTACATTTGATATGCCATGAGCAGTTATGAATGTACGTGAGAGATTCATGGAAGATTGAAGTTTATAAGCAGTAAATTCGACCTTGCCAACCGAACGATCCTCAGTGGCAGAAATGGTTAAGGCACGTCAGGATATATGACGGTTCTGTATAGGATACAGGTTCGAATCCTGTCGGAGGACGAATATTTTCTATGAAAATTTCTTGGACATTCAGGCCGGTAAATGTTATTTAATACTGTTTATTATAAACAGAGCATTTACTTAAATACTTGTATCTATAAAAAAAATAGTCTTTATATATATATATATATATATATATATGTATATATATGAAGTAATATAGTCTTAAAGTTTGCTATATTTATGAGGATAAAGTGCTCAATATCAGAGATAGAGCGTGTGTAAATATAAAAGTGAACATAGAAGTCAACACTTAGATTCATGGTGCACCACTGACCCTTATATATAGCCGAGAAAAATAACAGCACTAGTTGACTGACCATTGCACTAGCATGAAACAGACTGTCGCCTCTAAGTGTTGACTTCTATGTTCACTTTTATATTATCCACTCAAATTACACCAAAGCCTCAGACAATAACAATTAATATCGTAGTTATTATCTGTAAAAATTATAGAATATAAAACAACTTTGATAAAAACTTACACCTAATTTTCTGACAAAAACAATGCCGTTCTGAACATTTTGGTCGCAACTCTGTGCGCGCGTGTGTGTGTGTGTGTGTGTGTGCAGCTAAATTTAATTCGCAAGGCACGGTTTTAGGGATTTTGCAATCATTTTATCCCAAGGAAGGTGATGATACCACTAGGATGCAAGGACTCACTGGGTGTGAAAAGAGGATGAAAAGATTTTAAAATGAGACTGGAAACCCAATCCTAAACAGGAAACAAGGAATAAACATCTACTCCTGTTCCAAAAATCAGCTAGGAATGTGAACTGGATATTAGATGACCCTATGTACTATTTCTCAGGCACATTCCAATAGTGCCTCATATGGAAATCTCCTCCTTAGGCCAATAACATCAAGAAGTACTTCCTGAGAAATTAACCACAGACAGGTCTGACCAGGAGTTTCATAGTTGGAAACCAAACAGTCTAACCACTTGGCCACATGACCATATGTATACATATATATATATGTATGTATATATATATATATATATATATATATATATATATATATATATATAAAAATATATATATATATATATATATATATATATATATATGTATGTATGTATGCATGTACGTATGCATATATATATATATAT
>OZ038489.1:84429943-84432443 GCA_964036315.1 Acanthosepion esculentum
ACAGTCCAAAGAGGAATAAAAATAGACTTGAAAATGAAATTGTATGTGAAATGTGTGAAGCACCTTGTTAATACAGATAGTAATCCAGGCTAATCCTATTAACGCAACATAATTTGAAATATGCTAAAACTGACTCACAAAAGAGCCGTGTGATCATGAGGATGTAGGTCAGCTCTTTGGTTTCCCCTTCCCTCCCCCTACCCAGGCTCTCCTACTTCCATAATATAATTCCAAAAAAGGTACCTTCTTCTCTCCATATCTCTCACTAAGTCCCCTCTAACACCCTCTCTCTTTTCTTTCCCCAACTCACCAGTATCCCACTACAAACTGATAACTTAAACAATTTAAAACCTCCTGTGAATTTTAAAATTAAAATTTTTACGTGAAAATGGTCATTAACAAAATGTATGTTAATTCCAATTGTAAAAAATGTGTGTATGTGTGTATATATATATATATATATATATATATATATATATATATATATATATATATATATATATATATGTATGCAGGTGTGCATTGAAATAGGAAAGAACACGTTAGGTAGATAATCCGGTGTTCCTTAATATTTAGCTTTATTTTCAAAAGGACAGTGCTCCATACAGAAGTAGAGCTTATATTATAATAATATTTTTAGTTTTTAAAAATATGATTCCTCCGCTACATAAGAGGAATCATATTTTTAAAAACTAAAAATATTATTATATTATATATATATATATATATATATATCACATAAAGATATACATATATTTATATATTTAAGACCACACACATATACAGTTAGAAATAATTCATCAGAAATTTGAATGTATCTTTTTTGTCAATTTACACACACACATACACACACACACATACGCACACACACAAAAACACACACACACATACGCAAAAGTATGTTGGGTGTTTGAGGAATGGCCGTATTTCCTAGCATATTTTATTTAAAATAAAATTCTAAGTCTTTTTAATCTGTTTCCTTTAAGAGTTGCTCTCAACTTCAAAGAGTCGCCAGTGCAGCAGGTGTTCAATGTTCATGTTGTGAGTTGTCCTCCCTTTCTATAATGGCTGCTTGTAAACTTGTGCACTTCTCTTTAGCTTACTCTTTTTATTTTTTCTCATGTTAAACTATTTTTTTTGTTTGTAAAGAAGGTTGATATAACAGCATTTTGGGTTAGTAATAGATACAAAAACATCATGCAGCTGCTATCTGCGTTTATTCCTAGCAGCAAAAGGACTATTCAAAATTTTGGGAGAGTCTAAATAAAACAAATTTCAAACTTTAAAAAAAAGTTTATATATATATATATATATATATATATATATATATATATGTATTTGTCATTCACAGACAGTACTGTTTCGCTGTATCACAGCTCCTCAGTGCGACTAGACTTCTGAATGCCTCAAACCAGGATTGAAACACAACTAATTTGGTGTCAGCCAGAGCTATCTTCACTCGGTAGAGTTACACAACTAAATCTAGCATATTGTTTTTACAATTTGCCAATCATCCAAAGTGCTCCATTCATTTTACTGAAGAGCTTTGCATTAGTGCAGGTGGCTGTTGTTTATAGAATTAGCTTATCACTCAACAGTGCTCAATTGAAATGTATTTTCAAGAGCTAAATTATGTCATTCACAGACAGTACTGTTTCGCTGTATCACAGCTCCTCAGTGCGACTAGACTTCCAAATGCCTCAAAGATAGATAGATAGATAGATAGATAGATAGATAGATATGGGTATGAGAAACATATGTATACATAAATGTACTTGCATGTACATATATATTTTTTCTCAGGTGTTATCAGGTGAGAATATATTAATGAATATACATATTATCCCATGTCAATCACACAACTTGGAGTTTCATGTGAATACGCAATCTTCAGGTGCAGGATACACACTGTTAGGTGTTCTAATCTTCAGTGAGTATCCTTCTGTACCTGAAGATTTTGTATTCACAGGATCCAAGTGGGATAATATGTATATCCATTAATATATGTGTGTGTGTGTGTGTGTACTCATGATGCCTACTATGATACAGTTTTAATATTGAAAATTTATATATATACTACAAATGTCCTATAATAATTTAAATATTTACATTTGTAAAAACCAAGGTAAGCCCTATAGGATGGTAAACTAATAAATGCTTGTAAACAATACATATATACATACCTACATACATATATATATATATATATATACACAGATATATATATATATATTTGTATGTATGTATGTATGTGTGTATACATCTGTATGGTGAAGAACCCTCTAATATATATATATATATATATATATATATATATATATATATATGTGTGTGCTATAATTTATATACATATATATATATATGTATGTATATATATGTATACTATAATTTATATATATATATTTATTTATATATATATGCCCAATGGCCCTGATTGAGATGTCAGTTGATATTATTTTCACTGTTTAAGAAATATATATATATATATATGTGTGTGTGT
>OZ038489.1:84437443-84522443 GCA_964036315.1 Acanthosepion esculentum
GACTCGTGGGGCGTTTAAATTCACGAGGCCTGGGGACAAGCGAACGCAACTCCTCAGAGCAGTTACCGTGGAAGTACTTGTAAAAAAGGCAGAGTGAGGCAACATCGCGTCTGTGAGAGAGCGACTGCAGACGAGATGACAGATCTGGGCCAATCACGTTGCCTGTCCGTCTCTGGATCTTATCAAGAACCCCGAGGCAAACAGCAGGGGCCCCAGACCATATATGGCAGCAATACTCCATGCAAGGGCGAATGGTCGATTTATAGACTTGGAGGATCGATTCCGGGGAGAAAAATTTCCTGGCTCGTCACAGAGAACCAACTTTCTTTGCGGTGGCTGATGCAACTGACTCGATGTATTTGTTCCATCTCAGATCAGCAGACAGCGTGAGACCGAGCAGCCGCAGGGAGGAGCTCTCGAGAAGTTGGTCATCAGACATTCTAATGGGATGTTAAGATACAATTTGCCTATGTGCTACGAGGGTGGTCTATGCAAATGTATTGGATGCTTATTTCTGTTTAGATGTAGATCCCACATTAAACCGGCCTTGTGCCACATGATACCCTCGTGGGGAGGTGACTAAATATTAGATGTAGAACATCTATATATTCACTATGTTAAACTCAATTTAAGATTTGAAAATGCTTTGATAACTTATATTTTTCTTAAAAAGACATTTAAAATTTTCACGTGTGCAATGTTTTGCAAGTGATTTTAAATACCTGGTTATTTCAATAGTTTCATTTCTATCATGTTTCGCCCTATACAAAGGAGGCACTTGCTATAATCAAAGTGATATTTCTATAATTATATATTAATGCAAACATATATAGAACAATGATGTGAATCTGAAAAAAACATTTACTTTTCATATTTTGGATATACTATTTGAAATCCTGTGATGTAATTTAAACTTCTATTTTGAATTCGCTTTTTTTTACAATGATGTTAACCCAAGCTCAAGAATCACTGGAAGTAGAGGGTTACAGAGGCACAGGTTAAGATTTTAGTGATCAGGGAAGTATCTTCTTAGGAGTCGATTCCACAAAGCAGTAGCTCATGGGAAGGAGATGCTTGAATAGAACTTATATTTCACCAATAGAATATCAAGGGAATGAGGGTAATTTGCAACAATGTGCATAGTTGTGATGGTTAGAACTGGTGGAATTAAGGAATATAGTTTATCTGAACACTTGCCTTTTTATATCACAATTAGTGGTGTATACATATAATATATCTTTTGTGATTTATTATGCCAAAACATGATGATCAAATTGATTATAATCTATTTTTTTAACGAGTCAACAAGATTGTTTATCAAGGCAGTATTTCTGCTAAGAAGTAACACATCAGAAAAGGCTAAGTAATAATCACAGTCTTTAAATGTTCTAAATGGATGAGTAGTCATTTTCCAATCCTATTTTGCCAAGACTATATTCAAATACATCTTTTCTTGCCTTAAAACACATTGACTGTGATTATCATAAAAATTGGTAAACATCCATAAAAAATATTTCTGCTCTGGCACTTATTGCAAAAATTACAACACCAATAAAACATAAAATGAGCATTGTGTCTATATTTGTAGCAGTTATATTGGGATCACAAAAGATGCCTTCCAAAAGCTGAGCAAAGTATTAAGAAAATGAAAAATTTCATTAAAAACAAAGAAAAGACTACTGAACTGTTATGTAATATCAGTCCTCCTATATGGCAGGGATTGTTGGACAAAGTTCTCACAGATGAAGAAGAGACTTGAAGCAATATAAATATGGTTCTACAGAAGGATACTGAGGATACTATGGATAGAACACATGAGCAACAACAAAATTCTAGAGATGATGGAAACAAAAACAACACTTATACTTAACATGAAGCAACAGTTGAAATATCTAGGGCACAAAATGAGGAAGGAGTGCTTGGAAATATTGATACTCAGAGGAAAGATTGAAGGCAATAAGAAAACAATGCATTACCTACCTGGCAAGGTTGATTTTATGGATGGTAGAGCAGGGTTTGTGAGTGATAACAAAAAGACAAAATTTATTAAGAGCTACAAAAGACAGGAATTTGTGGAGAGCCATGATTGCCAATGTCCTGAAGGAACATGGCACATAAACTAAAACGAAAATTTTTTAAAGAAAATGGACAGAAAAGTAGAGAAGCCTGTTGCCCTGGTATGCTAGAAAAATGGAAATCCATGATTTGAGTCAGGGATTAAGCAATGGAAAAGTTTAATGTCTGAACACCAGTAGCATTAGAATATTTAAACCACATGTTCTGGTACATCTTTAAATCACCGAAGATGAAGATGTTTGCAGATGGATGGAGAGAGACTGCCATTCCTATACTATCAGAGATTATGTCTAATATACTACAATTGTGAGAAGAGGGTGAGTGATAAAGGAAAAAGAGAAAGCTAACTGAGTGTAATAATTAAAGGAAAAAAGCACATGTAGGATTTGTCAGGGGACTCAAGAGACACTTCCCTTGCCATCGAATGATTATCATGGATATAAGCACCAAGGCCATGGATGTGAATGCTGGAATCTTTTCAGGAAAGGGGAAGATAATCTGGAACAGAGAATTTATTGGTAGCAATGTTTCACCTCTAAATTCTCCTCAAACTCTACTCTTGACTTAACTGGAGTGTGTGTGTGTGTATATATATATGATGGACTCTCCCGTCGAACTCGACGTATGAGGGTCAGACAGATCAGTTCCCAGAAACTGAAAGTGCGACACCTACACAGGATTTGATTATAGTGGTGAAGGCTTTGTGCAGGGCCATCCACACTTTTTGGAGGGACGAATACAGGGACCTGGTGCAACGAATGCCACAAGGTCCCCAAACGATCCTCCGCAGGTTTTGAATTCAGAGTTGTCCTTCTCCTAGACCAGTTGCCATCCAAGGCTATAGAACCCAGTCTGTCCTGCTATTTACCCATAGTTGGAGGGAGAAGAAGAGGATTCACACCTTTCCCAAGGGTGTTAGCACATAAGTGAATGTAATGGATTCGACTGGAATTCGAACTCGGCTCTCCGATCCTTCAATCCAAGCTGTTAACCATTACTCCACAGTGCCTCCTCTCTCTATATATATATATGAATATAAAAGTGAACATTGAAGTCAACACTTAGAGGCCTCTAAGTGTTGATTTCAATGTTCACTTTTATATTTGCACACGCTCTATCTCTGATATTGAGCACTTTATCCCATAAATATAGCACAACTTAAGACTATATTTCTTCAAATATATATATATATATATATATATATATATATATATATATATATATTCATCTAGAATATCCCTCTGCTTAACTTCCAACCTAGAACAGAGTCTCTGTTGAGTGATATGCATATAACCCCTTCTATGGTTTCTGTTATCATCTCTAACCTGGAACCCCACAAAACATGTGAACCTGATGGTATACCTGCAATAGTAATTATGACGTGTGCACCCACACAGGCCCTTGTTTTCTCTAAACTGTTTAATAAGTGCCTCACAGACAATGTTTTCCTGCCTGCTGTAAGTCCTCATCTATTGTTCCAGTTTTTAAGAAATCAACTGAACCTTCCAACTATTGGGAGATTCCTAGAGGCCCTAATCAATGCTGAATTGGTTCATCATCTCACATCACAGGGCTTTTTTTCAGTCAAGCAATATGGATGAAGCCTGGGCTGTAGCTTTCAACATGATTTGCATGTAGGTCTTCTCCACAAGCTGAAAAGTTATGGTGTCTGTGGACAAATTTTTGAACTGATCCAATCTTTCCTATCAAATTGTGAAATGAAATAATCCTGAATGGCCACTCTTGCAGTCCCTCTCATACTAATGCAGGTTGTTCTATTTTGATTTTCATTAATAACCTTGCCGATGTCATCAGCTCTCAACTTGGTATCTACGCTGATGACAAAACCATTTAGTTCAGCCTCAGTAGTAAGTCTGATCAGTTTGATAAGGTCAAATTGGTAGCCGATATCCAAAACGACCTTCAGTCTGTTGTTAACTGGGTCACAATAGGGCTTGTTAATTTTAATGCTTCCAAAACAAAACTAGTCCGGTTCTCCTGCTATCTATCTAGAACTCCTTGATAAAATCCAAAAAAGAATCAGCAATATTAATGGCCTTGATTTGGCATCTCATCTTTAGTCACTCTTCTAACACCTAATGTTGCTTCCCTGTGCCTTTTCTATAAATACTTCCATGGTAATTCTTTGGATTAGCTCTTCACTATGGTGCTTAGACTCTTCAAATTTAATCACAGTACTAGACTGATGATGAGGTCTTACCAATTTACAGTTGAGCTGGCTAGATGCAACCATAAATTCTATGCTAACTCTTCTCACATTTCTTAATTGTGCAACTCCCTTTTGACTCCATGCTTTCCAGTCAACTTCAATCCATAAAAATTTAAATACAATGTCAATTGATATTTGCAGTCCTCCTGATTACTCTTCCTTTGTTCTCACTCCTTAGCAATGTTTCTGTTTCTAACCCTTCCACACCCAATAATCACTTGTGTCTCTATGGTTTTAGGGCCTTGCTTGGGGCGAAATCAATAAAAAACATATATATATATATATATATATATATACAAATGTTAAAGACAATAGGAAAACTGTGATGGTAGCCGACGCATTTCATCCAATGTGGACTTTTTCAAGGCAAAAACAAAATGAATTTATTAAACAAAGTAACTAATAATAACAAAAACAAAATGTCCTTAGCAACTGGAAGAATTTAGAGAACGCTATTTTCATACCGTTAACTGAAAATTACGTTAAGTACTGTCATATGTGGAGATATTGTTTTTATTGTTGTGTTGACGGATTCAATAATTTTCTTTTGATTTCTTGATACTGTTGTGTACATTTGCTTAGGAGAGTAGTAATTGTCTTTTACATTTATAAATATTGTCTTTTTCTACAGGTTAACTCTGAGAAATTTTTCATATATATATATATATATATAATGTCTAAGCCCTTAAAAATGAAAATGTAAAGGTAGCATTTTTCACAAGCAAGAATCCAAACCGAAGTCCCTAAATATTGCCCCAAACAACATCAAAGAATCAAATAATATCGTTGTATCTTCATTAACAGAAACACATGTAGCCATTCCTAAAATATCTAAGTGATAAAAAAATCCTTGATAACAGATAACAGAAAAATTGAAAAATAGAAAAATAAAAAAAAACTGAGTTAATGCTTTGAGAAGCCAATATCTTCAGGAAACTAGTGACCAACTTAATCAAGCAAACAAAGTATATGTTTAAATGTGGAGAAAATAAAAACATCTTGATAATCTCATGCCCTCAAAACCAAAACAGAAGAAATGTCTTGGTCTCAAAAAACATTTTGAGTTACATTTCAACCCTAACCACACTAATCTGAAAATTCCAGAGGAAATAGAATATGCAGCAGTATATACCCAAACATTACAGAGTCTGTCTCTAAACATAAACAGCAATGAACCTAGTGATGAGGAAGTTAAGAAAGCTATAAAAAGACTAAAGAATATTAAAACATCACTTGACACTGAGATTGAGTGCCTTCTCTGAAAATTCAGAAACACTTTTCTCAGTTTCATAAAGGATGTTTGGAATCAGAAGGACATTCCAAAGAGTGGTTTATATCACACATTAATGGACTATGGAAACAAAAAGGTAGTTCTGAAGACCCTCATACATACAAGGTATTTTAATTGAATGCAATTGGGTGGGTGGTTTAATGTATAGTGGCTTGGAATGAGAAATTGGACAGTCAAGTTTGTAACATTCACTTATGCACATATACCCTTAGGAAATGTATGAATCCATCTCTTCTCTCCCCCAGCTAAACAGTAAGACTTGTATCTGGAAAAAATCATTGTCACCACCCCCAAAACTTGGCAATGCAATCTTAAGTAACAAAAAGAATAAGGAATTACTCTTACAATACTAAATATGTTTCATCTTTTAAATAATCCACAAAGAGTTGATAAACCATAAAATGAAATCCATCAGTCAGTTATGCAACACAATTTTCCAATTTATTTATTCTTTGTGTCATGTCACTTCAGAATATGAGCAATCATGTCTCTACACTAATTCATATCTTTCATAGCTGTAAGCAATATTTTTCCCCCGCACCATCATTTATAAAATTATTATAATCACCAAAGATTTTATGGTATGGTATCATCTTTATGACTGGCCCCAATTAACACTGGCAATTAATGAAAATGAACAGACTGATCAATTTAAAATTCAGTTGACACATGCTCAAAATATACTCAACTTTTTTTTTGTCCAGAATTTGACACTGTGAAAAACTTTTCTAATTGTTATCCATTAATACAAACTAATTTGTAAGCTTACTCACTTTTTCCCTCCGCTCCTCTTGCCTTGAGTAATTCCTCTGAGTGTCAAATTCTCAAAGCCCTCTTTCCTCATTGTGGCACAGAAATTTCAATCTGTTTTTTTCTGATCTTAAGCTTGATCTTCTACCCTTGTCATTCAAATTTTCCTTAAAACTTCCTTATTTCTCAAACATTACATCCATGGTATTCTCGACTACATTTCTGCTGCCTTAATTTGCCTCTCCAACTGTTAGGAAATTGTCCAGCATTAATTAGCATACAGGAGGTGTGATATTACATAGAAGTTGAGCATTCTTTTCTTTGGAAAGCTGGAAAGAGAGGATTAAGCAGCTTCAGCCCTGATGTGGCAGGAATACCTCATTTTTTTGTCTGATCTAACTCTTGTAAAGATAGGGCATTGCAGGTGAAGTCAGATACTTTCTGGAGCGATATAAGATGTGATATAAAAATGGTAGACACATCAACGTCAAATGAATACAGAAATTAACTTAGAGAATACAGATGTAGCAAATTAAAGTAAAATAAATATCATTGTGACAATTAGGGAACAAGCCAAAACTGGAACACTGTGTAAGTAATATTAATACAGTGATGTCACATCCCATGAGAACAGACAGGAGTCAATTTAAAAGATAATAGAATTTTTTAAAATATTGTTCAAAATGAAGTAACTGAGAAACAAACTAACACCTTGAAATTATTGCTTCCATTGCTGGTGTCTTTTATTTTTTTCTCCTCGGTAAAACATGTTTTGGGCAATGTTTGTGTACAAGTTGAAAAAAAAATCTGTCACCATCATAAGCCCCCAATGTTTAGGATAAGCTACTTAACAACTTCAAAGACATTGTTTCATGCTGAACTTGTTTGGTTGCTAGGATACCACAAACTTATATCCTTGATTTCAAGTTAAATCTTTTAATTTCTTTATTTGACTTCTTGTCTTCTTTCTTTTGTGGGGGGTTATGGGGTTAGGATGGAGATGAAGCAAAGAAGAGTGATTATGAATTTAGTTCCTGGATAGACATTGCACAAAGATAGTTTTTCAAATGTTTAGTTACATCAAAAAGGAAATGTTTTAAGCTTCTGGTGGAATAAAGAACTGGAAACAGTTTTTCAGTGTTTATTTTTATCAGAATAATTTCATAAAATTATTATAATTATCAAAGTTTTTATGGTGCAATATTACTGACCCCAATTAACACTGGCAATTAATAAAAAAGATCAATTTAAAATTCAATTGACACATGATCAAAATATATTCACCTTCTTTTTGTCCAGGACTTGATACAGTAATCTTTTGCCTTTTAAAATAATTTCTTCCTCTTTTCTGTCTTTCTTCTTCTATATACAATGTCCTTTCAGGACATGGGCAATTACAACTCTTTACAACTTTCTTGGGTATATAATCCCCCCAAAAGATGACGACATAGAAGAGCAGAGAAACTTCTTTCTTCTTTTGTATACTGTGTCCATTCAGGATATAGGTGATTATGGCCCTCCACAACTTTCTTGAATATATAATCCATCCAAAAGATGACGACATAGAAGAGCAGAGAAACTTCTTTCTTCTTTTGTATACTGTGTCCGTTCAGGATATAGGTGATTATGGCCCTCCACAACTTTCTTGAATATATAATCCATCCAAAAGATGACGACATAGAAGAGCACAGAAACTTCTTTCTTCTTTTGTATACTGTGTCCGTTCAGGATATAGGTGATTATGGCCCTCCACAACTTTCTTGAATATATAATCCATCCAAAAGATGACGACATAGAAGAGCAGAGAAACTTCTTTCTTCTTTTGTATACTGTGTCCGTTCAGGATATAGGTGATTATGGCCCTCCACAACTTTCTTGAATATATAATCCATCCAAAAGATGACGACATAGAAGAGCAGAGAAACTTCTTTCTTCTTTTGTATACTGTGTCCGTTCAGTATATAGGTGATTATGGCCCTCCACAACTTTCTTGAATATATAATCCATCCAAAAGATGACGACATAGAAGAGCAGAGAAACTTCTTTCTTCTTTTGTATACTGTGTCCATTCAGGATATAGGTGATTATGGCCCTCCACAACTTTCTTGAATATATAATCCATCCAAAAGATGACGACATAGAAGAGCAGAGAAACTTCTTTCTTCTTTTGTATACTGTGTCCGTTCAGTATATAGGTGATTATGGCCCTCCACAACTTTCTTGAATATATAATCCATCCAAAAGATGACGACATAGAAGAGCACAGAAACTTCTTTCTTCTTTTGTATACTGTGTCCGTTCAGGATATAGGTGATTATGGCCCTCCACAACTTTCTTGAATATATAATCCATCCAAAAGATGACGACATAGAAGAGCACAGAAACTTCTTTCTTCTTTTGTATACTGTGTCCGTTCAGTATATAGGTGATTATGGCCCTCCACAACTTTCTTGAATATATAATCCATCCAAAAGATGACGACATAGAAGAGCAGAGAAACTTCTTTCTTCTTTTGTATACTGTGTCCGTTCAGGATATAGGTGATTATGGCCCTCCACAACTTTCTTGAATATATAATCCATCCAAAAGATGACGACATAGAAGAGCAGAGAAACTTCTTTCTTCTTTTGTATACTGTGTCCGTTCAGGATATAGGTGATTATGGCCCTCCACAACTTTCTTGAATATATAATCCATCCAAAAGATAATGAGTACGATAATGGTAAAAGAGATGTGTCATATGAATAACAAAGAGACTTCTTTTATATCCAGTGTCCATTCAGGATACAGACGATCATGGCTCTCCATAACTTTCTTTTGTATATAATCTATCCAAATTATGGGGAGTAAGTATAAGAGCAGGGAAAATTCTTTCTTCTTTTATGTACTGTGTCCATTCACTGCATGAGTAATCATGGCCCTCCACAACTTTCGTGAATATGTAATCCATCTAAAAGATAATGAGTACGATAATTGTAAAAGAGATGTGTCATATGAATAACAAAGTGACTTCTTTCCTCTTTTATATCCAGTGTTCATTTAGGATACAGGTGATCATGGCTCTTCACAACTTTCTTGAGTATATAATCCATCCAAATGATGACAAGTAAGCAGAAGAGCAGGAAAACTTCTTTTATATGCCATGTCCATTCAGGACTTGTGCAATCATGGCTCTCCACAACTTTCTTGAGTATAAGAAATAAGAAGAGCAGAGAAATTCATTTCTTCATGTGTTATGTCTTTTCAGGACATTTCTCTTTACATCTTCCTATCATTTTAGTTCTTTCTGGAAAGTGTTCTAACAGAGGATGGAAAATGTGACACTGAGATTTGAAGGCATATTGGAATGGCCAAAGAGGCACCCCAAAATCTAAGCAGAGTATTAAGAGAGAGAAAAATTACATTAGAAACAATGAAAAGAGTACTGAATTGTTATGGGATATCTGTATTCCTATATAGCAATGAATGCTGGACAATACCCTCAAAAATGAAGAGGATACTTGAAGCAACAGGACAAATTGAGGGACAGAGGAAAGCAGCATATAATATATTTGTAGTGTTTGAGAAGATGGAGGATAAATGAGGGTTTTGGGAAAAATAAAAAGACAAAACTTATTAACAGCTACAGGGGACAGGAGGATGCAGAGGGCCATGGTCGCTTACATCCTGAGATGATTTGTTTTTCACCATTCCTCCCAATCCCTATCCTGCTATCAAGCAGAATATTCTTTACACAAGCTACTTAGGTAGGTTGCAAACTGTTTCCCACTGACCCTCTTGCCTACAATACATCCTGTCTATGTGAAATTCTCCAATCCCTCTTTCTTCCTTATGTCTCTCATATTCTTTCTTTTTATGTGCCATGTCCTTTCAGGACATAGGTGATCATGGCTCTCCACCTCTCTCTCTCCCTTGCAGCTCTCAACAAGTTCCTTCCCTCTGCTTCCACCCCCAGACCACATTCTGTCATCCACTTTCTTAAGCCTGACATTTATGCCACGCACTGTTTTCCCTTGTCTCTCTTTCCCTCTATTCGACCCGTGAGTATCAGATTCTCCAGTCTCTCCTTCCTCGTTATATGTCCCAGAAACTTCAGCTGCCTGATATTAAGCATAAGACTTCTCCTTGTTTGCAACCTCTCTAAGATCTCATCGTTGCTCACATGCTCAGTCAATGATATCCTTAGCATCCTTCTGTAGAACCACATCTCTGTCGCTTTGAGTCTCTTCTTCATCATCGAGGAAATCATCCAAAATTATTCAACTGTCTCTTTCTAATTCTAAGTATATGTATCCTTATTTTTTTTCTATTTTACTTAAAACTTCCTCATTAAAACAGTGTTGATTCCTATCCTCACACTGTCTATATCTATAAGAACTCTCTCAGATACTGTCTGCATAGGTATAGAGATGTGAATTATTTTCCACCCTACAGCCTCTTTCCCACAGACGAAACATTGCAAGCCACTAACTACTCTATCACTATTTTCATGGCAAATGTTCTGATAAGTTATATTCCTGAGTTCCACCAGTATTGACCTTTGTGACTAAAATCTGCTATGCCACATCCACAGGGTTGAATCATCCTTATTCCCTTTGTATTCCATTAGTAAGAAGTAAGTGCCACTTTGATATTTTTTTCTCTAGAATTGCTACTTTGTGGAATAGGATGTTTTCCCAATCACTACAATATTAACCTCTTCAAGTCTAAGTTTAACCAGTATCTCTCTAACAGAACCTCATAAAATACACTTCCAACCTCTTTCCATTCGAAAATAATAAATAGAACAAAAACTTGTAAAAATTGGGGTGACCCATCCACTTTATGCCTACATGAAAAACTACACATTAAGTTTCTAAAAAACAATAATTTATTAAATCATAGACATGAGTTAACAGTTTTTTGTCGACATCAACAAATTTTTGCCTTAAATAATTAGCTTAAAAATTTTAAAATTTTGTAGTCTATAAACAATTTCAATTAAAGCAAAAGGTTTAGAAGCTTAATCGAATTATAAGATAAAAAAACCCTTTATGAAGTCGTCAAAATAATAAATTGTAGTTCAATATGACGCATTTATATGCAAACAACCCTTTTAGAAAAAAAATCTTTAGGTATACAAATACAAATTTAATGGCATAACAGTAATGCCAATAACTCTGTCATTGAAATAAACCAGATAATATGCGTCAAACAGATGTCATCATTCACTTGAAAATAGACACCCCAACCCTACCTTGACTTAACCTCTTTCCGAAAGTAACTAATGTGTTGATACAATAGTTGTCAGTGAAAATGTTAACCCTTATGCCCCTTTATTAAAATAATTGGTTTTGCCGTTTCCATAGCAATTAATATTATGAATGTATGTGTTTGTAAAACTCTGTAAATTTCAAGATTAGTTATTCCAAAATTCGCTTGAGGATGAAACAGAGCTGGGTACTTTAATTCAATTTAATTTTTATAATTAAATTGAAGTTTTTAGCTTCTGTTCTTGAAACATGAGAACTCTTATGTAGTAATGGAATCATATTTTTTTTAAATAATTATTATATATATATATATATATATATATATATATATATATATATATATTTATATATATATTATGTATGTATGTATGTATGTATGTATATCAGGGAAAATGCCATCAGTAATTACTCAGGGTAGCCACATTGTGACCTTTATGTAGTAAATCTATAAAAAATTAAATATTTTGCATTTTATGCATAATAGTCAGAATAACCTCACATTGTTGTTGGATTAGGTGCATATTATGCTACAGAAAGAAAATGTAGCTGCTGATCTATTTCATTCAGGGTATGAACTGCCTACCTTGCCTAACTAGACAGCACTTCCATGATATATATATATATATATATATATATATATATATACATACGGTGGAGAAAATAAGTATTTCATTCCCTGCTGATTTTCTGAGTTTGCCACCTTACAAAAATAGGAACAGTCTGTAATTTTCAGAGTAGGTCTGTCTTGAAAGTGAGAGATAGAACATGAAAGAATATTATATATATATATATATATATATATATATATATATATATTCAAAAAGATCAGATATGTGAAAGGTTCTTTCAGCAAAAAATAATTTATGTGGCAACTAACCTAAAAATTGAACATTTATCTTACCTACTCAGACTCCAAATGAATCAGAGCAATTTTGTGCATTTCTTTGATTTAATGATGGTAAAAATCATTGAAGTATGGGCTTCCATAGAAAAAAAATCAATATTCTTGGCTTTACCTTTCTCACATAGTGGTTAACATATCAGCTTTATAAGACTGAGCCTTATCATGGACTATTTCTTTTTAATTCCCACCATAAATTTTCCGTTGAACTGAGATCAAGACTTTTGTAAACCATATTTACATGGATTCCTATAGAAAAATACCCTCTACTTTGTGGCAAGATTAATTATCATCCTGAAAAATTACTCCATCTTCTTCAAAACTATTTTCCAGCAATGTAATGATAAAACTGGCTGAACATTTAAATGCACACCTATTCATTTGAGTGTTGAAGAAAAGATTGCCATCATTCCTGGTTCTTTATCTGACATGCAACCCCTAAAATGACACAGCACATAGAAGCAGTTGATATATCAGCTTTACAAGATGGAGTCTTATCATGGGTCATTTCTTTTTATTCCCACCATATATTTAAAACTGAGATCAAGACTTTCGTTGGCCATATTTATATGTTTTCCTAAAGCCTTTAATACTCTTTATTCTTTGACAAGATGAATTATTATCCTGAAAAATAACTTCTTCATCCCCAAGCCTATTTTTTATCAGTGGAATAATAAAATTGGCCGAATGATTCAATGCACACCTGTGCATTGACTGTTGAAGAAATGATTGCCATCTTCCTTAGTCCTTTACCTGACATGCAACCCCATCATCATAAATGATGGGGTAAATTTTCTTGATTTCTTCAATCTTTCTTTTTTATGTTTTTATTGGGATGGCATCAGTTCCATTACCATCATCCTGGCCAATACAGATTCATGATTCATTATTGAATATCACTTTCATCCAATCATCCATGCTCCATGATTGCTCCTCTTTTGCCCACTGTAACTTTGTTTCCTTTTCTTTAGGTGTTCGTGTGGGTTTCTGTTAGGCTTTCCCCCTGTGTAAATCTCATTTTCCTTAGCCTATTTCTTCCAATTCTGCTGCAAATATTGATCCTTGTTTCTACCTATTTGTTTTTAAAGGGGTTTTGCTACATATTTTCCATTTCCAAAGCATATTGCTTTGAGTTTTTGATCCAAACACATTGATGTCTTCCATGAATCTACTTATAACTTTTCAGTTTATAACTTTGTGGATGAGACTCTAAATGCGGATGCTTCCCTTTAATTAAATTAAAGAGGTCAATAATTTAATCTTGATCACTTGAAGTCATAGATCAATCATTACCTATCATAATCCTCATAATCTTCATTTCTACCATCTTATCAGTCATTCATTTTATGGCATCACTGATAGTATGTTTAATATACTTGGATGAAACAGAATTTGTTGAGACTTGGATCTGTTGTTCTGCAGACCACGCTAGGGCTAAAAAAAATACAAGACAACCAGGCAAATGACCTCTTTCTAACTTAGGCAGGTTGTGAAGCTATAAGGAAAATTTCTGTTATGACATACCCCCAAAAATTGGAGAATTTGACCTTTGTTGAAATTTCAGAAATTATAAAAAGAAGTTTACAACCTAGAAAGAAACTTGTCATAGTGAAAAGAACCAAATTTCTGCTCATTAAGAAGAAAGAAGAGGAATCCATTATGCAATATTTTCACAAATTAAGAGAAGCTAGCAAATTCTGCAAATTTGAGAAACCTGGAACTCAACAAGTTGACTACTGAATATCACAATACAACAAATATTGCACATCTCTTTTATCATTACTATAATCCTTTTAACAGTAACTCTCTATCTGGAGAGCCTTATATAAGGTGAATGTTAGCATAAAATAAAAGAAAACCTTGAAAATTCTATGACAAGATTCATTATGATCTTGAAAAATGAATTCATTATCACCATATGTTTTTCTATTAATGGAATAAAAATGTATCTAAAATTTTAATGTACACTACAATTCAAATGTTTCAGAATTAGCATGGGATGAACATGACAGAAGGGTGAAAAAAAATGAAAAAGAGCTCTTAGAGTCAGCGAAAAAAAGTATAGAATCAATTATCAAACTGATATCTGATAATTTTTTAAAATGGCCCAAAACGTAATTGTTGTGTACTTTAAATAAAAGAAAATTATTAAACATGGTGAAAAAAAAAAAGTGGGATATATTCGAAATTTTATTATGACAAAAGGATATGAGGAGCATTTTATGATTAAATTTTGCTCTCATTAAAATATGCTCTTTTAGCTTTGATTACTACAGCAGAAAATTTTGGCATTCATTGCAAAAGTTTGTCAAAGTATAAGCTTGATAATTGATTCCATTGTTTTTTCAGTGACTCTGCAAGCACTTTTTAATTTTTTTTACTCTTCACTTAACTTCTTCCCATGCTAATCCTGGGGGTGGCTTAAAACTTTCTGAACTGTAGTATATATATGCAAACTTATGCATTCATAGTCACAACTCACGCCAAGTAATCATAAAAACTATCTTTTGTGAAAGCCAAGAAATCTTGTCAAAGAAGACAACATGATAAGGGTGATTATTTCTTTCACCATTAAAAAGTGTCTCATGTGTACACAATGATATTTTTCCAAAACACTTTTGCCCTGTGACCTTTAAGAGCAAGCAACAAAAAGAAATCATACACCAAAAATAAAAAAAGGGGGTCATTATTTTATTTCTCTTATTTTTCCAAATACAACTGACAAAAAAGGAACAAATTTTTAAAAATTTTGCTTTACCCAAAATAGGGCCTAATAGATACTCACTGTAGAGATTTACTTAGTGAGATTGTAATAGGGAAGTGGAAAGGACAGTTACTAAGTGAGATTGTAATAATGGAGGGGAAAGAAGAGTTATTAAATAAGATGGTAGTAAGGGAGTGGAAAGGAGAATTACTAAATGAGATTTTAGTAAGGGTGTGGTAAAGAGGGTTACTAAGTGAGATGGTAGTAAGGGAATGGAAAGGAGAGTTACTAAGTGAAATTGTAATAAGGGAGTGGAAAGGAGTGTTACTAAATGAGATGGTAGTAAGGAAATGGAAAGGAGAGTTACTAAGTGAGATTGTAATAAGGGAGCAGAAAGGAGAGTTACTAAGTGAGATTGTAATAAGGGAGAAGAAAGGAGAGTTACTAAATGTGATTTTAATACATGAGGGGAAAGGAGAGTTACTAAGTGAGATTGATGTAAGGGAGTGGATAGGAACTGCTTATTATGATATGTTTGATAAATATCTTTTGACCCTAGACATAAGGTTAAGTTTGTAGTGGTCAAGGAAGCATCCACTTGGGATTCTGTTCCATGTGGCAGTTTTACAACTACCTCCAGATCAAAGATAAACTAATTTTAAATAAATTGTATACATTAACTTTTATTATTATATGATTGGCTATTCACATCAACAAAATCATCTTGGTTGTTATACTCACAATGTTTAGGCTGTTTTTAAACATTAAAATATATGCAGTGTAGAATGTTGAAAATGTAAGTATAACTACCAAAATAGGATTGCTAGCCTGAATAGTAAAACATATAATTATTTATTATAAATTATTAAATTTCATGTTTTGGGGCAGACTTTCTAAGTTATTATCATTCATTTAAAAATTAATGTTTTGAACTAGCATGGTACCTCCTTTCTTTTTTCCACAGGTAGCATAAAATGGCTCTAATTGTAATTTGTTTTGCCATTATCAAAACTGTAAAATAAAGAATAAAAAATTAAGTAAAAATTGGACAACAACTTGTATCAAATTAATGATATAACAAGTTGCTAAAATCATCAGTAAAAATCTGAAAAAAATTTGACTCAACTTGGTACTTTCTAACATTTTAGACAAATATGGTACCCTGCTATTTAAAATTTTGCCCTAACAAGGTATCTTGCTTCTTAACATTTGAAAGAACATAGTACCTTATTTCTTAAAATTTTAGACTGGCAAGATACTTTATTTGTTAACTTTGTAAACTAACATGACACTTTAGTTCTTAATATTTTGCACTAACATAGTATCTTACTTTACATTTACAACAGGCAAGCTACCTTACTTCTTAACAAGTTACATTACTCCATAACATTTTGAAATAACATGGTACCTTAACATTTTCTCCAAGTAAATTACCTTACTTCTTAAGACTCCATGATAATGATTTATTTTAATTACTAGATAAGTGGTAACCAAAAAGAACATATTTTATTTCTTGCATTTTAATAACAAACTTTTGAGCCATCAATCTTAAAAATGGAGATTCAGATGACCTGATGGTTTGCCACATAGAAAATGGAATCTATTTAGAGGAAGCCAAGAATCTATTTACTTTGTCCCCTAACTATGGATAAAACAGCAGAGTAGACTGGACTCTCTAGCCTTTGTTGCTAACTAATCTAAAACAAAAAAATCTGAATTCAAAATCAGGAACAGAATATATTCCTCCCTACCCAGGTATAGGTAAAAAAAAACAGCAAAAGGTAAAGACCCATTTGCTAAAATAGAATCAGAATGTAAGCTGAGGGAGTAATTGGATTCATGATCTTTTAAAACATAGAGATCTTCACATCAGGATCATAGATTCACCTTAGATAATGTTTCAATATAAATACGTAGTCAGACAAACCTTAGCTGAAGTGCCAAATACAATTACAGTTAAATGGAGTGCCATTAAACTCTAAAAGCAAATTTAGGCTAATTTGGATCTACTTGCTCTCATAAGATCTCTCCTTCTGCAAAATGTTCAGAGAAGCAACCAGATAACTTTCATTTAATTGTGCTCGTATTTCTACAGAAAAAAGTTAAATTAGTTATCACAGAAGTACCTCACAATTATTTGTGGAGTGGACAAAAGAAACTATGTTCTAAATAATTGCGTTTTTATTTTATTTTATTAAGTATTTTCCCTTTTTAATTTCACTGTAAAAAAAGAAGATAATAAAAGCTATTGCAGGAGCCACCTCTTTTGATGTGAAGTGTGAAAGTTTATTAATAAGTATTTAATGGCTCCCAGAATATTTGTCTCACTAACAATATTTGGAGGACCCCTTTGAGTCTGGGCAAAAATAAAAAAAAAAACATGGAATTTAAAACAAACAACAAATAATGCATTTATTAACTCAAAGCAAAATACTTAATTCACAATCTGTAAATGAAGATCTATTTTATTACATAAAAATGGGTGACAGATGTGGTCATCAGATAATTCTATGCTTTAATCATCAGTCCGTGAACAGCTTTCTTTTCTTTCTTGCTTTTTCATTCATGTCAATCTCCCATTCTTATTTTATTTTCAGGCTTTTATTCATATTTTTATCATCTATGTTTATTACACATGCCTTCTTTTTTTCTTTCTGTCTGTATTTATTTTTTCTCTGTATTTCTTTTTTTCTTTCTTTCACATAAGTCATAGTTTTTTCTTACTTGATTTTCAAGTTTTTGTATTCATATTTCTCATAATCTCCCGCCCTTGCTTCACTGTTTTTCTTTCTTTCTTTCTTTCTTTCTTTAACTTCAGTCATCCAATCTTTTCTTACATAATTTCAAGTCTTAATATTCATATTTTTCATTATCTCCCTCCCTTGCCTCTTTCTTTCTTTTTCTTTCTTCTTTCTTTCTTTCTTTCTTTTTTCTTTATTTCTTTCTTTCCTTCTTTCTTTCTTTCTTTAACTTCAGTCATCCAATCTTTTCTTACATAATTTCAAGTCTTAATATTCATATTTTTCATTATCTCCCTCCCTTGCCTCTTTCTTTCTTCTTCTTTCTTTTTTCTTTCATTCTTTCTTTCTTTCTTTCTTTCTTTAACTTCAGTCATCCAATCTTTTCTTACATAATTTCAAGTCTTAATATTCATATTTTTCATTATCTCCCTCCCTTGCCTCTTTCTTTCTTTTTCTTTCTTCTTTCTTTCTTTCTTTCTTTTTTCTTTCTTTCTTTAACTTCAGTCATCCAATCTTTTCTTACATAATTTCAAGTCTTAATATTCATATTTTTCATTATCTCCCTCCCTTGCCTCTTTCTTTCTTCTTCTTTCTTTTTTCTTTCATTCTTTCTTTCTTTCTTTCTTTCTTTAACTTCAGTCATCCAATCTTTTCTTACATAATTTCAAGTCTTAATATTCATATTTTTCATTATCTCCCTCCCTTGCCTCTTTCTTTCTTTTTCTTTCTTCTTTCTTTCTTTCTTTCTTTTTTCTTTATTTCTTTAACTTCAGTCATCCAATCTTTTATTACATAATTTCAAGTCTTAATATTCATATTTTTCATTATCTCCCTCCCTTGCCTCTTTCTTTCTTTTTCTTTCTTCTTTCTTTCTTTCTTTCTTTTTTCTTTATTTCTTTCTTTCCTTCTTTCTTTCTTTCTTTAACTTCAGTCATCCAATCTTTTCTTACATAATTTCAAGTCTTAATATTCATATTTTTCATTATCTCCCTCCCTTGCCTCTTTCTTTCTTCTTCTTTCTTTTTTCTTTCATTCTTTCTTTCTTTCTTTCTTTCTTTAACTTCAGTCATCCAATCTTTTCTTACATAATTTCAAGTCTTAATATTCATATTTTTCATTATCTCCCTCCCTTGCCTCTTTCTTTCTTCTTCTTTCTTTTTTCTTTCATTCTTTCTTTCTTTCTTTCTTTCTTTAACTTCAGTCATCCAATCTTTTCTTACATAATTTCAAGTCTTAATATTCATATTTTTCATTATCTCCCTCCCTTGCCTCTTTCTTTCTTTTTCTTTCTTCTTTCTTTCTTTCTTTCTTTCCTTCTTTCTTTCTTTCTTTCTTTCTTTCTTTAACTTCAGTCATCCAATCTTTTCTTACATAATTTCAAGTCTTAATATTCATATTTTTCATTATCTCCCTCCCTTGCCTCTTTCTTTCTTTTTCTTTCTTCTTTCTTTCTTTCTTTCTTTCCTTCTTTCTTTCTTTCTTTCTTTCTTTCTTTAACTTCAGTCATCCAATCTTTTCTTACATAATTTCAAGTCTGAATATTCATATTTTTCATTATCTCCCTCCCTTGCATCTTTCTTTTTCTTTCTTCTTTCTTTCTTTCTTTTTTTCTTTCTTTCTCTCTTCCCTTCTTTCTTTCTTTCTTTAACTTCAGTCATCCAATCTTTTCTTACATAATTTCAAGTCTTAATATTCATATTTTTCATTATCTCCCTCCCTTGCTTCTTTCTTTTTTTTTCTTTCTTCTTTCTTTCTTTCTTTCTTTTTTTCTTTCTTTCTCTCTTTCCTTCTTTCTTTCTTTCTTTCTTTAACTTCAGTCATCCAATCTTTTCTTACATAATTTCAAGTCTTAATATTCATATTTTTCATTATCTCCCTCCCATCTCTTTCTTTCTTTTTCTTTCTTCTTTCTTTCTTTCTTTCTTTCTTTCTTTCTTTCTTTCTTTCTTTTTTTCTTTCTTTCTCTCTTTCCTTCTTTCTTTCTTTCTTTCTTTCCTTAACTTCAGTCATCCAATCTTTTCTTACATAATTTCAAGTCTTAATATTCATATTTTTCATTATCTCCCTCCCTTGCTTCTTTCTTTCTTTCTTTTTTCTTTCTTTCTTTCTTTCTTTCTTTCCTTCTTTCTTTCTTTCCTTCTTTCTTTCTTTCTTTCTTTCTTTAACTTCAGTCATCCAATCTTTTCTTACATAATTTCAAGTCTTAATATTCATATTTTTCATTATCTCCCTCCCTGGCCTCTTTCTTTCTTTTTCTTTCTTTTTTCTTTCTTTCTTTCTTTCTTTCTTTCTTTCTTTCTTTCTTTCTTTCTTTCTCTCTTTCCTTCTTTCTTTCTTTCTTTCTTTCTTTCTTTCTTTAACTTCAGTCATCCAATCTTTTCTTACATAATTTCAAGTCTTAATATTCATATTTTTCATTATCTCCCTCACTAGCCTCTTTCTTTCTTTTTCTTTCTTCTTTCTTTCTTTCTTTCTTTCTTTCTGTATTTCATTTCAACCTATCATTCTCTTCTTATTTTCCCACCTCTTTTACTTTCTTTCTCTTTCATGTCAACTTATTTCCATACTCAGTCACTATTTATTTATTTATTAATTATTCTTTTTTACTTTGTCCATTTTTCATATTTTTTGCTTTATTTATTCTCTCTCTTTCTCTCTCTCTCTCTTTCTCTTTCTCTCTTTCTCTCTCTCTCTCTCTCTTCCTTGTTATTCTTATAGTATTTTTTATTCTTTTCAGTTATCTGGTTCATTTTCCTGTCTATCTACATTTCTTTTTTGCTTCCTATTTTTCTACCATTCTGACTTTTAATTCCCAATTTACAAGCCAAAAAAGAGCTACCGTAACTGATGATAGCAATGATGTTGATCACTGATCCTCATCTTTGTCTAAAACAAGAATGACTGCTGAGTAAATAGCTATATTGGGTTGTAACCACAGGTGTCATGTGAGGTTGATGATCTTTACTATGCCACACCCATCTCATGGCAAGGCTGTCACTGGTGAAAGAGAGAGAGAAGAAAATCTGCAGAAGCTTAGATTATTCATCAAAAATGATGGTTAGTTACTCTAAAAAGAAAAAGAAAAATTGAGGTAGTGAAGATAAAATAGGAGGGAAAAGAAACAAACAAACAAAGGAATAAAAAAGAAAGACTGTAATAAAGAAGAAAGGACAGGAGAATGAAACAAATAAGAAAGAAAGGGAGACAGGAAGGAAGGGACACAGAAAGAAAGATTAAAGGAAGGGAGGAATGAAGGAAGGAACAGATATTGAAGAAAGAAAGAAAGAAAGAAAGAAGGAAGATACAAAGAAAGGAAGGAACAGATGAATAAAGAAAAATAGATTGTAGTAAAAAGAAAGAAAGAAAGAAAGAAAGAAACAAACAAACAAACAAATATGAAAGAAAAAGGAACAAATGAATGGAAAGGGAAGATTGTAGTAAAGAAGGAAGGAAAGCATGAACAGATATTGAAGAAAGAAAGAAAGAAAGAGGGGAGAAGATGAATAGGAAATATCATAGTGAAAAGAAAAGGAGGGAGAAAGAATGAAACAAATATGAAGGAAAGAAAGAAAGAAGGAACAAAGGAATTAAAAAGGAAGAATTTAGTAAAGAAGGAAGGAAGGCAGAAAGAAACAAATAAGAAAGAAAGAAAGAAAGAAATGAAGGAAGAGACAAAGAAATAAAGATTGAAGGAATGAATGAAGGAAGGAAGGAAGAAAGAAAGGGACAGATATTGAAAAAAGAAAGGAAGGAAGGAAGGAATAAAGAAGAGGCAAAGAAAGGAAAGAACAAATGAATAAAGAAAGAAAGATTGTAATAAAAAAGCAAGGAAGGGAGAAATAAAGAAACAAATACAAAAGAAATGAAGAAAGAGGGAAGGGACAAAGAAAGAAATATTGAAGAAAAGGAAGGAAGATCGTAGTATAAAAAGAAAGGAAGAGAGAAAAACATTTATGAAAGAAAGAAAATTTGAAGAGACAAAAGAAGAAAAAAGGAAGGGATGAGAGATTGAATAAAAAGAAAAATTTGGAGAAAGAAATGAAAAGGGGATGTAAGAGGAGAAAAGGAATAAGAAATAGGTAAGTAAGAAAAGAATGTAGTGAGTAACAAGTAAATGAATGAAAAACTGAAAAAATAATGAATGAAGAGGAAGAAATATAAAATAATGAATGAAGAGGAAGAATAAAAAAATAATGAATGAAGAGGAAGAATAAAAAATAATGAATGAAGAGGAAGAAATAAAAAATAATGAATGAAGAGGAAGAATAAAAAATAATGAATGAAGAGGAAGAATAAAAAATAATGAATGAAGAGGAAGAATAAAAAATAATGAATGAAGAGGAAGAATAAAAAATAATGAATGAAGAGGAAGAAATAAAAAATAATGAATGAAGAGGAAGAATAAAAAAATAATGAATGAAGAGGAAGAAATAAAAAATAATGAATGAAGAGGAAGAATAAAAAATAATGAATGAAGAGGAAGAATAAAAAATAATGAATGAAGAGGAAGAAATAAAAAATAATGAATGAAGAGGAAGAATAAAAAATAATGAATGAAGAGGAAGAATAAAAAATAATGAATGAAGAGGAAGAATAAAAAAATAATGAATGAAGAGGAAGAATAAAAAATAATGAATGAAGAGGAAGAATAAAAAATAATGAATGAAGAGGAAGAAATAAAAAATGATGAATGAAGAGGAAGAAATAAAAAATAATGAATGAAGAGGAAGAATAAAAAATAATGAATGAAGAGGAAGAATAAAAAAAAGAAAGATGAAATAGAGAGAAAGTGAACGTAAAAAGGATAAATTGACTGCAGAGAGAAAATGAGAAATTAAGAAGAGATGAAAGGCCAGAAAACCCCAAAGTAATCAAGCAATAATAGAAGGAAAAGAAGAGCAAGTAGATGAGAATGGATTTGGAAAAGAAGAGCAATGATGGTCATAAATACTGTCAAAAGAAACACATGAGGCCATAACTCAAGTAACATTTCGTGTAGTTGCCCTCATAGGTGGTAACATCAAGACACACATGCGATGGAAAATATACTAAGAGGTAAAGTTCACTCAGATCAGTAAAGGAATCTACAGATAACACTTTATTGCTGAATTATAGGTTGTATGCAATGTAGTCAGCTATATCTTTAACAGTAATATTATTCAACTTTATGTACACCAAAGTCTTGTCTAACCAGAAAACACTTTACAAGCACTCATCAGATTCTTATTTCTTTCTTTTTCTTTTGTTACAACCATGCTTTCCCTGGCTGGAGGCCTGCAGAATGGTGCAATAAATACAAGAGGATTATTGTCATTGGCACAGAAATTCATACACACATAAATAGATAAACAAATGTACGTATGAAAGAGTGAGTTAGACACATAGAAAGATACTAACATAGAGAGATAGATATGCACAAAGTGAGATAGATAGATAGATAGATAGATAGATAGATAGATAGATAGATAGATAGATTTGCCTATCATCCAGTTCACACACCTTGCTGGTCTTTTGAACAGGAGATGTCTATCCCTTGTTCCCTGTTTAGGATTGGGTTTCTGGTTCCTTCTAAAGTCTTTTAATTCTCTTCCACTCCCATTAGTCCCTTGTGTCTTAGTGACATTATTGCCTTCCTTGGGGATGAATTAATTAATAAAATTAGATAATCAGCAAATGAACATAGAAAGATAGATTGAGTGATTTGTTTTTTATGACTTATCAATGCTTTGCCAGTTATTCAAAACCAGAAAAAAAAATTTAAATTGAGATAATAACAGTTTTGTGATAGAAATCTTACTAAACTAAATGGGAGAAGAGGTGTCTTCATCCCTTTTTCAAGGATATTTACACATAAGTGAATATAACAAACCCAACAGGAACTGGAACTCAGCTCTTCAATTAACAATTCCAAGCCATTATCCATTACACCACCCACATATCCAAGCTTACAGCACCTGGCATTCCCAAGTGGTAATCCATCTAGGGACTGATATTGCTTAACATTGGTGATTGCACTGTGTTTCAATGTGATGCGGTCGTAAGTCTAGATAGATAGATAGATAGATAGATAGATAGCTGTCTCTATTTCTGAGATTAGGAAATGTAATTGTTTACATTGTTTGGACTGTTGTCCTCATCTTTGTTGCCATATACATGACATTTCAGACATTGTACACTCCAGCATTCTTCAGATGATTGGAATTTCAAACTGAACCCTTTATTTTGACCACTGGGGTAGATTGTTCTAAACCCACATGCCATGCCTCTTCTGGATATCTCAGTTTCAGTTATTTCCCTTTAACTCAATTCTCCAAATTTTTGTTCACCTCTGCTGTGGGAAGGTGTTGAACTCACAACACTTTATATCAAGTCACTGAATTACTTAAATAAATGCTTTTATCCACTGGGCCATGTGAGATAGATAGATAGATAGGAAAACTGTATTTTTAGCCAATGTGTTTTGCCCAATGTGGACTTTTACAATACAAAAAAACGAAATAAATTTATTGAAACAGAGTATAAACAACAAACAAAATGCCATTAGCAACTAGAAGAATTTAGAAATGCTATTGTATATTCATATGGTCAACTGAAAAATTACGTCAATTACTTTATGTGTGAAGAGAATATTTTTTGAAGAGAATATTTTCACATGTAGAAATATTGTTTGTATTGTTGTGTTGACGGATTCTTTTGAGTTCTTGCTATATTTGTTGTATACATTGGCTTGGGAGAGTAGTGATTCTGTTAGGAAAGGTGATATTGGGAAAAAACATGGGCGTAGATTAATATTTGGATAATACTTAATGGCAGCACTCTCAAAGATTTTCCTTTTGAGTGAATGATTTTCTTTTTTTATGAGTGTAGCATTTATAAAATCAAAATTGTGGTTGAACATGGCCGAAATGCATCGGCTAAAAATACAGTTTTCTATTTACATAGATAGATAGATAATAATTTCTAAAGAATTAATGGATTTATTTTTAATCTGATATTTTTATTACTTCAAATGTTATTTTAATTTAGTACCTGTATGTGAGGAGGCTTGGTGGAGTAATGGATAGCAGCTCAGATTGAGGAATCAGAGAACCGAGTTTGAATTCCACTTGAATCCATTACATTCACTTACATGCTAATACCCTTGGGAAAGGTATGAATCCCCTTCATCTACCCTCCAGCTATGGGTAAATAGCAGGACAGACCGGGTTCTATAGCCTTGGATGGCAACTAGTCTACTGCAGAAAGAAATGGCGACCTACTGTGGGAAATAATCTGCCTCATCAGTCATGTATCAAAAGATACATGATCACCTGAGCGTGTATCACACATGGCACATAACTGGCTGACTGACCTGCATTTGAGTAGCCTTCTCATTTTTTAAACTGTTTATTACATCCTGCTCACTCAATACAATTTAATAAAGTCCATTTTCACACTAATGTCTTTCCCTATAAAACATAGTAATTCACTGGTAGTAAAGAAAAAGAAACCGTAGAGAGCCATCATCTTCTATGTCCTGAAGGGATATGGCATTTAAAACATGAAAAAGCTGTTGAATAATGAATATACCTTACTTATACTTAAAATGTATCACTTTGTTTCCTGAAATTTACATATGTGTTAACTCCGAGTAATGGTTGGCATTTCCCTTTTGAATACTATTTAGCCTCATTTTATTTTTGTAAATCTTCATTTTCTTTTCCCTCTTCATTTGATTCCACTTTTTATTACCTTTCTCTCTTTTTTCTCTCGTTTTTCTTTCTTTCTTTTTGTTTTTTTCCTTTTCTTCTTTTTCTTCACAGTGCCACACTTTTCCCTTTTACATATTTTGCCTGTTTTAATACTTTGCTAAAATTCACTTCTCGCCTTTTTGTCACTTAAAAAACAACTCAAATATAGAATATATGAGGCTGATAATAGATACTGAGAATAAACCTATAGAAAATACTATAGAAATATTTCAAAATTGACATTTTTCTTTCACTTCCCAGCTCTCTAAATACTGAGGTTATTTATGTCTTTTCGCAATCATTCACGTACAACAGATAGATAAACTACAGAGAAAATAATCGCAAAGAAATCTTGTTTCTTTTAAACCAGACATCCACATAAGTACCAATATATATTCTAAATCAAGGTTCCCTTTGGTCCATCTTTATCCAAGATGTCAACATTGTTTTTCTGTTTAGATAATTCTTGCTGCAGGAGAGAATATTCTTAGCTGATGAAAAATGTTAAAGTCTTCAGTAAGATTCTTTAAAAATTTCCTCGTTACAAAGTTAGTCTAGATAAAAAAAACAAACAAAAGCAAAATGGAAGATAAAGGTATAACGTCTATAAAAAGTCTGAAAAGAATAGTATTGTCAAGAAGTATATTTACTTGTCAAACTGTTGATTGTTGTTTTTACTCACGTTCAAAATTATTTCTTGTGTCTGTCAACATCATGAGAAATCAAATATATATTCTCTACTATTTGTAGGAGGTACAGACAGAAAACATAGATTTCTCGATTTTAATTATGAGTAGATCTTAAATAATGGCAATATAGACAGAAAAACACGGATTTTATTCTACAAATCAATGTTTTCACAATATTAGTATTGACCAATTAAATATTTGAAAAATGTCAGTATGGACAGGAAATGATATAAAGCATCATTGGCAGAGACCAGACTTCTCTTCTCTAATTACGTATACATTTTAAATATCAAGATAAGCAGTAATACTGTGAGATTTTAAAATTAGATATTCTGTACTATTTGTAAGTGGAATAGACAGAAAACACAGACTTTTCTCTTCTCATTATAGGCACATTTTAAATGTCGATATAGGCAAATATTCCCTAAGACTTTTACATGATATAATTTGTACTATTTGTAAATGGTATTGACTGAGAACATAGATTTCTTTCTTCTAATTATGGGCACATTTTAAATGTCTATATAGGCAGATATGCACCAAGATTTTACAACTATATATTTTGTACTATTTGTAAGTAATATTGATGTAAAACATACACTTACCTCTTTGAATCAAGGGCACATTTTACAATGGAATATTAAAGATTTTAAAACTATGTATTTTGTAGAAAACACACTTCTCTCTTCTAAGTATGGGCACATTTTAAATGTCAGTATACAAAGGAATACACTTCTTCTATGAGCCATGTCCCTTCTGGATGTATGCAATCATAGCTCTCCACAACTTGCTATATTTTGTAGCTCTTATAAATTTTTTCTTTTTACCATCCTCCTCTTTGCCCAAATTCATCATATAGGTGGCCTGCTGCTTCTCCTGTGCTTTTTGCTTTTGATATGTCCTGTGTGTATCAAATTTTTCAAACCCACTTTCCTCATTATGTGTGTGTAATTTCAGTTGTCTTTTACTAATTTTTAGTATAACTGTGTTGTTTCCATTTTTTCAAGACTTCTTCATAGCTTATATGCTCCATCCATGGTATTCCCAACATTCTTCTGTAGAAACATATTTCTGCAACCTCATATGCTCTTCATCTGTGAGGAAATTGTCTGGTGTTCATTGCCGTTTTTTAATCATTTTATTCCAGCAAGGAAACAAAGCAACTAAGACACAAGAGATTAATGAGTGTGCAAAAATATAAGATACAGAAAAACCTCATTAAAGATTAATATTAAGAATATTATTATTATATTGGAGGATTGATATTACATATCAGTTCAGCATACTTTTTCTTGTTTCTAACAAAATTTTCCTGCTTTTTAGTACTTTGCTAATTAGTATGGGATGAATTTGATAGGAGAGTTCAAAGAGAACAACCAAAGAGTGAGAGTGAGCTTTTCCAGTGATTGAAGGATACTTCAGAGGGCCTGCTATCTACTTTCTTTTTCAAAAAATGTTGGAAAGAATGCCAAGAATTTGTAAAGCAGTAATTAAGGCAGGTTGTGGTTTTATTGAAGAAAACAAAATATGTTGTTGTTGTATGATAAATATAAAGATACTAAAGCAATCTAAGCTCCTTTCTTGGTTCTTTTGAAGTGCTGTGTAACTTCAGGAGGTGAACAAAAATGGCTTTCCAGAGCTTCTTGACATTTGTAGCTCTATGCAATATTTGTCTCATTACCATCCTTCTTTTTTGCCATCCATTTGCATAAACACATTAGATAGTTTTTTTGCTGTTTCTCTCTGCCCCACTTGTCCTGCAAGTGGTAAATTCACCAAACACTCCTTCTTTATTATCTGTCCAGAGATTATAAACATCTCTTTTTGATTTTAATACAAGTGTCCTTTTTGTTCCCATATTCCTTCCTTTTTGCTCCTATGATATTCTTAATATCATTCTGTAGAACCATATCTCTGTTGCTTCAAGTGTCTCCTCCATCTATGATTTTATTATTATTAATATTCACCCAATACGAGGCCCAAGAGCCACCCAAGTTAGAGGGTTACTGTGTGGAGTTATATTACAGTAGGAAAAGAGATGTATTAGGAGTATAGAGCTGAATTAGACTTTAAAAGGAACCTGGAAACCCAATTCTAAACAGGAAACAAGATATAAACCTCTACACCTGTTTAAAAAACCGAGGAACATTGTGAACCAAACTGATGAGATTATCCAACATTCCTTGGCATATAGATATTCAAGCAATAATCCTAAATAAAATTAATGTTCCCTATTACATGAATTATGATGTGTAAGTATATTTTTATTTAAATTCTAGATAAAAATTTGAAAACGTCGAATTATTTCCCTTTGTTCAGTTAATTTAAGGTAATTTCAGTTTTCAAGCATTTTAATAGTATACATTTATATGTATATGAGTATATCAGGTATTTGCATGTATGTTGGAGATATATCCGCAGTGCATATGTTGACCTCTGCGAAAGTTCATTGTTTTAAGTGCAATGCATCTGTACATGTACTTAGCATCTACTGAAAACAATGGTTTCGCCCCATTAAGGAAACTGACAATAACTGAGCAGCTTAATTCATTTTATTTTTCTATCTGACTCCATAGTCTTTTTTATGGCTAAACCAAATGACAAGTATAATTTATAGATTTTGTTATTTTCTTCTCCTGCAGCTCATTGGTTGAGTCATCTATTGTATTTAGTATAATTTGAAGATCTGATACATTTTCTATGACTTTTCAAACTTTTATAGGTTATTTAAAGCCAAACAATATTTTTCTTGCATTGTAAGTTTTTTCTTTCATTTAGAGATAATAATGATTTAGTGATACATTTTACTAATTAACCCATAGCTTTGGGGAAATAGTTGGATTCATATCTTTTCCAAAGGCTTTGTGTATGTAATTGAATGTAAAAGAACTCATCTTGAATTGCAACTCTGATTAACAATTCCAGGCCATTATCCATTACTTCAATCGTATAACTCTTGGTATTCCCAAGTGGTCACCAATCTAGGTACTGACTAGGCTTGAAGTTGCTTAACTTTGGTGATCGTATGGGAACTGGCCTTTTAAATGTGATGTGGACCAAAGCCATAATTGAAAAAACAAGAAAATGAATAAAAATATAGGAATAAAAATATCAGTTTCTAGATATATTTTGTTTTTGTTGTCTTTATTGTCCATGCATTTGTATGCTTTTGAATGCATTTGTATCCTTACACTAGATAAATTATGACTGTTACTAGAGATGTTATGACGAACATTTGGTTGCAAAGGAAAGGAACAAAGATTATGATTTCTACAATGAGTATTGGTCAAAATTCTAAATATATACATAGTTGTGTGAAAGGTGGCAAAAATTGTTTATATGTGGTTCCTTAGTTGCCATTGGTAAAGAAAGTGATTAGGTGTGAGGGTGTTGTCATAGGGCCTGGAGTTTCTTGAGGTAGTTGGCCAAGGTCACAATTGGGTCAGGATATAAGTCTGGATTGCATTAGTCAAACCAAGTGTAGTCGTTGGTGGGGTTTGAAATACACCTTTTTTTCAGGGTTGAAACTGACACAATGGTGAGTTATTTAATAGTCTAATGGTCATGTCATGAAGCTGATGTGTTGAACTGAACTGCCTGTCGTTGGTGAGGAGTGTCGTTTTTATATCTTTGGTTTAACAGATATAGCCTCCCAAGGACATGTGTTTTTGTCAATAATCTTTTTGACTGGCTATCGCATTTTTGGATTTTTGCAGGGATTTGTTTTGTGGACTGGATGTGATGCTTGGAGCCTCCATGCAGAAGAAAACTTTTTCATTTTGTGTTTTACTTTATTAGCTCTCACATTCAAAAATGTATTTGTAAATCAGAAAGAGATCTTGATCAAGTAGCATAACAGAGAGATGTTAGAAGCATCAAACATCCAAAAATCGCCAGCGCCTTTCTCAGAATCTTCACTGATCTCAGTATTGCATGGTAAAATCATGCCAGTTTTTTTTTAAATCCTGAAATTCACTCATAAAATGAAGAGCTGCACTCTCAGTAAGCCTCCTTGCTTTGCACGTCTTTTAGGACTCAAGAACATTCCAGACTTGAAGTGAAATTCATATATACAGTCTGTCATTAAAGATGCTGAGAAAATGGTTGGCTCTTTTTACCATGCCAGAAAATGCTTGACTACTTCTACCATTCTTTATCTTTACAAGAGTTAGAGTGTGGTGGCACGGAGCAAGCGAAGGACCGGATATTAACCCTCAGAGGTTTAGACAGCAAATGATCAATACTGGTCTTTGCGCACCCGGCTCCACGCAGAATTTCCGGGGGAAAATTAAAAAGAAATAAAAAGAATAATAAGCAATTTCCACCAATTAAACGGCTCCGCGCCATACCCAACAGTTTGTTTCAGCAGACTGACTCTGATCCGATGGGCACACATAAATAGAGCGATAAATTCACTTCTAGGAGAGAAAGCTTTGAAGTACCGTCAGTGAATGTCGCTACGCTTTTCTCACCCATCAAACCCGATGCCTTCAGCCTTCCTTCACCAACGGAGATATCAAAGGACTCCTACCAACCCATTGACCTCACCTTTCATCTCCTGTGACCAGCACGTCATGAACTTAAGTATTAACAAAAGACACTTATATTCTTTTAATAATCGGATTTCTCTTCTATGAATGAACATTTTGTAACGGACTTTGTGCGTGTAAATCAAGAAACATTGTACTATTCATTGATGTTGCATTTAAATACAAAGTGTTTTTGATATACCCTTCTCTTTCGTATGTTATTTTGTTTATGTTATGGTGACCCCAATTTGATTGCTTGTTGAACCTTTAGGCCAAACTAGCGGCTGTCCCGAAGGACTGCTACTATTTATCTACCTTCTGATACAAGCAACAATTAACAACGAGAACTCTACCCCCCATCACCATAAGATCACACCAGAAATAGACTATTGCTGTCATATCTGGACTGGAGCTTTCAAATCCTCACTTTCCAGCCTTCACAGAGTTCAAAATCGTTTACATGGTCTTGTAGGGGATGCCTTATTTTCATTAAACAGCCACTTTCCTTGAGATAAAATGTTGCATGTCTACTGCTAATTTTATGCTATTTCCATGATAAATGTTTGCATGAGCTCCACTCCTTAGTTCCATCAGTTCAGACATGTTTTGCCATGCTACTGATTTTAATCACCTACATTTCCTCCATGTTTCAGTCATGAAAAGAAGTTCTACCCAGACAGCATTTACCCCCATAACTGTTATTCTGTGGAACAAACTCCTATGTAGATGCTTCCCTGAACACTACAATCTTAACCTCTTCAAGTCAAGGTTAAATTGCTATCTCTCCTCCCTATAATCACAATCTTAACTTCTACTTCTACCTACCTTCTCTTATATTCAATGATCCTCTATCAGGAGTGGCTATTGAGCCTTATATTGGTTGAACTTTAACATATAACAAAACAATCTCAAAGGCTATTCAAAGCAGAGGGCTACTCTTAAAATGGTAATGTTGAATGAAGTGTGATATGAAGAAAAGAGAAAATGAAGATCATGAGAATAAGGATTGTTTTTGAGATACTGAAAGTCAGAAATCAATTTTTCACTTTTGACCTGTTAGAGCTAGATCATAGGAGTGATCAGTTACATGTTTCCAATCATCTTGATCTTTTAAAGTGTGTCCACAAATAGTGACATCATCTGCATAGATATTTACTAATGACCTAATAATATTCCTAGGCAGGTTGTTCATAAAAAGGAGAAAGATAGTATAACGAAGGAAAGAGCCTTAGGGGACACCTGCATTGATCTCATGAATTGAAGACCTACCTGAGTTTTGGTTCTAGATTTGTGCATGGTTCCAGGTATTCTAACCATTATTGGTAAGACCTTCACATTTATGTTTCATAGTCTTCTCAGTTATTATCATCTTTCTGTTTTCTTTCTATTTTGGCCTCTAGATCCCTGACACAGCTAGAATCCTTGGTCAAAGTTATGGCATCACCAGATTTAGAGGACATTCATTCAGCATTTAGAAATTTTTGCAAAACCATTTTTGCTAAAGAGCTGAATATTCTGGATATGTTAAAGACATTGTTCTGTAGCATCAATAATGATGATGATTTGTACAAACTTATGTGCCCCACTACATTATTTTGAGAGCAAAACAGATTGAGTGGCAGTTTGAATAAAAAAAGGTGCTGAGTTGAACACATCTTGTGTCATCTTTAGGTGACTTCAACTTTTCAGTTTCATAGTTTATCTTTCCACCCTAATGGAACAGAGATCACAAAGAAAATGAATGCAATGGAAATGACTAGATAAATCATGACTGTTACTGAAGATGTTATAATGAGCATTTGGTTGCAAAGGAAAGAAACAAACAAAGATTAAGATTTCTACAATGAGTATTGGTTAAAATTCAGAATATATACATAGTTGTGTGAAGGGTGGCAAAAATTGTTCATGTGTGATTCCTTAGTTGCCGTCGTTTATAATTAATGAAATATTCATGGAATCTCTGCTGAAGAAAATGTGAAGTCATCAACTAAGATATCACAATTATTGTATCTCCTCAGAAGAATGTTGTCATTTTATCTATCAGGATGCATGTACATTCACTTGAGGAATGTACATGCATCCTGATAGATAACAGAATAGATAATCTCAAGGTTTTAGGACTCCCAGACTTTTTTGCAGCATTTAATGAAAAATAATAATCTGCATCAAGCTCATTCCAACAGGCTTTAACTTTCTGAAATAATATTTGCTGGCTACGACATTGAGTTGATATAGTAATAGTAACATTTTGTATATATATATATATATATATATATATATTTGTATGTGTGTGTGTGTGTGTGTGTGAATAGTAAAATAAATATTCAATACATGTCACAAATAACAGCTTAATGTATTAGTTACATACATGCATAGTAAATATTTACATGTATATAATATAAATTGCCTCAAAATTTGCCTAAAATCTTATTAAGGCAAAAACATAAAAAATCTCATTTTTGTAATGCATCTATATACTTATTAACCAATGGTTCTACAGAAGGATGCTGAAAATACCATGGACTGAACATGTAAACAACAAGGAAGTTTTTGATATAATGGAAACAAAAAAGATACTTATACTTAACATCAAAAAGCGGCATTTGAAATTTCTAGGGTACATAATGAGGAAAGAGGGTTTGGAAAATTTGATGCTCATGAACATATTGAAAGAACTGGGGTATTTGAATTGATTAGTATTTACTAATTCCACATCCTGAATTTTTTTATAATGGATTCAAGATCTCTAACATCCCTGCTTAGATTCCAATTCCAGATCAAAGATTCTGTTTTGGAAAGGATTATTTTGAGTCCTATTTCTTGGAATACTTGTTAGATGATGTTCTGTTCAAGATCATTCTTGTCTCAACTATGAATACCTATGTCATCAGCATGTCCTACTTCATCATCAGTATACTGGTTTTGGGAGAGAAAGCAGAATTGTTGTCTTCTATGAGCTGATTCATTTGGTATATGGTATGGATTGCTCAAATGATCAGTGCCCATTCCTCCACATAGATGTGCATAATCTAGGAAAAGAGTAAACAAAGTGGGGCTCTCATTTCTTCCTTATTGTACTCCTGATATGGTTTGCAATGTTCCTGTATTGGGGTCCTGTCCAGACATGTAAGATTTTGTGGACTGAAAAGTTACTCCATTAGATTGATGCATTCAGTATTTGGCTAATGGATGAGACGAGGATGTCTCTGTTGATGTTATATGCTGCTGTGAGGTTGATATATATGCTATCATTATACCCCTTACCAGAACTGGGACGACAGGGTGAGATCAATTGACTGCAGCTCGCCAATGGAGACGTAAACTGACTGCTTCCCTCCACTAAGTTGGGGTAAGCAAGTTTTAGCAACCACTAATTCTCCTTACCAGAGATACAGTGAAGACATTGGCAACAGGCTGGTGGATTGTATATAATGAGCACTGTCTGCATCAGTCTGTTTGGTCAGCACTGCTCCCTTCAGCAGATGGACAAGTTTTCCAGCAGAACCAATGTTTGGAAATACCAAGTGCAGGTAGGATGCTACTGCAGACGGGGATGGATTTAGATGAAGAGAGACACTAAGCTATTCCACTTGTGAGGCCCATCCAAATCCCCCATTCTCATGAGTAGAGGAAAATAGAAGAGTGATAAATTAAATAATTTCAGTAAATCTGAGGATGATGGCAGGTGTTTAAAATTACTGAAGGTTTATTTAGAGTCTACAATGCATTATGACAGCATGTGTAAGAAAGAACTATGTCAGTGTCAAAAATATTATACACCTTGCCTGGAGACCCCCTAGATTTTGAGGCTCTAGGACTCAGCCTGCAAAGCCTATAGATAGCTATTTTGCCTAATGCCTGTGTACACAACTTCCCAAAAGGTTAGGATAAGGTTTCAAGCTTTGAATAGCAATTTTCCTAGAGATAGCATCTCAGTAAAAATAGCTGGTATACTTGGACTACAATGAGTGTCTGAAGTGGGTATCAGGAAGAGCATCCACCCTAATAAAACCTTGCCTCAAATCATTTTCACAAGTCTCTAATGCTAGTGAAAGGTGAGGCAAACTGACATCCTCTGTCAGGCAGAACCCACTTTGCTTTGCACAAGATTAAACCCGGTCCTGCATCAACAGAAAAATATTGCATTGAGGATGATGATGATGATGACAAATAACCACTTAGTTGTGAGTAGTAGACTTTCCTATAAAACAATGAGAGCCTAGTTAATACAAGGTTCATGAATACATTCACCATAATAAATCACAATAGAAATACTTCTGGATGTGTGAGGGTCTTGGGGGCTACAATAATGCATGATAAACCCTACTCTTTTGGTATGTGTTTCAGATTCCATACTTCCTTCATAAAAGCAATAATAATGCATCACTTGATATTGAGGCTGAGCTTTTGAAAAGTTCAGCCTCAATATCAAGTGATACTATATTATTCCTTAGTTTTATAATACCTTTCTTAATTTCCTCATCAGTAGCTTCATTATTGTTTCTGTTTGGAGACAGACTGTATAATAATTGGATGCATATTAGTACATCTTCTATTTTATAAGACATCTTAGGTTAACTGTGGACAGAGTTGAAATGTAACTCAGAGTGTTTTTGAGGTCACAACATTTTTCTGAGGAGATTTTGATTTCATGATGTTATTGTGATTTTTCACTTTTCTCTATATTTTAAGATACTGTCTATGCTGTTTGGCTTCTTTAATTTCATTTCCAATTTTCTAGAGATATTGCTTTCTCAAAAATTTAACTATTTTATTTTTATTTTCTTTGTTCACTGTTTTGTATTTTCCATTCCTTTTATTTTCTTCTTTTTGTTTCTTTCTCATATTAATGTTTTAAACTCAGGACTTTTGTCCATCAGTAAATCTTATTCCTTGTTGGTATTCTTGGAATGAGCTATTTTGTTTGTTGGTGTGGTTAGTTAGAATTAATCTGTGATCTGATTCAAAGTAGGAGTTGTATACTTTAACATCTGTGACTAAGTGTGTAAGCCAAGACTCTGAGATGCTGAAGTCAGTAATGTTTTTTGTTAGGTTATCTGGGCTGTGTTATGTGATGTGGTTTTTCATGACTGAACCATGTGTTAAGGACGGAATATCATTTTGAATAACAGAAATTTAAGAAGAGTTCCCCATTGCTGTTTGAGGTTTCTGTTTCAAAGAGTGGTGTCTTCTTCCCATAAAAGGAATAGTGACATTTATAAATACTTGAGGTAGGATTTTTTTCTAATATATAAAGTTTAGTATTTCTCTAATATATAAAGTTTAGTTATTAGTCCTGTATAGAATTGATCTTTTTCTGAAACAACAGTTGGGGCATGAGAAGATATCACTTGGATCTCATAGCCATGAACAACAATATCAGCAACCATCAGTCTTTCTGACTGGTGTACGATATTGTCTATTACAATATCTGATGATTTGTGTATTGCAATTCCAACTTGATATTGTCAGTTCTCTTTGTAGTCAGAATAAATTATATCTCAAATGTATAATGGAGTCACAACTAAGTCGGAGTATCTCTTGCATACAGACAACATCAAGTTTTGTTTTTCTGCATACTTCTAAAAAGAAGTAAACCCTGAAAACATCTAATCCCGACTGCATGTTGATTTGTCCTATTTTCCACTAGAAGAAATTTTTTAAGTTGTAATTTTATAGACCTTTTTTAATTTTTGTTGATAGGTTAAATAGCTGACTAGACCTTTCCTTACCAGTAACAGATTTTATTTTACCTTAGCCTGGTGTGTTACTGACAGACTTGTACATCAGTAAGTAACACATATGGCAAACAACACTGTATCCAGTTAGATTTTCAGGTTACCTCAGAAGATCAAAATAGTTGGTTTTATATCAGAATTTCCATCTCATAGATAAATGAACATGGTTATATCCACCCATTTGGTTTTATATCAGTTTGTTTTCTCCTAGATAACTGGTTCCCAAACATTTTTTTCTCTAGGCTGCATTTTTGGAATGAAAGTTTGTTCACGCTGCACCAAATTTTAAATGATAAAAATTACATTTTATAAATATAAATATATATATATATATATATATATATATATATATATATATATGTTATATATTACTATGTAAAATATATTGTAGAACAGCTGTATTGACCTTGACGTATAAAAATATGTATGCTTTTGGCACACTGAATGATATTAAAACCCTGAGTTGGCACATAGCAAAAGGTTGCCAACCCCTGACCTACACAATGCATGCAAAAGTTAGTGGCATTCTCTGTAGCAAGTAGTCATTGCAAGTTACAGATAATAAAGAACAGGAATGTGTGAAAAGCCTTAATTGTCTAAATCTTGAAGGAATATGGCATATTTATTAAAGAAAATACAAAGTTTTTTATAACTCAGTGAGTCTTTGATTAAAACATTTGTGAATTTAATGTTATTCTTAATTTTGTAAAACTTTTTCATTCTACCCATCTATGATCTTCTTGAGTTAACATTCCTTCCTCTTCCTTAATTAGCATGCACAGGTCATGTGACTTTTAGTCACCGATCAACAGGGCTAATGTATTGACAGAGAAGATAGTAGACAGCACTAACTCGAGTGCTCCAGGACTTGTGAGTAGAAACTGACACTTGGAACTTAATTTAAGTCCTTTTGACTTCTCCAAAGCCGTCTTTAATTTTTCATTATTAGTTCTTGGGTATTCATCTGCTTATCATGAACAAATACTACCATGGTTACCAAATATGCATTTAATAATTGTTATGGAGTTATTTCCGCAATAGAACTTGTAGTCGGACTAAATGCGTCCTAAATGGTGTAAACGTACAGAAACGTTAGGAACTTGTAATAAAGTGTTATACAGAGTAATCGAGTTGTGGTCGCTAAACACTGACTCCTCCCTCGACTACCTACTGACTCCTACTTATAATAGGTGGGAGAGTCTATTATCTAGACAAGTTGTCTTTCACTATAACAGTAACACAATAATTTAATTTGATTTTATGAATTTACTAGGGATTTTAATATCATTAGAAATTAACAAAGTTTGTCAATACTAAATCAACATATTTTTATTTAGTACAAATATAAATTCACTTAACCAAATAAATGATGCTTTCTTAGTTATACAGTTTGTCACCTTCCATTCTATCAGTAAAGAAAGAACATGTCTACAACATATAGTAAAGGCATCAGTTTGTATACCTTGGATAGTGTCATGATTAAATAAGCCATATAAGAAGAGACTATTTCTTCCCTAATTTGAACTAAGAGGACTTTTATCTGAGATTAGACAGTGAAACTGAGCATCACTAAACCAGCTTCCTTTATAGCTGTTCAAACTACTTGGCCACCAGTCTAATGATATTTCATTATACTATGTCTTTATTTTTCTGTTATTACATTTATTTATTTTGAATAATAGAAAAATAATTGTTTGTAGAATTGGTTTTCTTCTGTCAGAAGTCAAAAATGAGATTTTCCTTCTCCAGAGTGAGTTGTTATTAATAATAGTTATTGAGAAAACACAAAGTCTTGTAAATTTGACCACTTACTTTATACAGCACATTTTAACTCAATGGTAAGTTGGTACAGCCATGGGAGAATATTTGTTAAAGAGAAAAAATGAAATTAGAATTTTTAAATTATCCAATTTGCAAGTAAAGAAAAAATGTCCCTAAGGAATCTAGCAAATTTTGTTTGTTTTTCAAAAATTATTTAAATATTTTGACAAGCATGAAAAGAAAGATCAATATACAGAAGTGAAAAATATGAAAAAAATTTCTTGAAAGTAAAATCTATGAAAATAGTAAAATATTGAAATAACGATAAAATATTACTCTGAGAAATGAGTGTTCATATCAAATAACAACTTTACAAGATTTAGCACAAAAGTTACCACTTTAGAAATATATTTTATCTTTAGAAACTGTTTAGTAAAATATAATATAAACATTGATTTGATAGATGCTTGTTTTTTAAAACAACCAGTTGTCCAGCTTTAACTTATAAAGTGAATTTTTAAAATGATTTAAGTTTAGAAAGGTAAATTCATCAGAAATCAGAAAGTGAAGATTTAGAATCAAAAATAAATTCTTTAAAAATTTAAATTATATGAGAAATTTGAAATGGAAGATCAAACATAGGTCTTAGAATTTTTTTAATTACTTCAAGCATGACAAGGAAACCATTAGAACACAAGGGGTTACTGAGAGTGAAAGAAATGGAGAGAACAATAAAAGACCAGGGTACATTGAGAGAGAAGATGGTCACAGAGAGTGAAAGAAATCAAGAGGAGAATAACAGACCAGGGTACATGTAGACAGAAGATGATACCAGTGAAATGGAGGGAACAATAAAAACCAGGGTACATGTAGACAGAAGATGGTAACAGAGAGTGAAAGAAATGGAGAGAACAATAAAAGACCAGGTACATTGAGAGAGAGATGGTCACAGAGAGTGAAAGAAATCAAGAGGACAATAAAAGACCAAGGTACCTGTAGACAGAAGATGATACCAGTGAAATGGATGCAACAATAAAAGACCAGGGTACATGTAGACAGAAGATGATAACAATGAATGAAAAAAATAGAGGGAACAATAAAAAAACAGGGTACATGGAGACTGAAGATGGTTACAGAGAGTGAAAGAAATGGAGAGTATAATAAAAGACCAGGGTACATGTGGACAAAAGATGGTAACAGAGAGTGAAAGAAATGGAGAGAACAATAAAAGGCCAGGGTACATGTAGACAGAAGATGGCCACAGAGAGTGAAAGAAATCAACAGGACAATAAAAGACCAGTGTACATGTAGACAGAAGATGATACCAGTGAAATGGAGAGAACAATAAAAGACAGAAGATGATAACAGTGAATGAAAGAAATGGAAGGAACAATAAAAAAAACAAGGATTCACATAGAATATGTTGCTTGATGTTTGAAATTGCATTTCAATTTTTTATTGATATTTCATTTCAATTTTTTAAATTGTAGTTGACAGAAAAGCAAGGAGCCAGAATAGTGTTCCACAAGTTAGAAGTCCAAGAGAAGAAACTATTAGCGTAGAACTTAAGGTTACAACTACCAATTTCAACAGTGAAATTATGAAACATAGCTGCTAATCTGTTATTGTGCTGGAATTTGTGAAGTTGAGGTAATAATAAGGAAAGCTCATCAAAAGAATTACTCTGAAAATATTTAGGAAAAAGTTTCAAGGAAACTACATTCTTAAAACAACTGATAGACAAGATTTAGAATAAAAATTAATTTTGTAAAAAATATATATATTTTAAAAGATATTGACCAATATATTTATATGTATAAATGATAAAATCAAACATTGATTTGAGAGATACTTTTTTAGAAGAACCAGTTATTTAGATTTAGCTTAAAGAATTAATTTTTAAAGATTTAAGTTTAGAAATATATTGGTAAATTTATTAGAATTTTGAACAGAGAATGAAACTGGCAATCTTTAATCCTCATCTCCCAAAAATCCAGTGTGTAAGAAGGATGTTTTTTTCATTTCCATTTAACTACTTTCCATCCTCAGCAAATATATAAACATTTACTAAATTATTAAAGTATGTGAACCATGAGAAAATCCTTATTATTTACTATTTTATAAAGTTCGAATCAATTGGTAATTAGTGAATGTTTCACCAGCCATTCCAATAAACAATCCAATAAATAAATAGTGTTTATTATTTTTATTGACAATTATCAAGAATAAAGAAAATGTGTAAATTCACTTTCATATGTTTAGGTTTTATTACAATTCTAATCATCACTTTTTAAATCAATAAATATTGCCAAGGAGTAAATGTACTTAAAATAATAGTAGCGTCAAGGGAAAAACTGTCATTTTGACAAACTGCTTTTTGCGGGCATGAAGGTTAAAGATTGCCAAAACTTTTATCTTAGAAATCCATTTTCTTAAAGCAACTAAAAAAAATTATCTTTAAAATGATATTGATGAATATATTAGAAATGTGAAAGAATGCATTGATATGAAGGATCTTATTCTTAGAAAAACCAATTGACATAGTTTAGCATTAACAACGGAATTCTTTAAAACTGTTCATACTTTACAAAGATATTGGTAAAGATATTAAAAATCAAAATCTAATATGAATCATTGATTTGATGGATGCTTGTTCTTAGAAAAACTGACAAGGTTTGTGAATTACAAATTAATTCTGTAAAAGCATATATCTTTAAAAAGATATTTATAAATATAAATGTGAAAAGCAAGGCGAACCATTGATCTTATGGAGGCTTGTTCTTAGAACAACTGACAAGGTTTGAGAATTAAAAATTAATTCTTTAGAATGTATCATATTTATCAAAAGATATTGGTAAATATATGAATGTGAAAAACAAAGATGGAGCACTTATCTGAGAGATGCTTCTTAGAACAACTAAGAGACAAAGATTTGCATTTAGAATTAATTCTTTAAAAACATATATTGGTAAAGTTATTATAAATGTGAAGACCAAGATTATGGAAAAATCCGAGAGATTCTTGTTCCTTTCACAACTAATTGATAAGGATTAGCATCAAAAACTAATTCGTTAAAAATGTATCAAATCTTTAGAAAGATGTAAGTAAAAACATGAGAAATGCAAAATTGAAGAATATAGAATCAATCTGAGAGTTGCTTGTTGTGAGAACTGCCATTTCACAAAGTGAATATATTTTTTTAAAAATTGTATCTGCAGGTGATTTTCAAAGAGGCTGTTTTTTTTTTCAATTAAAATTCAGCATTGATTTTTTTTAGTTGTTTTACTTTATTTTTAGTTTATACCTCATTCCAAAGTAAAAAAAATAAATCAGATAAATTATATTCATAATATGATGCATGGCCAAAAAATTCATGCCCTTGCATTTCAATCTTTGGGACCTTTGGCTATTTTTAACTGAACCCTACCAAAGAATAAAAAATAAAAAATGAAATAAGAGTAAGGCGTCATCATCACTTGAGTGGGCAACATTATTCCATTAGGATCCTTGAAAAGGGAAAAAGGAAGTAACACTGTCAAGGCTTACGTTCTCTTTATATAGATAAGATGGTTGCATTATGCTCAGGGGAAAGTGTAGAAAATTGCTTTTCATGAAATCTGTTCCTCTAGTTCAAGCATTAAATATCATGAATTGCTTATTTTGTTTTTGTTCTTATTAATTTGATTGAATGAACAGGCTGGGTGGAATCCAACATTGCAACACAGTGGGGAACCATTATATATAATATATATATGTGTGTGTGTGTGTAAAATATCTATCCTACAATGCATATCTTCAATTAATGTATTAATACACAGATATATATATATATATATATATATATATATATATATATATATATATATATATATATATATATTCTCAATCTCTGACAAAGCCTTAATAAAGGTGAAACATGTTAGATTGAGATTTGTTTCCTACTTTGTTCTTTATTTCATCATATATATATATATATATATATATATATATATATATATATAAATATATATGTAGAGAGAGAGAGAAAAAGAGATAGATACATATACAGAGAGATGACTTCGATGACTAATTTAAAAATGTCTGCAGTGGGTAGCATAGATCACTGCTCAAAAAAGTGTAACTTTAGTAGCATAGATATTGTGCATTTTACATTTGACATTTTTCTGTAATATATATATATATATATATATTGATGGAGTAAACAAAGTTTTGTGTAAAGAGTTTTTACAAAAATGTTATATATATGGAACAGCGTTTTCCCTATCGATGGGTGTTTGGTCGATTTTAACCTTTTAAAACTCTTTATAATTTTGAATAAATTATATATATATATATATATATATATATATATATATATATATATATATATGCACACATACATACAGGCTGCGATGGGTAAATTGTCACCATTTCATATTTTTAATTTCACGCATAGGCTTTGTTTGTTTTTTTTATTTTATTGACTGCACAGTATAGTAGTGTCAGTTGGGCAGTGAGAAAAAGAGCACCATGACTCAATTTACTCTGTCAGGAATTTGGAAATGACATGCTGTACTGCTTGGCTTTCACACCAGAAGCTCCAATATAAACATTTCACAGTGTTTGAGTGTCCATCTGAGGGCACTGAAGAGGATTCAGAAAGAGTTGGGTGTGTCTAATAGTGATTGCCAAGATATCGCAACTTAGAAAACTCACTCTGATCATTTGTTTGGATTTGTTGGTAAGGACCTCAGACTCAATATCTAGGCCTACACCAATTGCCTTGAGGAGCTAGTGCTGCCCTGGGTCAAGAAGGGTGCTGCTGGAAGAAACTTTGTATGGCAACAGGACTCTGCACTATGCCAGTCACGCAGGAGAACCCAGTCATGGCTGTTAGACAATTTCTGCGACCATATTTCAGATAACAACTGGCTACCAAACACCCCAGACTGCAACCCCCTTTCTTAATATGTGTGGGATGCAGTTGAGTTAGAGACCAACAAAAGATGAACTAAAAGCTAGGATTATGGCGGCATTCACCAACTTGTCACCAACAAGGAGACAATCCAGAAGAAATGCTTGAGATTTCAAAGTTGTCTGGAGGCTTTAGTTGAGGCCAATAGTGATTTTATTGAAAGAATTTACTCTTTAGTATTTCAAGATATTTTTATGTAATTTTGGTAAATATATCTGTTAAAATGAGATGTCAGTATTATATTCATTTTTGCATAATTTAGATGACAATTTATCCATCGCACCCTGTACAGTAGCTATGCAAGAGTTGATAGTATAGCCTACTTAGGAGTTAATCTCAGGTTCAGATCACTATCAGGTGGATAATGGCATGCCAGATAAATGTTTACCTTCAAAACCTTTTGATGAAGAGACAAAAAATACAGTATTAACTAGTTGTAGATACAACTGAAATAAAGTGTGACATTTATCTAAGAATGTACCCTACAAATTTTAAAACCATATTTCTCATATTCAAGCTAACTACCAAAATGCATTAGTCCACTACAGTGGTTCCCAACCTTTTTTACATGGTGGCACACTATTGAGTTCTTTAAATTTTCGCGGCACACCTATCACAAAAAATAAATATTTTCCACTCATAAAGCCTTTTTGCAATAAAATAATAAAAAACAAAGAATATTATATAAGAAGAATTTTTATTCCTATAAATCAACATATCCTGTATTCAATATCGGGTATAAAATAATAATGGTGAATGTCAGTGGGACAGTTGTGCATAAAGTTAGATTAGCCTGAAATTAAAAAGATTATAAATGGTTAGGGAAAGGTAAAAAAATGTTTGGGAGTTAGGAGCATTACGTAAAACCTCACATAGTACAGTTCTGTGTTACAACTTTTTGTCTTACAACCTGTGTATTTAGGAATCGTTTTGGTATCGAAATCGGGTCTGAATTATTTAGCTCCGATGCCGATTCCCGATACTTTGAAGAACTCCTGATATTCCGATTAATCGTCCCATGACTAATATAAACCATAATAACGCTTACCAATTAGTATGTGTGAAACGTTTAGATTCCAGAAATTCGGCGATTTTGAATTGAGTGGTGTCATCATGATTAAGAAATTGAATGTCTTTATGAAACAAAATGAAATTAAATGGCTTCTAGGTATTATCTCTTCGCGGCACACCAGTAATCATTCTGCGGCACACTAATGTGGCACGGCACACCAGTAATCATTCTGCGGCACACTAATGTGCCACAGCACAGTGGTTGGGAACCACTGGTCCACTGTGATGATGTTGCTATCTTACAACTGCCTACTGTTTATGTAGATAGAGTCACATATTTTATAATGTTTTCTGTTATGATATCTACTGACTCTTGTCCATAATCCTCATCATAACTGAAATGTTTTCACTGGCTCATAGCATAAACAGCAAATGCATCTTTAAGCATTCAGTAAATATGGATAAACATGTCCGCAATAAAATGTAAAGTGTGAAAAGGACAGTTTTTCCCATGACACTGCATTTTTAACTACCTTCACTCTTCAACAATGTTTATTGTTTTAAAAAGCAATGATTAGAATTGAAATAAAGCCTAAATGTATGATGAAAGTGAATTTATACTTTTTTCTTGAGTATTTAAAAAAAATTACAACTGTTTATTTATTTATTGTTTATTTACAGGAATAATTTTATATTTACAAAAAACTAGTATAATTAGAATAAGTGCAATGCAATCGATTTATCAATATCATTTATCAATTTATAAAGAAAGAAATGTGAAAAAAAAATTTTATTCATAAATTTATAAGCATTTATTAAATTATTAAAATATGTGAACCATTTATAAGGAAATCCTCATTATCTACCATTTTATAAAGTTTGAATCAGTTGGAAATTAGCCGATGTTTTGCCAACAATTCTAATAAGCAATATAATAAACAATCTAATAAATAAATATTGTTTATTATTTTTGTTTTAAATTCTCAAGAACAAAGGAAATGTATAAATTCACTTTCAGATGTTTAGGTTTTATTCCAATCCTAATCATCGTTTTTTAAAACAGTAAACTGAAGAGTGAGAGTAGTTAAAAAAGCATCCATCCCTTTGACACTACATCAGATTGTGGGCCTGTTTATCCATGTTTGCCTGTGTTTTAATATGGTGATGAAATGAATAGCCTCAGCTATGAAGAAGACACTTTATCTAGGACAGGGGATCCAAATGATGTGGTGCACCTCATATGTGCGGTGGAAGAGATGTATATGAAGCAGAATGATTGAAAGACAATCAAAGATTTACAAACAGTTTCAAAAAATTCATATGCCAAAAATAAACATGATTTCAAAATTTAAAATATTATTGTGTATTACTTGTAATTGCATGCATGAGTCCCTGTATAAATAGTTAGAAATAATTATTGATTTATTTTATCACTGTGATATTTTTGCATTATATCAAGTATTGAGAATATAGTAACTAGGGTTTACAAATTGGAGGAGAGAGTTATTAATGATAATTTTCTGACTTCAAATCTGCAGTTATTTTCTTTTAAAACCTCTCTTTGGTTCTTATTTATAAAATGTAATTTTTATCATTTAAAATTTGAAACAGCTAAATATCTTCTTTGTGTTGTAGTAATTATTGGTTTGGACTTTGTGATGTCATTTGTGGCTGCGTGTGGCACATGCAACAAAGGTTACCAACCCTTGGTGTTGGCCTTTCTATTAAGTCTTATAAATAGGCTTTGTTGTTTTGATACTTTTGTATGTTTGTAGTTGGGTGACTAAATAGCAAAGTAAGTTACATTTGCTGGTTACAAATAACACATTTATTTACCTACATACATTATTTGCTTCTTAGAATTTGAAAGCATTTGATAAAGAGAAATGTAATGCTAAAGTTTGTTTGCTAATATTCCTTTCTTTTGCATATAATAAAAAAAAATATTTTTTATTAATTCAACTTGTAAGAGTGGAATCCCTGAAATCAGATGCTTTCAAAGTAGGTTAATTTTTTGAGTTGATTGGAAAAGTTGTATTCCATGTCACCACAGACTTCAGTTTCTCCAACTCCAATACCACATAGACTGTATAAACTTCTCATATTCACTGTATTATATGAAGACAAACATGGAAGATTCAATTCTAGGAGATAGTTAAAGGAAGATGACTAAGGAACACACACCGACTCCTTGGCTTTACATTTTGTCATGCACTGGCTAGCCCCTTGAACGAATCATCAAAATTTATTGTTTTGGACTTATATCCAAAACTTAGACAAAGACCAGCTACTATCAGAATTTCAAACCCACAAGCTTTTCTGACCAGCAGTTTGCTATCCTGGCCCAGCCTTCGCATTTTATAACAAAAGTAGTATATGAATAAAATTTGAGCTGAAAAAAGTTCTTTCTTACTGTTATAATCTATCAATAAAATTAGTTTCCTTTGATATTGTGTAGTGTCAGGTTTCTCCTTACCATTGTTGATAAGAGTAGTGCTTCTCGGTTCGAACAAAATGGTGTGACTGCTTATATTTGTACTACTCTATGGTGTTAAGAGTCTTTTAAATGATCATCCCCCATAAAATTGGAATGGATAAATGAGGGTTTTTTTTAGTTTCTTTTTAAAGGTTTTCATTGGTTCAAGAACAATATTTATTTTTCTTTATTAACACTGGGCCAATTGTGAACCTGAAAAAATTTCCCTGATAAACATTTTTTTTTGTTTTTGCTGCAAGCTGTTAAAGTGAAAAAAAAAAATCAGGATTTTTAAGGGCTCTAACACTGCAATATTAAATATGAAAAAGTGGGAGGGTCTCAGGTACTGTTCTTATTTGAATTTATGCATCTTGGAAATTCTATGTTACACTCTCATACTTATGCCAATCAATAACATTACAGTGAATAAGATTGTTATTATTTAAAAGACTTCTATTTGTTCATTCAAAATGTTGGCGATTGTGGCTCTCCACAACTTCCTATGCTTTATTGCATGAATCAATGTTTATCCCTCCTAGTTCCTGTTCTACCATCCATTTCCACAAACTAGGTTAGGTAAGTCACTCACTGTATCCCTTTTCTATCTGTCCTGGGAGTACCAAATTTTCTAAGCCCTCTTTCCTCATTATATATCTCAGAAATTTTCAGCTATATGTTTCTGATTCTATGTATAAGTGTTGTTATTGTTTCCATTTTCATGAAAACTTCTTTGTTATTTATATGTTCCCGCCATATGTATATATCATCAAAACTGTTTTACAACATACATCAACCGTATCTACAAGCATTCAAAAGTTATGATCTTTTTCTATTCCTTTTTATCAGATTTAACAAACAATATTTTCATTGCTAACAAGACATTTTTTTTGAGTTTTTGTGATTTTCACAAATTTGCAGACAAGACCCAAGGATGTATCTTTTTCTATATTCCTGTGAGGATTAAGTATCAAAGTAAAAAGTAAAAATAAAAAACCCAACAAACTAAACACTGATTTGCTAAAAATATTCATTGAGAGATTCTATGATTGTAATCTTCTTTTTTTTTCTTTCTTTTGCTTCAGGTTTTTCAAGCAAATACACTTCATCAAAGGAGTGTCAGCAAAAACTTTCAGATAGATGCACAACTTGAGCCAAAATAGTATACATGTCGACGAATTGTTAAACAACAGTAGGAAAGTCAATGATGTATCAGTTAAGATTTTTTCCAATATGTCTGGTGAAAGATAAACAGGCAAGTTACACTGTCTCTGGTGCCCTAAGTTGTTAAAATGAAAGCAGAAGTTGAAGGTGATGAAATCTGAAAAATTTGTCTTCAGGGTAGAAAAGGTGCACAACACAACATGGCACTTTGGCTTTTTCATTCTCCTACGTTCTTCTCCAAGATACTTTTTTTTTCACCTTCCTGTTTTTTAGAGTGCCCATTTCAAGAAAGAGAAAACAAGAGATTTAAAAAGTTTTCAAAATTTAACAAAAAAAAAATTCTTCCACTGGTTTTGTGTGAACTATCAGATGACTTTCCAATAAATTTTTCACCTTATTTGTGGGATTTAAAACAGTTTTTAAACTTTGAAATCAGAACACACAAAACATATTATATTTGTTTTGTCAGTTTATAGTTTAAGCTCCCAGTTGCCATGCCCCAGTAAAACGTTTCAGCTGGCAGGCTAAACTCATGTGAGGGAGTTTTGTCAAAATGTCACCACTGGGCGAGGGACCTCCTTGATGCAAATCATTGACCAGGATGTAAGGGCTCCTCAGATGAACTACAATGGCCACATGTTCATGACCAAGGTGAGAAACCTAGTTGGAGGATATTGGCTGTAGTCTAACCTGGAGAGGGATGGGATCCGCCAGGTTAAAATGCCCACAGCACACTACATGATGAGCACACAAAGAGACCATTTGTGGAGACCTAGGCTCTGGCACATGACTGTGAGAGATGGAGGAAAATGTTGAACAGCTCAGCATGTCAAGCAAAAGAAGAATAATAATAAGAATTTTAAGAGGCTGCAATGAAATTAGAAGAATTTTAAAGTGCTTCTTTGCAATCTGGAGGCACAACTTATTATATATACATGATTTCATTTCACATGTCACAAAAATTTATTACATATGGGGGTATTTCAATGTGTGCTTTGGTATGATTGAAATATTGATTATGGATTTTAAATGTTTTTATGCTAAAAGTAAAAGTAGAGGAAAATAAGATCAATTTCTATCATTTGATATTTTTTATGTCTGGAAACATACAGCAAAAAATATTGGCCATTTATGTAGATGGTACCATAGCTAAAAGAAATTTGATAGATATATTATTTTACTAGATAGATAAGTTGTATATAAAATGTGTAATGTACGTATATATACCCAGGTGTCGGAATGCTATTATCTCCCTTTATGTTATATATATATATATATATATATATATATATATATATATATATATATATATATATTTGATTTTGTAGGTAGAAAACAAGTATTTAATCAAAAGCATGCATCCAGGTTAGTAGATATCATCAACTCATGGCTGATGTAAAGCTGTTTAAGCTAATGGGTTCATATCACCTGAAGATTGTGAAATGCATGGAACTCAGAGTAGTCGGGACTTGTTAAACATGGTTTGGTTACAATGCTGTGCAAAAGTAAGTGAACCTCTAAGATAATATTTTTAAAAATTGTCTCTTTTATCCAGATCATCAACAAATTATAGTCAAACTATATATTCATTAAGAAAAACTTTTATTAAATCAATTACATCCACTTTCAAAAATGTTTATCAAACTGGAATAAAAATATTAATTAAAAATTAAGATGTGCAAAAGTAAGTGAACCCTGTCATTTTATATTTAGTGAGTGCTTCTTTTGAGGTTACAATGTCAACCAGTCTTTTTCCATAATTTTTAAGTTTTTGGCAGTAGTGAGGGATGATTTTTAACCAATCTTCTTGGCAAAACTCCCACAATTGCTCAATATTACCTGGGTTTCTTGCATGCACTGCCTTATTTCACTTGAATCACAGATTTTCAATTGGGTTTGGATCAAGACTTTGACTAGGCTGTTCTAAAATTTGAAATTTCTTTTTACAAACCCATTTTTTTGTGGATTTGATTTGATGCTTCAGATCATTGTCTTGTATTAAGTTCCAGACCTGACCTAAACACAACTTTTGAACTGAGGATAAGACACTTTCATTTAAAATTGCTTGGTATCTTACAGAGTCCATTGTGCCATCAATGCATACTATTTTGCCTGTTCCAGCTGCAGCAAAGCACCCCCAAATCATAATGCTGTCACTGTCATGTTAATAGTTAGTAGCAAATTCTTCCCTTCAAAAGCTGTATAAGGAGAACAGCAGATGTGTCACCTATTGTTCCTCCCAAAACGCTCTAGTTTGGTCTCATCTGACTATAAAACCTTTTGCTTGAATGTTTCTAGCTTATTAATATGAGCTTTGACATAATTGAGGTGAACATACTTCTGTTATTTCGGAAGAAGTGGCTTTTTCTAGTCATTCTGCTATGAAAATTGGCATTGTTCAGGTTTTTTCATGTTAAATATAATGTAGTTGAAATAAAATTCATAAATAAATAAGGAATGTTAAATAATAGTTTCAGACTATTATTTTTTAGTGGCAGTGTATTTGGCTGAATGTTCTGAGGCTGACCAGCAGGTAGACAAAATAGGAATCTTGAATTTGATTGGCTTAGCCAAACATGGGAATGTTAGATATAAAAAGTGTTTTTGATGAGTTAAGTTTTACAAATTGCGGAGATCAGACGTGGTTATTTCATGTCTAGGGGAACTTGCTCCCTAATGGGAGTGATATAGTGACCCCACTGGCAAGTTAGAAATGTACACCTCATCGTGTTTATTAAAGTGATACATTTAAAATTCCTTTCGTTGAAGTTCTCATTTTACCTCTGAACTAAAAGAACAACTAGTGATTGGCCGAGCTGAGAAAAGAAAGAAAGAAAGAGAGGAAGAGAAGTATCGATCAGCCCTGCTTAGAAAAAAAAGAAAGAAAGAGAACTAGCGATCATCCCAGCTGAGAAAAGAAAGAAACAGAGGAAGAGAACTAACTATCAGCCCAGCTGAGAAATGCAAAAAAACAGGTAGAGATCTAGCGATCCGCCCAGCTGAGAAAAGAATTAAAGAGAGGAAGACAACTAGTGATCACCCCTGCTTAGTAAAGAAAGAGAGGAAGAGAACTAACGATTAGCCCAGCTGATAAAAGGAAGGCAGAGAGGAAGAGAAATATCAATCAGCCCCTGTAAGAAAAGAAAGAAAGAGAGAATGAGAAATATCAATCAGCCCAGCTGAGAAAAGAAAGAAAGAGAGAAAGAGAACAAGCGATTAGTCCAGCTAAGAAAAGAAAGAGAGAAAGGAAGAGTACTAGCGATCAGCCCAGCTGAGAAAAGAAAGAAAGAGAGGAAAAGAATTACTGATCACCCTTGTGTAGAAAAGGAAGAGAGGAAGAGAACTAGCAATCAGCCCAGCTGAGAAATGAAAAAAGACAGGTAGAGATCTAGCAATCAGCCCAGCTGAGAAAAGAAAGAAGGAGAGGAAGAGAACTAGCAATCGGCCCAGCTGAGAAAAGGAAGGAAGAGAGGAAGAGAACTATTGATCAGCCCAGCTGGGAAAAGAAAGAAGGAGAGGAAGAGAACTAGTGATAGTAGAAGATTACAGAAAGAAAAAAAGCAACATATGAGTGAATCATGACTATCATGAAGGTGCTAACATTTTTGATTTTGATATATATATATACATATATATATATATATATATATATATATGTGTGTGTGTGTGTGTGTGTGTGTGTGTGTGTGTGCGTGTGTCTGTGTGTTTGTACATATTTATATTGTTCAGATTTCATTGCACTGTAGATGTATGCGCCATTGATTCCAATATTGGCCTGTGAGCATTGGAGAACTGCAAAGTTCATAGCAGGATTTGAACTGCCGAACTAGATGTCTACTTGCTCTTCTTCTTATTTTTTGCAGACAGCCACTTCTTGATTGTGATACCATCATACTAAAGGCCTTCCATTTATAAATAAATTGTTGCATGGTAGAGAAGTGCACTCCAAATCATTTTTGATAGCGTTTTGTAGCCTTCCTCATTACTAGTTTTCAGCTATGTGATTTTTTAAGGCTTCGGGACATTCTTTTGATCTTTACATATGTATATATTTTTTAATTTAGTCTCTAATTGCACACTTTTGTATACACAATGAGTTATACTCTTTGACTGCAGTATACACACCTTACCAAAAACATGAACACATATCATTTTGATTTTTACATATGCAAAAAAATTATTTTCACTGGCAACCATGTAAAACAAAAATACAGAGTGTAGATGTAAGGGTTTACTTACTTTTGCACATCTTAATTTTTAATTAATATTTTTATTCCAAATTGATCAAAATCTTCAAAAGTGGTTGTAATTTAGTTAATAAAGGTTTTTCTTAGTAATATGTAGTTTAATTAAGATTTGTTGATTATCTGGAAAAAAGAGATAAGTATTTTGAATGTTATCTTAGAGGTTCACTTACTTTATCACAGCACTGTATGTAGATATGTCAGGCTAATGAATTAAATTTGAGATATAAAAAAGCATAAAAAATAATTATTATTGATAATATAACTACACCCTTGTGCAAATTAATTGAAACAACTGCTTTATTTTCCTTTCTTCCACCATACGGTCAGTGTTAGACCCACTGGAGTGAGAGGGTGAAATCAATTTCTATTTTTTCCTCAGATTTGCAGTGGTGTGCAGTAATATGAATCTGTCTTCAGGGTGTATAATGAAATTTGTTTGGCCTTGAAAAATATTGCTTCATCTGTGATTGCATCAGATTTTCATCACACCCAGACACTATTGTCTCAACTGTCGATTAGTTGTTCTACAGCCATTGTATGCAATGGATGTTACTTCAAGGAAGCGTACAAAAATTGTAATGCTGCATGAACAGACTGGCATGCCTTACCAGTGAGAAAATCAAAGTCCTATAGACTAGCCTGGAAACTCTCCTGATTTAAATTCAATTGAGAATCTGTGGTCAATCTGCAAGGAACGACTTTGTGGAATGGACATACAAAGTACTAACATATGCACTGGGTCATGTTTCACTGGAAAAACATGAAAAGAAAGTGAATAATAATGGAATTATTTGTTTCGTTTCAATTAATTTGCACAAGGGTGTATATAAATTTATAGGGCAGACTGTGCTCCTTAGAGTTGGTAGAAAGAAAATTCTTGATTCAAATCCAGTATAAAAAGTGAGAGTCTCTATCAGGTTATGTTGCCCTAGACATACCTACTGTTGCTATGGCTGCAGTACATTTGGTGAAAATCTGACTTTAATTGGTTTCATTGTTCATGTAACACATGTGTTTAAGTGAAATTAATCATGTATATAAAGATAAAATTCTGATTGTGTATTCACACTTTCTCATATCCTCTGTGTACATTAATTTGTCTGCATCCAGTTTTTTCTCTAAAAGGATTATCATATATAGACATTTACTCATTGGGCACTTTGACATGGTGTCATTTTTAGCAAGCATTATTTACTTTTTTACAAAAAAGGTAAATAATAACATAATTATTCGTTTTGTTTCAGTTAATTTGCACAAGGGTGTAATAATATTGTGACATATTGTATGTTAATAGATTTTTTGATCAGATGGAAGCATGAAGAGAAAGATGCAAAAAATTGGAATTTTCAGGCACTTTTGTGTTCTTTCTCAATGAGAAATAAAAAATCCAGCCTCAATGATAGCATGTGTTTAAATATAAAAGCTGGTACTGAGGTCAATACTGTCTAGCAATAGTCTGTTTCATGATTTTTTAAAAAATTTCCAGGTGATAAACAGTTGCATATATTTAGATGGATCTTTTTGGCATTCAGATAATTTTCTTTTTAATTATTCACCCCAAGCAAGGCAATAATGTCACTAGGATGCAGGAGGTTACAGAGAATGAAAGAGAATGTGAAGATCATTAGTGAAGAAAAATAAGGAAAAGAACAATAAAGGAACAGGTCCCAGGAAGATAGAAGATGGTGACTGACGTTGCATTTAATTTTTTTAAGTTTATAATTGGCAGAGAAGTGAGAATTCAAAAGGAAAATCCACAGATGAGAAGTACAAGGTTGCATTTAGCTAGTTCAACAGTAAAATGTTGAGCCCTAATTACCATTCTAGTAGCATGCTTAAATTCATGCATTTGGGCCACTAAGGAGAACAGATCATCAGAACAATTGCCATGAAAATAATTGTAGAGGGAAGTCAGGGGAAGCCATATGACATCAGTGGGAAAATGACTGAAGTTGAAGTGCCAGGTGAGTATCGATTAAATTGCAGACCTTTCTTTGTTGAATATTGAAATGTTAAATCTTCCCAATAAAATTTTGATAATTATTTTAAAATGGATGATGAATCTATCTCAATTGATACACAAGTACCTGTTAAATCACTAGAACTGATGGAGACAACAGTGAATGATTTTTTTTATTACTTGAGACACAATTCCATCTTAAATGTATTGGAAATTTGCAGCAAAAAGATTTGCCAGTCATGGCAAATTTACCTACAAAGAATTTGCAAATATTTTTGCTTCAGTTCCTGAATTTCAAAAATATGGTGAATTGAAACAAACTATTTTATCAGATTATGAAAAAGCAAAGAGTATATTTTGCCGGACAAGATTATGAAGACAATTACAGAATGTTCAACATTTGATTTATGAGAAAATATCAATAGTATATTTAGAATACTTATTTTTTGAAACTCATCTTGCAGCTTGATTTGTTGATTTCACAATAATAATAATATCATCTTCCAGTGAATTGTAATTCTTAAGTTTATGATTGAGTAAGCTCATGGCAATTTCTATGACAATAAAATATCTGTATTAATTCCCTTACCACATTCTTAAATATTTGAGCTTAACAACTTTAACAAAATATTGCAATAAAAAAGTCATAAATATGAATGCTTGTCATTATTTTAAGAAGTAAGGGGGTACAAATAAAAGGATTTGAAATTGACAACATTTTCCATTTCACTTAATCAGCTGTTGCACACTTCTGATTTCCCTTCTTTATTTCTTTCTTTCTTTCATTCATTTTCTCAGTGAAACCAAGTAATGTCAGTTCCCATCTTTCCACATGATCAAAATGAAATAGTCCATTATTTTTTAGGCATTGGCAGGAGACATTAAACACTTCTATCTTCCCTTCTTTCTTTGTTTCATTTTTTTCTCCAAAATCAAGTAGTGCCTCTTCCCCTCTTTCTATGTGAGATAAATGAAATAGTTCCTCATTTATGAGGTATTGGCAAGGCATAACGGTCGTGCAAACTAACAAAGGAAGGGACAAGCACAATTATAATAGGATAATTTCCATTTGGTTTTCCAACATCAGGAATTATTATTAATATTATTGTGTGAGATAACAACATGACAACAAAGTGATGCTGGGACACAATCTATTTTTAATACAGAGTTTGTTGTAAGGGCATAAAAAGAGTGCTAGATCACAAAGATGTGGCGAGTAGCATCAAACATGTTAGAAGCTACTTGATGCAGAAGCCACAGGCACAACACATAGTGTGGGGAGACTTTGGTGCTATGCTCCACATTGAGTTAAAATACCAAAAAACATGAACAGATCATTTTGAGTAAAACACAGGCATTGTTTTTGAGATTTGTTGATTTTATTTTATACTATTGTATACACCCAATACAAGACCTATAAGCCACTCAAAGTAGAAAGCTATGAAGATAATTATAGGACGGTTATTGTTTGATTTACTAAAAATTATCAATAGCCGATCCTACTGGCATCAGTGATGAAATAATATAAATTTCTGCAAACAATACCTTAATCTATAACACCTGTTATTTTACATATACATTTTTATATATAGAATAGCAGTAAAAGAAGAGGCAAAATATAGTTATGTCTACACAGCTGAAAAAAGAAGAAAAACGTAGGGTTTCGTGTTAAGAAAAGAAGAGGAAGAGGGTAATGGGTTGTAAGGAACGAGGTTAAAGCTGAAAATTTCAAAAGAACGAACATTTTCAAAAATAATCAATTTCAATGCATGGAGGAATGTTACATATATACTTTTATATAAAGAATAACAATACAAGCAGAGAGAAAATATACTTATGTGTACACAGTTGAAGATGGAAGAAAAACATTATAGGCTTTGGTGTTAGAAAATGTAAAAATGTATGATGTCCTATAATGTCTGCATGTGGAGTTTAGCAGCCAGCCATCGGTGGGAAAGAGATTTATTTTGAAGTGATGTGATGCATCCTGTACTTATTGCATTTGAGAGCAAAAAGGAAAAGAGCATTCATGCACTTCTTTTTATAGCCCACCTAATCCTATCTAGTGAGCATCTTGGCAGACTAAATGAGGCCTCAGACAATATTTTAGGCACTGAATCATACAGACACAAGTTTAAAATTGAAAGTAATGAGGGGAACAAAAAGAGTAATCTGGAAGACAGTAGATAGCCATTGACAGTGCATTTGAATTTTTGAAGGTTAAGGCTGGCTGGAAAGCCTAACTGGAAGGGAGTTTCACAAGCTAGAAGGACAAGTAAAGTAACTGTTAGCATAGAATTTACAGTTACATGCAGCCAACTCAACACTAAATTGATGAGATCTCGATGCTAGTCTAGTACTGCACTTAAATTCAAAATGTCTAGTTACCATAGTGAAGAGCTAATCTGAACAACTACCATGGAAGCATTTATAGAAAAGGCACAGGAAGGCAAGGAGTTGGTGGGTAATTGACTGAAATTTATTTCTATTTATAGCAAATTTATTTTTATTTATAGAAAATGCACAAGGAGGGATGGAGGTGGTGGGTAAGTGATTGAATTTTAATTCTATTTATAGCAAATTTATTTTTATTTATAGAAAAGGCACAAGGAGGTAAGGAGATGGTAGGTAAGTGACTGAAATTAATTTCTGTTTATAGGAAATTCATTTCTATTTATAGAAAAGACAGAAGGAGGTAAGGAGGTGGTGGGTAAGTGACTGAAGCCAAGTTCCTATATCTATTTTGCATATTAAGTAGTGTTTATGTAGTATGGCTGAGAAGTCAGCTTGGCTTGTCATCATGACAACTTGCTTGTATCAAGCATAAATAACAACACTTGTTGTCTTTCTGTTTTTTTGAGTGTGTGTCATGAAAAAATTGGCAGATCTAAATGTTAGGAAAATGTTTTAGGTAAGAGGAAGGAGGGCCCGGAGGATCTGATACTCACAGGTCAAATAGAGGGAAAAAGAGACAAGAGAAAACAATGCGTTATATACCTGGCGGTCTTAAGCAAGTGGTTGACAGAACCTGGTCTGGGAAAGGAAGCAGAAGGAAGGAACTTGTTCAGTGCAGCAAGGGATAGAGGGAGGGGGAGAGCCATGATCGCCTACGTCCTGAAAGGATATGGCACGTAAAAAGAAAAGATATAAATTCGGATAATGACATATGAATAGACACAGCCCGGTCTCATGCTGTCTGTTGATCTGAGATGGAACAAATACATTGAGTCAATTGCTTCATCCACCTCAAGGAAAGTTGGCTCCCTGTGCCGAGCCAGGAAATTTTTCTCCCCGGAATCGATCCTCCAAATCTATAAATCAACCATTCGCCCTTGCTGCCATATATGGTCTGGAGCTCCTGCTGTTTGCCTCAGGGTTCTTGATAAGATCCAGAGATGGATATGCAATGTAATTGGCCCTGATCTGTCATCTCGTCTGCAGTCGCTCTCTCACAGATGCACCGTTGCCTCGCTCTGTCTTTTTTACAAATACTTTCATGGTAATTGCTCCGATGAGCTGCTTTCGCTGGTTCCCAGGCCTCATGAATTTAAACGTCCTACGAGGCTGGCATCCCATTCCCATCCATTCACCATTGAAACTGTTAGATGTAGACGTCTCTTCTACTCCAATAGCTTCATGTCTCGCACATCTCGCCTGTGGAAATCCCTTCCTTATTCCTGTTTCCCTGACAAATATAATCTCCAACTATTTAAGTGTAACGTCAATTGACATCTCCAGTTCTCTCGCTCCAAATCTTCTGTAACCCCCTTGCCTTGATCGATCCACTATCTTCCTCCACATCCTCTCCTTTACCACTCCTATCTGCTTTTCCTCCAAACCTTCTGTAACCCCTTGCGTGCTAGTGGCTTCCAGCCTTGCTTGGGGTGAAAAGCTTAAAAAAAAAATTTTTTTAAAATAAACATAAAAGCAGAAGACTCTCCCCACCCCATGCGTCGAATGTCCTGGGTTTTATAATTTCACTAGCAGTATAGCCCGTCTTTGACTGGGTGTTGCATTACTGGCAATTTTTGCCGTTCAATTGGAGCAGGTTAAGTTTAAATCAACCATTAGTAACAACAATTGGGTGCAACTGAGGCACATCCCCAAATGGAGGGGGTAACTATTTGAGGGGGGGGGCTGAAAAGGGTCCGTTTTTGTGTTCTCAATCTTGCAAGGAAGGAACCTCTTTCATGGACTATCATAATAATAACAATAATAATTTTTATTTATAATATAATTTCTTTTTATAATTCTAATAATCTTTTGCATTAGATTTCAACTCTCTAAATTGATTGTATGCTGTTTTTTATGGACATTAAATTTTGCCTCAGTTTTTTTTCGATTTTTCACCCTCAAGGTTGTAATTTTTTACAGCCAGCTGGGACTCAAAACAGGTACTGAAGAATTACCTGTCAAACAAAAAAAATTCCACCGAAATCAGATGAAAACTCTGGAAATGCATAAACAACAGCCGATTGCACACATGCACACACACATACATACACACATTTTGAGAATTATAGATATATATAATGAATGTTTACTTTAGCTTGCATTAAGATGTCTATTGTAATAAAATCGTTATTCTACATTTTCAGTTTTTCTTCTTGGGAAAATTTTTTACTCGTAAGTGCACCCTGAAGTTCAGCTTGCCTGAAGTGCCAGCAACCCTAGGGCCAGCTCTGCCTAGCAGCAATACAACAACTAGTAAAAGGGATTCTAATTCATATTATTTTTTTCCCAAAATGTTGAGACAAACGCAAGCAAAGTAGACTCCTTTGAACAGAGTTTTTCTGGCAGTTAATTTAACAGTGCTACACATCTGTCATTGAACTGTTATATAATATCTGTTCTCCTGTATGGCAGCGAATGCTGGACAATCTCCTCAAAGATGAAGAAGAGATTTGAAACAACAGAAATGTGGTTCTACAGAAAGATGCTGAGGATACCATGGGCTGAACCTGTGAGCCACTTTTGGAGAAAATGGAAACAAAAAGGAAACTTATACTTAATATCAGAAAGAGGTGGTTTTTGTGGCACATAATGAGGAAGAACGGCTTGGAAAATCTGATACTCACAGGAAAGATTGAGGGACAGAGGAAATCAGTGCATAACATACTTGATGTGCTGGAGTAAATGGATAGTAGAACAGGGTTTCGGAGAAATAACAAAGATACAAAACTTATTAAGACTACAAGGGAAAAGAAGATGTGGAGTTCCATGATCGCCTAAATGGACACAGCACATAAAGGAAGACATATTCATCACCTCATTGAAAGCCACCATGCGATTTTACTGACGATCATTTTCACAATTTAAATCCAACAAAATCCGATCACCAGCACACAACACCTGTCAGTACTTACTAAGTACAGTTGAGTCATACCACATATTAAAAGTTATCAGAATATGGCCTGTCGCAACAGGCTTTTGAAATACATGTTGATGTCTATGATTTGTCAGACATCACCGTGGCACAATCTAAGGATGAAACACTCAAAACTTTTACAAAACTTAAATATTTTACATTGTCAATTAATAATTTTTAATAGTTATTATACAATGTATCTGCTTCTTATCCATGATCTTTTATCGCAAAAACTTTGTGTAAATCTATTTTTGATAGCTTTCATTCATTGTCCTGTTTTTATTCTGTATCATCTATAAAGTTAGTTAAATCCAGAAACTTTTGACCAATTAGAGATAAAGATTTATAGAGTGTGTATCTTCCCAAAAGTGAAAAATGAATAAACATTCAAAATCTGCAATTCAGAATTTTTAATTATTTTCTCTATATTTTCAAACTTTCCATATAGACATTTTCAGACCACTCCCTTCAGTCTGTACTCATTTAAATATATACTTAAGCCCCTATAAGTATCATTTGCGCATAGACTGATCAATTCATTGGATTGATGCTTAACTATTTGCTTAAATTATACTACACAATCAGTAACTAAAGCTTTTCTAAATACATGGACTACAAGATTTGTAGTTTCACTCCAAGTCGTGACAAAGAGGGGAAGTCAATCTGAAAGAGAATTGTTTTTAGAACAATGAACATTTTAGCTTTTAATAGACTGAGAACAACTGCTTACCCCCAACAGTGTAATGGTTTTACAGAGAGGGCACACAGAACAATTAAAACAGCAATAATAGCTTGTAAGGAGTCATGACTCTCAGCATTATCAATTGTACTCCTTCATATGTGAATATAATGAATCAGGCTTCTCAACTTTTTGTGCTTCAACTCATTCCTCTATATTTATCTCCTAACTGTTTATTAGTCCTTCTGATACAACGAATTCATTAAATACTAAGTTGACAAAGACTTTGTGTAAAACTGTAACTATTTAAATGTCATGGAGCTTCTAAAGGAAATATTCTTGCTTTAAATAAATGTATGTCTTGTGATGAAATATGGCTTAATGGTAACGGTATTGGAAATTATTTGTAAGCTACTCACGCAGGTTCTACAGTGATTACCAAAACATTTCCTCAATTTGATAATTGATAATAGTAATGGTAATACCTTATAAGGAATCATTTAGCATTCATTGACAGAGCAGCAAGTGCCACTTTAATTTGAAATTTGTAAAATCTTTGTCTTAAAAAGTTTTTCAGGAAAATATGTTTCTCAAGTCCAGTAGCTGTTATTGCTCTTTCCAGTACTGATGGGGGCAGGTTTCCTCCGTAACCTTTTTTTTTGAAACAGTATAGAATGCCAACATCTTGATGTTATTATTTTCTCTTCAAGTTACATGTGCTATCCATTTTAGTTGTTACTTTTGTTGAAACTCCTCAAGTGATGAGGTTTCTGTTATTTTGTACAATTCTTTGTTTGTGATTCTGTAGTGCCGTCTTCCCCAATACCTACAGGCTTCATTCCTTCAAAATCGTTTTTAATCATTGATCTGAGAAAGTGGTTGTATACAGTTGACTGTTCAGAAATTTCTGAATGGTTTAGACCATAAGCATGACATCCATATGAAAGTCTCAATCTGATGAAACTATTTAAGTTTATGACTTGACTTCTTAGGCTAAGGATTTGGTTTTGTTTACAGTGTTGGGCAAAGCTACTCCTATGGCAGCCTATTCTATGTTCAATTCCTTATAATAAATTTCTTGTAACTGATCTATACACTGAGGTATTTGTAGTGTTGAGTATTTAATAAATCCCCACGCTGAATATTTATGATGGATTCAGAGTAGGTGCCGTCATGTTTTCATGCCAATCACAGATCATAGTTTCTGTTTTGGAAAGTTTTTATCTTGAGTCCTAATTCTTAAAACACTTGTTAGTGGATGTTGATTTTTATTCAAGATCATTCTTATTCCCAATTATGAATACCTATGTTATTGACATAATTCTCCACTGCTGCCATCATCTATACATTGGCCTCAGAAGGGAAAGCAGGAACACTGTTTTCTATTAGAAAGATTCATTTTGGATTTTGTATGGAATGCTTACATAATCATTGCTCTTTTACATAATTGAAAACCTGAGAAAATACTAAACACTTATGCTGAAATGTGAGTTTGTTTTTTAATAGAAATAGCAAATATTCTGTAGATAACACTTGAAACAACGATGGTTTGTGCACAGATAAGAGTGAATAACAAAGTTGAGTATAGCATTCAAATAGTTATAACAAAATTTCAAATAATCCAAAGCAAATCCTCTTGAGGAAAAGGAAGAACTTGGAAAATATATAATTAATATTTTTACTATCAGAAATAAATAAAGAAGTTGCCCCACAATTTGGGCAGCAATTTTTATAGTAATATTCAAAATTTAATAATACCTAAAATATCTATATACCGTGGGGAAAATAAGTATTTCATCCGCTGCTGATTTTCTGAGTTTGCCACCTTACAAAAATGGTAACAATCTATAATTTTCAGGGTAGACCCTTCCAGTATTGTGCTGGTATACAATTTTGTCCCAGATGTCCTTAGACAATTCTTTCATCTTGCCCGTTGTGGAGAGATTAGATTATGATTTATTTGAAGGATTCTGTGAACTAGTGTCTTTTATACAGGTAATGAGTACTTGATTAGGAGTAATGATTGAGTAATAGGACTAGTCTATATGCCTCCTGGTCACATAACCGGTCTGTGGGGCCTGAATCATTTGTGGTTGGTTGGGGGTGAAATATTTTTTCAATAAAAAAGAAATAAATGTTTAAAAATTAATATAATGTGATTTTCTAGAATTTTTTTATATTCTATCTCTCACTTTCAAGATTGACCTACCCTGAAAATTATAGACCATTCCTATATTTGTAAATTGGCAAACTCAGAAAATCAGGAGGGGATGAAATAGTTATTTTACCCACTGTATTAGTTTGAGTCATAAATAATTTGTTTCTGTTTATAAAAACTTACAAACTTTGTTATACCACACTTCAATTATATCTTCTGATTCACTCTACATGTCAGTCAGATGTGAATGCTAAGAAAGCAAAACACAAACTAAAAAAGTCGTTTTCTGCACAGGGGCTCTGAGCATCACATTTGGTCCACAAAACAAATCCCCACAGTAAAATACAATAGTCAAAAAAAAAAAGACTCTGGGGACCACAAATTCAAAAAGTCCCTTGTAACAACTGAAACAGTTGCAGGCTGAAAGCCCACCTGTTGGCATGCATGTGAACTGTTGCCATCACTGCCATGGTTGCCTCACTCAACACCCCGTGATCTTGCCCAAGATTCACTAATCTCAACCAACTTGTCACACACGGAATGTGGCAAACAGACCATCTTTATCATAGCTAATACCTTAGCTAGCACCTGTCTGCCTTCATTTTCACCACCATGACTCCATTTCATTGATTTCCCATTTGACCAGAATTCAACAGAAACATTCTGTTCAGTCAACCCTCACTATCCATTCTAGGCCTCCCTTGTCATCACCAACATGATTCTGTATTGTTGATACCAAGTTCGACCAGAATTGAACAGAAACATTCTGCTCAATCAACCATCATGATCCACTCCCAGCCTCTGTCATTGCTACTGTTGTAACCTCAGCAACCAACCTGTCAACATGCCTCACAATGAATCAACCCACCACCATGACTTTGATTGATCTACCCACAAACACACCTTACCAGGCAGTTCAGGTTCAGCATCACATGACCACCAGCACATAAAACACCTCACAGGTGTTGAGTGCAACTATGAAGAATGGCATACGTCAAAACCCACCGATGGCTAATCAGCTCCAGACCTATCCTCTGACCCCAACAGTGACCTCAGCCAACCAACCCAAGAAATCTGTCAACTGCCGGCACCACCAACAACACCATTACACCTAATTGCTTGCCTTACCAACAGCATCTGAAGAACCATATATTAACAATTTTAATCGGTATCACCCAATAGACGGCAGTAAAGGGGATACAGAGTGTGAAAAAATTAAGAACAGAAATATTAATAATGAGCCGGAAGAGGAAAGAGTAATCAGGATGACAGTAGATAGCAATTGACATTGCATTTAAATTTTTGCAGATTAAAGTTGATGGAGCTCGAAGCGAGTTCCACAAGTGAAAAGTGCAAGAAAAGAAACTTAGAATCGAACTTATGGCTACATCTAGCCAGCTCAACTTTAAATTGCTGAGATCATGATGCCATTCTAGTAATGTGCTTAAATTCAAAAAGTCTAGGTACTATAGCAAAGAGTTCATCCGAGTAATTACCATGAAAGTATTTATAGATAATGTCAAGAGTGGCAACCTTACGGCAATTGGAAAGTGACTGATTGAGTTGAGCTGCCAGATCAGGACCAATAATATTGCTGATTCTTTTTTTGGATCTTATCAAGGAAGACAACGTAAATAGCAGGGTCACCAGACCATATGTGACAGAAATATTCTAAGCATGGGTGAATGGTAGACTTACAGATATGTAAGATAGATTCTGGTGAGAACAACTGTTTCACCCAACACAGTGAATCAATTTTCTTAGCATCTGACTTAGCAATGGATTCAGTATAGTTCTTTCCACTTCATGTCAGCTGTGAATGTAAACCCAAGAATGTGCAATGAGTCATTTATGTGGAGGTTAGCATGAGCCATGCTGATGGAAGGAGAGGAAGGGACTCTCAAATGATTTATGGAGAGGAGTTTAGTTTTGGCAGCGTTAAAATCAACAAGCCATCTTTTTGCACCAGTTAATGACAGAGAGGCATACATAAAGATGAATCCAATAAATTTAAAACAGATCTCTTGATTCATTTATCAGTCTACACATGTTTACATATGGTAATAGGAAATGTCTATTTCTGTCCAAGTAAATATGTCTGCATTTACTTTATTTGCATACTGACTGCAATAAAGTTGTTTTGAATTAGAAACCTAAAATCAAATGTAAAACATGATACAGAGTTATGATCAGAGCAGTCTATATTGAAGGCATTGGTGCATATATGTAGCTAATAAGATATTATATGTATAAAAATGCATATATGTGAACATAATTACACCAATATTATGGTGTTGGTATTTCAGTCTTTGCATGGATTGCTAATTGGTAAGGCATATAAAGTCAGAGAACCTCATTAACTAAGGTCATTATTCCTGAGCTGTGATTCAAGTCCACAAAGAATTTGTCTCAGAAGGCCAAACTTTGGGAGAGATCAAAGCAATTTATTTAGCCTTGAGTTAATCGATAGTTCGGTTTTGTAGAAAGGAAAATAATGGTGAAATTGTGTATTAACTTTAAAGGAAAAGAAAAAACTGGATAAATCACAGAATATTGACAATTCTATAAGTTACTTTATACCATTTATATTTTAGTTTCAGTGATAAAATAAGAGAGGAATCGTCTGCAAATGCTTCCAAATGTTTAGACAAGAATCAATGAAGCTCAGAATATTGTAAAAATGTGTATTACAACCTCAAGATTTACTCCATCCATCTTTCTAAACAGTTGTCTCTATCTACATTTTAGAAATACAAGGTATACACTCTGTGTTGTCCAGGGACAGTTCTTACAGAGCCTTGTATAAATTAATTGAAGCAAAACAAATTATTCCATTATTATTTACTTTTTCTTCAAATTTTTCCAGTGAAACATGACCCTGTGCACATGTTAGTACTTTGTACGTTCATTCCACAAAGTCTTTCCTTGCAGATTGACCACAGATTCTTAATTGGATTTAAATCAAGATAGTTCCCGGGTCAGTCTATAGTACTTACTCACTGGTAAGGCTTGCCCATGTGTTTGTGCAGCATTACAATTTTTGTATGCTTCCTTGGAGTAATGTCAACCACAGATAAAGGCCATAGGACAACTAATCAACAATCAAGACAATAGTGTTTAGGCATGATAAAAATCTGATGCAATCACGGATGACACAATATTTTTCAAGGCCAAACAAATTTCATCATACACCCCGAAAATGGATTCATATTTCTGCACACGGATCTAATCTGAGGAATAAATAGAAATCAATTACACACTGTCACTGCAATGGGTCTGAAACTGACTGTATGATGAAAGAAAGGAAACTAAAGCAGTTGTTTCAATTAATTTGCACAGTGGTATACCTCAATGCATAAGGTTCACATTTTCAAAAAGAAATTCCTCTAAAAATTGCCATGATGATTAGCTTGTTATTAATAGAGCAAGATTAAATATTGCTGTTTAGTAATATTAAGGTCAGAGAGAAATATGTTTGTCATACAAAGCTTTAAACATTACATACATAAATACATCAAAACCTCTTTTCTCTGAATAAGCACTAGGGTATGTCTTGTCTAATATGGTTCTCTATATTTTATACTGTCAAATATGGTAATTTTAAGTTTTCAATCATTTCACCCCAAGCAAGGTGATAGTGCCACTCAGACACAAATTTTTACAGAGAGTGAAAGACAATGATAAGTCTGTCAGATCTTGCTGGGACTCCCACATTTAAAAAGAAAACAAGAAGAAGAGGAAATGTCACTTTCCAGGATCAGCGACTGTAGTAAAACTGATTCAGCATATAAAAAGGCCTCAGAAATTGATGAAACAACAATCTGATACCAAGATGCCTAGGATGAAAATGTAGAATCTGTTCCAGCAGCAGCAGTAACCAGCTGGCCTCCTGCTTCAGCCATCAGCAGTGGTTCTAGCAGGTCTCGAGCTGTAGCAAGTCATCCTCACCAGCAGCAATGAGATGCAATAAAGTGTCCTTTTCATGACAAATACTGCTCAATGACTACAGAACTGTATTCATCAGGACAACACTTTCCAACAACTATAAAACTGTCCTTTTCAGGACAACACTTTTTAACAACTACAAAATTGTCTTTTTCAGAACAACACTTTCCAACAACTATAAAACTGTCCTTTTCAGGATAACACTTTCCAACAACTATAAAACTGTCCTTTTCAGGACAACACTTTTTAACAACTACAAAATTGTCTTTTTCAGAACAACACTTTCCAACAACTATAAAACTGTCCTTTTCAGGACAACACTTTCCAACAACTATAAAACTGTCCTTTTCAGGACAACACTTTTTAACAACTACAAAATTGTCTTTCCAGAACAACACTTTCCAACAACTATAAAACTGTCCTTTTCAGGACAACACTTTTTAGCAACTACAAAATTGTCTTTCCAGAACAACACTTTCCAACAACTATAAAACTGTCCTTTTCAGGACAACACTTTTTAACAACTACAAAATTGTCTTTCCAGAACAACACTTTCCAACAACTATAAAACTGTCCTTTTCAGGACAACACTTTTTAACAACTACAAAATTGTCTTTCCAGAACAACACTTTCCAACAACTATAAAACTGTCCTTTTCAGGACAACACTTTTTAACAACTACAAAATTGTCTTTCCAGAACAACACTTTCCAACAACTATAAAACTGTCCTTTTCAGGACAACACTTTTTAGCAACTACAAAATTGTCTTTTTCAGAACAACTCTTTCCAACAACTATAAAACTGTCCTTTTCAGGACAACACTTTTCAATTACTATAAAACTGTCCTTTTCAGGACAACACTTTTTAACAACTACAAAATTGTCTTTTTCAGAACAACACTTTCCAACATCAATAAAACTGTCCTTTTCAGGACAACACTTTACAATGACTACAAAAGTGTCCTTTTCAGGACAACACTTTTTAACAACTACAAAATTGTCTTTTTCAGAACAACTCTTTCCTACAACTATAAAACTGTCCTTTTCAGGACAACACTTTTCAATGATTACAAAAGTGCCCTTTTCAGGACAACACTTTTTAACAACTACAAAATTGTCTTTCCAGAACAACACTTTTCAATGACTATAAAACTGCCCTTTTCAGGACAACAATTTTCAATGACTACAAAACTGTCCTTTACAGGACAACAATTTTCAGCAACTACAAAACTGTCCTTTTCATGACAAACATTTTCCAATGACTAAAATCTGTCCTTCTCAGCACACTACTTTTCAATACACTTCTCACCCTCTACATGAATATTCAGAGGTATTTTTGCCCAGTACACTGTAACCTTATTTTTGTCAATGTATATTCTCTAATGAAAATAAACTGGGAAATATATTTTTTACTCAGGTTTTTGTTTTGTTTGTTATTGTCTTCTGTCATTTAATATCTGTTTGCAGGCCAATATACCACCCACAACAAAACTTTAATGGCAAGAAAGGACAAAGAACAAGATTCAGCAAGACAGAAGATTGTGATTCATGTTACACTTAAATTTTTGAAGACTGTAGGTGACAAGGAAGCAAAAAACCAGAAGAGAAGTGTAAGATAAGAAACTACTGAAATAGAACTTACAGTTATATCTTACTAATTTAACAGTATAATGATGAGACTAGTTGCCTGGTATGCTTAAATTCATGTAGTCTAGGTACCAAGGAGGAGAACTCATTAGAACAACTGCCATGAAAATATTTATAGAAAAGACAGAAGGTAAACCATGGTGTTGGGAAAATGACTGATGCCAAGATGCCAGGTCAGGACCAATATGATTAGTGACCCTTCCATGGACATTGTCAAGAATTTTGAGATATATGGCAGATGCATCAAGGAAAATTGTGTTTGTATAGATCATGGCTCAGAAATTTGGTTTGAATATACCCTGATGAAATAGTGTTATATCTAATATACCCATTCACTTTTATACTGTCCAATATAGTATTTCTGAACATTTAAATAAATTAAAGTACTTATTAATATGTAAAATATTTTTAGAAGCCAATCTCTCTTTGTATAAATGTTGTCCCAAAAATTTGGTTTGAGTATGCCTTGATGAAATAGGGGTGCATCTAATATATCGATGATTCTTTTAAATTGTCAAAAAAACAGTAGTTCTTTTCTCTTGCCTGTTGTTTTCACACCACCTTCTCAAATATACTGCTCATAATCAATTGCAACAAAAGTTTATACTACATTCATTAAATCCTCATTAGCTAAATATACTACATTCATTAAATACTACTACATTCATTTATACTACATTCATTAAATCCTCATTAGCTAAATCCACATTTATCATGCTTAGCTAATTCTGCCATAGGCAGATTTAGCTAAGCTTGGTAAATATCTACAATAGAGAATACAGAATATTTCACGCAAATATTACTTTTCTGCGTTAGAATCATGTTACATTTATAAGCTGTCAAGAAATAACATAGGAAAAAAATTGCTGAAGATATGCATGATGCCTTTGAGGTAGGATCTGAATTGTATGATGGATCAGGAGGGCATATTTACATTGAGGGTGACAAGAAACTAAAACCAAATTTTTGTTATTTGATATGTTACGGACAATTCGCTCCACATGTTTTCTTGAGTGACACAACATATTAGCAGGCAGGGGTTCATTAATATGAAAACAATTCCTTTTCCTCTTTAACAAATTATTTGAGTGCTATAGGGTTGCAAATGGAACTGGTTCTATTGTCTCAAATTCTGACATATGGCAATCAGAGTTACATAATTCTAATGTCTTTGGAATAGCTATATAACATGTTTGTCTATCTGTTAATTTATCTGTCTCTTTGTATGTGTGGATATGTGTGTTTATTTCTGGTTACTATCAATTTTAAAAATAGATTTTTTTTCAGTTACTACTTCTTTTATATTTGGGACATAGCTGATTATGTCTCTAGAAATTTCTATCCTTTGTAGTTCTAAGTAATATTAATTGCCTTATTATTCCTTTCAGTCCCTGTTCTGCCATCGATTTGGCACAAGATCATTAAGTAGGTTACTTGATATTTCCCTCTGTCTCTGTTGCCTTCAATATGTCCTCTGAGTGTTAAATTATCCAAGCCTTCTCTCCTCAATCAAGATATTTCTATCAGCATGACCATCAGCTGTTGATCATCATTTAAAACTAAATATAGAAGAGTACCTGACCACTAGCACCTGGAAACTTTTAGAAGACTTGGTATCATTAAAGGTGATGAAAAAGATATTTAAATTAAGAAAAATGTTGATCTACTGACAAAGGCTGAAAATATCAAAGCCAAAACATATGAATAATGAAGACGCTTTAAAGAGTTGCAAATTCAAAGAGGCAAAAAAAATTATGGTATGGATAGTGTGATGAACATGGACGTCAAGAGGTGGGAAGACATCACTAGCAATTGTCCATACTGGAGACTCAATTTACACTGAAGGCTGGAATGAGGAGAGGAGGCACAAAGCTTGCTGCTGGGAAGAAGCATGCTCGACAGTAAGAAAACAACAAGTCAACATCAAGAGAGAGCTTCTTCACATGCATTCATTGCAATTAAGAATATCACTCCTGTGTGAGCTTGTAAAGCCATAACAAATGCTGCACAGCCATCAGCAGCTGAGGCATAACACTTTGGGTGCAGATCCAAGGTTTCTTGATACCGATAAATGCTACACACACATGCATAGTGTAGTAATAGGCTACAAAAAAAAATGTGATACAGAAATTTAAATGTGCATAGAAATAGCAAAAGCTGGCTTTCAAAAACTAAGCAAAGTATTAAGAAATAAGAAAATATCCTTTGAAACAAAGAAAAGAATTCTAAAAAGATTTCCTCACTTATTGAAACATTCTCAGATTAAAGGTTATTGGAATTTTGGGGGTTTTCTTAATAAATATTCAACTAATACAAGGACCTAGAGACACTCAAGACAGAGGACAATTGACTGAGGTTGTTGCAGGTATTTACCTGACTCTCCATGTGATGCGACACAAAGTCAAGTTTAATGTGGGGTATCCAAGTGTGTACACCCAACCTGAGTCAAAAATTGCCAAACCCTGCAACCAGCAGTTGGTTTGGCATTGATATTACTGCTGATTCTCTCCCTAGTACAATGAGGTGGGTACTTCCATGGGAAACTCTTCTCCCTGGACTGGACACCTCTCAATCTTTTTTCTCCAGCTGTACTTTTTTCGTGGACATAAACACAACTGAGCTGCATTCTGTCCAAAAACAGACATGCATCTGAGAGATGATATACCATTACCTGTGCTAGGTAAGTGAGGTTGTTGTAAGGATGTAAGGAAGTAAGTGCAGATTATGAGGATATATAGGATATAACAGTTAACCTATTTACATTATTCGGACTATTGTCTTCATATTTGTCATATTTATTACAACGTTTCAGCTGTTGTACTCTCCGGCCTTCATCAGGCAGGTGTTTAGAATGTCGAACTGAACCCTTTATTTCACTCACTGGGGTAGATTGTTCTAGTTCCATGTGCCATGTCTAATGGATGTCGGTTATCAGTTCTGTTAATTCCCCTCTCCAAGTTCTCCACCACCATAACCAGGTATTGAACTGACATGGCTCATGGAACTAGGACAGTCTACCTCAGTGAACGAAATAAAGGGTTCAGTTCAACATTCCAAACACTTGAAGAAGGCCAGCGTATACAAAGGCTGAAATATTGTAATAAATATGGCGACAAAGATGAGGACAATAGTTTGAATAATGTAAATAGTGTACATCTCAGAAATATAGACAGATACTGAGACTATTTATTTTAACGATTGGGGAATTTGTTCCACAAGGTAGTGGTTCTTGGGAAGAAGCTGTCAGAGTAGAACTTCCTTCTTACTAATGGAATATGAAAGGGATGAGGGTGATTTAACCCTGTGGATGTGGCATGGATGGGGATTAGTTGTAAATGTCTGAACTGGTGGAACTAAGGAATGTAGTTCATCTTAATATTTGTCATGGAAATAGCAAGCGATTGACTTGCAACATTTCGTTTTTGTGGAAAAGGGGTTGTAAGGCTAAAAATAATTAATCAACCACAAAGCTGCATAAATATTTGTGAACAATGTCAAGGCTGGAAAGCTCCAGCTTTGATATAGAAATGTATCTGTCTTGTTAAATTCTTCCTCAGCAAATATTTGGTGTCAGCTATTTCAAAGCCTTGAACATCAATAAAAAAGGAGATAAAACCTCAACATATTGTAATGGTAATAGTTATATTAGTCATTTCCCTATAAGGAAACATTTAGCATTCATTAACCAAGAAGCCAGTATGGCTTTCAGTTGAAATATATAAAATCTTTCTCTCAAAACAATTTTTCAGGAAAATAGGTTTCTCATGTACAGTAGCTGTTATCTATAGTATCAACAAGAGTTTATTTCCCAACCTTTGGCTTAAAGTCATGTGGAATGTCAAAATTTGATTATATAATTATTTTCTCTTCTATATAAATAAATGCAAATGTCAGTGTGTCACACTTTTTCAACTTTAATCCTAGAGGCTGTAGCCAAGCATATTATACCATTTTGGAATTTGTCCAACTCTCTGAGCAAATCAAAAATATTTTGGGCCAGACCTGCACCCACAATCCTGAAATTTGGGATTCCCAAATTTTCATTACTCTGATTGTTTTTGGTAATTTTTATTACGTGAATTTTTGTGACAAATTTTTTTGTACGATAAAAATTTTTCTAACTTGGAAATAAATTTGGGAATAATTGAAATTAATTGCAAAATCCAGCAAAAGTCACCCATGAAGTAAAAGTAATTGTTTGTATGGAAAGTAAGGACCTACATCAAATTGTCTTTAAATTAAATAGTGGCATAAGAATTATTAAACTTTTAAAAGGTAAGCATAATATTAATGCAATACTTAAATGCTGTAATCAATTCTGAGTTCGTCTGTAGTCTATTGTGCCTATTGCATACAGCAGCAGTATGCCTCGCAAAAAGAAATCACTGCCAACAGAGGACCAAATTGCAATCAAAAGAGCCAAGGCTGCAGCGAGGAAAAGAAAGTCCTGTGCAAATAAAAAATCAAATCAAATTGCAGGCAGGGGAGTTTCCAGTGCTGAGAATATGCAAAGACTTAGGGACTCTAAAACTCCTGAACAAGCTGAAGGCCCAATCAAGAGCCCACTGCAGATGCTAGCTTAAATGCCACATGACAGGGTGGTTTTAAAAGCTAGTGAAGATGTATGTGCTATCCATTTTGGTTGGTACAATTTTTTATTTGTTATTCTGTAGCACCAGTTCACAATGTTCAAAGAAGGATGCTCCTCGTCAAAACCCCTCAAAAAACATTTTAAACTATTGATCATAGGAAATGGTCGTATGTAAATGACAGTTTAGATATTTCTGAAAGAGTTTGTCACTATGCATGGCATGCATATGAAACATTGTGACAAGTCTGTTTAAGAACATGATTCGAGTTTTCAGGTTAATGTTTTGGTTTTTTAGTAATTTACAGTGTATTGTGAAATTACCTCTCGTGTAGTCTATTCTATGTTCAATTTAAATTTTACCTATAGTAAATTTATTGATACACAAAGGTATTTGAAGTGTTTAGTATTTACTAATTCCAAATCCTGAATTTTTTGTTTATTCTGAGTATGCGCTATTACTTTAGATTCCAGATGATAGTTTCTGTTTTGGAAAGGTTTATCTTGAGTCCTATTTCTTGCAACACATGACAGAGGATGTTGATTTTCTGTTATCATCATCTGAAAATGAAGGGAAATTGTTCTTTCTTATCCGCATACATTTGGAAATATTTCTTTTAAGTAAATGAAACATGGGGCAATTAAATGATGAATTTCTCCAGGCTTTGAGTCATTAACTCTAAACGCTTTCAATTAAGGAGAATATTGTAAATTTGAAGGGAAACTGACATCCGAATAGGAAAAGAAAGGAACAATTATACAAGAAAAGATTTGAGTTGATTTATGCACAAGACATATTGTAAATTGATCATTTCTTGTTTACAAAACAAGGAGCTGTTTATTCCAAAAACTGACAAATACAAAGCATATACATGGTGCCGAAAAGATCTCATCCCAACCAGAAAGACTTTAAAAAAGTAAATAAAATCTGGTTAATTGATCAGATTATAGCAGGGTTTCTTAATCTGCAAGAGATAGCCCACTGGTAGCAATTTCACCTGTTGGGTGGGGGGTTAGGAACTGAACAGAAAATGGTGGGTGATTGGAAATTATGGTGGGCAATATAGAAAACATTCCGTTCATATTTTGATCACTACAATCTTACCCTCTTCAAGTCTTCAAGTATCATCTTTCTCACATAAACTGCATCTGTTACCTGTTAGTCTTAGCACTCACACAGCAAACACCTTCAGTAGCCCTCTAACTTGAGTTACTTTTGAGCCTTGTATAGGGTGAAAATTAGTGTAAAAAAATGATGTGATGCTTTCCAAACAGAATCGGTATTAACATTATCATCCATGATTCTTGTTTGTTAATTAAAAAAGGATAAAAAAGCATAACTTGACATTGAAAGAGTAGCGAAATGTATTGTGGACAAATTAGAACTTTTTGGTAGTAAGAGAAAAGTGTATGTGAGAATAAAGTTAGGAGAAATACCGAATGACGAATGTGTGGTTTCAACAGTTAAGTATGGTGATGTGTCTGTTAATGTGTGGGGATGTTTTAGGGGAGAGAGTGACGGGGATTTGATTCAGGTCAAAGGAATCATAAAAAAAACAATATCATTTAACTTTGCAAGGATACACTATAATATCTGGATAATTCATAATTGGAAAAAAACTCATCTTTCAAGAAGGTACCAATCCACAAGACTCTACTGTCAAAATTATCTTGAGATTCAAAAATAAGAAACAAAGTTTTGGAAATTATAACTTGGCGAACTCAATCCCCTGACTTCTCTCCCATATAAATAGTATGGGATGAATTGGATAGGGGAGTTCAGGCAGAATAACCAAAGATTGAGAGTGAGGTTTTTCAATGCTTTAAGAATGCCTGGAAATGTCTACTATCTTTTTATTTAAAAAAAATGTTGAAAACAATGCCAAAGACAGGCAGTGGTTTTATTGAAAAAGCAAAATGTGAAGCTGTTGTATGATATATTTTTCAGTTAAGTGCTTATTTTATGTCAAAATAAAAAGAAATTCCCTGTATTTATCGAAATTTTGTCTTTTGCTTTAAAAAATACAAAAGTATCTAATTTTAAGGTGTTAAAAACATCTAATTTTAAAGTGTTAAAAAATGCAGAGAGACCATAAACTGGTCTGTAGTATATATATATATATATATATATATATATATATATATATATATATATAAATATACACATATATATATATACATATACATGTATATATATACATGTGTATATATATATATATATATACATGTATATATATATATATACATGTATATATATATATATATATGTATATATATATATATATATATGTATATGTATATATATGTGTATATATATATATATATATATATATATATATATATATATATTGAGATATATGAGATGTCGCTTATTTTTTAAACAATGAGCAATATCTTGTGCCCAATGAATTGGGTAACCAAGACAATTTGAGTCGCACATCAAACGTAGGTATATATGTGTATTTATTAACATATATTTCTTAGGTCTGTCTACTCACATTGAGTAGTATTATGTCTACACCTCTTGGCTAAATTTGGTAATTATTTATTTGCTTACCAGCATATGCTTGTCAGTACATGCATATATGGTCGCTAATATCTCGTTATCTCATTTACCTAACCCTACATATATATACATACATATATATATATATATATATATATATATTTTTTTTTTTTTTTGAATTGGACAAAGTTCGACAATTTATTTAAAGACATTTATGATATGTTTAATGTTCTTTTTATAGATACAAGTATTTAAGCAAATACTCTGTTTTATAATAAACAGTATTAAATAACATTTACAGGCCTGAATGTCCAAGAAATTTTCGGAGAACGGAAATTTTCTATGAAAATTTCTCGGACATTCAGGCCGGTAAATGTTATTTAATACTGTTTATTATAAAACAGAGCATTTGCTTAAATACTTGTATCTATAAAAAAAATGTTAAACATATCATAAATGTTTTTAAATATATATATATATATATATATATATATATATATATATGCTTACAGCCACATCATATTGAAACACTGGTTCTCATATGATCACATGTAAGAATGCCAAATGTAGTAAGCTGGATGTGCAGGTGGTGTAATGGTCAACAGCACAGAACTGGAAATTGGAGAGCTAAGTTCCAATTCCAGTTAGATTTGTTATTATTCACTTATGTGAAAATACCCTTGAGAAAGGTATGAATCCCCCTCTTCTTCCTTTGCATTGATTAGTACGACCTGTATCAATAAACATAAATAAACTGTCAAAAGTTGATAAGCCATAAAAACAAATATATATATATTTATTTTAAACATTGAAATGAAATGTACAATTTTGTAGTGGTTACTTACATGTTCTAATGTAACAGTGTATAATAAATATTTATTGCTCTACTCTTGTATTGAGCCCTGTTTTAAATTAATGTTTTGAACATTGAAATTTTATTCTTTGTTCTTTTACATTTGGATACATATATATATATCTATATATATATATATATATATATATATATATATATATATATATATATTTTTGTCATCCACAGACAGACTGTTTCGCTGTTTCACGGCTCATCAGTGTGGCTAGACGTCCGGTTGCCTCTATCTAGGATCGAAACCTGACTGAATTTGCGTCAGTCAGAACTTCTCCCACTAAGCCGTCAGTGCACGGCAGGAATGAAGGTGAATTTTAGCGTGTTTATTTTTAGATTTAGATAAACACACAGTGACTGACAGTGACTCAATTCTGCCGAAGAGTCGTGCAATATTAGCTTAAATAGTCACTTGTTTACAAACTCATACCTCTACCAGAGAGCTCAACCGAAATTAATTTTTCAGGAGCCAATATTTTTGTCATCCACAGACAGACTGTTTCGCTGTTTCACAGCTCATCCGTGTGGCTAGACGTCCGGTTGCCTCTTGCTAGGATCGAAACCTGACTGAATTTGCGTGTGTGTATATGTGTGTATATATATATATATATATATATATATATATATGAATAATAAAATGAAAAACTTATATTAGCTGATGAAAACTTATATTAGCTGATGCATTATATACTTTGAATAACATAGCCATAAAAATAATAATTCTGAAGTAGGTATATACAAAATAAATTGCCACAATTGTTCCTCACAAGGAAAATTATTTAGTTTATTGGGAAAGCTTGCAGAAATTTAAAAAGAAACATGTCTATGAACACAAAAAGGATCTTATACACAAGAATTTATCAAATACATTAGTTATACCTAAAAATAAATTTAACCACAATTTTGTTCATACTTATTAAAAGGGAAAGTAACTTAGAAGAAAAATTCTTGAATATGCTGCTATTAAATCTTATCAAAATATAAATCTGTGCCCAGCTTTTTTCCAATATCTCCATTCCAGAAGGAATTACTATTTTTCCAAGCCAAGATACATCATGAGAAAAATGTTATAAAAGTGAAATAAATAATTTAAATACTGATTTGTATGAAAAAAATTTGAAGAACTTCCTTTAATCACTTTTGTTTATTAGACATTGAATTGTGTCACTTCAGGTCCTCCATAGCTCATCTGACTTCAGCTGCCATGATGAATATTTATGAGCATTTCTAAACTTAAAAATTTTGAAAAACCAATAATGATTGCTCTTGTATATAAATATTTGTTACAAAATAAAATCCTTACATTTGCCCTGATAAAGTCCGTCAGAGGCTGAAATGCATTGGCTTCCTTTTGTCTTTATTCATATTGTCCTTTTACAGATATACTTATTTGAACTTTTTACACACACACACACACACACACACACATATATATATATATATATATATATATATATGGTTGTGGAAAGGTAATGCATAAATGATCTGCAATACTTTGAACTCATTGGTTTGGCCAAGAAGCAATCCCTGTTGCCTGAACAGTGAAAAAAATCCATACACTATTCATTTCTCACGAACACTATCACATGATGTAATGGTTAGCAACCTTGTCTTGCGGGATCAATTATGACTGAACAGTGAGTTAGATCCTCATAGGGTGCCACAAATTTTTGGTTTTGTGCCCTCATCTAATTTATGCTTAGAAAATCACCATACATCATACCTCACACTATGATGATCATGGAAGGTGTGAAAGTGTCAGTCATCATGCGGGTTTAATTACTATACCAATAATGTTCAATCTTCAATCATTCTATCCCTTATATCAAGCATGCTTCTCCCCCAGATATTACAAAATATAAGCATTATAATGATATAAGCATTATAATGATATATATATATATATATATATATATATATATATATATATATATATATATATATATATATATATATAAGCATTTCTAGGTTTAACTTGGTCTGGTAAAAAGGGGAATATAACAGATCATGTTCCAATTGTCTATCAAATTGAGAGAGCCTGCTTGATTTCTTTGGAAATCAGTTTTTATTATCTTAGCTTTTACTTGGGTTCAGGTAATAAAATTTGGCAGGATATATAAACCACTGTCTCAAAGACGATAGTTGAAGCTTAAATCTAATTGTCAATCCTGTTGTAAAAGTTTTTTAGTTTGACTCACTTCTGAAAATCTGACCAAATGTCCAAACATAAGAAAGTTCTTTTTTTAAGAGTTTCTTGATTGGGATCATCCTGGGTATGATGATAAACTACAACTAGCAGCAAGGCTTCTGATCAGGAGGTTTGGGCATCAGACCACCTCTTAATTGCTGTTGTTCTCTAGTCCACCCTAACTCAGGTCGATAGCACCTGTTAGGGTCACAGCTATGAACAAATAATTAACTACCCAGCTGGGGTCAAAATGCCATGAAAGTATAAAAAGATTTTTATAGTAAAAAGACCAGCAATACATTTTTGGAAAAAAAAGATTACCAGAAATTCTTAAATTAGCTTTTTCCCTCTCCTTTTTTTTTAAAGAAAAATATTACCAACAATACATTTTTAAAGAAAATTATTACCAGCAAATACATTTGACTCTCAAGAAAAAAGCCTCTTTACAAAAATATGTCAATGAAACCTAATCTACAAACTGATTTCTTACAAAGAATACATATTCTATTCATCCAAATATATCCTAAAAATCTTGTCGGCATTAAATAACCCGCTGAGGTTGATATGCCATAAAACAAAATAAACCAAACCCAACTTGATTGCGGTATAAAGTTTCACAGCCAAAGTTTGTGCATAAGCATCTATTGGGTTGAGCCATAAATATTTTGCTTTTTTATTTATCAAATTTATTCATCAAAATTTCCCTATATCAAAGCATTTTACTGCAATTGAAAAATGCAACAACTGATTGGTACAAGGTCATGTGAATTTGGCAACTAGGGTGAAACAAAATGAGTTCCAAAATTTTTTCCTGGGTTATTCTTGTTGTATGTGATGTTGTGTTGTCATAGTAGAAAACAACGTCTTTTTAATTCAGTATGTATTCTTGTCATTTTCCTTTAATCCACTGTAAATATTGCTACTGCCATGTAAAAATTAAGGTATAGATAATTAATTTGTAACTACCTCATATGGATTAGTAGTTAGGATGCTATATTTGTCATTACAATTGTTTCTCAAAAAAGGTTGGTACAAAGTCAGGTGAATATGGTGGGTATTGCATAACAGACCAAGAAACTTCTAAAATTGTTTTCCTGCGTTATTCTTGCTGTATGTGATGTTGCATTGTCATGGAGAAGAACAACATTTTTCCTATTGATGAATGCAGGATACTTTTCAACCAAACTTTTAAGGACGTGTTGCAGCTGCTGGACATATAAATGTGGATTTATTCTTTTATTGTTTTAAGAATTTTAAATGATAATACCTTGACAATACTACCACATGTGCAACATTACCTTTCTTCCATGGAGCTCAGTTTTAGGGAGTCAGTTATGAAGATCTAACATTTCATTGCCTTTTGCATTGAACTTTGTTGTATAAAACCCATTTGTCATTATCTGTTATGATATATGTAATGGATGGCTACTTAGGAGGATATATTTGTCATTACAATTGGTTCCTAAAGCAGAAATGATTTATAACTTGATTGAATAACAATAAATAATAAATACATTTTTCATAATTGGTGACTCTCTTTTTCTCTTCTTTGTCATCACGTTTATTGATTCTCCATCCATTTACACAATCTTGTCAAGTAGATTATTTCTACTTTTCACTGTCTCTCTTGCATTCAATGTGCCCTGTGAGTGTTAAATTCTCCAAGCCTTCTTTCCTTGTTAGGAATTACCATAATTTCAGCTGTTTCCTTTTTTATTATGAGTAGCTAGATGAGTGACACATCTGAGATGGCAGAATCAAGACAACACAGAAATTTAACAATCTGAAAAGCGTTATAATGAACAAAGGAAAATGCAACACAGAAATCAGAAAATACAATGGAAGAGCAAAAGATGTTTCTTAAAAGAAAAGCAAAGTATTAAGACATCTATTTGTACAACGTTGTCAAGTAGAAAAAGGTAATAGTTGATTGCAGCAGGGTCATGTGCATTTGGCAACTAGGGTCATGTAGACTGAATTCCAAAATTTTTCCTGTGTTATTCTTGTTCTGTGTGACTTGATGTTGTCATGGTGAAGAACTGTATTTTTTTTTAATCCACTGTGTATGCTGCCACTGCCATGTAAAACTAATGTACATTACAGATATTTATTCATAACTGTTACATATAATGAGAAGTTATTATGATACGTTAATTATTACACTTGGTTCCCAAAAACAGGAATTACTTATGATTTAACATAATATTTATATTTCAGTCTGTTCCGTTATCTATCTATCAACAGTCCTTTTGAAGTTATCATGCAATTCATGTAAACCTCAATAACTTAAATTTTCTTTGAAAAGTTTTTGTCAAATTTTAAACAAGTGATTCAGATGTCAAAACAAAGCTTGTGTTAAACTTTTAAGTAGTTTCAACAAATTTTAGCTTTAGTAAAGTTATTTATTATAAACACTGCAGTCTTAAGTTATTATGGAAAACCAGAAAATCACTTTTTTTTACTTTGTTTTACTTCTATGAAAAGGTAATAAAATCATCAGCAACTGATCAACACACATAAGAGAATAAATAGCAAGCATATATGATAAATCTTTGATACATTTAAATCTTAATATAGTGACCCTCCTTCTCGGTAACAGCCAGCAATCTATTATTCATTGATTTAATTAAATTGCCTATTTCAGCAGGTTCAATTTACAACATGGTTTCAATTACTTCCCATAGGGCTGCTTTGCTGTCATATTATTTGCCACTTTCATATAATTTCATTTATACAATTGATCATAGATTCTTTGATAGGATTCAGATCAGGATTTCATGGTGGCCATTCCAATATCCTTCTCTCCTTTAAACCTTTTACACTCAAAAAATTAACACGTCCTGGATATGATGATAAACTACATCCAACAGTATGGCCTCTGATCAGGAAGTTTTGGGAGCATGGAACCACCTCTTAATTGCTGGTGTTCACAGGTCCACCCTGACCCAGGGTAGTAGCACCTTTAGGGTCCCAGCTATGGGTAAATAGTTAACCCCCAAACTGGGTCAAAACACTATGAAAGTGTAAAAATAGGTCCTCATACAAAAAATACTTTGTAAAAAATTATTACCAGCAATAAATTTTTGAAGAAAAAATTATTACCAGCAATACATTATTACCAGCAATACTTTAAAAACAAAAAAATTACCAGCTATACATTTTTGGAAAAAAAATATATTACCAGCTATACATTTTTTGAAAGAAATATTACCAGAAATAGAGTTTTTGAAGGAAAAATATTACTAGAAATACATGTTTGAAAAAAAAGTATTACCAGAAATACATGTTTGAAAAAAAAGTATTACCAGAAATACATGTTTGAAAAAAAAGTATTACCAGAAATAAAAATTTTGTCGGTATTAAACAACCCTTTGAAGTTGATATGACTAAAACAAACCAAACCAACCAAACCAATCAAAAAATTAACATCTAACATTAAATATTTGAGAAGATGCATTGTCATGCATAAATATACATTTCTCAGAAATTGAAAGCTGTGTCTTGTATAACTCAAAGAAATCACATAACACTGTTCAGTGTAATGCCTTCATCAACTTTGAATGGTCCAATAATTTAGCTGACAATTCCAGTCAATATTACCACACTTTCAGTTTTTGCTTAACTACAGGTATATATCTGCATTGGATATAAATCCATCCTCTTACTTATCTATCAGGTCCATCAAGTGTTACCCAAGATTCATTTATGAAAATTTTAGAAAAATCAATTTTCAGGTATTTCTTGGTTCAATTTTGATACTTTAAAATATTTGCTTTGCTGAGAGGAGTTTGCCTCAGAGATTTCTTGACAGATCCCAATTTGTGATTTATTTTAAAACCATTTGTCCTTCTTGACTCCATCCTGTTCAAAGATCTAAGCATTGGTTAAAAGTAGTTGTTTTCACTATAACTTGCTTTAGTTTTTTGTTCCCCTCAAGAAGATAAGTTCTTAAAGCCTTTTGTCAACTTAGTTCTATTTTCAACAGACCTCTTTACTGTTTGATGATCTCAGCAAATCTCCTTTGATATCTTCAATGTGGACATTACCTCACTCAATAACTTATTTTCTTTTTTCAGTATTTGCTAAATCTGTTCTATTATCCATGTTCTATCATTCTGGAAAAAAATAGTTTCTATTAGATTTCAGAAAAGCTTGAAAATAATATTAGTTTAATCTGTATAAATCCAATAACTTTAATAAAACACGTTGAAATGATCTAAAAATTTAACTCAAGCTTTGTTTTGATATCTAAATTAATCATTTAAAATTTGATGAAAAACTTCAGATGGGTTCTATCTATCTATATCTATCTATCTATCTATCTATCTATCTATCTCAAAATATTTATTTTTTTAAGAATTTCACCTCAAGCAAGGTGGGAGTGCCATTAGCACACAAAGGATTACAGAGAGTGAAAGTAAGAGAAAAGAAGGGTGTTTGATGAAAGGATAAAGAGAAGGATGGGGATCAGAAGATGTCGATTTACATTACATTTAAGTTTTTGAAGATTATAGTTATCAGGGAAGTAAGTGGAAGGTAGTTCCTCTGTTGGGAAGTGTGAGAGAAGAAGCTGTTGGAGTAGAAGAGACGGTTTCATTTAACTGTTTTGACAGTAAATAGTGGGAACTGAGATGGCAACCTGGTAGCACGCTTAAATTCATGCAGTTGAGGCACCAGTGAAAATAGCATGTAAAATATTTGTAGAAAAGACAGAGGGAAGCCACATCACATCTGTGAGAAAGTGACTGGAGTCAAGATACCTATCACACTGCATATCCGTCTTTGGATTTTGTTGAAAACCTCGGGATGAACAGCCGGGGTACCAGACCATATATGCTAATAGTATTCAATTCAAGGACAAATGGTACATTTGTAGATTTAAATGATGGACCCAGACAAGAAAAACCTTCTGGTGCAACACAGAGAACCAACATTCCTAGCAGTAGATGTAGCTATTGATTCGATGTAGTTGTTCCACCTCAGATCTGTGGAAAACGTGAGACCAAGAAGGTACAAAGAAATGCTCACATGAAGTTGAGCATCAGCCATGCTGATAGGAGGCAGCGAGTTTTCTCTATGCTGGGTAAATGAGAACAGTTTCATTTTGGAGGCATTAAAGTTTACAAGCCCCAGTCAACCAGACATTGGAGGTAATTTTCGAGACTAAAGGCCAGGTTAACTTTGTCAGCAATGCCAGATTTATTATTGAGACAGGAGTAAATGGTAGTGTTGTCTGCGTAGATGCCAACTTGAGAACTGATGACATCGGGAAGATTGTTGATGAAGATCAGAAACCGTGTAGGACCCAGGACAGAGCCTAGGGGAACACCAGCATTTCATGGTTTGACAGGAATGATTGGATTAAATCAAATAACCATCCTGTAATACCACATCCTTGAAACTTACGTAGAATGCCTTACAGATATCTAGAGTCACAGCTCAAGCTTTGCCATTATTATCAAGAACTTGGTATACAAATTCAGTTATGGCTGTAAGCACATCAGTGGTAGACCAGGCAAAGCAAAAACCATATTGTTTGTCAGAGAGTAGATCATGGGAGGCCAGGTGCTTAACCACTTTGGGATTAACCACAAGGATTTTGCCGAAGAGTGGTAGGAGACTGATAGAACAGTAGTTAGATGGGTCAGAAGGGTCTCCAGAGTTCTTAAAAACAGGGACAACAGATGAGGACTTCCAACAGTCTGGAAAGCAAGAGTCAGTGAGGTAATACATATATAGTTTGGAGAGAACTGAAGCCAGCTTAGGAGCACATTTCTATAGGACTATGGATGATATCATGTCTCCACCACTTGCTTTATGAGAGTATAATTTAGGGATGATGCCCGATACCATAAACGAGTTTATGCTCATCTCAATAGAGCCTCAGTTCTAGGGGGAAAATAAGGTGTGGGTAGACTGGATGATTTTAGTGCTGAATTGAATGAGAATTTTCAAACAAAGTATTCAGCCTTTTCAGCTGTGGACGTTAGGACTTCGAATTGATTGAGTGAAGGTAGGGATTGTGAATTTGCTGTTGTGGATTTGTCACCAATAATCTTTAGAACCAAACTTGTGAGATGCAATACATTGTTTCATTTAATAGTAACTTTGCTTCATTGAGGACACGTTTGCACTGATACAGATGGAAGAAGTGATTCCTATTGGCTATAGCAGTTGAGAACCAACGAGATGAGCATGATTTAATTTTGTATTTTCTTACTTGGATGAAAACCTTAATGCTATCTTTTACCCAGTTAGTCAGAGGTTCTGTGCTGGAGGGGGAGTCGAAGGAGATGTTAATAGACACTACAGTGAGATCAGAGTTACCAAGAGGGCAAAGCTTTGTAGCACAAGAGTCAGGGATAGAGGTAAAACTGAGATTGAGAAGGGAAGTGTTAACATCAGGATTACTGGGAAATGTGTAGCAAAGTGAACCACTTGTATGAGGGATTGAGTGATTGAAAATTTAAGGGTTTGGATGCCAGCAAGGTCAGTTACAGTGTGTTTATGTCACACGGTATGGTGGGCATTAAAGTCACCGAACAAGAATATGTGTGCAAACAGATGTAGAGAGATGGCCTTGTCTGTATTATCAGAAATGCTATTGAGTACACCACAGTTTTGAGAGGAAGAGGAACAACAGAGAAAAAGGGATAGCTTACTGAATTAAAGAGAGATGGACTGAGACACATATAAAAATTGTTTAGAGATTCCAAAGAGGAAAATTTGTGGGGAATTTTGTCAAGAAGAGTATACAAAAATAACCGTCAATTTGAAGGCAGGGAAACTTTAAAACCTTGCATTAAACAGTATTGGAATGAAATTCTATCTGAAACTCTCAAAAAACTTATTGAT
>OZ038489.1:84527443-84529943 GCA_964036315.1 Acanthosepion esculentum
TAGAAAGACACTTCCTATATCAATGTTAGAAAGCCTGCAATACGGTGGGTTAAACCATATTACCTTCCTCTTTCTGTTTTTAGTTCTATTATTATTCTGATTTACTAGTTCTCCGTTAAAGTTTAATTCTTGTCTAAAACCACTATTTTTGAGGGCCTGGTTGTATATACATTTATTATCTTCAAAGATTTTTTGGCTAATTATTCTTGTATTCACAGTTTTGGGGATGTGATCTATCACAGATTTAGGGTGGTTAGAGTGGACGTTGATGTATAGGGGTGTCTGATCAACTTTATAGAAGGGTTTAAAGGTATCATTCGATAGGTTGAGTATATATATATATGTATATATATATATATATATATAGATGTACATATGTCTTGAACAATAAAATGTCTTAAAAAATAAATTTCAGACACACTGCATTGTATATTAATATATTTGTTTTAGTTTTTAAAAATTAGGTTCCTGGACTAGTTTCTGCCAACATGGCCATCATCAGGAGAAAAATTCTTGCTTGTTAGTAGCACATATATATATATATATATATATATATATATATATATATATATATATACACATATATATATATATATGTGTATCATACAGCTGAGGAAAAATTATTAGTCCCTACACCTCTGTATGAAAATTAAATTCTTTTTAAATAATTTTGAATACAGCATTACTAAACATACTATTCTATGTGATTTTTCCCTTCAAGGTGAGGGCAATCATGGCCCTTCACAACTTTCACAGCTCATGAAAGATGAATGCAACAGAAATCCATTAGGGATACCGAAAGAACACATGAAGATCAGTTAAAGGTTTCTAACATACACAAGGTGCTGTCTCTAATCTCTGATTCATACATCCCATATCTGCACTATCTTTATTAGAAAGGGACCTCTGGTTCCACTGGTCAATATAAAGGAGATATATCTATATATATATATATATATATATATATATTTATTTGTTACTAATATTCACCCAATACAAGGATCAAAAACCACACAAGTTAGAGGGTTACTTTGTGGACTTATATTATCATAGGAAAGGACAAGCATTTGTATTTACTCAAGCCCCCATGAGGTCAGAGGTTGTGACACAAGGTTGGTTTAATGTGGGGAGCCCGAGTGCATACATCTGGGCTAGGAACAAAATTTCCGAGCCCCCACAACTATCGGTTGCAAAGGCCTTGGTGTGTGCACTGATCTCTCTCTCTCTTCTCTCTAGTGCAATGAGAGTGTGTCGCCTCGGCCAGCACCTTTCAGTATAATTTTCCTCAGTTGCGACTCTGTCCTTTGATGGAGTCACCCCTGAGTGCACTCTGTCCAAAGATAGACGCAATTGAGAGATGATAAATAGGGTGTTACAAACCACTCGAGAGTGCAATTTACACACTAAAGGACAAGTGTATAGAACTGAAGCAAACTTTAGAAAGGACTGGAAACCCAATGCTAAACAGGCAACAAGAGATTAATCTCTACTCTAGTTCAAAAGATCGGGAAGGAGTGTGAACAGGACAATACCTGAACTTATCTACTTTTATATATATATATATATATATATATATATATATATATATATATATATATATATTATCTTTTTATTCATATTGTCCTTTTACATATATATATTTTAATTATATCTGAAATTGTACACACATTTATATATGTGTGTGTGTGTGTGTGTGTGTGTGTGTGTATAATTAAACATAAAAGATACTGATAAAATTCATCTTCTGATGGACTTCATCAAGGAAAATGTAAGGATTTTATTTCATGTGTTATCCACAACTTTGAGCACAATATTCAACAATATTGTGGTTAAGTTTTTATTGAAATTTATAGAAATTGTCCAAATGTTTTGTATATCTGAATGTTTAGGCTATACTTTATGGCATTATCAAGGATTATTTTGTTTCCTTTTAACTGAATGTTTGGATTGATTTATGCATCTACCTGGAGTTATGGTCAGTATACTAAAAGTATAGCCAAAAGCACTCAGACATACAAAAGTTTGTATAACTGCTACATAATTTACATCCAGAAAAAAAATATTATAAGAACACAAGAAAAATTAAATAAAAAAATTTAACTGCAGTACCTTGCTAGCTGTTTTTAATGATACTTGTATAAAAGAGGGGTTGCTGCCCAAATACACAATTATATATATATATATATATATATATATATATATGTGTGTGTATATATATATATATATATATATATATATATATATATATATATATATGTATTAAGATTAGTAGAAATTAGTACAAGATTCCTGTAGAAAATTAAACAATAAAGACTTTGTTTTTTTTATTTAACAGCATAACAACCTCTGTTAAGCAAAAAAGAGTTTAATTCTCCGAGAATATTACCATTACTATAGACTTTTAGTTTTGTAAAGCTTGTATAAAGTTGGATCAATAAGTACATAGTAAGATATATAATTATTATCTTATTTTATATATGAAATATTCAGTGTATAATAT
>OZ038489.1:84532443-84587443 GCA_964036315.1 Acanthosepion esculentum
ATATATAAATATATATATATATATATATATATAAATATATATATATATATATATATATAAATATATATATATATATATATATATATATAAATATATATATATATATATATATATAAATATATATATATATATATATATATATATATATATATATATAAATATATATATATATAAATATATATATATATATAAATATATATATAAATATATATATACATATATATATATATGTATGCAAATTATGATTCCAGTCTGAACACAAACATCATTATCAGTCTACTTTGTAATTTTTCTTCTGATTTTATCTTTAAACTGATAAATAAATATTTGGATTATCACAAAATTTTGAAATGTGATATAATTTGATTCATTAATTCAGGTTAATTTATTTCAATATCTTTTCCGAATCAGATTTCTGATAAATATCCGTCTTCATTGCTAGTATCTTTCTTTCTACATTATAAAGCATGCAATTAACTCTATATCAGCAGCACTTGCACATTTCTTTTTGTCACATTTTGTTATGCGAACATTGCTTTTATCTTTATAATATCCCTAATCAATAGAGTTTGTATATCATATTAGGTACAAGTTATACTTTGTTGTTTTGCCAATTATCAATAGTTCAAGTATTAATAAATTTCATTCCAATAAAAAGTTTTTCTCCAATGACAAACATATATATTCGTATAAATATCAATTTGCATATTCCAATGTTTTGTTCTCCTTTAATAAAAAGAAAATATTCCAATATCAACTGAGTTTAGATGAATTTCTTCCTCTATGTGGTGTGTCCCACCAGGATGTGGACGATTATAGTTTTCTACAACATTCTGTCTTTTGTAGGCTTTAGTAAACTTTCTCTTATTGCTATGACCCCTAACCTCTGTTCTTACAAAGCTGCTTTCCTTTGTCTCTCTTGCCTTCAATATGTCAAATTCTCCAAGCCCTCTTTCCTCATTATGTGCCCTAGAGATTTCAGCTGACTCTCTCTGATACTAAGTATAATTATCTTTTTTTTATTCACATTTTCTCTAAAACTGTCTTTGCTCATATGTCTAGTCCGTGATATTCTAAGCATCCTTCTGTAGAACCACATATTTGTTACATTAAGTCGTTTCTTTATCTGTGAAGAAAGTGTCAAGCATTCAGTATCATATAGGAGGACTGATATGACATAACAGTTCAGTACACTTTTCTTTGATTCCAATGGAATTTTTCAGTTTCTTAGTACTTTGCTTACCTTTTGTGAGGCATCTTTCACTATCTCAATGTGCATTCATATTTCAATGAATTAATGAACATAAATGGTACAATTTAATGAAGGTGATCTTATTTGTTAACAGAAGAAGTATATTTTTTTGTTTTCTTTCACCTTTTTCCACTTTTTTTTCTTATTTATTATTTCTTGGTTTCTTTTTCTTTTGACATTTCAAGGTTTTACATTTGTCAAGCTTTGTGTTGGTAAGGTTTTATTTGGAAACCTTACCAATAATTTGTTATATATACATATATATATATATATATATATATATATTAGTGAATATACATAATATTCCAAGTCAATAGCATGACTCAGAGTTTCATGATTCATACGAATACGCAATCTTCAGGTGCAGAATACTCACTGACTGTTATGCATTTTGAAATACGCGTTCTCGTGGGGTTGGTTTAAAATTGTGTGTTAAGCCTTCTTCAATTTATCATTGTTGTCTATAATATTTAAATTAATTATTCATAATTTATATCAATCAAAGTCTTAAGTTTGAAAGACAAAAAAATTAAAAGAGAAATTATTTTAAATAATTTAAAATAAATTTGAATTCACATAAACCCAACTCATGCTATCAACATGGGATTATATTCACTAATATATACTTAATAGCTTTGTTATATAACATTGAGCACTGTTTGTATAACACCTGAGAAAAAATATATATGTACATGCAATATATGTGTGTATACGTTTTTTTTATTATACCCATATCTCTCTCTCTCTCTCTCTCTCTATATATATATATATATATATATATATATATATATATATATAGTACATTTTACATTTTAATAAAAACACAAGACTTAATCTCTCATAAATAACATTACATTTTATTCAACTCTGGACTTCTTTGTTAAATACTGTCAAACAGAGTGTGAATGGCTCTGAGGCATTCTCTGAATGTGAATTCTACATCAAGCCAGGGTGTAAGAGACTTTCCCTTCTTTTCCCTCTCATATGGGTGTTTAGATATGTAATTTTGTCCCCACATGTGAACATCGTAGACCTGAATGCATCGTGATACTGAAAATAAGACATTTATAAGCCATTTGACAATGCTCAAGATTAAAATTATCCCAGATCAAGGCACACATACAAATTTCTTGATCAAACACAGATTACTTTAAGTCTCAAAATAGTAAGTGGGAGGTTGAATAAGTCGATTTAAATTATCAAAAGTTACGAAGAATGAATAAAGGTTAAATTGCTGAGGAAATTAGAATATCACATTTTGCAGTCCAAATCACCTAGACAAAACATTTTAATTTGGGGAGCATTTTAGATGTGGAAAAGACCGGTAGGCCTGTTAAATTAGTATCCAACCCAAAATTAACAACTCATCAAATAGTGGATGCAAGCAATATTATTATTGAGTCACAATTCATGGATGTATCATAGCAAAAAATCCATCATTAACCATAAAAACATTGAATAAGAGAAAAATGATTGGGAAAAGTATCATTTGTTATGGGATGATTAAACATGAGGAAAGGTTATATATAGTGATGTGAATATATAGTGATGTTATATATAGTGTGATATATAGTGATATATAGTGATATATATATATAGTGATATGTAAGCAAATGTGTGGATGTAGATCCGACAGTATGATGAAAATGTGGAAAAGACAAAGCAAAATCCGAATATGTGAGTTTACTGTTTTTATTTTGTTTTTGTTTTTGTTATTCTGTCGACGTCAGACGTTTCGGTCAAATAGACCTTCTTCGGGACATGGTTAATGGAGACATATTTATATTAGATTTAAGTTTGATGAAGAGACGATATATACAGGACTGTTTCTGACCAGTCCTGTATATATCGTCTCTTCATCAAACTTAAATCTAATATAAATATGTCTCCATTAACCATGTCCCGAAGAAGGTCTATTTGACCGAAACGTCTGACGTCGACAGAATAACAAAAACGAAAACAAAATAAAAACAGTAAACTCACATATTCGGATTTTGCTTTGTCTTTTCCACATTTTCATCATATAGTGATATATATGAAGTGATGAATGAAGAGGTGTTATCATTATTTAAACTGTATTGTTATCACAATGTTTTGGCTGTACCCACCATTCTGAGTAAGCTACAGGGAATTCCAAACACTTTATTTGATCTACAGAGTCGACTATTCTCATTCTACTGTTCATGTCTAGGGATATTGTCTAGTTCTTATTTTATTTAGCTCTGTTCTATTATTGTTCACCGGTTTTGATTGAGTGCAAACACACAATGCCTGACCCAGGAATTGAATTCACAAGCACTACAGGGTGCAATGGGTAAATTGTCGTCATATTATATTATTAATTTTGTGCATGCACTTTGTTTGTTTTTTATTTTATTTTGTTAACAGTACAGTATAGTAGGGTCAGTTGGGCACCGTCTATAAGAAAAAGAGCACCAGAATGCAATTCACTCCACCAGAAATTTGAAAACGGCATGCTGTACTGCTTGGTATCGGCACTGGAGGATTCAGAAAGTGTTGGATGAGTCTAATAGGGATTGCGAACATGTTCGAAGTGATCACTAGTGATGGTGACATTATGCAACAGTATTCTGCATCATGCCACACAAGCAGAAGAACTCAGTCACGGCTGATAGACAATTTCTGCGAACACATCATCCCTTACATCTGGCCACCTAACTCTCCTGGCTGCAACCTCCTTGATTATTATGCATGGTTCACAGTTGAGCGAGAAGCCAACAAAACTCCTTTTAGCACCAAAGATGAACTGAAGGCAAGGATTCTGGTGACATTCACCAACTTAAACAAGGAGTCTTGAGACAAGAGATTCAAAAGAAAGCTAAGATGAAGCCAATGGTGATTTTATTAAATAAATATACTCTTCAATATTTCAAGATATTTTTGTGTAATTTTGGTAAATATATCTGTTAAAATAAGATGTCAGTGTTATTTTCATTTTTGTGTAATTTAGATGAAAATTTAACCACTGCACCCTGTATGTCACTAAATTCACAAACCAATGCTTTTTACCAACTAGTCAATTGTTGGAGTAAACTTAGTCCTTTAAACCTAAATCTTCACTGCTTATTAGGCTACCACTTACCACTCCTGCAGCTGCTGCTGCTGGCTGTTATGTTTTGACTTTTTTTTATTACAACTGTTGCTATTGAAAACTTGCAGTCATTTGTCTTTTTTTTTTAATTTTATGCTAGCCCTACTAATGAGGCCCTAATAGCCTAAAATATAGATGGATTCTTTCAAACCAAACAACAAAGATGAAGACAATTCTCTGAATATAAATAGTATAAATAAAAAAGAAAATTAGTACTAAATTCTTATACAAGAGATTATATAATCAAAGACAAATAATTAAAGAAACAATTCAAAATATACAAGAAAAAAGACTAAAATTTGGTAGCGGTCGTTTAATGAGTTGTGGCTACATCAAAAGCAATCGTACAAGAACATTCATAAAAACTAATAGAAAAATGAAGAGTGAAAAATATATTATTTTGCTGAAGTCTGATTTATTGCTAGATATAGCAGAAGGTGAAATATTCCAAGATGACGTATCACCTTGCCATACATTGCATGGAGCAAAGAAGTTACGTAGTGTTACAAGATTGGCTTGCTCAAAGACATGACCATAACTTAACCAAATCAACATGAAGAGTGTTGAAAATTTAGGTGTATAATAGAAAGCCAATATACAAAGTTAAAGAACATACAAAAGCTGATTTTTGTTGAGAGGAAAATTAAGTTCAGCTTTCAATTTTGATGCAGTTTTCTTTCCATTTCTTTTGCTCACAATAATCAAGTGATCTTTTTCAGAAGCAGTTGTCACATCCCATGTCTAGAAGTCTTCAACTTCTTGCCAATTTATCTTTGACAGTAGCCTTCTTACAATAAAATATAATTTTGTGCCCACACCTCAATGCTTAGCTCCTTTGATTTTTCCTGTTTTGTTCAAATTACTTCAAAATTAAAAAATAAACAAATAAAAAATTGTGAAAATACTGCGTAATGGCACAATCGTTTTTTTTTTTTCAGAGACAGCTACATATGTTGCATTTACAAAATTGGTCAGTGCTAAGTTAACATTTAAAGCCTGTATTAACATTTAACTTGGCTGAAAGTTTTTGTAATCTCAAAATGTTTACTGAGGGGTTCATGATGAAAAACAAAATATAATGTTTCTCATATAAAATATTCATAACTTAATTAAATGTATTGTGGACAGATGAATCCAAATTTGGACCTTTTGGTAGTAAGAGAAGTTTGGAGAAAGACTGAAGAATAAAAGCAAATTCACTGTAGTTACTGAAATTTTATCTGATATTTTAAAAAGATATTGCATTTTAAGACATTTTTAAAGAAATGATTGGTGGCTCCAAACTTTTTGCCTGTAGTACATATATATATATATATATATATATATATATATATATATATATATATATATATATATATATGTGATGAATATATATATATGATGAATATATATATATATATATATATATATATATATGATGAATATATAAGGCAGTTTAACAAACTTATATTTTAACATGTTTTGTGTTTGAATTGGTGACATTAGAAAAATAATTTATTTCAACAAAATCTTCATTTGCAAGACAAAACATAATTCCCATTAGCAGTTTATTTTGACTTGAATAATATCATTATAGAAATTTTGATTACAACTAACTTAATATTCAAACATTAGTTATATATTCATTTATTTTAAGGTTTTTGCATCCAACATTATTTTTGTACTAATTTAGTAAGAACAAGCAAGAAACTGAATTAGTCCAGTCATATATTAATCTTATAGATTATGGTACTTTTCAATGACCCTTTGAGTAAATTATGGCCATTTTTTAAATTAAAATAGCATATTTATTCTCCTGGGTTAGTTGTCCTACCAGGTTTTGCCTTGTTACATATATTCTGTATAAACTTAAGGCACACATTTTAACTTGCAACTTGTTGCATATCTTTGCATATGTGTGTTTTTCATGTTGGCATAGATATGCAAGTGAATATATATATATTTATATAAGTGTAATACTCTGATTGCTAAATAATCCACAGTAAATTGTTGTTCTTAGATCTTCTGTTATCACAATGTGGGATACTTAAAAACAACAATGATAAAAACATAACCAAAGGCAACTGAATGTGATGGGCTAAACATGTCTGATTAAACAAAAAATTTAAACCCAAATATTTTTTAATTTTAAATTCGGCATACCCACATCTTCAGCATTTTTCCCATTGGGACATAATTATAACTGATACTTACATTTATATCTCCCCCTCCTACACATAAAATTCTATCAACAAAAACATTACTTTAGTCTGATAAAGTTCTTCTAGAAGACAAAATGTGTTACACAGAATTTTTCCACTTTGTCATCCAGTTGCCTAACATTGTTTCGATAGGTAAAAATTTATGTATCATTTTCTTCCATCTGTTTGTATGCATTGGGCACCTCGACATGGTGTATTGGTCAGCAAGGTTCTTTTACAAGAACAATGACTGAGTAGCGAGTTCAATCCTCACTGGGTGCCACATACTTTTGGCCTTGAGCCACATCTAGGTTACAAATAAAAAAAATCAAAATATATATCAATCGACATCTCCAGTTGCCTTGATCTATCCACTTCCCTTCTCCACATCCTTTCACCTTTCATTCCTATCTGCTCTCACTCCAAATCTTCTGTAACCCCCTTGCCTTGATCGATCCACTATCTTTCTCCACATCCTCTCCTTTACCACTCCTATCTGCTCTTCCTCCAAACCTTCTGTAACTCCTTGCGTGCTAGTGGCTTCCAGCCTTGCTTGGCGGCGGGTGGGGGTGTTAAGCTTAAAAAAAAATTTAAAAAAATGCCTGAATGTATGTATGCACACATATATGCATATAATGAACACAATAAATTTTTTGGCACATGGCAGAGTGTTTAGAATATTTATAGAAAAAACTGATCTAAAATCTCACCATGGTCAATTTTTCAGTTAGATGACTTCTTGATGTGATCAGCCTTGGGAGATGATCAAATTGAGGGGAAGCATTGGGAAGTACATAAAAAACATATCAAAAGTTGAACCAAGCCTTACAAATGAAACTGGGCAGATGAAACTGTTTGGATGCTGTCAATGGTTCTGCTAGCATGATGTTGCAAGTCATCACGACTAAGGCTTTGAATGTACCAAACTTGTTAAATCTGCTGATCATGCTCTCTCTCTCCTAGAAACTTTAACTAATGGTCCCATATGCCTAGATGCAATATAAACTACAGGCAAACAAACATAAATGTTTGGCTTGGTTTGTTTTGATTTACGGCATATCAACACCTCAATGGGTTATTTAATGCCAACAAAATTTTTATTGCTGGTAATATGTTTTTCTTCAAAAATCTATTTCTGGGAATATTTTCCTTGAAAAAAATCTATAGCTGGTCATATTTTATTTTCAGAGAATGTATAGCTGTTTGTATTTCTGGTATTTTTTTAAAGTATTGCTGATAATAATTTTTCTTTCAAAAATTATTGATGGTAATAACTTTTTTTATTACAAAGTATTTCTGGTATTAAAACCTATTTTTACACAAGTTTGGGTGTTAACTATTTGCCCATAGCTGGGACCCTAACAGGTGCTACCACCCCGGGTCAGGGTGGACCTGGGAACACCAGCAATTAAGAGGTGGTTCCATGCTCCTCAAAACCTCCTGATCAGAGGCCTTGCTGCTGGACATAGTTTATTGTCTCACCCAGGACACAGATGTAGTTTATCGTCATGCCCAGGACGGAAACATAAATGCAACTGAGAAGGCATCTGCAACTGGGATTGACTTGCCACTCCTCTCATAGATGAGTGTGCCCAGAAATGAGTATCCAGATATTATATATATATATATATATATATATATATATATATATATATATATATATATATATATATAACCAAATGGATAAAAAACAGTGCTCAATGTTAAATAACAGAGCTAAATATATATTAAGAAATATGCATAATATCTTACATGCAACAACATGAAACTCAGAGTTGGGCAATCAGTGTAAGATATTATGTGCATTTCTTAATATGTGTGTGTGCGTGTGTGTGTGTTCTAGGCTTAGGAGTGATAGTGGGGACAAGCCCCTCCTCCTACTCTCGACAATACTCCACATGACATGAATTACAAAGAGCCTCTGATAACACATGGCCTTCTTCAGAGGCTTAACTTCTATGCCCAGCAGAAATGTTTTATCACCATAAGAAAAGTCTACGGTAGGTCCTGTTGCCATACTACTTTGAATAGATGTAAAACTGTCAGCCTGAGAAGGTAGACCACATAACTAAAGGAAAACTAATTGCAAACCAAATATTGTTTTAGCTTTGGGAAGAAATACTAGAGTCAAATTTAGATATCCTGAAGATGTCTTTAATTCCATTCAAGCAAATCCTATGATGGTATTGACCTGGGAACACCAGCAATTAAGCAAATTTTATAAGTCCTCTCTCCTCATTATTGACACTTGTCCCTTTTTTAGACAAATTTGGTGGTATGGAGAGTGGCAACTTTCTGTACAGTCACTCTTCCATATAACACTTCCTATCCATGTGCACAAGGGAGGTTATACCAACTTTACAACAAGAGCACAATTTAGCTGGAAAAAAGATCTTCTGGTGTATTTATGTGTGAGCTAAAATGAAACAAGATTTCGAAGCACTGGTGGATGGTCTTGTGAGATTAACACGTGTGTTAGTGTAGGAAAGAACCAAATGAAAGGGAGTAAGTTCAAACAGTGTGTTTTACCAATCTTCCACATATAGACATTATTTATGCATTTAAAATCTGCATTTTAAATGCTGTTTTTAGGAGGATTTGAACCCTAGTCACCACCACCAGTGGAAAATACAAAGCTGTCACAAGTAGGAAATCAGTCATTGAGTGAATGTAATCTTTATTCAGTATTAGATGTCTAAATATAATTTTTTGGTACTAATTTTTAAGAATCTATTTGATTGTTCTAGAATAGAAGCAAATTTGTCATAATCTACCAAAGAAAGCCACTCACTTTCAGTAGCCTTTTAATATATTTATTCGCTGAGTGTAGCTTAATTCTGACACGACACAGAACCAGATTAATGACATTAGATGTCAGAAGCACGGCCCAAATATGATAGCCTCCTCAGCCCTCGTCTAATGACAACTTGGCTTAGAATTACTGATTACTGATATTCAGACATCTACTTCTTTATAATGTAAATATGAAGTAATTTAATTAATGAGAAATTCAAGAAGTACTTCTTACTTCACATAATCCACATCACTCTTCTTCTTCTTCTTCTATGTACTGTGTACCTTCAGGAAATGGGCAGGCTTGACTCTCCACAATTTCCTGTCTGTTTTAGCTCTTAGTAAAGTTTTTCTTTTTGCTATCTGACTTAACAAATTTTTATATAAGCTCGTCATGCACAGCTTTCCTCTATACTTCTTGCTTCTATATGTTCTGTGAGTGTCAAATTTTATAAGTCCTCTCTCCTCATTATACACCCTAGAAATTTCAACTACCTCTTTTTGATGTTAAGTATAAGTGTCCTTTTTGTTTCCATTTTCCTTAAAACCTTGTTGTTACTTAGTCATGGTATCCTCATCATCCTTCTGTAGAACCACATTTATGTTGCTTCAAGTTTCTTCTTCAACTGTGAGGAAATTGTCCAGCATAATGGAATTTTTTTTAAGCAATTTGCCCCAAGCAAGGCAGGAGTGCCACTAACATGCAATGAGTTGCAGAGAGTGAGAGTAAGAGTAAAGAGGAGTGTCTGGGAAAAGGATAAAGAGAAGGACAGGGATCAAGGTCAAGGCATCAGAAGATGTTGATTGACAGTATGTTTGGATATTTGAAGATTATAGTTATCAGGGAAGCAAGTAATAGAAAAGGAGTTCCGCTGACAGGAAGTGCGAGATAAGCTGTTGGAATAGATGAGATAGCTGCATTTAGTTGATTCCGCAGTGAAAGGGTGAGACCGAGATTCCAACCTAGCAATGCGCTTACATTCAAGCAATCTGGGAACCAGTGAAAGTACGAGGGTCATTCAATAAATAAGGTGAATTTTTCGGTATAAGGACTTCTAATACAGATAGAACCTTACTCTTTTATATTTTGTTTTTTGTTTTACTTCTTTTTCACATGGATTTAATATCTTTTGCAGATTAAAAAAAAACTTTGAGAGTTTTGGTGATTAACAAAGATGGCCGACCAAGAAGCATGCTCCAGGATTGAATAGCAGTCAGTTATCAAGTTTTTGGTTGCTGAAGGGTGCAAACCAGTTGAAATTCATAGGAGAATGTCAACTGTGTATGGTGCCACATGTTTCAGCCAAATAATGTCTACAAGTGGATTAAATTGTTTAAAGAAGGACGGTGCAGTGTTGAGGATGAAGACAGACCTACAGAAGTGAGGTCTCCTGAGGTGATCGAATCAGTCAATGACCTCATTCAGTCTGACAGAAGGGTGACAGTGGATGACATTGCAAGGACTTTGAGCTTATCTGTTGAGATCATCAGTCAGAAGGAGTCATCTTGCATCATGACAACGCAAGGCCTCACACAGCAGCCCAAACGGTGCAGACCATCAACGAGCTGGGCTGGGAACTGCTCCCTCATCCCCCTTATCTTGCCGCACCAGACTTTCACCTGTTTGGTCCATTGAAAGCGTTCACAAGAGTCACAAAGTTTAAAAGTAATGATGAAGTCAAAAGTGTTGTGAGCGACTGGCTGAGACATCAGTCCAAAGATTTTTACGCTGAGGGAATACAAAAGCTTGTGCACAGATAGGAAGTGTGACAGTGCTGGGAGACTACGTTGAAAAATATAAAAAAAAGTAAGCTTCTATCTGTATTAGAAGTCCTTATACTGAAAAATTCAACTTATTTATTGAATAACCCTCGTAGCTCATCAGAGCAGAAACAATAACACATCAACCTGATACAAACAAAAATAAACACACCATTAACTTGTTCTATTGTAACCCAGATACACCTTAATTCATTAACATGGTTAAAAAGTAAATAAAAATATAATTCTCTGGTACACCTGTGATTTATCATCAACTGTAAAAAAAAACATGTTTCTGTTATCTCAAGTCTCTTCTTCATCCATGAGGAGATTTTCTAATATTTCTAATAGAATTTTCCTTTTGCTTAATACTTTGCTTTACTTTTGGAAGGCAACTTTTTCTATCTCAATATGCATTTGGATTTCGGTATTGCACATTCCAGCTTTTGTTAAAATATTTCCTAGACATTTAAATAGTTGTTCTTGTTTGATTTTCCTATCTCAAATTTGTACTTTGAATGTGAGACTGTTCCTTTTGCTAACAACTATGTATTTCATTTTCTTGCAATTGATGTTTATTCATTTCTTCTCACTTCTGCAGGAGTGCTTTCAACAGTGTTATCTGTATATCCAATGTTGTTAAGATCGTGGCCACCAATAATGAATTCTAGTAGGACTTCTAATTCTCTGAGAATCACCTCAGTGAATAAGTCCAGTGAGAAGACAGATCCTTGTCTGACACTTCTTTCCACTTTTGCATATTTACTGACTACTTACATGAATGAGGACTGAGAGACAAAACAATGAATTGAGACAATTTTGAAAATCTAACCGTACCTTTAAAAAATATGATCCCTACAAAAAAAGTTAAACAAAATTGGATAAATATTTTCATCAGCACTTTATGGTGATTTTACATGAGACTATAGAATTTTATTATGAATAATACAGTTCTTTCAGAAGAATAAAATCTGTGGCACCTACTCTTCTTTTTTAATCCAATGTCTAATTTGTTCATTTCTTTTAATACCTTGTTCTCTTTTGATGCTCACTTATATTTTGATGCAACTCCTTTTATTTTGGTGCCTACTTCATTTTTTTCTTGTGCTCTTCTTTTCAAACCTGAATTTTCACACATTGAAATGAATGGGCGCTCTCTCAGGGTGGCCTTGTGCTTTGAGCATATAATGATGCAGTGAGCCAACTTTCCTACGAGGAGACCAAACAAATGATTTAGTATAATCATTCTACTTCATGTCAGTGGAAAATATGACACAAAAAAGTCAAAATGAATTGCTCTGCTGGAGGTTAGCATCTGCCATACTGATGAAAGGAAAAATAACTCTTTATGATGACTAAAAGATAGCAGTTTTGTTTTGGAGGCATTAAAATTTACAAGCCATTTCTTGCCCCAGTTAACAACAGATTGGAGGTCATTTTGAGATCAGCTGTTATTTTGGTTTGTGCATTTGGTGACATAGTAATTGTGAGTTCAAAGAGGTTAACAAATGAGAAGGAGGAATTGAAAAGGAAGAGGAGAATAAAGGAGAATATGACATAAAAAAACAGGGTGCCAAAAAAGATGTAGGAATCAAAAAAGGAGAAGGAACTATAAGAGGGGATAAAAAAAAATGTTGGTTCATTGTGTCATGCCAGACAGTTCTTCTCACCAGTATCCTTCTTGCACATTTATAAATCTATCACTCACCCTTGAACATTGCTGACATCTTAGGTTTGGTGCCTCTGCTATACATCTCGACAAAATCCAAAGTGTCTGTAATGTTATTGATCCTGACTTAGCATCTTGACCTGTCACTTTTCCCCCACCCTGAGTCTTCCCTATAAATATCTTCATGGCAATAGTTTTCATCCTTGATACCTTGACTGTATGAGTTTAAGCATAGTACTTGATTGCTAACTAGGTCTCGCCATTTTATCGTTGAAATAACTAGATGTAACTGTAAGTTCTATTGTAATAGTTTCTTCTCTCATCCTTCTCACCTGTGGATCTCTCTTCTGGTATCTTGTTACCTATGATCTTCAAAGCATTAAATGCAACTTCAATTGCTATCTTCAGTCTTTCTGAACCCCGTTCTTTTATTGTCCTTACTCCTCACTAGCATGTCACTTCCTTTCACTCTCAGTAACCTCTTGTGTTTTTTGGTGGCATTATTGCCTTGGATGGGATGAAATGATTAAAATAATTGAAAACGAACACTTTGGGTCAAAACTGTGGGAAATTCTTAAACTTGCAGCCTTAAACCAAATAAGAACAAAGAAAATAACAACAAAGACAATAGTCATATATAAATAATGTAAATAGCACTTGAGAGATTAAAAACAAAAATGCTTTTGATACACCATAATAATAAATATGAATGAATGAATGAATAAACAAATAAATTAGCAAATAAATAAATATTATTATTATTAATAATAATAATAATAATAATAAAAATAATTGAAATGCTGACAGATCTCTCTGACTCCCCTTCTCTTAGGTAAAGTAATATTAAAACAGTAGAAATCTGCCTTTTATATTTTTACACTGTTCACAGATTGAAAACTTTCCAAAATCTGTTTTTTTTTTCATTTGTCTCTCACCCTTTTATCTGTAACTTGGCACATTCAATGTCTCTGCTGGGTGTTTAACAACAATTCCCCCAACACACACCCAATCAGATTTTATGTTGTGAGTTAGAGCAGGGAGAATAAAAAAATTCAGAAAGATATCATTGCTGCTTAAAATCACTAAATGAGTCTCAATAGATAATGTCTTAGCTTGATACTATGAACAATAGAAACATTAGTTATGTTGATTTGGTCTCATCAATAAACAGCTTTGCCGTATATCACATATATTGATTGATTTGTTTTTTTTATGGCTTATCAACCTTTTGCAGGTTATTTAAAGCCAGAAAATACTATAAGATTATAAGAATTTGTGGGAGATAATAATGATTTATGGCTACATGTTCTACTAATTAATCCATAGCTGGGGGGAGAAGTGGTGAATTCATGTATTTCTCAAGTGTATTCATAAGTGAATATAACAAGCATGACTGGAATTGGAACACAGCTATTTGATTTCCAATTTTGAGCAATTATCCGTTACACCACTCACACAACCAAGCTTACAGTATCCGGTATTCCCAAGCAGTCAGCCATCTAGGTACTGACCAGGCTTGATGTTGCTTAACTTCAATGATTGTATGAGAACAAGTGTTTCAATGTGAAATCGCTGTAAACCTATTTAATGGCTCATAATGTACTTAACTTAATAATGACAAATTGCCACCATTTACATTTGTGCCATAGATAATTTCTGCCATTTGCACGTAGATTATTTTGAGGTTAAGTTATTTAAAAGTTGCTAAAGATGCTGGAAAAACATTCTATCACTCCAGAAACTATTTGATTCCTTCTGCTGTGCATTATCATTACAAGAACCAGACCTGACCAAAAATAGAGTACTGTTGTCATATCTGACCTGGTGCTGCATAATCCTCACTTGCCAACTTTGATAGAATTCAAAATCGTTTATGCAGTCTTGTGGGGGATGACTTATTCTCAACTCTGCAGCCTCTTACCCACAAATACAACATTGCAAGCCTTTTATTGCTACTCTGTGGCTATTTTCATGGCAAATGTTCAGATGATCTCTCTTCTTTAATTCCACCAGTTTGGACTTTTAAACCTAGGATTTGCTATACTACCTCCATGGAGTTTAATCATTCTTATTTCCTGAATATTCAAAATTCAGGAGAAAGTTCCATTCAGGCATCTTGTGGAAACTGAAGCCACAAACAATAAAATAAATTAAAAAAAAAACAGGATCATATGTGGCAGAAGTCAATTATCTCCCTGTTATAGTAATTTCCCCATGCATGCATGGACTCTCCCAGCTATAAATAGGAGCAGGTACTGCCTTTTGGAGAGGGAAGTTTCCAGCAGTCAGCTTTGACCGAACATTCTTGCTGTAACACTCTCGTTTATATATGTTTGTATTACTGTTTCTGTTAATATATATGTTTAACTCAGTTCCTTTCTTTGTGTCTTTATTTCTGGCTCTAACAAGGTCACCACACTCGTTTAGACATATAGTCATACTACTTCCACATAAATTCATATCACACATTCCCATTCAGTAACCTGCTACCTTGAGTGACTCTGTAGCTTTGTTTTGAACTTTACTAAAAAAAAAGAAAAATGGGTATACATATATCTCAACTTTGATGTTGAGATATTTTTTGGAGTAAAAAGGTAGATTTGATATGTACTTTCTTTTTTCTTTACATCATGAGTAATTAAAAATTAAAACTCCTTTTTACTTTTTTTTTATCATTTTACACAAAGCAAAGTAATACTGCCACTAGGATGCAGGGGGTTACAGAAAGTGAAAGAGAATGAGAAGACTTTATTGAGAAGTGAGGAAAGAACTATGAAGTAAAAGGATCATGAAAGATAGAAGATGGCAACTGACATGAAATTAAAATTTTTGAAAGTTGTAGGTGGCAAGGAAACAAGGAATTGGAAGGTAGTTTCACAGATGAGACGTGATAGAAAAGAAACTGTTAGAATAGAAGAGGCAGTTTCATCTAGCTAGTTCAATAGTAAAATGGTGAGACCTAATTACCAGTCTAGTAGAATGTTTAAATTCAAGTCATCGAGGTGTTAGGGGGGGGGGAAAGCTCACCAGAACAGTTGCCATGAAAATATTTTTTAGAAAATACAGAGGAAAGCAACATTACATCATTGAGAAAGTGAAAGTTGAGATGCCAGGTCAGGATCGATTACATTACAGACTCTTTTAATTTTGTCACAAATCTCAAGATATACAGCCGGTGCACCGGACCAGACATGGCAGTAATATTCAATGCATGGTCAAAATGTAGATTTATAAATGTGCAAGAAATCATATTATTAGCGAAAAAAATAATTTTTTTTTTTAATTAAAATAATTAATCCCAGAATATATTAACATTTTACAAGTGAGTTAAAAAGCCCAAAATTTGAACTTGTGATATATATATGTATATGTCAACCCTCTAGATGCCTCTGTGGAATATTGATCCACATGAGCTGCTTTTGCTGATTCCTGGGCCTCATGAATTTAAACATCCTACGAGGCTGGCATCCTGTTCCCACCCCTTCACCATTGAAACTGTTAGATGTAGACGTCTCTTCTACTCCAATAGCTTCATGTCTCGCACATCTCGCCTGTGGAACTCCCTTCCTTATTCCTGTTTCCCTGACAAATACAATCTCCAACTATTTAAGTGTAACGTCAATCGACATCTCCAGTTGCCTTGATCTGTCCACTTCCCTTCTCCACATCCTTTCACCTTTCATTCCTATCTGCTCTCGCTCCAAATCTTCTGTAACCCCCTTCACCACTCCTATCTGCTCTTCCTCCAAACCTTCTGTAACCCCTTGCGTGCTAGTGGCTTCCAGCCTTGCTTGAGGTGATAAGCTTAAAAAAAAAAAAAGAAAAAAGATATACCATCCTAAGCATTGCTACTGTGCTTTCCATAACATGTAGGTTGTTATGGTATAGAGTTGCTCGTCCCTGGCCAACTGGTTTTGAATTCAAAGTTGTCCTTCTCTGAGCTATTAAGTCCTAGATGTTGGTGAGAGGAGACAGATTCATAACTTTCCAAGAAAATACGATGTCCTCAACTGGAACTGGGACTCAAAACGCCAATCCCACATTCCATTCCGATATCTGCTATTCTTTCTTTTTATGTGCCATGTCCTTTCAGGACGTAGGTGATCATGGTTCTCCACCTCCCTCTATCCCTTGAAGTGCTCAACAAGTTCCTTCCCTCTGCTTCCTCCCCCAGGCCACATTCTATCATCCATTTGCTTAAGTCCACTAGGTATGTCACGTGTTGTTTTCCTTTGTCACTCTTTCCTGCTATTTAACCCATGAATATCAGATTCTCCAGGCCTTCCTTCCACCATTATGTGTCCCAGAAACTTCAGCTGCCTCTTCCTGATGCTAAGTATAAGCCTCCTCCTTGTTTGTAACCTTTCTAAGACCTCATCATTGCTCACACACTCAGTCCATGATATCCTTAGCATCCTTCTGTAGAACCACATCTCTGTCGCCTCAAGTCTCTTCTTCATCTTTGAGGAAATCGTCCAACATTCGCTGTCATAAAGAAGGACAGATGTCACATAACAGCTCAGTATTCTTTCCTTTGTTACCAAAGAAATCCTCCTATCTCACAATATTCTGCCCAGCTTTTGGAATGTGTCCTAGGCCATCCCAGTATGTCTACGGATCTCAGTGTCACACTTACCATACTCTGCCAAGGTGCATCCCTGATATTTATACTTTTGTGTCTGCTTGATTCTAGTGTTACCAACCTGCAAATCACATTTCGGACTCATCCTCTCACTGATGACCATGCATTCCATCTTCTTGTAGTTTATGTGTATATCCACTTTAACCGAGATAAGCAATTTTCTAAAAACTGATTTCTACACCTTTTTTATTTCCAAAGGTTTTTAGTAACTAAATATATTGTGAATATTATAATGAAAACTTGTCTACATTTTTAGAAATTGATATATTTTTGGACAAGTCTCTTCTCCTGTTTTAGGTACTTTGTTTGCCAGAGGAAATTTCTTGGTAAGTGCGTCATTACCAATATTGATTTGTCTTGTATGTAATGTTACCATTAAGCAGTCCGTTTGATGTTTCTTACTTAGAAGACTAATTCTTTGTGATATATTTTCTCACAAACAACTCTTTTCCCCCAATAAATAAGGAACATGCACAGCATTTAAAAAAATAACAATACTAAGAAAAGCAAAAAGCTGGAAAAGTATAAGAACCTTGAAAATGAACCGAAGAAGCTGTGGAACATGAAGATGACAGTAGTACCGATTGTAGTTGGAGCACTGAGAACAGTCCTGAAAGGCTTATAAAAAATTGCAAGGAATAGATATTCAAGGGGGAATCAATAATATGAATACAACAGCACCACTAAGAGAGTAGAGGATTATTAAAAAGACTTGGTGTCACTCTTCTTAATAACCAAGGGAAATCTAGTCTGAAAATGAAATACTGTAGTCCACCACTATAGCGCAGCTCTTGGCCTCCAAGTGAATCGCAGTAAAGCTGGCGGGTGGGTCATAATAGGAGGTTGAACACCTACCTGATTTTGGGGCCCTATTTGCCCTATTTCATGATATATACCATAGATAATGACTCAAAAAGAACCTAAAAAATTATACTAATTAATCCCAATGGTTCCATAAGAAATTTTGGGTAATTTGCTTTTTAAGTCACATGCTAAGTATCTAATAAAAATTCCTGAACAGTTATTTTTATTCTAAATTTACATGCCTAATTTGAAAATAACATATAATAATAAGAAATTTGATAAAATCTACCATTTTGGAGTTATTGACACTCAAAGTTTGGACTCATTCGTGTCGTTGTCAGCATGGCACATTATTTGCATTGTTTGCATCAGTGTGTGCACAATAATTGAGACAGGTGATTGTCTGTTCCGCAGCAAATATATGCAAACAACATATTATGTCCGGTCTATGAAGTAAGCTCAAGCAGTGGCCAATCATGAACATTCCTGCCAAAAAAAAAGAGATGCCACCGGGGACTACCAGATCCGCTTAAAAGCAGGTCTCTGATAACAACACCACCAGTTGCAGCCCTGTGGGCTATAAGCCATCACACACGGTTCTGCTGCTTCTGCCGCCACCACTACCACCGCTGTTGCCGTTACCTTCAATGTTACCACTCAACATGACTGCACTACTCAATGAATGTTACCACTCCCAGGCTTGGCTAACCATCCTTGGCTATCCAAATTTGACTTGAAAAGATCTTAACTTCAACTCCACCTAGCGACAAACCTACATCGTCGACAACGCTATCACATCAGCAAATACCAACTTGATAATATCTCAACATCAACACCACCAAGCTACAAGCCTTCCTCGCCACTTATGCTGTCACCTCGGCAAATCCAACTCTGCAAACAAGTGACTCTGACTCCGCAACCAAGTAACTCCAACTTCGCAAGCAGCGACTCCCACTCTGTAAATAAGTAACTCCAACTCTGCAAGGAAGCAACTCCAACTTTGTAAGCATGCAATCCACTTGACCCACCAATTTGACAAACATCAGTTCGATGTCACCCTAGTTCAACACAACAGGTCTACCAATCAATGAAATGACCTACCATATGATCTCAATCAACCAATCATGCACTGACCATATCCTGTGACCTTGACCAGGCCATCACAAGAAATAGGTCACCTCTCAGCACTACGCTTACACCAGATTGTTATCCTGAAGATCAACTACTGAAACTGACATTTCACATAGCTTCAACATATCTATACGATATACTACCCTCCACCATGACCTTGATCAAACAACACTAACCGCACCCTGTGACCTCACACCGAACCTACACAAGGATTAGGTCAACTCCTGGTGCTACTCTCACACCTGATGACCAGCCACTGAAATGGACATTCTACCCATCTTTCAGCATCTCTGTAGACATACCAACAATAAACATTATTCAAATCTAATCCTCGTTATTCATTTTGCTATCAAACACTTAATATAACAGAGTTTATTCTTATGAACTAGTAGAGTATGGAAGGACCATAACTGCAAATATTTATTGGTTTTCTTTTGATCAGCTAAACAAAACATTACATTGAAAGTATTCAGCTTTGGTAATCAGAAAAGGTGATATTCTTCAGCATGACCATGCAAGTGCACATTCTACAAAAACCCAAGAAAAAAATCAATTTCCTTTCACCAAAAATTCAATGACCATTGCACCACTTTTTTTAATCAAACCATCCAAAGCAAGGCAATAAAACCACTAAGATATGAGAGGTTAGTGAGTGTAAAAAATTATGAGAAAAAGAACATTATTAAGGACAGAAAATAATAAAAGAACAGGAATCAAGAAGGCAGAAGATAATGATTAATATTGTATTTAATTTTTTTTAAATCAAAATCTTGTAAAGCAAGAAGCTGTTACAGCTACATCCAGCAATTTTAACTGTAAAATAATGAGATTGAACTGCCAATCTCGTACTGTACTTAAATTATATACAGATAAAACAAAACAACAATACAGCACCTTAGCATATTTCAAAATAATTAATGGACTGATGACAATATAATGAATTGCTCAGTTAAACTATTCCAGAAATGACTATTTACAAAAAGCAATTCTGAAGAGTTTGAAATATTAGAAACTATAAGGATGGGAAAGAAAATCCTAAGGATGGAAAAGCTAGATACAATCATATCCAAAAACAATGGAAAGATAAGAATCGCATTTCAAAATGCATTCCAAAACTGGCCAAAAACTCAAAAATTCTGTTCTAGCTTGTCTGCTATCAATTTACACAGTAAAGTTTTAAAAAATGGCTTATGGAATCTGTAGCGTACAAAAAGATTTACATCATGAGGTGTTATGCATATGTCTAACAGCTATGATTATTCCATGTTATTTATATATAATATATATATATATATATATATATATGTTTAAATGCATACATCTATTTATATACATTGGTTTTTCTATTTACACTTATCTGTATGTGCTTTAATATAAAGACACTAAAAAAAAAAATATATATATATATATATATAAGTTATAATTGCGTATATATATATATATATATATATATATATATATATATATATATGAGTTAAAACTTAATAGTTAATAATGTATCAACAGATTCCTAGGCTGCATAATAAATACATATATCTGAACTTAATCTCACACCTGGGACCTGACTGCCATCTCACCGTTCTTACCTTTATCTTTATTTTTGCTTCTATTTTTTATATATTTTCTTTTACTTTGCTTAAATTCCGATATAACTTTTCAACAGAAACCTCTCCAGGAGTGTTCTCAACTGACAAAAAAAAAAATTAACTTACTTGTAATAACTATTTTGTTTTGTTTATTTTTTACTAAAACTTCCCCACGTTATTTATCAAATATTTTTAACAACAATAATTAAAATGGTTAAAATGATGATGGCTTTATACTACTTTATTTATTCTATATATAAATATTATTTTCACATTTACTTTTATTAATTTTAACTTGAGTGATTTAATTTTATGGAAATATTCCTTTGATTCCAAGTCCTGGGATGACCTCCAAATAGGTTTTAATAATCCAGTAATTTCCCTTTGTTTTGGAAGGTGTCTAAAACAGAACTGAGTCCCTGATGAGTTATATGCATATAACTCGGTTCATTCTTTTTGCTAGCATCTTTAAACCAGATCCTTTCAAAGCATGTGGACTTGATGGTATCCCTACAATAGTCCTTAAGAAATGTACTCCCAATGAGCCTCCTGGTCTCTCTAAACTGTACAATAAATGCCTTACTGCATCTTTCTTTCCTGCTTGTTGGAAATCCTCTTCTGTAGTTCCAGTCTTGAAGAACTCAGGTGAATCATCTGATCCTTCTATCCATTAGTCTATTGGCTTTCTACCTCTTTTTAGCAATGTACTAGAGATTCTAATCAATTCTGAACTGGTTAAGCATCTCACTGTGCAGGGTCTTCCTTCAGATAAACAATATGGCTTTCGCTTCACTGACAGGCTAACAGTTATTGCTGGAGATGTCTATCAACCTTTAGATATGAATGGTGAAGCTTGGGCTGTTGCTTTCGATATTTTTATTTGTTCATTTTTTTAAGCATTTCACTCCAAGTAAGGCGGGAGTGCCACTAGCATGCAGGGGTTTACAGAGAGTGAAAGCGTGTATAGACGAAAATTTAAAAGAAGAATGGGAATCGAGGCAACAGAAGATGGCAATTGATGCTGCATTTAAATTTTTGAAGATTATAGTTATCATGGAAGCAAGTAAGAGGAAGGGAGTTCCACTGTAGGGAAGTGCAAGAAAAGAAACTGCTGGGTTAGAAGTGGCAGTTGCATTTAACTATTTCAACAGTAAAAGGGTGGGACCTAGATACCAATCTAGTAGCACACATAAATTCATCAAGTCAGTGCATCAGGGAAGATAGCTCATCAGAACAGTTGACATGAAAATATTTGTAGAAAAGAGAGAGGGATACCACATCACGTCTATGAGAATGTGAGTGAAGTCGAGATGTCAAGTTAGGACTGCTTACATTGCAGATTCTTCTTTGGATTTTGTAAAGAACCTCAAGATAAACAGCAGGAGCACCAGACCAGATATGGCAACAGTATTTAATGCATGGACCAATGGTAATTGTACCTTTTTTTTAAAACATGTAATGGGAACTTACCCATAATAATAATGGACTATTCCGGACATTATAAATACTGCGCCTCAAGAGGGAGCAGAGAGGATTATTGTAAGAACATTGGAATAGTGATACTTGCCGAGACAACATAGTTCACTCTAACCAAATCTGATAGTCATTACTAATACTTCTACTTCTTTGTATATATTTCTGTTTGTAATATATCTGTGTTATTCCACAATTTAAATGCAATGTCAATTTTTTGCTTGAGTTATTTCTTCATTGGTTCTACCTTGGACCATCACCGTGGTACAAGGAATTTGGACCATAACAAAACGCATATTGGTTTTCTTTACATGTTGAAAGGTTGTGGTATTTCTTGATGAATTTTTAACTGATTCAGTCTTTCTTATTGAATCACAAAATGAAAGTTGTCTTGAACAGCCACTCTTCTAGATGTTTTTATATTAATGAAGGTGTCTATCATTGGACCTAAGTTGTTCCTATGATCAACATCATGATGGCATCAGCACTCAGATCAGTATCTATGCTGATAACACAACCATTTATTCACATTTTAATGTATGTCTGAGTGGTTTAATAAGGTCAGATTGGCAGCTAATCTAACAAATGACCTATATTCTGTTGTTAACTGGGATAAGGAAACTAAAGTGCTTTCTATTAAACATCTGTGAGAAACCTTTCTACCTTTCATCAGCATGGCTGATGTTAACCTCCAGGAAAGTGACTCATAGTACCTTCTTGGGCTTATATATTTCACTGATTATATTGGAATATAGTGGAAAGATTATATTGAATCGATTGCTCGGTCTGTTACTAGGAATGTTAGTTTACTGTGTGGTGCTAGACAATTTTTCTGACCAAAATGTATCTTACATATCTACAAGTCTCATTTATCCATGCTTAGAATATTACTGAAACATATGTGCTCCTGATATAGATCTTAGAAAAAACCCAAAGAAGAATCTGCAATGTTATTGGTCCTGATCTAACATCTCAGCTTCAGTCACTTTTCCACCATATGTTTTTTCTATAAATAATTACATGGTACATGTTCTGATGAACTTTCCTCTATGGTACCTAGATATAACTAGTAAGTTTTATGCTAACTCTTTACTTGAATTTTTCGCTTGAATAAGTTATTTCGCCTCTTATTTTTTAGTCAATTTTGATCTTCAAAAATTTAAATGCAATGTCAATTGTTATCTTCTGTCCTTTTATTGTTCTTGCTTATTCTCATATTCTTTCACACTCAGTAACCTCCTGCATGATTTGTGGTTTGTATTGCAACTATGCTGAGCAGACCTTAATTACAGTTTCTGGAAGAGAGTACATAATCTGGGGGTGATAAATAGTTTGATCAAAGCAACTGTGCTCAAATGCTTGGTCATGATGACTTGTGGCTTCATGCTGGCACAACTGCCAATGTTCTCAGGACAGATCTACTTACTCAAATTTAATTCACAGGGCTTGGGTTAGCCAATGGTTTTCAGGCACTTTCCAAAATTAGAGTAAGGGAAGGTATGGGGAGATTTTATGGGTAAACCTTTAACCACAACTATGGGGAGATTTTATGGGTAAGCTTTTAACCACAACAAATATCCAGTAAAATTCACAGAAATGGAATGTATGTCATTATTCATTTAAACATCATATATATATATATATATATATAAACCTAAAGAGCCAGGCAAACCTATCTAGGTTTCACCTACGTGGATCGTCAGGGTACACACATACACACATATATATATATACACACATATATATATATATATATATATATAGCATGATGAGAAGCCACGTATACTTTCTTGATATGTATATAATATATGGATAAAATAACTGAAAAAAGCTGGGTGTTTTTTTTACGAAAGTATTTATTTCTGTGTTTTTATATATATTTAATATTTCAGACCACCTCGTAAAAAAAACACCCAGCTTTTTTCAGTTATTTTATCCATATATATATATATATATATATATATATATATCACTGCTCAGTGGAAATTTAATTTAAAAATGTATATAAAGACTCTGCCATTTGACATGGCATTGAGCACTTTTTCCTATGTGCATCCATAGCAGAGTCTTTTAGGAGCTGCGTATTTTATTCTTATTATAATAATGCTCTGTCATGGAAGACTTTAAGGGACATCTTTTACTTACAGATCATGCCATCTGTCAGAGAGATGAAATTTAAATTTTTATTCTTGCATTATTCCAAAATTTTAACACATCAGCAGATAGCTATTAATGTCAACAACTGAGAACAATAGCTATTAATTAAAAAATTAGTAATTAACGTATAATTTTAAATTTATTAATTAATAGAAAATAAAAGTAACTCACATTACTAAAATTATAGAAACAAATTAAAACTCAAAAGAGTCAGAATCACTAGCAGTAGAGAGATCTGAATCAGATATCTTCAGATACATCTTCGTTTTTTATGTCTTCATAATATAAATGAACCCTTTTATAGCTTTTTTGTATACCATAGTTAATTGTTTCACTAGACATATTTTGAAGTGATCCTTTTGATTTAGCAAACACATCACTGAACTTGGTACTTGAATTGTATTTTTCCCGACCTCAGCTTTTGTGATAGCCCACACAAGTTCTATAGGTTGAAGATCAGAGTGTAAAAACCACTTGATGTTCAACATTTTCAGCCATGTTGCATATAATTGGTTTGGCAAACAACTGTATGTAATTTTTATCCCATAGCATTGATTCTTTTTTTTACAGAATTTACTACTTCTTTATAATCAATTTTAGATTTATGCTCATTCATTCTAACATGTTTTACTATAGTATTTTTTGTCAGATTTTTAGATATTAACATAAATACATGTATAAGAATGTCGTTTTTGATCAAAGTTATAAAATGTGTATATTGTTGAAAGTTCCTTTTGACTCAAAGGGTTCATCAGAAGCCAGTCTGGAACAGTAGTGTTGCAAAACACTGCCTATTCTTGTGACCCAAAATTCAGTCAGGGATCAATTAATAATGAGAGAAGAAGAGAACCCATGGAACAACTCTTTTCTCATAAAGTCACTCTCACAAAAACAAAAAGATGAGAAGGGAGGGAAGGCAGGCCTTAAGTAACAAGGTGGCAGACCTATGCATCACACCCTTTCTGGTAAAAAGATGACAAAAACCAGTGCTTAGAGCAGCCTCGCTTTGAAAAACAAACCATGGCAAACACTCAGCCTCCCACGTCTGACTGCAACTCCACACATGCAGGTAATTTCACTTATTTTTCAACAATACACCTATTTGTACTATGTTATAATGCTTAATGCCTAAACAATAATAATACTGAATAATTTTTTTTTAAACATTAAAGCATATTTAATCACATCTCTCTAATAGCTGTTGTGACCCGTTAAAAAGAGTAGGCTCTTTTGCCATGGTTCCATTGATCCCTGTGGCATCAAACACTTCTTTGGCACACTGGTGAAGCATTTCTGGAAGTTTTTTTTAGTAATAGTTGTTAACTTACGTCTTTTTTGATCCTGGTCAGATGGGCATTCTTCTTTCCCTTTTGGTGAGATTAGTCAGTGTGTGCATCATATGCATGCATGGCTACACTTTTACCAGATTGGACTTGCTTAGGTGTTACCATTTCCAAATAACATTTACCAACTGCCTGATGATTGAGTGAAAACATATATATGAACCTGGTTGTCATGGTTGGTCACTGCTCACTGGAAATGTAATTTAATTTATATATATATATATATATATATATATATATGCATGCTTACATTAATTTGGTGCATGACGCTCCTGAGTATTTAACTATGTAGGGTTAAATTCTCAAAGTATCACCAGTGGTAAGTTTTAAACAATATATATATATATGTTTATGAGATATGATATATATTTTTTATATATCAAAAACAATATTGAGGAAGATGTATGATAAATTGGAGAAAAGTTTACTTGTGACACATTTTGTCCTTCAGGACTTTCTTAGGATTTTTAAAAATTTAATTTTTTAGTATTTTTTTTAATATCTAAGATTCTAAATGAATTCAGCCTAATATAAAAAAAAAAAAAAAATTATATTTCTAAAATCCTCAGCACCCCTTTTACATGCACATGTGTAGTTGTACCAACTGAACAAGCATCACATATAAACAATTTCCACTTTGTCATATAAGTTTATATATATCTATATATCTATATCTATACCTATATATAAATATATATATATATATGTATATATGTATATATATATATATATATATATATATAAGATTTGCTTGAAGATTCTGTTTCCTTTATGAATGATTGTTATGCCATCTAGCACCTCTCCAGACATATACATATATATGTATGTATATATATATATATATATATATATATATATATATATATATACACACACTCTCCCACACACATATATATATGTGGATGTGATATACAGCTGACATGTTTACAATAATTTTGAAACAAATTTTATAACAGAACGAAAAAGAGGTGAGAAGAAACTCTTGTTTAATTTTTTGAATTTTACCAACGATTATCTGGATTGAGGCAAAAATGTTTTTTCCTGTGAAAAAAACATTACTTCCATATCTCAGAAATCATTAGTTGTCAGCTACTATTTCTTGGCAATTTTATCTTTGTTTTTTCTTTACATCAGCAGTTCATTTCAGTAGTAACGTAGACAACTGAAATTTGTTACAGCATGCAAGTCAATAAAATTTAACAAGTTTTCTTCTTCTGTTCCTTTTCATTTCCTTTTAGCTGACAATGCCACATCTGAGCCATCTTTGATTCCAAGCATTTTGTTAACATTTTTAAAGAAGTGAGCTTAATGACTTTAAGTTACTTCATAATATAAGGTAAGATTTTTAACAAAAAGCAAATTATTCATCAGCATAATTTTAATTTTTTTTAATTCAATAACACTATTGATTATATTCTGTTTTGAAGTTTGCTGCCCACACATTTAGATTCAGATGTCTTCTCACATATTTTAAAAATGTAATCATTTATCTAAATAATATGTGCATTATATATTTATATATATTTAATATGGATGAACAATTTTCTATTAGTCTTCTAAAATTTTGTAAGAACATTAGAATAACTGTATTAAAAACCAGAAAATATTCCTTGTCTATCATATTCAATGAATAAAAGAAAAATTGCTGCCTAAATATACAGTAAAATATATACTTGTATATTTTTTGTCTATAACTTTTTATATAACAAAGCAAACATCTAGACAATAAGCAGGGAATCCTATCCTAATTAAGATGCCCCAAAAATATATAAACACACACACACACACACACACATATATATATATATATATATATATATATATATATATATATATATATATATTGCATATATTTTAGCAACCTGTTTCCATTAAGACAGATCTCATTAAATAATTGAGACAAGTTTAGTCTCCTTATTTTTAATAGCATCCTCTCCTAATTGCAAAGAAGTTTCTTAGTATCCTTATAAAAGGAAGAAAAAAATTACCATGATGATGCAAATTCATTTTATTACGAGTACTTTTGACATTAGCCCAATGTCATTAAGATCTTTTTTTTCTAAGACAAAAAATTTTTGTGTTCATCATTTTTCTATGACAAAATTGTTATGTTTATCCGAAAATTAAAATTTTACATGTGAAGTGAAAAACGCTAAGTTTATGTACTGTACAATTTTAAATTTTATCATGTAGGTACTTGGGAGGTACCTAAATTATTATAACATCTAAATATTTTTAAAAAAAAGAAAAAACTATTTAAAACCATTAGTTAAACCTAGATATTTTAAACTATGTACTGTAAACATTTTAAAACATTTGTGGAATATTTATAACTAATTTTATCAAAGGTTCATTTCAATTTTTTAATATAGATAACTTCAAGAATTTTTAGTTTATGTTTATTATTTTCATAAAAAAGTATAAATGCATTTTTAACAAGAATTTTCCTAAATTGTGAATATGGACAGACATGCTGTTGTAAAAGTTGAGAGATGTTACATGCATCACTAAAATGAAAACTCAACCTTCGAGACAATGTAGTAGTTGTATCGCCAAAATATATATTATTTTTTCCTGTTGGAGAATTTTGAGAGAAGAAGCTGTTGGAGTAGAAGTGGCAGTTATATTTAACTGTTTCAACAGTAAAATGGTGGGACCTAGATGCCAAACTAGTTGCATACTTAAATTCATGTAGTCGGGGCACCAGGGAAAATAGCTTGTCTGAGCAGTTGCAATGAAAATATTTATAGAAAAAACAGATGGAAACCACATCACATCTGTGAGAAAGTGACTGGAGTTGAGATGCAAAGTCAGGAGTGACTACATTGCATTTGATTTTGTCAAGGACCTCAAGATGAACAGCAGGGCTACCAGTCCATATATGACAACAGTATTCAATGCATGGATGAATGGTAATTGTTTTTTTCTCCAGATATCCAACAATTCTTAATTAAACTATATATTCATTAAGAAAATAACCTTTATTAAATGAATTACAACCACTTTCAAAGATTTTTATCAAGCTGTAATAAAAATATTAATTAAAAATTAAAATGTACAAAAAATGAACCCTTATATTTACGCTCTGTATTTTTGATTTGCTTTTGCACTTATTTTCCTTGGATGCTCTTGAGATCTTGAGTTCTTTTTCATGTTTTTCAAGAGGAATGAATAAACATGACAAGAGTTTGACATAATTTCATTCCTGTTGTTTAGTAATGCATTCAGGCTCTTGAATTCTATGATTTTCAGTTTCTTCTCCATATATTACAATTATATAAAAATTACCAGAATTTCTTTTGTCTTTTTTTAGACATGTCACATTCTCTGATGAAGCTTTAATAAAAGTTAGATTGATAAACGTTTCCTATTTGATTTTATCTTATCATTCTGTTGGATTCTCACCTATATTTGATCCCAATTTATATATATACACCCTTTTGCAAATTAATTGAAACAAAACGAATAATTGCATTATTATTTACTTTTTTTCCTATTTTTCCAATGAAACCCAGTGCACATATTAGTATTCCACAAGGTCGTTCGTTGCAGATTGATCATAGATTCTCAATTGTATTTAAATCAGAATAGATTCCGGGCCAGTCTATAGTACTTTGATTTGCTCACTGGTAAGGATTACCAGTGTGTACATGCAGCATTACAATTTTCCTACATTTCCTTGGAGTAATGTCCATCACAGACAATGGCTACAGGACAACTAATTGACAGTTGTGACAATAGTGACTGGGTGTGATGAAAATCTCATGCAATCATGAATGAGGCAATATTTTTCAAGGCCAAACAAATTTCATCATACACCCCAAAAATAGATTCATATTACTGCAGACAACTAAAAATGACCTAATCTGAAGAAAAAATAAAAATCAATTAGACTCACTGGGGTGACAGAGTGTAAGTGATTTTTATTTTTTCCTGAGCATATGGTGAAAGAAAGGAAATTAAAGTAATTGTTTCAATTAATTTGCATAAGGGTATATATATATATATATATATATATATATATATATATATATATATATATATATATATATATACATAGATATATATATGCAGAAATATAGTTTTAAAGTGTGCTATATTTATGGGATAAAGTGCTCAATACAGAGATAGAGCATATGTAAATATAAATATAAAAGTGAACATTGAAGTCAACACTCAGTGTTGACTTCAATGTTCACTTTTATATATATATATATATATATATATATATATAAAAAAAATATAGTCTTAAAGTGTGCTATATTTATGGGATAAAGTGCTAAATATCAGAGAGAGAGCGTGTGTAAATATAAAAGTGAACATAGAAGTCAACACTTAGAGGCGACAGTCTGTTTCATGCTAGATGCAATCTATGTTCACTTTTATATATATATATAAAAATTATTGTTCTCACTATGCGTAATGTTTATCTGATTTAGCTTAAATTCATGACCCAGAAAAAGATAGAAACATAGCAAAAATTGAGCATTGATGGTAAATATATTTGAATGATGCATTTGTACAGTTAAATCATGTTTTTTTGTTAACATTACTATATCCCAAAATATGTAGTATTTTTGCAAGCATGTAAATAAATATTAGATTGCTGCTGTTGTCCTTGGGGAACATTTTATGATAAGTGTGGCATAAAAAAAGCTAAGCTATTTGATTATTTGTCTTTATTTTTGAGCCGTAAGAAATAATTTTTGCACAAGGCTATAGACGTAGTCCAAATTTAGTCATTGACGTAGCAAATAAATGTCTACCAATACTGTAACCATTAAGACTGGTATAAAAGCCTATAAATAAATGTTTACCAATACTATGACTGGTAACATTGTTATAACATTCTTATTTTTCTTCTTCTATATGCTGTGTCTCTTCAGAACATGGGCAGTCGTGGCTCTCCACAATTTCCTGTCCTTTGATGATTTTAGTAAAGTCTGTTTTTTTATTTTCTGACAAACATTTACCATTTATACATTAGGTAAGTTATGTGCAGGTTTCCTCTATCCCTCTTGCTTTCACTATGTCATGTGAGTGTCAAATTCTCTATGCCCTCTTGCCTCATTATGTGCTCTAGAAAGTTCAACTCTTTCTTATGTTAAGTATAAGTGTCCTTTTAGTTTCCATTTTGTCTAAGACTTTGTTGTTAATCATATTTTGAACATGGTATTCTCAGCATCCTTCTGTAGAAGCATATTTCAGTTGCTTCTAGCTAGTTGACTACTTGCCATTATTTATGTGCAGTGTGGGATGATCTTTCCACAAGCCTATAAACATAGTCCAGATTTAATCATTGACACAATGAATAAATGTCCACCAATACTATCACTGGTAACACTGGGATCAATGTCTTGTATTTCTTCTTCTATATGCTGTGTCTCTTCAGGGTGTAAGCAATCATGGCTCTCCACAATTTCCAGTGCTTTGTAACTTAGTAAATTTTATCTTTTTGTTATCTCTCCTAAACCCTGTTCTTCATTTACAGAAGCTTGTTAGATAGGCTATATGCAGATTTTCTCTGTCCTTTTTTACTTCAGTATGCCTTGTGAGTATCAAATTTTCTAAGCCCTCTTTCCTCGTTATGTGACCTAAAATTTTAACTATCTCTTTCTGATGTTAAGCATAAGTGTTCTTTTTGTTACTATTTTCTCTAAAACTTTATCGTTGATCACAGGTTCAGTCCATGTATTCTCAACATGCTTCTGTAGAACCACATTTCTGTTACCTCAAGATCTTTTTCATCTTCAATGATATTTTCCAGGTCAGTAAATAAATATCCACCAATAAAATGAATGCTAACACTGGTAAAATATCCACCAATATTTAACACTGGTATCAAGGTCAGAACTAGTCTTGTAGTTACAAGTTTTATGTCATTCCTGAAACTATAGTTCACTTCAGCTTATTCTCACTCTTTAGTTCTGGTGTCAGCTTTTACTATCCAGCAGCCTATCTATTATACCAGCACATTGTAAAGTAACCAGATTTTCTTAAAAGTTCAAAACACTTATAAATATAGTTTTATTTGAAAGGTAATAAATCCTAAGATGCTAACCTTTTTGATTGTTATTACACTTAACACTACCCAAAGGTCAAAGTTAATAGATTTACTTTACTCTTATCATAGGTAGTGATTATTGGTGACATTTTTATTGCTATGAACTAAGAGCAGCGGTATATATTTCCAAAATCAATCTATCAATCTATCTATCTTGTCTGTCTGTCTATATATCTATCTATCTATCTATCTTTTCTATCTATCTATCTTGTCTGTCTATCTATCTAGTCTGTCTATCTATCTATCTTGTCTATCTATCGATCTTTTCTATCTATCTTGTCTATCTATCTATCTATCTATCTTTATCTATCTTGTCTATCTATCTATCTATCTATCTGTCTTGTCTATCTATCTATCTTGTCTATCTATCTGTCTTGTCTATCTATCTATCTTGTCTATCTATCTGTCTTGTCTATCTATCTATCTATCTTGTCTATCTATCTATCTATCTAACTAAGGACTGCAAGCATTCATTTTAGGTCATTTTTCATTTCAGAAAATATACCACATGTATCAAGGAAAGTGAAATGAATGTTCTAACTATTGACTGTAAGAAGAGTATATGGTCATTGGCAAGAGGGTCAGCTCAAGGTGTGAGGTATAAATTGGACACATCAGAACTGGGTCATATCACAACAGATTATGGAAAATGTAACACAGATATCTGAAGGCACATTAAAATAGCAAACGATGCCTTTCATAGAATAAAATTATTAATAGACAGAAGAATACCATGGAAAAAACATGTGATCAACAAGGAAGGTTTAATGGAAACTAGAAAGGGATAATTGAAATTTCAAAAATATAATGTAGAATGTGTGCTTGGAGAATTTAACTCACTGGAATACAGGACATACTGAATGCAGAAGGGGCATATTAAGTAACCTTCTTCTCTGTGCCATCTTCCTTCAGGAATTTGGCGAACATGTCTCTCCACATTTTCCTGTTCTTTGTACCTCTTTGTAAAGTCTGTTTTTTACTATCTTAATTCCTGTTCTGACAACCATTTACAAAAGTTTGTTAGGTCGGTTATGTGCTGATTTCCCCTATCCCTCTTGGCCACACAGTATGTCCTGTGAGTGTCAAATTTTCTAAGACCTCTTTCCTCATTAAGAGCTCTAGAAATTTATGGATGGCAGAGCAGGGATTGGGTGGGATGGTAAGGGAATAAATATTATCTTCCCCACATATCCCCATAAACTGTACCTCATTCAGTATCCTCTACCTCCAGTGCCTATTGGGCTCTGTACAGGGTAAACATTACTGGAAAGAAACAGTTGTTGGGAGTTGTGGAGAGTCATAATTCCATGCCCTAAAATGTTTATACAACAGTACCAGCCATCAGATATTTTTATTATGTAAACATTTAAGTATTGTATATTAAATATAATACTGGGAGCAAACTCAACATATGGATAGAAAATGAATTCAGTAAATATACAAAAACAGAAAGGGGCATAAGACAAGGATGTGTCTTCTCACCAAACATATTCAACCTTTATAGTGAGGTGATTCTAAGAAAATTAGAAATTCTGCATGGATTTGCTGCTGGGATTCATTATTGGACTGATCAGAGGCCTTCGTTATTGGCTGATTAGGGGCCCTTAGGCTTAAGTTTCAGGGTCCCTAATCCCATAGGAGCCCCTAAAGCAACTTTTTTAATGAGTGAATTTTTCAACAAATCAATGTTTTTCTTTAAGTGTTTGTTATTAAAATAAGTCCATCTAAATGGCAGAATCATAAGCCAATAAGTTGAAATAACTAATTTGGACTTTCAATATCTTCTAATACTGTTGTGTCGGAAACCTACCACCCTCTTGAAGATGAACTTGTCTGCGTCTAAAGACTTTAAATAGCGGCACGTCGAGAGACAGAGGGCGAGAGAAAGTTCTTGGCTGAGCTAGTTATAGACTACTCAGGCGATTTCTGTACCTTTTACCAACCAATAAAACCCTTTTTATTGTTACGTGTTATTTGTCGTTTGTCTCTACAAACCCCAAACCAACATCATAACAAATACCCATTTCATAAGGCCTCAAAACTCCTCTGTATTTAGTCAAATTTCAAAATTTTCCTGGAGGCTCGCACTGCCCGAACCCCTATCCGGTTCAGTTCACCAGTATCTATTCATAGCCTACATTTTGGCAGTGGAATCCTTGAAAGGGTTTGAGAAGAGGCCCCTATATCTTTTTAAGTTTCAGGGACCCAAAAATATAGGTGCACCACTGCTCATTCTGCTTAAAATACTGACGCAAGACATCATTCCTATCCTCTTGCTAAAATCTAGCCTTGTACCGCAGAAGTTCCAAAATAAGGGTGAACACCAGTACACAGATCAAATATTAATACATGATATATCTTCTTTGATCGTTTAAGACAGGACTTTACCCTAGAATGTGTATGATCGTATAAAGAGTGAAATACTGTGATAAAGTGACTCTCAGTTTTCGAGTGAAGCTATGGATAATTAATCTTTCGAAGTAAAGCATGTTTAAATTATTCAAATTAGTTTGCTTTAATATAATTGTTTTCATTCATAGCAACGGGACAAGGTAGAGGATCAGTTTTTATCTTTACTTAAATTCCGTTTTAGTTTGAAGTGCAGACGATAAACTTTTTTTATATTTTATAAGTACAACGCAATTGTAATATTACTTAAATATCATGTCCTTTTTTTTGATGGCACGGGTAAATAATAATAAGAATAATAAATTGTTCTCACAAGTACAGCCCACACCTTATAAAGGTGTAGGCTGTACACCATATCTATACAGGCTGTATGCCTCATGTATGTAAAATATATGTTGTTTTTTTTTAATTGGTCATCAGAAAATGTCATGATGCCATTTCTGACCTTAGATAAATAGGATTTATTTCTATTAAATCAATTTTTTTCTATTTTGTATGCTTATTTTTAGGCCCTAATTATTGGCTGATTAGGGGCCCTTAGGCTTAAGTTTCAGAGCCCCTAATCCCTTAGGAACCCCTAAAGCAACATTTTTAATGAGTGAATTTTTCAACAAAATCAATGTTTTTCTATAAGTGTTTGTTATTAAAATAAGTCCATCTAAATGGCAGAATCATAAGCCAATAAGTTGAAGTAACTAATATTGGACTTTCAATATCTTCTAATACCCATTTCATATGGCCTCAAAACTCCTCTGTATTTAGTCAAATTTCAAAATTTTCTTTGGGACTTGCATCACCCAAACCCTTAGCTGTATGAGTACATCCTCACCAAAATCTATTCACAGCATACATTTTCGTAGTTGGATCCTTGAATCTATTGTTGCTGGTTGCAAAGAGGCCTCTATATCTGTCCAACATTCAGGGGCCCCGAAAATGTAGGTTCACTACTGATTAGAATTCACACCAGGATTCATTATTGCGGGCACAATATTAACGGCATTAGATATGCAGATGACACAGTGGTGATAACAGACATAGAAAGGAAACTACATGAAATCCTAGAGAAGATAAGCAAGAAAAAAGAACTAAACATCAATTCTAAGAAAATAGCATGTAATGCTGTCAACAAAAGAAAAGCCCAAAATGCGAATTACAAATTGAAAATATCACAATCAAGAAAGTACAAAAATTTAAATATCTATGAAATGTTTTAAGAAATGATGGAAAATGCGATACTGAAATCCGAAAATACATTGTGATAGCGAAAGATGTCTTCTAAAATCTAAAAAAGTATTAAAAAAACAGGAAAAATTCATTAGAAACAAAGAAATGATTACTGAACTGTTATGTAATATTGGTCCTCCTATGTTGCAGTGAATGCTGGACCATTTCATCACAGATGGTGGAGAGAAATGAAGCAACCAAAATGTGGTTCTTCACTGGTTCTGTTGAAGGATGCAAGGAATATCATGGCCTGAAAATGTGAGCAACAACAAATCTTTAGAGAAAACGGAAACAAAAAGACATACTTAAAATCAGAAAGAGGCAGTTGATATTTCTAGGGCACATAATGAGGAGAGAAGGCTTAGAATATTTGACACTCCCAGGATATAATGAAGGCAAGAGAGATAGAGGAAAACAGTGAATAACCTACCTGATAGACTTGTGTAAATAATTAGCAGAACAAGGATTAGGAGAGGTAGTAAAAAAAACAGACTTTACTAAGAGATGCAAAGAACAGGAAATGGTGGAGAGTCATGATTGTCTATGGGATAAGGCATAGAGAATAAGAGGAATAAGAAAAAGACTTTTCTTTGTGTGTCAGTATAATCTGAAATTCTTTACAAAATACACTTTCTATAATCATCATTTAAATAAAAAGTAACTGCATATCTATTTAGAATGTGTGGTGTTGTGTGGAGCTCCAGTGTATTTGATCTTTTCCTAGACCATGTCCTGTGCATTTACAAACAGATGTGATGAGATATTAACTGACCATTTAAGCATTCAGCTCCAGATCCAAAATGAATCAACTAATACAAGAGTTAACATAGCCAAAATGTACCGATGATGAAGGGAGGCTATGCTCATGACATGGGTATCAAATTTGGGGTAAGAATGATATTGAAAAAAAAAATCAACCTCCTCTACCAAGTGTTCCAAAAAATAAGACTCAAAATAAACATTTCCAAAGCAGAAACAGTGACCTGGAATTGGAAAGAAAACAGCGATGGCACCTACCCTGGATCCATAATAAAAATGTGGAATTAATAAATACTAAACACTTCAAAGAATTTGATATATGGATCAGTTATAACAAATTTAGTACAGGGTATAAAGAAACTGAACATAGAATAGGCTATGCTAAAGGTAGTTTAAATGACTAGAAATCCCAAACATTAAATTGAAAACTTAAGTTATGTTCTTAAATAGCCTCATCAAATCAAGACTTTCATATAGATATGCATGGTACCAAACCCACTCATAAATATGTAAACTATCTGATATATACAGTGCTTTCTAAGATCAATGGTTAAAAATAGCTTTCAGCAGGTGAAGTCTGTGGATCTTGAAAAAGACCATATTTCTTTGAGCATTTTTGACTGGTTATACAGAATGACAAAGAAACCACATCACTTGAAGACATTAAACAGCAGCAACAACTAAAATGGATAGCACATGTAACTCAGAGAGAAAATAATGATATAATCAAGATGCTGACATTCTACACTTCTTCAAATAAGAAGTGAGCCATCATCAACACTGGAAAGATCGATACCAGCTACTGGACTTGAGAAACCTGTTTTCCTTAAATAAATTGCTTCAAGAGAAAGACCACTGGCTTCTTTGTAAATGAATACTGAGTGTTTCCTGACATGGAATCGGTTAATAAGAATTGAAAACATTAACGAAAGAATTGATTTAAAAGAGGTTCAAGGGTGGTAATCAAGAATTGAAAAATTGACAGAAAGAATATAATGGGAATGGTAAAAATGGTAATTTTAATCTCTTACACTGAATCTTTCAATTCTTATTTCTGATTTTTCAAATAACCGTTTCAATCTTTCTATTTTTCCTTTTAGTCTCTCTCATCCTTCTTTCAATTCTTCATTTGAAACATTCTCTTCTTCATTTGAATATTTGTCTTTTTTCTTTTCCTTGTTCAATTATTCCTTTCAATCTTCTTGTTTCCTCTCAATTCCTCTTTTCTTTAGTCAATTTTACCCCTATTTTTAAAAATTTTGTTTATTCAATATATCTCTTCTTTCTTTCCCTCTTTTTTAATCTTCCTTACCATTTTTTCTTTCTTCTTTCAATCTTTCGATCTTCATTTCAGTTTATCATTTCCAAGTTTCAATCATTTTATTATTACTTTCAATCTTTCCTTTTAATCATTCAAGTCTTCCTTTCAATTGTTTTGTTTTTCATTTCAGTCATTCATTTGTTTTTACAATTCATTTCATTCTTTGAATTCTTTTCAGTCATTTGATTCAGTCTGTCAAGTCTTTTATCTTTTCTTATTCAGTTTTTCATTTTTCTGGGTTTTTTTGCAATATTTTAATTCTTTTATTTTTTCTTCACTCTTTCATTTTTTTCAATTGTTCCTTTTAGTCTTTCAATTATTTTTTAAATTATTTTTGTTACGGTTTTATTTTTATTTTCTTTCAAATTCTTCATTTCCTATATTCCTCTCTTTCATTTGTTTTTTTGTTTTTTTTTCAAATTTACATTTTTAATATGTTTTTCTTTCAGTTGACCCTATCCTAGCAACATATTTCTTCTTCTCCTCATCCCTCGTTCTCCTTCTTGTAACTACTGCCATTCTATAAGAATTTTCTCTTTTCTCATATTTTTCCACTTTGCTCACACACAATAACACTATGCCCAAAACTGGACATTTTCCTGACATTTATAAACATAGCAAAAATAAATCAATAAATAAAGGGAACTGATACATCTTTATCCAAAGTCTGTGGTTTCTGGAAGATGGAATATCAGAGTTTTGTAGCCAGAGTGGGAATCACCAGAAGACCTTATGACTGTCTCTTTCACCTTCCACACCAATCACAAGAGTGATTGCCTCATATATCTATTGCAATCCCCATTTCATCATGATTGATGGTTATTTTATCGACATCAACAAATGGCTAGAGAGAAAAGGAAAGTAAACACATTATTTTTTGTGCCATCCTCAGCTGTCTATGGTGGATGTTCTTCCAATGACCAATCATTCAATCAACTTGTCTTTTAATGCCAGAGATCCAAAGCTGCTGATATCGCTCATTGAAATTCTTTTCTTTGTGGAAAAAAGAAAGATAAATGCAATAGACCAAAGAAAGAATTTCTTACATGAAACAATTAATAAAAATCTTTTATAAATCAATTCATTCTTTTATTCAAATTTACTGGTTATTATTTTTTTTTTCAAATTGTTTTTCATTCAGTATTCTACAGATATTTTTAATATTTTTTTGTTTTTATTAGTTCCCTAAGTACTTTTCTTTCCTTATTTTTCCTTCAGTCAATGCAAGTGTTTTGTACAATTATATAAAATGACAGTCTACCTAATACTATTTGACAATTTATTGATTTATTTATCTTTTTTCATCTTGTTACTTTTCTCATTCAATTACATTTTTTTTTATGCAAAACAATACCTCATAAGGTAATGATAAAAAGAAAGAGACAGGTTTGTTTGTTTAGTGGCATATTAACACCTTATGGGTCATTTACTGCTGAAATTTAATTTTCTTGGGAGATATGTAATTTCCTTTACAAAAAAAAGTATTGCTGGTAATTTTTTTATTTCCAAAATTATATTGCTGGTATTTTTACTATGAAAATGTATTGCTGGTAATTCTTTTATTTCCAAAATTATATTGCTGGTATTTTTACTATGAAAATGTATTGCTGGTAATTCTTTTATTTCCAAAATTATATTGCTGGTATTTTTACTATGAAAATGTATTGCTGGTAATTCTTTTATTTCAAAAATTATATTGCTGGTATTTTTACTATGAAAATGTATTGCTGGTAATTCTTTTATTTCAAAAATTATATTGCTGGTATTTTTACTATGAAAATGTATTGCTGGTAATTCTTTTATTTCCAAAATTATATTGCTGGTATTTTTACTATGAAAATGTATTGCTGGTAATTCTTTTATTTCTAAAATTATATTGCTGGTATTTTTACTATGAAAATGTATTGCTGGTAATTCTTTTATTTCTAAAATTATATTGCTGGTATTTTTACTATGAAAATGTATTTTTATACTTTCATAGTTTTTAGCACCAATTTAGGGGTGAACTGTTTGCACTAATCTTTCACTGCTCTGTCACTACTTCCATGGAAAATGGTCAGACAAATTACATTCCTTGGTCCTGCCAGGTCTAACATTCACAGTAGTAACAAACCACCCACATTACTTCCATATTCCAGTGACGAGAAGATCCATTCAACCAGATTCTTCTCACGAATCATTACCCTGTGGAATAGACTTCCAGAAGGATGTTTCCCTGATCACTACAATTTTAACCTGATCATGTCTAGAATTAACCCTCCTATCCATATAAACTACCCTTTAATGTAACCTTCTACTTTGAGTGGCTCCAGAGCCTTGTACAGGGTGAAGGTTACTGTAAAAAAAAAAAAAAGAAAGATAGTTGGAACCATAACAGATGCTAACAACCTGGGTTAGGGTAAAACTGGGAACAACAGCAATTAAGAGATGGTTACTTGCTCCTCAAAACCTCCCAATCAGAAGCCTTGCTGGTGAATGTGGTTTATTGTCGTAAACAGGATGAGTAATAATAGCAGTTTCACTGCAAGGAAACATTTGGCATTCATAGATTGAGCAGCTAATACTGCTCTTGGTTGATGTTTAGAAAATCTTTCTCTTAAAACAATTATTTAGTAAAATATGTTTCTCATGTCTAATAACTGTTATCACTTATTCCAGTGTCGATGACGGTTTCCTTCCTAACCTTTTTATTTGAAGTAGTTTGGAATGTCAAAATTTGTTAATACAAAAAGTTTTCAGATTTTCTGGGCAGAAAATGAAATAATTCTTAGCATTTTCTTAAACCATTTTCTTGTCAAATAAAAGTCAACTGATTAAATTTAAATAATTAAATTTTTCTTTTAACACATACAAGTTTGAAGAACAATTTTAAATGAAATTATGTTATATAATATTATTCATGACAATGACAATTGATAGTTGGAAAAGCTTGATTTTGGTGGTAGGGTCACAAACTGAATTCAATCATTTCTTTCTTAATTCTTTGGCTATAAACCTCTGATCAAACAACGTATTAATTAAAGAATTTTATTTATCTAATCACTAAAATCTGGTGAACTTAATAAATCATAATATTTAAGTGCTTGAAATCATGCTATAGATTTTTATTGGTAATATAGCCTCAAGTCATTAACAAATTCTCAGATAAGATAATACTATTCAATTATAAATTATATATTAGTCTCCTGGAAGAGCTTGCTTTAATACATTGAATATCTCAACTGGTTACCAAATTCTTTATGTTTCTGAAATATCTTCAGTAAATATCATAATCTCATTCAAAGTTTTTTTCAGTGTCAGAACTAAGTGGAATTAAATGAATATAAACAAGCTGAAATCCTTTTCATATATTTTCACAAGACTAAAATTAAAAGCAGAAATTCAAATTCCATAAATATGGGGGTAACACCTTACACACACACACACATATATATATATATATATATATATATACATATATATATATATATATACATATATATATATATATATACATATACATATATATATATATATAAATGATATATATATATATATATATATATAAATGATATATATATATATAAAAATTATATATATATATAAATATATATATATAGATATTTGGAGATTGACTACTTTACTGGATAGGTGTTTACCTTTTGAAATTTTTTTCAGTTCTCTGTTATCAGTTGGTCACACTGTCGTGTCCACTAAAATATCAAATACAAAATTCATAAACCAATCACACTCAAGAAAATACTTACATCTTAAAACACACCAATAAAATCATAGAATACAAATCAAAAAGTTTGTTGTTGGTCATCATTATTTTTAGGTAGATACAGCCCAAATACCGTGCGTATGTAGTAGACATACCACGTTCCCTTTTAGGGCCAGTTAGGAATAAATAAATAATTTAATTCTGGAGCCGATTGTGTTACGAAAAAGAGTATAAAAACATACAAAAATCTTACCCTATACTATATATACACAGGGTGCAATGCGTAAATTGTCACCATTTTATATTTTTAATTTCACTCATACACTTTCTTTGTTTTTGATTTTGTCGACTGCACATTATAGTAGCATCAGTTGCACACTGTCTGTGAGAAAAAGTGCACTATGATTCAATTCACTCCACCAGAAATTTGGAAACAGCATGATGTACTGCTTGGCATTCATGCCAGAAGGTCCAATACAAACATTTTAGAGTGCTTGGGTCTCGATCTGAGGACAGTGCAGAGGTTTCAGAAACTGTTCAATGATATACCTAGTCAACATCATGATGTTCAAAATGATCACTAGTGATGGTGACATTATGCCTCCATTCATTTTCACACAGGGCCTCACACTCAACACGAAGGACTACATCTAGGGCCTTGGGGAGGTAGTCCTATCTTGTATGAAGAGGGTGACTGGTGGAAGACCCTATATCTGTCGACAGGACCAACAGTGGAACCCAATCATTGCTGTCAGACAAATTTCTGCAACCACATACCCCTTACATTTGGACACCTAACACCCCAGACTGCAACCCCCTTTATTATTTGAGGGGCACAGTTGAGCAAGAGACAACAAAACTCTTTATAAGACCAAAGATGAATGGAAGGCAAGGATTATAGGAGCATTCACCAACTTAAACAAAGAGACCATCCAGAAGAGTTACAGGAGACTCCAAAGTTGTCTGGAGCCTGTGGTTGAAGCCAATGGCGATTTTATTGGATAAATCTACTCTTTAGTATTTCAAAAAATTTTTGTGTAATTTTGGTAAAATTGGTTAAATTAAGATGTCAGTGTTATTTCCATTTTTGCATAATTTATATGACAATTTATCCATCGCGCCCTATATATATATATATATATACATTGATGCATGTTTCATTAAATAATACAGACAAGTTTTGTCTATTTATTTTAAGCAAATTCCTTTCATATCGTTTGATAAGCTTAATAACATTATCATTGAAAGATGAAAGAAAATCACCATATTGATATATGTTTTTTTAATCCTATCTAAGCTTTTGGCTTGCATAAGCAATCATCAAAGATTATTATAGGTATTTAAGTATATATACTTAAATGTATTATATCCTTAAATGCCTATAATTGATAACAGAAGCCATTGGTTTATACCAACAGCTTTCCATACTTAACACTTCTCGTTTTCACTCTCGCGTGGTCATGTGTGGTGTCATGGGCTGCCGTGCAATTTTCGCTTCCAGCGTCTTGTATGCATGAGTTTGTCATTGCTTGGAAATCTTCAAACGAAAACAAACTATCATTGTTGCTATGTCCATGTATTGTTTAATTTATTGTAATGTAACTGTTATCTTTGATGATGGCTGATGTAAGCCGAAAGCTTAGATAGGATTAAAAAAACATGTATCAATATGGTGATTTTCTTTCTTCTTTCAATGTTTAAAAAAAACATCTCATTTCTCATTTTTGCCCCTCTGATATCTTTCCTCTTGCTTTGTGTCCAGTATACTTCAATTTTTATATTTTATTCTGTGCTATTATTAGACAAGCATAAGAGATGTATATATGACACATTCAAACTATATATGCAGATGAAATACATGCAGGCAAAACAATAAGTCTAGAATCCAGTTTTACTCGACAAATATTTTATTTTCAAAATAATCTCCTTCCTTATTAATACATAGTTCACTGTTTAATTTCATAAATTAAATATTTATACAGTATAATTTCACCTCAAAATTTAGCTCATTCATATTTCAGGTTAATTACTTATTTATTCCTCCATATAAATATAAATATATATACATACATATATTTATATATACATACATACATACATACATTTATATATACATACATACATACATACATACATACATACATATATTTATATATATACATACATACATACATACATATATTTATATATATACATACATACTTACATACATACATATATTTATATATATACATACATACATACATACATATATTTATATATATACATACATACATACATACATACATATATTTATATATATACATACATACATACATACATATATTTATATATATACATACATACATACATACATACATATATTTATATATATACATACATACATACATATATTTATATATATACATACATACATACATATATTTATATATATACATACATATATACATACATACATATATTTATACATACATATATACATACATACATATATTTATACATACATACATACATACATACATACATATATACATATATTTATATATATACATACATACATACATACATATATACATATATTTATATATATACATACATACATACATACATACATACATACATAAATATATATACTTATTTATATATATACATACATACATACATACATACATAAATATATATACTTATTTATATATATATATATATATATTCATATATATTTATATATATATACATATATATATTTATATATTTACATAGAAATATATATACATATATTTACATATATATATATACATACATATATTCATATATATATGTGTGTGTAAGTGTGTGTGTTTCATTAAAGACAGCAGACAAGGTACTCCAGTTATGCTTTTTATTCAATTTTTCTTGTATAATATATATATATATATATATATATATATATATAAATATATAAATCTACATATTCAATTGAAAATTAATAAGACATCTCTGATAATGGCTAACAGAATAACTGATAGCAAACATTAGGAGATTTTGTAAAACTTTATGTCCAGAAAAGAAAACACTTATATGAACGGGGGAAAAATTGAATAAAAAGCTTAACCGCATTACCTTCTCAGTCATCATTAATGAAACTTGTATAAATGAGGGTTTGCTGCCCTAATGCACAATTATATATATATTTGATTACAGGTATTTTGTATATAATCTTAAGTGTAGATAGAAGCTCATTTTATTTTCACTTTCTCTCAATCTGTTTTGCAACCAAACATGTAGGCGTAGGTGCACACATTGTGTATAGACATTCACACTCATAGCTACATACACGCAAGTACACATGCTTGAATAGACAAAGAGTCATTAACAATGTCACTTAATGAATTTCTCCAGAAACTTCTAACCTTTTGTTCTCTCTAAAATTAATTATATTACAGGCTTTTTTTAATATTTTTTTTAACCTTTTCCCAAAAATGATTAACTAATCTATTTTTAGCCTCTGGCAAGTAGACACCCCCATATCATGAATAAAATAGAATCAGTTGTTTAATTAGTTATTAATGTTTGTTTTTTCTAAAGAAACGGGATATTCTATAACCATAGGAGGAAAACAAACATTTAAAATGTTTAAAAACATGACAGGGGAAAATGAAAAATTGTTTTTCCCAGATCTTACTATCTAACTGGAAATGGAATTGTGAGAAATATCAGTTGTAATAACCGTCTAGAACTATATATATATATATATATATATGCACATGCAATAGTAAACAAAAGTATTTACAAAAAATGTTGTTTTCCCAAAATCTTATTACTGTCTAATTGGAAATGCCATCAGGTTCATCTTCTATATATCTTGAAAAAGTTCATAACATCAATGTAGTAATAAATAGTTCTTTTTCTGGCTCAAGCAGTTCGTAAGAAATATAGTAACTATTTACACTATTTACATTGTTCCCCAAGGATACATGGCCAGTGGATAAAAGCATTGGTTGATGTAATCCAGTGACTTGACTCAAAGAGTTGTGAGTTCAATACCTGGCCACAGGTGAAAAAATGCTCGGAAAATAAAGTTACTAAAGGGAAATAACTGAAACTGAGATATCTGGAAGAGGCATGGAATTAAAAGAATCTACCCTGGTGGACAAATTAAAGGGTTTAGTTCAAAATTCTGATCACCTGAAGAAGGCCAGAGTGTACAATGGCCAAAACATTGTCGATATGACAATAATGATGAGTAAATAGTTCAAAAAGTGTAAATAGTTACAATAGGTCATCTCAGAAATATAGTAGTTGTAGTTCATTTATTGATTCTCTCGGATAAGCTCAAGCAGATATGGACAAAATATTACTACAGGAGTATATCTACCATGTTTAATCTGGACAAGAAGCAAAACAAACAACTGTTCACAACTTTTCCAGAATAGTTGAGAACTGCAAAATACTAACCATTTTTTTCTTTATGCATCATTTTCCTTCAGTTTGTAGACGATCATGACCCTCCACATCTTTCTGTCCCTTATATTTCTTAATAAATTTTGCCTTTTTGCTATTTCTCCTAAAACCTGATCTACCATCCATTTACTGAAGCCCATCAAGTCTGTTACACACTGTTTTCCTCTGTTCATCTTCCCCTCAATCTGTCCTTTGAGTATCAGGTTTTCCAAGACCTCCTTCCTCATTATGTGCCCCAGAAATGTCAACTGATGTTAAAATGTCTTCCTGACGTTAAGCATAACTTTCCTTTTCATTTCCATTTTCTCGTCATTGCTCACATATTCAGTCCATGCATCATCAGCATCTTTCTGTAGAACCACATTTCTGTTGAATCAAGTGTCTTCTTCCTCTTTGAGGAGATTGTCCAGTATTCACTGACATATTGGAGAACAGGTTGTATGATAATATTCTGGAATTTTCATACTGGATATATAAACAATTTGGTTTGTTGAGTTTGATGAAATTATACAGCATTTTTCCTTCAAAAATCTATTTCTGGTAATATTTTTCCTTCAAAACTCTATTGCAGGTAATATTTTTCCACAAATGTGTAGCTGATAATATTTTTTTCGAAAAATGTATTGCTGGTAATATTTTTTTCTTTCAACAATTTATTGCTGGTCATATTTTCCAAAAATATATTACTGGAAACTTTTTTTTTTAAATGCATTGCTGGTATAATTTTTCTTTCAAAAATTTATTGGTGGTAATAATTGTACTTTTTTTTTCTTTTATAAAGTATATCTGGTATTAAAATGCACTTTTACACTTTCATAGTGCTTTGACCCCAGGTGTTAAGAGTTTTTTGCTTGTCTGATTTATGCTTAGTGGGTGAAGTGTCCATAATTTCTATGCTCTCTGGTTTATTAGCGCTTTGTTTTTTGTCATGTTTTGTTCTTTGAAGAACTTTTGTTTCTGCTTGTTTGTTTGATCTTGTTTCCTTAGATTTTCCATTAGGTTCTTTTGACGATCTTTGTTTGGATGATGACCATTCCCTTGTTTGAGATGGGATGGACCGTCCTGGGTATGACGTTAAACTGCATCCGAGTCCTGGGTAAGACGATAAACTACATCCAACAGCAAGGCCTCTGATCAGGATGTTTTGAGGAGCGTGGAACCACCTCTTAATTGCTGATGTTCCCAGGTCCACCCTGACCCGGGGTGGTAGCACCTGTTAGGGTCCCAGCTATGGGAAAATAGTGAAATCCCAAAGTGTGTCCGCATCCTGGGTATGATGATAAACTACATCCACGTCCTGGGTATGACGATAAACTACATCCGTGTCCTGGGTATGACGATAAACTACATCCACGTCCTGGGTATGACGATAAACTACATCCACGTCCTGGGTATGACGATAAACTACATCCGTGTCCTGGGTATGACGATAAACTACATCCACGTCCTGGGTATGACGATAAACTACATCTGTGTCCTGGGTATGACGATAAACTACATCCGAGTCCTGGGTATGACGATAAACTACGTCCAACCAAAAGGCCGTCGATCAATCGGCTGGTCATGTCATGCCCCATCACATCTAACCCATCCCAAAACAACTACAACTTACAATTAACTTTCCATCTCAAACACTACACTAAATATACTAACACCTTACCCCTAAAATGTGATGGGAAACAATGATGTTGCCAACTATACGTTTTTGAAACGATGATATTGCCAGCTATACGTTTTTGAAACGATGATGTTGCCAGCTATACGTTTTTGAAACAATGATGTTGCCAACTATACGTTCTTGAAACAATGATGTTGCCAGGGATACATTTTTTTGAAACAATGATGTTGCCAGCTATAGGTTTTTGAAACAATGATGTTGCCAGGGATAAATTTTTTTGAAACAATGATGTTGCCAGCTATAGGTTTTTGAAACAGTTGCCAGCTATACGTTTTTGAAACAATGATGTTGCCAGGGATACATTTTTTGAAACAATGATGTTGCCAGGGATACATTTTTTTGAAACAATGATGTTGCCAGCTATACTTTTTTGAAACAATTGCCAGCTATACGTTTTTGAAACAATGATGTTGCCAGAGATACATTTTTTTGAAACAATGATGTTGACAGCTATACGTTTTTGAAACAGTTGCCTACTATACGTTTTTGAAACAGTTGCCTACTATACGTTTTTGAAACAATGATGTTGCCAGCTATACGTTTTTGAAACAATGATGTTGCCAACTATACGTTTTTGATATATCTAGTAAATACTGGATCTGGCATTAAATAACCCATAGTGGTTGATATGCCATAAAACCCCAAACAAACAAACAAACAAAATGGGATGGAGTTTTGTTCATCTATGTCCATTTTGCTTCGTTTTTTAATGATGTTCTGGGTTGTGTTTATTTTTTTTATGCACCTTTTGATTTTCTTGGGAATGTTTAGAGAATTTTATTTCTTGAAGGATTTTTGTACTTTGGATTATGATTTTCAGAGATAATGGTTTTGTACATATAAATTATTTTTTGTTTAAGGTTGACAGGATAGGATTTGTTTTGTCTATGGGAGTTTGATTTATGTGTGATATACTAAATTTTATTAGTTCTATTAGACTTTTTAATTCATTTATTAGAGTTGTAAGATCTTGCCTTGTTATTGTATTGTTCTCTTGGATGTCATTTTGGAGATTTGATATTTTAGCGATATTTGCATATGATGTTGGAAGTGAATAAGATTTAACATGTTTTCTGGCTTCTTGGAATGAGATGTTTTGTATGTACTTTATCTTTCTTATTTCATTTTCCTTTTTCCAGATGTTACTCTCTTCAGAGTCTGCAGGGTGTTTTTTTTACACTTTGGACATAAAGGAGGCCTTTCATGAGGTATCTCTTCATGATCCAATATATAAACAAATGATTGGTTATATATAAACAAATGCATTTGCTAAAAAAAAGGTGTTTCTGAAAAATCTTACATCGAAATTACTAAATGAAAATGTCAAGTTGAAATGAGAAACATCTTGAAATTATGCCATCAATGAATATCATTGCGTAAAATGTAATTTGTAGAAAATATAGACATCATGGTATTTTCAGTAGCTGGAGAAGGTTCATCTATTGACTTTCTAGGAGAGGTTCAACCAGATATAGACAAAATATGGCTACAGAATCACATCCACCTATCCTTAAATCAAGCTGAGAATTAAAAAAAACTATAATTTTATGATCCTTTCTGCCAAGGATGACTTTATTAAGAGACAACAAAAAACATATACAGGTTGAGATGGTTAAATTGTCATCTAAATTACACAAAAATGAAAATAACACTGAAATCTCATCTTAACAGATACAGTTACCAAAATTACACATCCAAATTAGATATCTTGAAATACTAAAGAGCCAATTCATTCCATAAAACCGCTATTGGCTTCAATCATGACATCCAGATAACTTCAGAATCTCCTGCATTTCTTCAGGACTGTCTCTGTGTTTAAGTTGGTGAATGCTGCCATAACCCTTGCCTTCAGTTCATCTTTGGTGTCACAAGGAGTTTTGTTGGTCTCTCACTCAAATGGACCCCACACTTAATAATAAAGAGTATTGCAGTCTGAGGAGTTGGGTGGCCAGATGTAAGGGTGATGTGGTTGCAGAAATTGTCTGACAGTCATGACTGGGTTCTTCTGCTTGTGTGGCATAGTGCAGAGTCTTGTTGCCAGACTCAGAGTCTTCCAGCAGTCACCCTCTTGACCAAGGGCTTGACTACCTCCTCAAGACACTTGATGTTGGCTTCCATGTCTGAGTTCCTTACCAACAAATTTGTGAGTTCTTTTCTTATCAGAACAATCAGAGTGAGTTTTCTGAGCTGTACCTTCATAATCACCATTAGACTCATCAAACTCTTTCTGAATCCTCTACACTGTGTTTAGATTGACACCTAAATACTCTGAAATGTTTGTATTGGACCTTCCAGCGTGAATGCCAAGCAGTACAGCATGTCATTCCCAAATTTCTGGCAGAGTGAATTGTGCCATGGTGCTATTCTTCTCACAGACAGTGCCCAACAGGCCCTACTATACTGTGCAGTCACCAAAATAAGAAATATGCTTGTGCAAATTAAAATATTAAATAGTGACACTTTACCCATTGCTTACTATATATATATATATATATATATATATATATATATATATATAATATTGTTTGATAATTCGGATAGATAATTCCAAAGAAGGTATATATTCAAAGAGAGCTCAATGTAAGAACAGAGGACATGTTAATAATGAAAGCAGAGACTTTAGAAATCCATGGTAATATTTTCTTTCGCAAGATCAATTAATCGATCTCGTCTCATCAGACCAAACAGTTTCACAGCAATAAATGAATTTTAAAAATTCATCCAGGCACAAGTAAAAAATGAATTTTCAAACATAAGATGTGTTTTAAAATACAGTTTTAATATGGGGGAAGGAAAAAAGAGAAAGGGGAAGAAAGAGGAGATATGTATGTCTAGAGAGAGATATACATAGTGGAGATGGAGTAATATAGGAAGGAAAACAGTTGTGTCTAAGAGCCAACTGGTTGACCTCTTTTCACCAGATGTGAGAAGTGAAGTAGAGTGGGTAGAGAGAAAATATATTCAAAAAGGGGCAAAGGAAAGAGAAAGGAACGAGAAAGAAAACAAGAAAAAGAGAAAGAGAAAAGAAGCGAGGTGATTTGGAAATGGACAGGATCGGTGTTTAAAATTGAATATATTCAGAAATTATCTGTTCAATGCATGTAGTTATTTTACATCATCACTATACCTGTGTAATTTTAAAAATAGGAGATTATGAAAATAAAGTAGTAAAAAAAAACTAAATTACAAACAATTTTCTAAAAGAATTGTATAATAATTTTTTAAAAACCTTTCTTCAAGAAAACATATACAAAAAATATATACAAAATGTATGTAAATAGATTAAAAAAATATATAAATTGATAAGAAAAATAGCATTTTAAGTTAATAAAAATAAGATTATGGAGATAAGCATACATACATACCCATACATAAATACACACATACACATATATATGAATGAACATACACATACAAATACAAGTATACACACACATATGAGAGGGTTTCAGCATATATTACTTTAGGTTTTTCGACTGTCAAGTTGCATGTTGTTTTTGAGACCCATTCGGTGATTCCCTCTTTCATCATTTCTATTGTGTATGAGTTTAAATGTAAGTGCAATGCTTAATATGTGGGGCAGACCAATCAGAGACTAGAAATCCGAATTGGTCAACATGTTCCTGCTTGTATAAGATCAGTAATCTCATTCATGCTTCCAGGACAACCCAATGTGTACATGAGTGAGCAATAGGTCAGCACCTGTTAGACAAACCTGACTGTGCTGAGAAGTATAATGATTTTTTTCACTATTCTACACAGGGCCCAGTCCACTCACCATTTAATGATTCTTGAGGTAGTTGCATTAAGATATACAAACCAGGCCTGTGTAAGCAAAAATAGCATTTTATTCGCTTATTATGTTTAGTTGGAGGGTTAGGAGTAAAATTTTTTCCTTTTCAATACTCACTTGTAACATTTAATATTTTTTATTCATGAATTAGTTTACTAATAAATTGTTTTTAGTCATGTTCCGAAGTTTCCCTGCTCCATTTACTTTTTTTTGTTTTTGTTTTTGTGAACATCTCATGTCTCATCTTTTTTATACCAATAGTTTCCTTCTGAAGAAGTGTTGGTTGTAAGGCTCCAAAAGAAAATATAATGAAAATGTCTATGTGCCTTTTCAAGTCAGTATATTTATTTTGTGGTACCAAGTCTTAGTTCATATATACATATACATATATATATATATATATATATATATATATATATTAGTGGGGACAAAAAATCAACCTTGTACCAATAAAAAGTGCATATATAAAAGAAAAAACAAGTAATATAAACAGTCAGTTGATATCACTGCACTGACGAGTGGATAGAGTGATTGCTGGCATACCCATCTATAAAACCAAAACTATGGAATCAGGAGGCTGATGGTAACACTGATCAGCTAAGCAACAAACTTTATATTTGTATTAATTATATATACACATAAATCAAGTACAGACCACATGAAAATAATGATCGAAGAAAAAAGAATAGAAAATTCATTTGGTACACATGCCCATTTGTCCAAATGGTTAGTACTAAGTTAGGGCAGAAGTTAACTGATAAGTATTTCCCAAGAAATAATCCACTCAGTAAAATATTCAACAGAAACACACTAAAACTAAGCTATAGCTGTACTGATAATCTAGAAAGAAATTATAATAAACATAATAAAATTTTAAACATATATAAAAACCTGAGTAATAATGTTAATTCCAAGGTATCTTATGTTGATAATAATAATAAATCTAATTGCAGAAATTCTAATGATTACCCACTGCAAAACAAATGTCTGACTTGTTTACCTAAATACTATTTCTACAATAGAAAATCTAACTGTTGAAAAATTTTATATAGGGAGTACTAAGAATTCTTTTAAAACTAGGTGGTACCAACATATCCTATCTTTCACCAATAGCACTTATAAAAATATTTTTGGAATTTAAAAGATGTTAATAAAACTCCTATGGTTAAATGGACAGTTTAAAAAAAGCTAGATCTTATAAATACTTAAATGAACCTTGCTTCTTATGCTTACATGAGAATTTAATAAAAATAATAAAAATTATCTATTAAACCAAAGCAAATTAACTGTAAATTGTAGGCACTGCTTACCTTTCACCTTACAATATAGTTAAACTTTAAATTTGGTAGTATAGTCATAATAAGTAAGAAAATAATGTGGTGCACCTTCTATAAATGATTATTTTATTTTGTTTATTTGAATTTAATATAGCTATGTATTGCTATTTTGTCAGCATTATCAAAATCTTGCATGAATATTACACATTTTTTATTTTTTCAAATTTATTTTTTTATATGAAAGTTGCATTTACTGATTTCTTAAAGGAGCCTTTTTATTATTAACTATAAAAATGTTACAATTAGGTATACATTTGATTGTCTTCCTACCCCTCCCTTTAGCTTCTTATAAATTTGAACAAGTTACATTTGTTTCATAACTGATACATGGTTGCTACCTGCTCATAGTTAATTTGTATTAATTTGTTGTCTGCTACTCATGACCTTGTCTAGGATTATATTTCAAACCACATTTTACCATGATCAATATTCTCCCTTTTTTAATGTAAGTCTGACACCTAATTGGTTAATCAGGGTAAACCCACAAGCCTCATTTTAATTTTGTTTTGTTATCTGCTTTTGAAATTGAAAAATAATTTTTTACTCATTAGAAGAGACACAATTTGAATGATGAAACATGAAAGAAATTGTGTAGCAATTTTTAACATTATTGTTTTAACCTCATATAATAAATAATATTAAGCTCTACTCTATATTGAACCCTTTTTAAAAAATTAAATGCTACAGAGAGTGGAATTATACTCCATTTGTTCATATCTGGATATATATATATATATATATATAGAGTGTATCAAAAATACTTTTACAAACTTTAGGGTAGGTTCCTCGCACCAAAACAAGGACAAAAGTCCACATAAACATATGTCCACAAATCCTTCATTTTTAAGTTATTAAGTTTAAGCTTATGGTAGATGCTGTTAAATGTACAATCCAAGATACAATCCATAAATACTTTTCAAAACCTGTGCAGGTTCCTGACACCAAAACAAGGTAAAATGTTTACATAAATATATGTCCAAAAGGCCATTGTTGTACCTCAACACAGCAACTCATAACAAATGTTCAAAATGTACTCCCCTTGCTTCTACACACGCATGCAGCTGTCAGGTTGACTAGCAGAACATTTAAAATATTCCCACACAGCAGTGAATGACTTCACAGACCCCCATGATATGTTGATGAAGCACCTCAGAATTATTAATGTCTTCCGCATAAACCAATTGTGCTAGGTTGCTCCTAAAGGATTGAGGTCAGGGGAACATGCAGCCCATGGAACCAGTCCTCTGCTATCTATCCATCTTTCATGGTAAATGTCAGCCAGTGCAACAATGTGACTAAAATGTGCTGGAGCACCATCATTCATGAACCACATGCAACTTTGTATTTCCAGGGGTACATCTTCTAGCGGGTGTGGCAATGTGTTCAAAATAAAGTCCCTGTACAACAATCTGGGGGAACATGTGGACCTACCAGACAGTCACCTACAAATCCAGCCCACACATTAATCGTAAAATGATACTGGTGTCTAAACCTGTATTGTTCCATGGGGATACCAGTCCACCTACAAATGTGTACATTTGTTATTCCATCACATCCAAATGTTGCCTCATCTGTAAACAAGACTGAAGAGACAAACAATGGATTGGCAGTTTGTTCAATAAACCATTAGCAAAAAGTTCTCCCATAGTGAGTGATCAGAAGGCAAAAGACCCTGCACACATTGCAACTGATACAGATACAGTAGCTCCTCTTGAAATACTCTTCATGCAGTACTATGAGATGTATGGCATGCTAGGTCCACATGACATATGCTGATACCTGGATCTTCTCCAACAACCTGTAGAATGTGTTCATCATGGTCAGGCATACATTGGTCTTCCTTGATGCATAGTTTGTGATACCATGGATCCTGTCTCGGCAATGCAATGATAAACAGCAGCAAATGTTGGATGACTCATCTGCTTTTGGTCTAGAAATGCAATTTGATACAGGTATGTAGCCTCATAGCCATTACCATTTGCATGGCTCTATGTAAAAATCATATCTGCCTGCTCATAATATGAATTTTCCTCCCATTGTTAAATGGAACACTTTTCACTTAACTCACCACTACACACGTTGAATGTTGAAGACTGACTAGCCACAAATGTACATGGATGACAAATGTAACCTAGTCTATATGACAGCACAGTACCATCTGCCATAAACTTTCTTTAAGCTTAATAACTAAAAAAGGAGGATTTGCAGATATATGTTTATGCAAACTTTTGTCCTTGTTTCAGTGTGAGGAACCTGCCTCCAAACTTTGTAAAAGTTTTATTAAAAACAACTGAGAAGGTACTGCGGTTGTTTTTTTGTTTTTTTTATCTTGTATTTTTATAATTTTCTTCTTTTCTGGACAATAATTA
>OZ038489.1:84589943-84617443 GCA_964036315.1 Acanthosepion esculentum
ATATGAATATATATATATATATATATGAATATATATATATATATATATGAATATATATATATATATATGAATATATATATATATATATATATATATATACACAAACTAAATATGTTATAAAATCACGACAAAAGTAGCCATTTTGTTTCAACACTTCTAGACTTGATAAGACACTAGAAGTTTTGAAACAAAATGGCTACTTTTGTCGTGATTTTATAACATATTTATGTTGTAATATTCAAATAAATAATTATATATATATATATATATATATGAGTGGACACTTAGGTCAACACTGAGAGGTGACAGCATGTTTCATGCTTGAAAGCAATCTTCAGGCCAATTAGAATTTATATATTGTTATCTCTCATATATATATATATATATATATATATATATATATATATATATATGTATATATATATATATATATGGTGCTGTGAAAAAGTAAGTGAATCCCTGAGACTATTTTAAAAATTGTCTCTTTTTTTCCAGCAAATCTTAATCAAACTATATATTCATTACAACTACTTCCAAAAAGTTTTTCAAGCGGGAATAAAAATATTAATTAAAAAAATTAAGATGTGCAAACATGAGTGAACTCTTACATTTTGAAGTTACAAATGTCAACCAGTCTTTTTCTATAATTTTTAAGAAGTTTCTGGCAGTGACGAGTGCTGATTTTTGACCACTCTTTTTGGCAAAACTCTTATAATTGCTCAATGTTACCTGGGTTTCTTGCATGCACTGCCTTCTTTCATTTGAATCACAGATTTGACTAGGTCATTCCAACACTTGAAATTTCTTTTTATGAACCAATTCTTTTGTGGATTTGTTTTGATGCTTCACATCATTGTCCTGTTGGAAGTTCCAGTCCTGACATAAATCTAACTTTTGAACTAAGGCCAAGACACTTTCATTTAAAATTGCTTGTATCTTACAGAGTCCATTGTGCTGTCAATATGTACTATTTCGCTTGTTCCAGCTGCAGCAAAGCACACCCTAAATCATAATGCTGTCACCGCCATGTTTAATGGTTGTTATCAAATTCTTCTCCACCTATCGTTCCTGCCAAAAAGCTCTATTTTAGTCTCATCTGACCATAAAACCTTCTTCCAGAATGTTTTTAGCTTATTAATCTGAGCTTTGGCATAGTTGAGGTGAGCCTGCTTGTGATATGTTATAAGCTGTGGCTTTTTGTATGCATTCCACCATGGAGTTTGGCATTGTTCAGATTTTGTTGCACTGTCGATGTATGCACACTGATTCCAACATTAGCCAATGAGCAAAAGGAAAAGCGCAAATGTCATTGCAAGATTTGCCTGGGCTTTCTTGTCTAAATGTCTACCTGCTCTTGCTGTTATTTTTTGCAGACAGCCACTTTTTGATTGTGATGCTGTCATACTAAAGGCCTTCCATTTATAAATAATTTGTTGCACAGTGGAGAAGTGAACTCTAAATCATTTTGATACCTTTTTGTTACCTTCTGTATCATTACAGGTTTCAACTATGTGATTTTTTAAAGCTTCAGGAAGTTATTTTGATCTTTGCATATATAGATTTTTAAATTTGGTCTCTAATCTATAAATTGACCATTCGCCCTTGCATGGAGTATTGCTGACATATATGGTCTGGAGCCCCTGCTGTTTGCCTCAGGGTTCTTGATAAGATCCAGAGATGGATATGCAATGTAATTGGCCCTAATCTGTCATCTCGTCTGCAGTTGCTCTCTCACAGACACAACGTTGCCTCGCTCTGTCTTTTTTACAAATACTTTCACGGTAATTGCTCCAAGGAGCTGCTTTCGCTGGTTCCTAGGCCTCATGAATTTAAACGTCCTACGAGGCTGGCATCCCGTTCCCACCCCTTCACCATTGAAACTGTTAGATGTAGACGTCTCTTCTACTCCAATAGCTTCATGTCTCGCACATTTCGCCTGTGGAACTCCCTTCCTTATTCCTGTTTCCCTGACAAATACAATCTCCAACTATTTAAGTGTAACGTCAATTGACATCTCCAGTTGCCTTGATCTATCCACTCCCCTTCTCCACATCCTTTCACCTTTCATTCCTATCTGCTCTCGCTCCAAATCTTCTGTAACCCCAATCACCACTCCTATCTGCTCTTCCTCCAAACCTTCTGTAACCCCTTGCGTGCCAGTGGCTTCCAGCCTTGCTTGGGGTGATAAGCTTAAAAAAACAAAAAAAAAAAACACAATTATTTGATAGTATACACAGCTTACAAAAAAAATGAACCTGTATCTTTTTGATTTTTACATGTGCAACAAATTTATTTGTAATTTTTAACTGAACGTATGGATTGTTTAAAAGTTAAAAGTCAAAATAAAATTCATCCTTGATAATTGCTAAAAGTATATCCAAAAGTATTCAGACATATAAAACATTTGAACAATTTCCATATAATTTATCTACAGAAAAGAAGAAAAATTCTAAGAACACATGAAAAATTAAATAACAAACTTAACCACAGTCATATTTAATGAAATTTGTATAAAAGAGAGATTGCTTCCCAAATACAAATTATATATATAAATATATATATATATATATTGCACTCCAAAATTCGCTTGATGAGGAAATGGAACTAATATCTTTAATTTAATAACAAAATTAAATTCGAAGGCTTTAGCTTCCATTTTTGAAACATGGTTATCACTGTGTAGCGAAAAAAAAAACCTATTTTAAATCAATTAATTTATAATATTAATGCTCTGTAAATTTACATTAAGCACTATTGTGTAAAAATAAAAATATCTATAAGAACACTGCATTTTATATCTTACTTTTCTTTCTTTTTATTTATATATTTATATATATATATATATATATATATATATATATATATATATAATGAACATTTTATTTGCTAAGCCCAAAATGTATTAATTATCATTAATTGTAGATTGATTAGTACATTGTTCCATATTAACTTGAATGTCATCTTAATTATCATCAATAATAATAATGAAAATTTAAATGAATTTGTAATAAGTTATATATATATATATATATATATATATATATATATAGATAGATAGATAGATAGATAGATAGATAGATAGATATACATACACACACATAAATACAGAATTATATTGTTTAAAGTACTGCACAAGTGTGAGAAGACACTCTCCTGTGTTTTTACCCATTTGGCAATGGCATGCCTTTAAGTGAGCTTGTATACTGTGTGACAGTCACATTCATCATAACCAAACCAGTAGACGTTTTGCATCACCTAAATCTAGCAACTCCCCTACAGTCTTGTGATTTATCAAACTTAAAATCACCTTTGAAATACTACGGACAAGAATAAGGAGAACATGATGTTTATCCCAAAAGATTGTGTTAAAAAAATGAAAAAGAGGATTGCTGTGTAAAATTAGAAGAATATGACATCATTACATTGTAGGCTTTTTTTTTAGCATTCATGGGCCCAGTTTGCATTTTCATCAAAAGTTGCTTGAAAAGAGGGACTTTATAAATTGTTTTGAAAAGTGTAAAATAGATATCAGGATGACTGTAGTCCCAAGGGCAATATATTGCCCTAGGTAAGACCATTATATCGAATGGAACCACTAACATAATGATAAAAACCATTTACTAATTAACTGACCAAGTTAAAATGTCAGGGTCCTAATCTATTAACTTGAACTCAGTTCAAAATTAGAGATTGCATTCTAAGTCTGCTGAAATTCTTCCCAGTATTTCAGTGATATTTCAATTTATATTAGTGATGGGACAATTAATTGGAATTGGAATCAAGAATCAGAAATATCAGAACTTTTGGGGGTTTTGGAGTTGGCATCTGAATCAGAGATTTTTTAACATAATTTCTGATTCGAAAAACGATTCTTTGGATTATATTTTTTGTTTAAAACTTAATTTTCCATTCCTGATCAAATGATAAAAAGATATAAATATTTATTGATTTTAAACAATCAATAAAACTAAAATTTATAGATTATAATAACACCTAAATATGATGTAAATTTATTTTACTTGTGTAAAAAAAATAAATAAATGAAATGTGTAAGTTTTTATGTATTTCTTGAACTTTCCATAAAGTTTGCTAGGTTAAAGTTAGTTTTAGTTCAAAATAAAATTTGTTCTGGAATGCTCACTTTTTGTATCAATTTTTACTATGTTTTTAATTTATAAAAAAGAAAAAAATGAATGTATGGAATTTCTACCAATGTTACATTTGATTTCTTCACATAAAAAATTGACCTTGTGTCCAAAATGGTACTTTTATTCAAAGTTTCCCGAAATTGCTTTTTCACACAAAAGTTTGTATTAAAAAAAATAAAATTTAATTTCCATCAAAAATTGTATTTAATTTTATTTTACTAATATTTTTTCTTTGGCATAATTAAATTTCATGTGTTAAATTATTATGACATTTAAAATATTTTGATCATTTTTCTCATTTATTCCTCCTTGGAGCCAAATGATATGTAAGTTTTATAGGTAGAATTGTATAAAAAAAAGTTAAAAATGTGTATTTTTATCCGGTGTGACTAAGCTATAGTTTTTTTTCCACTTTTAACATAATTTGTTTTAATATTTTTTAAATAAAACTAGTAAAATGTCTTTTTCTAATAACTACTGGAAAAAATCAATCCCATGTAAAATCCTCATGAAGATTTTAATCATTTTCAATCTTATTTTAATGTTTTATAACAGTTGAAATAAAATGATCAAGTTTTTAGGTTTTTTTTTAATCAAGCAAAGAATATATTTTACTGTGTTGTTGCACTTTGACTCATTTTTTCTTTTAACAAAAATAGAACAGTCTTTGGTACTTTTTAGAAATTGTTAAAATTTTTGGTTGTTAGAAATTTATTTTAAACAGTAAAACTTATAAGTGATTAAATTTTTAGATAAGATTGAAGACCATCTATTATTTATTTATTAACCTGCAGTGATAATTCATATTTAATTCTTATTAAGTATCTGTAAACAAATTTAAAATTTGTATTTATTATTTATTCAATGCCCTGCAGGATAAGATAATGATTATATTTGATCAAAATATATGCAAAAGTTAACCATAATACATAGGATGATGCCTTTTTGCTTGGAGTATTATTGTTGCAATATTATATATATATATATATATATATATATATTAGGGTGACTATTATTTTTGAAGTGCATGCTGAAATTGAATTGTCACCAGTAAATTTGTTCCATTCATTGAAAAATGTCACATAAAAATTTTAAGGGGATTGCTTGTTAAAACTTAAAAGGTGGACAAAAAATAGTGGTTTTTTTTTGGTTTTTTTACAAGTAATAGGAAACCATTAGTGGTTGAATCTTTATAAATTATACCCATTAGAAAACTAGAAACATTTTTTATCTAACAATAAAAAAATTTAAATTTTGACCAATAATTATTATTTTCAGACACCAATTATGGCAAGTGTATCCAATACCAAGCAGAAGGGTGTAGTTTGGAAATTTCAAACCAAAGTAAAGCAATATGTCAACTGTAGCTGGGTACTTTAAGAGATTTACATAAAGAAATTGTTCTCTTTATTGTTTAAACTCTTACCCAATTTTTAAAAAATAAAAACGATATCTAACTTTACTTCATAAACTTTTAAATTATTTTTTTACTAAACGTTTTATTAAAATGTAATTTGATCACTAAGTTTCCACAACCAACTGTAGGGACTGAAAATAATGAATTTTTATTATTGTGGGTATTGGAATATGGAATCGTATTGGAAATTTAGAACATTATTGGGAATTGTATCGGAATCAGTAAAAATAGTGCTATTGTCCTATCACTAGTTAAAGTATATATATATATATATATATATATATATATATATATTCATATATATATATATATATATATATATATATATATAAATATATACATATATATGTGCACACATATTTATACATATATACATACACACACACACACATATATATATATATATATTTATACGCATACACACACACACACGCACGCACACACATATATATATATATTTATATAAATGTATTATTACTTCAAACATTGTTTTTAGTGGATACATTTGATGTAATAAAATATGTTGGATTAAAAATAAAAAAGCAATACTTTAATTCTTTACAAATATATATATATATATATATATATAACTTAATATATGTATATAGCTGGCCACTTGTATTCGAGGATACCCATCTACTAAGGCAGCTAGCCAATCCCTATTGCAGACGCTTGCTCAGGCACATTTGTATTTATTCAACAACCACAGAGTCCACCTGTAGTTTATATTGCAACTATGCTGAGCAGACCTTAGTTACAGTTTCTGGGAAAGAGTGTGTTATCTAGCATGATCAACAATTTGAACAAGGCCAGCATACTCAAGCCCTCAGCCATGATGACTTGTGACTTTGTGCTAGCACTGCTATCAACAGCCCCCAAGGGTTCTGTCTACCCAATTTCATTCACGAGGCTTGGGTCAACCTGTGGTATGGTTTTCAAGCCAAAGGTGCTGCATGCTGGGATCGACCACTCCATTCAGATAACATCTGTAAGTTTCCTACTTGACAAATCAAACATAGGGAGATTTGAACACAGGACTCATGGTCAGAATGCAAGCATTCTAACCACTTGGCCACATGCCTATTATATATTTACTTATTATATATACAGTGAGGAAAATAAGTATTTCATCCCCTGCTGATTTTCAGTGTTCACTACCTTATAACAATGGGAACGGTCTTGAAAGTGAGAGATAGAATATAAAAACTTCTAGAAAATCACATTATATTAATTTTTTAACATTTATTTCTTTTTTATTAAAAAAATAAATATTTCACCCCCTACCAACCAACAATGATTCAGGCCCCACAGACCGGTTATGTGACCAGGAGGCATATAGACTAGTCCTATTACTCAATTATTACTCCTAATCAAGTCCTCATTACCTGTATAAAAGACATTAGTTCACAGAATCCTTCAAAGAATCAGAATCTCTCTCCACAATGGGCAAGACGAAAGAATTGTCTAAGGACATCCGGGACAAAATTGTATACCTGCACAAGACTGGAATGGGCTACATGACAATTGGCAAGCAGCTAGGTGAGGAGTCAACTATTGGTGTAATAATAAGAAAATGAAAGAAACATCAATTGACTGTCAATCTTCCTCAGTCCAGAGCTTCATGCAAGATATCCTAACATGGAGTGTATCTTATGATGAGAAACATGAGGAAACAACCCAGAACTATGCAGCAAGAGCTTGTTGATGATCTCAAGGCAGCTGGGACCACAGTCACCAAGATGACCATTAGTAACACACTATGTCGTATCGGACTGAAATCATGTAGTGCCTGCAAGGTCTCCCTACTCAAGAAGGCACATGGACAGGACCGTCAGAAGATTGCAAATAAGCACCTGGATGATTCAGAGGAGGGTTGGGAGAAAGTGCTGTGGTCAGGCGAGAGTAAAATTGAGTTTTTGGAATCAACTTGACTCGCTCTGTTTGGAAGGAAAAAATGCTGACTTGGACCCCAAGAACATCATCCCAACCATTAAGCATGCTGGTGGAAACTTTATGCTTTGGGGCTGTTTCTCTGCTAAGGGGACTGGATGACTACACTGAGTCAAGGGAAAGATGGATGGGGCCAAGTACATGGAAATCTTGAGTGAAAACTTCATTGCCTCTACCAGTACACTGGAAATGGGTTGTGGATGGGTGTTCCAGCATGACAATGACCCAAAGCATACGGCTAAGACAACAAAGGAGTGGCTCAAGAAGGACATTAAGATAATGGAGTGGCCTAGTCAGTCACTGGACCTTAATCCTTTAGAGAATCTGTGGAGGGAGCTGAAGCTTTGAGTTGTCCAACAACAATCTACAAACCTTAAGGATTTGGAGAGGATCTGCAAAGAGGAGTGGGCTAAAATCCTCCGTGGGATCTGTAAAAACTTGGTAACCAACTACAGGGAATGTCTGGCTGCTGTGTTTGCCAACAAGGGTTTCTTCACCAAATACTGAGTTATGTTTTGCTATGGGGTGAAATATTTATTTTTTCAAGATGGACCTACCCTGATAATTATAGACCATGTAAGGTGGCAACTCAGAAAATCAGCAGGGGGATGAAATACTTATATATGATACTCTTCACACAGTTGTCAAGAGTACATAGATATGATTACCCAGATATTACAAATTAATTTCAAATATATATATATATATATTATAATTATTTAAAAAAAAAATATGATTCCTTTGCTACATAAGCTTTCTCATGTTTCAAAAACAAGAGCCAAAAACTTCAACATAATTGTTAAAATTAAATTGAATTAAAGTATCAAGCTCTGTTTCATCCTCAAGCGAAAATTTAGGAATAACTAATCTTGAAGTTTACGCATCTTTATAAGCATGTTCCTTCTGGATTATTTACCTAACGTGTTCTTTCCTATTTTTCTGTATATTTGCACATATATATATATATATATAGAAACCACTGTATGATCCAGAGTGAAAGCAGGCACATGGCCACAGAGACCATCACACACACACACACACATATATATACACACGTGTGCACACACACACACACACACACATATATATATAATGTTTTTTTATGAAAGTATTTATATTTTTTATATATATATAATTTGATATTTCAGATCAACCTGGGTCTTTCTTCAGAAATAACTGGTTTTAGAGGTTTGTTTACAAGTAGCGTCCATCGTGAGACGCGGACGTCATGTGATTTGGAATGCAACTGTGTTCGAATATTTTTAACGTAAATCTAAGTGTAATAATATTTTTAGATGTTGGGTAAAAAAAAAGATTTGTAACTATATCTAAAAAATGTTCTGATGAAAGATCGAGGTCTTTCTTTAATTTACAACTTTTTAGTTGTTTTTTATATATATATATATATATATATATATATATATATATATATATATATATGTATGTATATCACACATTATGAAATGCACAAAGTCCGACAATTATTTTAATAATCGAACCTATATCCTATATGGAACCATCATATAGCCTGACGTGCCTTAACCGATTGAGCCACAGAGGATCGTTCGATTAGCAAGGTCAATTTTACTGCTTTTAAACTACAATCTTCCATGAATCTCTCATGTACATTCATATCTACTCAAAGCATATCCAAATGTAAACAAATAACGTCACACATTATGAAATGGACAGGTTTGATTCCTCTCGGAGGATGAATATTTTCTATGAAAATTTCTCCCACATTCAGGCCCGTAAATGTTATTAATACTGTTTGTTATAAACAAAGCATTTACTTAAATATTTGTATCTATAAAAAGAATGTATAAACATAAAAATGTCTTAATATATATATATATATGTATACAAACAGACAGAACAATCAATGCTAATCATCCTGATATTGTTATTAGAGACCGCAAATAAAAAAAATTGCCTCCTTATTGATATAGAAGTCCCTGCAGACTGCAATGTGTCATTGAAGATCTTCAAAAAGCTATCAAAAATGGCACATGATAGCATCGACAATTCTTGTTGTAGTTGGAGCCCATAGATTGATTGGAAAAAATTGAAGTGATTCTTGGTAGCACATGCCTTAAAGAAATACAAAAATATTGTTCTCACAAGTACCACCCACAACTTACAAAGGACTTTATCTATGTAAAATATGTGCATTTTTTTGTTTGTTTTGTTTTTTAAATTGCTCAGTAGAAAATGTCATTATGTAATTTTTGACCTTAGGTCTCTGGTCAGGACCCAGAAAGAAATGAGTACACACCAGAAATCAAAGGAGATAAAATAATAATAACAGAAAAAAATAAAAAAAAAATAAAAAAATAAAATAAAATAAAATAAAAAATAAAATAAAATAAAATAAAATAAAAAAATAAAATAAAAAAATAAAATATAAAATAAAATATAAAATAAAATAAAAAAATAAAATATAAAATAAAATAAATAAACAACAACAACAACAACAGCAGCAGCAGCAGCAGCAGAGAAATAATACTAATAAAAAGAGAAATAATAATAGAAAGAGAAATAATAATGATAATAATAATAATAATAAAAAAGAGAAAAGTGTATAAATGAATGAGGGAAAGGCAAACGAATCCTGAATGCAACCTCCCATCCCATCATAACCTATGAAAGATCATTTCTCTCGTGCTTTCTAGATAAAGAAACTAAGAGAAAGTGAAGGTTCTAAAAAGTGAGATTAATCCAAGAAATAGTTTAATATTAGATACAAAAGCATTTTCCCAATCTTTTCTCAAGAGGGAATATTTTTGCAACAGAGCATTGCTTTTGGTTATTTTTTTTATTTATTTATTTTTTTTATTTATTTTTCTCAATTTAAAAGAAAAAGAAATTATATCCTCTCTCTTTTCTTTCACATTGTTGTATATTTTTGGCCAGGAAAGTTACAACAGTAAAACATCTTTTATTTTAGTATCTAGTTCAGAAAGGGAATAAAAAGAGAAAATAATAAATGAATTGACAATTGAATAAGAACAAGGTAGTGAATACTGTTCATAAACAGATCAAAATCTCTGAGATACGATATTTTTAAAGTCGCTTTTTTTTTTTTGCTTGTTTGCATTGTTTAAATCATTTTGTGTTCAATGAACAAAGTGTCTGTGTGTTTTGTTTTTACTGAAATTTTTTATTTGTATATATGTACAAGAATTAGCTTATGGATGAATCTGCAGTCAGGTGTAGCTTATCTACATATAATAGGTATTTATTTATATTGTTTCTTTTCGCTTCAAAAGAGATTATGCTTATATATGTGTGTAAGTATGATGGGATTTGTGCATATTATACAGGTATTTCTACTTCTTTGTACATTCATCTGACAGTGTGAGTACACATTTATATGTCAGTTTGCTGATATATATATATATATATATATATATATATATATATATATATATATATAAATGTCTATATATATATATAAATGTATATATATAGATATAGATACACATAAATGTTTATATATATATAAACATTTGTGTATCTCTGTGTAGAGGAATGCAGAAATGTGTACGAGGAAGAAATTGAAAAGTTCTTGACTTAACCAACAATATATTTCCCAAAACTCTAGTCAGGTGGTCAAAGGATCAGAAATGGATTAATCTGAGACCTTTTCTGCATTTCTTTATATATATATATATATATATATATATACACTTGTGCAAATTAATTGAAACAACCTCATTAGTTTTCATTCTTTAACCATACAGTCAGTCTTATTTTTCCTCACATTAGGTCATTTGGAATGGTGTGCATTAATAACGAGTGTATTTTCAGGGTGCATGACGATATTTGTTTAGCCTCGAAAAATATTGTGTCATCCGTGATTGCATCAAATTTTCATCAAACACAGACACTATTGTCTCAACTGTTGATTAGTTGTCCTACAGCCAATGACTGTGATGGATATTACTCCAAAGAAGCATAAGAAAATTGTAAAGCCACATGAGCACAATGTTAAGCCTTACCAGTGAGCAAATCAAAGTACGATCGACTGGCTCAGAAACTCTCCTGATTTAAACCCAATTGAGAATCTTTGGTCAGTCTGCAAGGAACGACTTCATGGAATGGATATAGGAAGTACTAACACGTGCACTGGGTCATGTTTCATTGGAAAAATATAAAAAAGTCAATAATAATAAAACTATTCGTTTTGTTTCAATTTATTTTCACAAGGGTGTGTGTGTATATATATATATATATATATATATATATATTGCTGCCATATATGGTCTGGAGCCCCATCTAATTGTCTCAAGGTCCTTGATAAAATCCAAAGACGGATATGCAATGTAATTGGCCCTGATCTGTCATCTCATCTGCTGCTGCTCTCTCACAGATGTGCCGTTGCCTCCCACTGTCTTTTTTACAAATATTTCAAAGTAACTGCTCCGATGAGCTGCTTTCGTTGGTTCCCAGACTTCATGAATTCAACTAATTCAACTAGGCTGGCATCTCGCTCTGAACCTTTCACTGTAAAAACAGTTAAATGTAGCCATTTCTTCTACTCCAATAGCTTCATGTTTCGCAATTCTCGCCTGTGGAACTCCCTCCCCATTTCTTGTTTTCCTGATAGCTATAATCTCCAACTATTCAAATGTAATGTCAATCGACGTCTCCAGATGCCCCGATCTATCCCTTAACCTTCTCTTCATCCTTTCCTCTATCACTCCTCTTTGTACTCGCTCGAACTCTGTAACCCCCTGCATGCTAGTGGATTCCCGCCTTGCTTGGGGTTGAATGCTTAAATATATATATATATATATATATATATATATACATGGCGAATATATATATATATACATTGGCGAATCTGGAACTAACTTTAGGCTTCATTTCAATAACCACAAACAAGACATACGACAAAATAATCCATAGACACTCGATAGACAATTGCAAATGTATATTGATAGACTCAGATTTTAGTACAACATACATACGAAGAAAAAAAGAGAAATACTGGATTTTAAAATTAAACACATATAAACTAGGGTTAAACAAACATGGGGATATTTTAAATCTATATAAATATTTCAACAGTTAAAAATATTTCTTTAGATATGGTCAAAAAACCTTTTTAAACAACATTTAAAACACTATCATCAGTCTTCCGCCAAAAATTCAAACACAGTCGCATTCCACATCACGTGACGTCCACGCCTCATGACAAACGCTGTAAACAAACACACAAACACAGTATCTCATTTGATTTCTGAGGAAGGACCGAGGTGGTCTGAAATATTAAATATATATAAAAATACAGAAATAAATACTTACATAAAAAAAACACCCAATTTTTTTTCAGTTATTTTATCCATATATTATATATATATATATATATACACATATATTATTACTATAAACATTATTTTTAGTGGGTAGAGATATTTGAGTTTCTCTCCCTGTTTTTTATTTAATTAAACTGTGAGATTAATTACAAGCCTAGATTAAAAAGTTCTACTAAAGAAAATTATACCTCCTACAGTAATCAAACCTTCATCTCTTTTTTCTATCAGAGAAATCACTTTTTGAGCCTCTGTAATTATTTTGATGCTGTTTAGATCTATCCAATGTAAACAACATTAAAATAATTACAATCATATCGAAAACTATTATAGATATGATCAGAACCAAAAATACCCACAACAATAATAATTCTGAAGCAGGTATATATAAAATAAATAATACATTGGGAAAACATGCAGAAATTAAAAAACAAACTTATCTCTGAACACAAAAGAGACTTCATACATAACAATTCGTTATACATAGAAATAAATTCAACTACAACTAAAGAATGCCTCTCTTATTAGAAGGAAAATCCTCAAGAGTGCCACTATCAAATCTTATCAAAATAGAAATCTGCACCTCTGACTTTTTTCCAATATCTCCATTCCTGGAAGAATTACTCTCTTCGCAAGCCAAGATACAAGACTACAAAAATGTTAAAAAAAGAAAACAGTTAAATCAGTAACTTCATACTATTAAAAATATATAACACATGAATTAATTCCAAACTAAAATAATTTAAATACTAATTTGCAGATAAAAAATTAAAAAAAAACATTGCATGCTTTTGTTTATTAGACATTGAATTGTATCACTTCATGTCCTCCATAACATGCCTGATTTTTCAGTCAACCTGAGGAATATTTATGAGCATTCCTATAGCTAAAAATTTGGAAAAAAAACCATAACATTTTTACTCTTGTATATAAATAATTACAAAATAAAATACTCACTTTTGCCTTGATAAAGTTCCTAAGTGGACAAAATGCATCGGCTAAGATAAGTATTCGTTTTGTTTTCCTTTTGATAAGTTCTGCCTTTTATTATGCTTTTGATAATTTTGGTTGAGCACCATTGAGAGAGGGTAATTCTAAACAGGTGCCATCTTCGCTAATGCAATGCTCTTCATTAAATGAATTGAGCACTACGGCTGTCGGTCGTTTCTTTACATTCATAAAAAATAATATGCATGAATGTCCCTTCCCCTCTGTGGATGCGCTGATAGCTCAGGGTTAGAAACTTTCACTGATGCTAAATCGTTTGATTTCGATTCTGGCTTGAAGCAATCAGTTGTCTAGCTGCACTGATGAGCTGTGATACAGTGAAACAGGCCCATATGTGTATCACATTATATATATATATATATATATATATATATATATATAAAGTCTCTTCGGAAAAGATTTAGCCATTTAATATTAATAAGAAAGTATCATGCCTATTACCTGTTATGCAATATCACACTGCCTCCTGTATGACACAGATGAAAAAGAGACAAGGCAACATAACTATTGTTCAACAGAAGCATAATGAGAATAGTATGAACCGAACCTGGTTGGAATGAGAAAATTGTAGGAAAAAAAGGAAATAAAATTGATGCTTATACTTATTATCAAAAGGAGTCAGTTGAACTTTCTAGGTACAAATAATGAGGAAACAGCTTAGAAAATTTGACACTTACATGGCATATTGAACAGACATAGGGGAGAGTTAAATATTGAATAATCTTTTGTAAATGGATGCAGAATAAGGAGTGTGAAGAATTGTTGAGAAGACAAGCCTTATTAACAGCTAAAAAAGATTGGAAGTTGTGGAGAGCTTTATTGTCCACATACTGAAGGAACATTGCACTTAGTAGAAGAACAAGAAAAAATGGTGCCTTAGTCCTCTTTAAGGTACTTTCTTTGGAATTGCGCATAATTATCCCAGTATCATTTAACTTCTCAAAACAGAATACTATTTTGGGATTGCCATCAGCTGCCTCATTGCCTTCCTCTTAATCTCCTCCATGAAATCATCTCTTTTTCAAGGGCAATTTTAGTTCGGGCAAAAGCCAGAACTCATAGAGAGACAAATCTGGTCTATGGAGGGCAGGAGTGTCTGACCTGTGGGTGAAATGATGTTTTGTCATAAAGCCACACATGAGATCTAAAGAATGGGGAGTTGAGATTTTCAAAAGGGCTGGATGCTTTCCAGACAGTACACAAAATCACCAGATCTCTTCATCTTTGCATTGTTAATAGCTGATTTTTCTTTGATTGCAGGCAACATGTATTCAACATTTTCAGGTGATCTGCTTGTTGAATTCATTTCAGTATGAAGCATCACCAACAAAATTCTATCTGGTCTTTGTTCATAGCGCATCATCCCTGAATGCCATGGACAGGTTGCTGCATTGAATGTCCAAGTTTCAAGCAAAATTAGACAGACATTACAGCACTTGTAGAATATGTAAGTTCACTCATTTTTATCTCACTGTCAATTGAATAATCCCAATCACACAAGAAACTGCCAATGGAATTTGTCCGTCCGTGTCGATTCGTCCACGGCTGTATGGGCTCCCAAAAATCCACAAGGATGGGGTACCATTAAGACCAATTTTATCAACGGTTGGTTCAGCCCAACACAAGGTAGCCAATGGCTCTCAATGCTTTTGGAACCTGTGTTGCAGTGCTTGAGTGGATTTTGCCTAAAGGATTCATTTTCCTTTGTCGACTGTATCCAAGTTCATGTGTTCGTTCGACATCTGTTCTCTATACACCTGTGTCCCTCTTATGGAAACTATTGATATTTGCTGTGATTTGCTTTATCGCAGTTCTTTGTCTCCACCAAGTATTCCGGAGTCGGCATTTGTTGAGTTGATGAAATTTGCCACGTCTTCTGTTGAATTTAGTTTATTTGTTGGCTTTCACAAAGAAAGAATACGGAAGAATGCACTTTGTCCTCAACTATATTGTCGGTATGTTGATGAAACTTTTGTCTATTCAACAACGATGTTGAGGCTGATCAGTTTCTTTCTTTTCTAAATGGTATCCATCCAGCACTGAGGTTCACTGTTGAGAAGAAATCCAATTGTCAATTGGCTTTCTTGGATGTATTATAGTACATCGAACACCAACAACCTTGGTTTAAAGGAAACCAACTTTTGCGGGATTGTACACGCGTAGGGACTCCTTTTGCCCCACAAAACGTAAGATAAACATTATCAGAATCCTTCTTCATAGAGCATTAAAGATCTGTTCAGAGTCCTTCTTGGATGATGAGATCAATTTTGTCAAGGATACACTATGCAGTTTAGGTTATCCACCTGATAATGTTCATTCGGTCATCCGTAACAAAATTGAGGAGTTCAGAAGTGCCAAACACTGTGTTGTTAAAAAGTGCCCGGTTTATCTCAGATTGCCTTGGATTGGAACCAAATGTGAAAGTATCGTTAGACAAATTTCATCAAGTGTTCGTCGCTGTTTTTTCTCTGCTGAGGTTCGTATAGTTTTTCAAACCTGGCCTATGTGTGTAAAGACGTTCTCCCTCCTCATCAAATTAATTCTATAATACGGTTGTAGTTGCGGGGTTGACTACATAAGGAGGATGACTCAATGCCTGGACATGAGAATTAAACAGCACGTTCCTGCCAAAATCAGGAACCACACCTTGCCGTTGAATAGACCAAACACCTACGGTTCCATGATATGCAAGCACCTATTAAAGAGCAGGTTTTGTGCAGCTAATTTTAATGTCGACTGGTTCACTGTGCTGTCCCGGTCACACTCCTTATTTCACGTTAAGGTGCTGGAGGCACTTTACATTGTGTCCCGCAAGGCTTCCTTGTGTAAACAATGTGAGTGTTTGTTGGGACTCGCTGTCATTTGTCTCTAGCTCTTTTTGCTCATATATATATGTGTGTGTGTGTGTGTGTGTCTGTCTGTGCTCTGATATGAATGTATGAGGGAAATCATGGAAAATTGTAGTTTAAAAGCAGTAAAATCGACCTTGCTAACCAAGACGCTTCTTTATAGCTAAATTGGTATAGCACGTCAGGCTATATAATGGTTCCACACACACACATATATATATATATATATATATATATATATATATATATATATAGAGAGAGAGAGAGAGAGAGAGAGAGAGTGAGAGAGAGTGAGAGAGAGTGAGAGAGAGTGAGAGATAGATAGATAGAGAGAGAGAGATAACTCCCACCACATCATGCATACAGGGTTGAATCATCCACATTCCATTTCTATTCCATTACTGTGGAGGATGTTCTATTCACATAACATCTTCCAATGAGTCTTTGCTTTGTGGAACAGACTCCCAAAAGGATGGTTCCCTGATCACTAAATTCTTAACCACTTCAAGTCCAAGGTCAACTGTTATCTATCTGATATATCCTCATAATTTACACTTCTTAGCTCTTCCTTTTATGTCTATGAATTCAGAATCCTCTACCTTGAGTGGCTCTTGGGCCGTGTACTAGTTAAAAACTAGCATAAAACAGACAGACAAATAGAAGTCTCTTCTAAAAATTTGGTTGTTTATTTCCATGAAGGACCCAATATTCTTCCCAGCCATCGCAATCTCTAAATTTACCACACCATTTATAAGTAGAATTACACATTTCCTTTTGTGATTTTTACTTAAATTTGATAATTTGTTTGATTTTGTGTCTTCAGCCAATGTTCGTAATACACTTTTTGCTGCTGACAATCACAGCACTAAATTCTTCAAATATTTTCTTGCTTGTCACTCTACTTTTCTTATTTAGTATTTTAATTTTATTTATTTTAATTTTTCTCAAATCTCTTTTTGTAACATTTTTAAAGCCTGTTTTTGTTCTTATAGTGCCAATGTTTTAATTTCTTTTTTGGTTGTTCTATGATCTCTGTTCAACTTTTTCACAATTTCCAATGCTGTGTTCCCATCTCTCAATAAGTCTACTGTCTTGTTTCTTTTTTGATGTAATATCTTTCTTTATATCCATATCAATTTTTATATATCAGATATGAAAAAATATCAGTAACTGTACTAGCACATAAGAATTTATAAGAATCCCGAGTTGCATAATAAAACCTCACACATTTATTGTAAGTATTTCTAATAAAACAAAAAGAATAAACTGATATTCATATTGTAATATTTATCATATGAATATATCCTGACAATATCTTTTGATTAATACGAGTTTTATTGTGAATACTTTGACACGCATCATAAAATCAGATATTTCTTTCAATGTTATAATGGACTTACAGAGAGTCTTTAGGTGTGTACATGAAATAAGATAAGGAGTAAAGATTGTCAGTCAGTCACTTATGTACCATGCGTGATACACGCTTAGGCGATCATGTATCTTTTGATACATGACTGAACAGGCAGATTTTTTCCCGCAGTAGGTTGCCATTTCTTTCTGCAGTAGACCAGTTGCCATCCAAGGCTATAGAACCAGGTCTGACCTGTTATTTACCCATAGTTGGGGAAAGAAGAGGATTCATACCTTTCCTAAGGGTATTAGCACGTAAGTGAATGTAAGGAGGCACGGTGGAGTAATGGATAACGGCTTGGATTGAGGAATCGGAGAGCCGAGTTCGAATTCCAGTCGATTCCATTACATTCACTTACGTGCTAATACCCTTGGGAAAGGTGTGAATCCTCTTCTTCTCCCTCCAACTATGGGTAAATAGCAGGACAGACTGGGTTCTATAGCCTTGGATGGCAACTAGTCTAGGAGAAGGACAACTCTGAATTCAAAACCTGCGGAGGGTCGTTTGGGGACCTTGTGGCATCCGTTGCACCAGGTCCCTGTATTCGTCCCTCCAAAAAGTGTGGATGGCCCTGCACAAGGCCTTCACCACTATAATCAAGTCCTGTGTGGCTGTCGGGCTTTCGGTTTCTGGGAGCTGATCTGTCTGACCCTCATACGTCAAGTTCGACGGGAGAAGCATGAATGTAAGGAATTCGACAGGAATTCAAACTTGGCTCTCCGATTCCTTAATCTGAGCTGTTATCCATTACTTCACCGTGCCTCTGTAAAGATTATAAAAAAGTGAGAATACTTATGATAATCCCTAATATATGACAATAATATTAATAATATAGTCATCGATAGTCCTCAGATGTGTACATGGAAAAATATTGGAATAAAAGTCTGCAATAACAAAAAGACTTTTGATACATCCTAATAATACCAATGAATCTTCCCATACAATCAATGTCCTTCTAGAACAATGCAGCCAGTATGGTGATGACACCATTGTAGATGTCAGGCTAACAGAATTGAAATCAACAGCCAGGGCTGAGGGTACTCACCATAAATAAGGAATGGTGTTTCATTAAGCTACGTGTCTGTGATAAAGAGGAGCCTTCAAGCTGAAGATCCAACAGTGTTCTGACATAAAGTTGACTGAGCTTTGCCAGGCCTGCTTGTCCAAGACCCACTATGCATGAATGTATACCTCTTCAGCTTTCAACCCAGATATATGTTGGGAACTGGCCAGGTGCACAGCTGCACAGTGACCTGACAACCACACCCGATCATGGAGGGGGGTGCTGATGATGATAATTCTTAAGTATCATTTTTATTTAATTTGTTATTCAACAACTACGAATTAGATTTTCTGTTTGCTATATAGGAATAAAGTGTCACTGCCGACACTTGTGTTTGAACACAGATCGCCAGTGAACAAACACAGGCAGTGTCTCATTATTGAACTAAATAGATCATGTGACCATAGCAGAAACACATATATAGAGGAAGTTGCATCACACCTAATGTATTCGCTATTCCTAGTCTAACCTCTATTACTATGTGCTCATTATCTCTTCTCTATCCTCTCTCCTATACAGATCCCCATTTCTTCTCTATACTATTTCTCTATTCAGATCACTACACGAAGTACTATTAGTACGAGTATTAAGCCGAAGGCTTCTGACACCTGTATTGTTCAGTGGCATATTATAGTTGTATATGTGATTACAAGTCTCTGCTATAATGAACATAACAAGAGTTACGACAAGTATATGTTGGCATTGACGAAGCAAGTGAACGTTTGTCATTATAAAAGTTTCAAGCAAGTGTCATTTGAGATTATAACACTGTTGTAGGTATTTTTGAATATTTACATTGTTAAATGATCTTACACTATAAAAAATATTTGCTCATTCCCTGTCATAGTAGAGGAATTACTTGTCCCAGTGATCCCAAGAGAAAATCTGTCTGGAGTTCCAACTCCTGCGGGGCCACCCATGGGGTGGTAAGGTCAAAGAGAAAGGACTGATCGCAACGAACGCCCGAAGACCCCCTACACAATATCAATAGCCAAAGCATCAGAAGAGGGCAGCTCCAGTCAGTCTAGCATAACCAAGGTGAACCTTGATAGACCAAGCATCCGACAGCCTGATGCAATCAGATTTGCCAGATATCACTTGTCTCAGTCTTCTTTGATCCACAAGGAAGGTGCTTCTGGCCAAACATGGGGTCTTCTTTGTCTACCAAAACCAAATGAATGACCTTGTCAAACTCCTTTTGATTCACAGGCGCCACCACCACCACCAAGGGTGAGAAAGGGAACAGGGACAGAGGATGACAATCCTGATGCTTGGGTGTGAGCGGGTCGTGACAACAACAACAAAAATGATCATAGAAATAAGAAACCCTTTGTAATAATTTTTATACTTATTGTCATACATAACTTTCTCAGCCACTTGACATTAACTATATATCCTTGTTGCAAAGATATATTGTAGCTACTCAGCTAGAAGAAATATATTTTTGAAACAAACAAGTTATCATTATATGTTTTGCAGAAAAGAAGTCATGTATAAAAGTAACCTAAATCAAAAGCAAGTGATAAAATTGATTTTTGTTGCTGGAAGCATCCAAATGATTGCTTTTGCATTGACTTCTACTTAGAAGCAGACAATGCTATAATCCCATTAGAAGTTTTGTTTTTATTTTTTCTTATCTAACTTGGATAAATCAACCGAGCCAGATTCAACTGATTCCTGACTTGTGACTTTGATGTTTGTACCCTCGGCCTAATGAAGCACCAATAATCATTTATTTGTTACAAAACTGAAACATAGGTACTTTTTGCTTGCTTACCTTAAATATACATTCTTATGGCACACAAAAATTTGGTGGATATGCACATATATGAACACAGACACATACATGCACACGTCTCATATACAAATGTACATGCATAGATTTATGAATACAATTTATGAATACAAATATTTTTAAATCAATATTTCTATGACTATATATATATATATATTATATATATATATATTTATAAAGAGAGAGAGAGAGAAACAGAGATTTTGTGAAGGGGTTTATCAATAACTTTTCAACATATGACACACACACACTCTCTCTCACCCTCAGTGTGTGTGTGTGTGTGTATATATATATATATATATATATATATATATTTTAAACATGTAGTATTGAATGTTAAAGACAACATAGTCTTGCATATTTTCTTTTGAATTTTCTCATATTCTCTAATGAGACTTTTTATTTGAAAATGGTTTCGAAATATGTATTGTCCATACGATGACCTAGTGCTTTCGAACATCATTGTTCATCTTCAGGGTCAATATTTTTAGTCAAATTTTTTTTTTTTTTTTTTTTAAACAAACATTTGCTAATTATCTTGTAGCGTAATCATGTTGTTATTTTTTTTACAAACTAAATAAACGTTAAAATCCTTTTAAATTTAAAAGACGCGATGATGTTATATATATATATATATATATATATGAATAAGGTATATTTAGGCAGCAAATATTCATCAAGTTTAATTTAAAAAATACAAGATTTGCCTGTTTAATATGCTCAAAGTCGTGCATACAAAGTTTATATTTTGTTTCATTTTCATACTTTTGACCATCACAGTCATTATGAAGAACCAATGTAGTGTTTGTGTGAGAGGCGGAAATTGCTCTGTCTACAAAGGTAGAAATAAAATAAATAAAGTTTAAAATAAAATTGGAACCTCTACTCAAATACAGGTATCCATTAAAAATAACATTTGAAGTAATAAAAATATGCCAGTTTAAAAAATAAATTAATTAATCTTTTAAAAATATATATATATATATATATATATAAGTTTATATATGATAAATAAATGGAGTGTCTACTCATATATGAGTATCCACTAAAAATAATGTTTAAAATGCTAAAAGTCTATCAGAAAAATAAAAAACCATTACCTTCTCTAAAATTTGCTTTGTTTACACTTGGATACAAATATGAAAAAATTTCAGGAGATCTATGACGAGAGAATTTTTCGCTTAAAGGTACAATTCGATTTTGCCTGACTAACTAGTTCTTTGTTGCTCAGTTGGTCAGAGTGTATCACATTTAATGATAGTTCTATTTGCCCAGAGGGATGCAAGTTCAAATCCTGCAGTAAACAAAAATTTTTCTTTAATGAGATTTCTCACACATTTAGGCCAGCTTACAAAAATGCTAATAAATAAATAAATATACTGTTTAATAAATAAATGGAGCATCTACTCAAATACAAGTATCCACTAACAATGACATTTAAAATGATAAAAATATATATATATATGTATATATATATTGTGAATTTAGGCAGCCATCCCACTTTTATACATGTTTTGTTAAAGACAACTGCCAAGGTACTGTGATTAAACTTTTTTATTTAATTTTTCTTGTGTTCGTACACATGCTTTGTTTTCTGGACACAAAGTGTGTAAAAATATCCAAGAGATTTTGACTATTTTTTTATTAAAGGCAATTTTTATTTTTTATGTGTCTAAAGATTTATGAATGTTGCATTTTCCAGTCAGCACATTGTGGGTGTGTTCATAGTTAATGTTAGTGAGTGTTGGCTTTTCCTTTTTTATTATTAGGGCATCCATTATTTTAAATCTTTTTACATGTGTATGAGGCTATTATACTTGTCTTTTCTAATTGTATGTTTTTTCTAGTATACATATATATATATATATATATATATATATATATATGCAAAAAGTTTGAGGGCCATCATGTATTCCTTTAAAAAATACTTTAAAATGTGATATTTTTGTATTTTTTTAATTAAAAGATCTCATTTAATTTGATTCCATTTGTTTAAAATCTTGTCTGTTGCTGCTCTGGGTGCAACAGCTTTGGTAGCCAACATGCAGAGAGTCTAGGAAACTAATTTTTCTGATAAAATTGTGTGGGTAGACCCAACTGAGATGTCTAAGGTGTGAGCTATCATTTCTGCTGCAAATCGTCAGTTGCCCTTAATGTTTATGGATTGTCAATCTGTCATCTTCAATTCCTTCTTATCTGTTTCTGAAATGAGCTATCTGTTTGGGAATTGCTGATTTTTTTGTGGAATTATCTCCACAACCTTCTATGAAAATACCAATAATGCCCACATTCTTTCAAACAAGTTTACCTTTAATTTTGTGTTCTTTCTTCAATTCTCATAGTATTTGTGCTGCTCTAAAGATGGTTGTTTTTAAATTGGCATAAATTCGATCTTTTACCTTGAAATACTTTCTGTTCATACAGGCTATAACAAGTCCAAATATCAAAATACAGGGTGGGCTGAAATATCTCCTACATTTCTTCTTCTTCTGTATGCTCTGTGATCATGGTTCTCCACAATTTCTTTATTCCTTGCAGCTCTTAATAACTTTTGTCGTTTTACAATCTCTCCCATACCCTACTACACTATCCATTCACTCTAGCTCACCATATAAGTTGTATATTGCTTTCTTCTGTCTCCTTTACCTTCAATTTCTCCTGTGATTACCAAATTTTCCAAGCCCTCCTTCCTCATTATGTGTCCCAGAAACCTCAACTGTCTCTTCCTGATGTTAAGTATAAATGTCCTTTTTGTTGCCATTATCTCTAGAACTTTGTCATTGCTCACATATTTGGTCCATGGTATTCTCATCATCCTTCTGTAGAACCACATATCTGCTGCCTCAAGTCTCTTCTTCATCTTTGAGGAATTTATCCAGCATTCACTGCCATACAGGTGTACTCATACTACATAACATTTTGGTACACTTTTCTTTGTTTCTAATGATATTTGCCTGTTTCTTAATACTTAGCTCAGCTTTTGGAAGGCATCTTTTACTATTCCAATGTGCCTTCAGATTTCAGTGTCACACTTTCCATCCTCTGTTAATAAACAGACATCTAATGTGTTGCAGCTTTGATTTTATTATCTCCAATTTGTAATTTGCATGTTGGGCTGTTCGTTTTGTCAATAACAATGAATTCAGTCTTCTTGCAATTGATATTTAATCCATTCTTGTTTTCTTTTACTGTCTTCTGTAGAAGTTCATATGGTTGAGTTACCAAGGAGGAGAGAGCCCATTAGAACAATGACCATGAAAATATTTATAGAAAAGGCTCAGTGAGACCACATACAGAAATTCAAACCAAGTCCACCGATTTCACATCCACATGCATCCAAACTTACAGCACCTGGGATTTTCGAGCGACCACCTATTTAATTTCTGAACAAGTTCAATGTTGCTTAATTTCAGTGATTGTTTAACAACCAGTACTTCAACATGTTGTCAGTGTAATCTATATATACAGCCTTGTGCAAATTAATTGAAACAACCCCTTTAGTTTCTTTTCTTTTCTTTCAATATATGGTCAGTTTTAGACCCACTGGAGTGACAGGGCGTAATCAATTTCTATTTTTTCTCAGATTAGGTAATCTGCAGTGGTGTGCACTAATATGAATCTATTTTCGGGTTGTATGATGAAAGTTGTTTGGCCTTGAAAAATATTGCCTCATCAGTGATTGCATCAGATTTTCATCACACCCAGACACTATTGTCTCGACTGTCAATTAGTTGTCCTATGGCCATTGTCTGTGATGGACGTTACTCCAAGGAATGAACACACTGACAAGCCTTACCAGAGAACAAATGAAAGTACTATAGACTGGCCTGGAAACTCACCTGATTTAAATCCAATCAAGAATCTGTGGTCAATCTGCAAGGAACGACTTCATGGAATGGACGTACAAGAACTAACATGTGCACTGGGTCATGTTTCATTGGAAAAATATGAAAAAAAAGTAAATAGTAATGGAATTGTTCATTTTGTTTCAATTTGCACAAGCGTGTATATGCTTCCATGATACATATTGCACTTTTAACTGCAAATGTTGGGTGAGACAATTTATCTCTCCAGAATCTATCATACATATCTATAAGTCTACCATTCACCCATGGTTAGAATATTGCGGCCACATATGGTTCAGTGCTCCTCCTATTTACCTTGAGCTCCTTGATAAGACCCAAAGAAGAATCTGCAATATTATTGGTCCTGATCTGGCAGCTCAGCTTCAGTCACTTTCTTACCACCATAAGATTCCCTCTCTGTTTTTTTCTATAAATACTTTCATGGTAATTTTTTGGATAATTTTTTCCTTTTGGTACCTAGACTTTTAGAATTTAAGTGCAGTATTAGACTGGCATTGAGATATCAATTTACAGTTGAGCTGGCTGGATGTAACCGTAAATTCTATGTTAACAGTTTCCTTTCTTGCACTTCTTACATTCAGGCTCCATGCTTTCCAGCTAAATTCTATCTGCTAAAGTTTAAATGCAATGCCAATCACTATCTACTGTCCTCCTGATTACTCTTCTCTCTTTCCATTCATTATTGTGTGTTCCTAATTCTTTGACACCATATTACTCCTTGTGTCTTAGTGGCTTTACTGCCTTACAAGGGGTGATACCGATTAAAAAAACAAAGAATAAAGCAAATTATATTTAGCAACATTTTGAATACTCTATTAAGCAGTTTGATATAATTAACTTTGGTTAATATATTTTGCATCATAACTCACTTAAAATATTAAATGGTTCATTATATTTATTCTGTCATTTTTATAGGCAAGTCACTAAAGTTTGGCTGGATGCATAAAGTCGTCTGCTCTAATTCAATTCATATCTGGAATTATAAGATTCACATGATTCAGAAATTAAAATAAAAGATAAAAAGTACATTTTTTGCCATAATAATCTTTAGGTTTCAATTATCTGTGCATTTATATTACAATAAGTATATTTATATGGATATGCATTTAAATTATGTTTACATATGTCTCGATTTTAATTGAATTCTCTCTGGTATTTTGACTAAACTACATTTAAAAAATTTAAAAATGATTAATAGGAACATAATTTTGGCTTGACTGGTAGGTAATTAGTCATTTCTTATATCAATTCATTCAGATACACTTTTTTTTTTCTTATTGATATCATCCCATGCAAGGCAGTAAAGCCACTAAGACACAAAGGGTTACAGGGTATGGAAGAATTAAGAACAGAAACATTAATAATAAGTGAAAAGAGAGAAGAGTAATCAGGAGATAGTGATTGACATTGCATTTAAATTTTTGCAGATTAAAGTTGGCTGGAAAGCATAGAGCCTGGATGGAGTCCCAGAATCAAGAATTGCAACAAAAGAAACTGTTAGTATATAATTTATAGTTACATCTAACCAGTTCAGCTGTAAATTGATGAGATCTCAATGTCAGTCGTACTGCTCTTAAATTCAAGGAATGTTTTGTAATAAATCTACTGATACATTTGTGCATAGTACTATAATGTGCATATATTTTAAGGGTATTTATTTGGATCACTGTTGCCTGGGATAAGGCTAGACAGTTAAAACCAGCACAAGCTGTTCTGCTTCTTTTATATACCATTTCTCTTACAAACATGGTTCTCCACAACTTCTTGCCTTTTGTTGTTCTAAGAAGTGTTTCACTCATTACCATTCTTCTTTATCTCTGGGCTTATGGCCATATCACATTAAAACAGCAGTTGTCATACAATCACTAAAGTTAAGCAAGGTCGAGGCTGGTCAGTACCTAGATGGGTGACTGTTTGGATGTGTGGGTAATATAATGAATAACAGTGCAGAATTGGAAATCAGAGAGCTCAATCCTAGCTTCAACTTGCCTATATATATATTTAAAGACATTTATATTATGTTTAACGTTCTTTTTATAGATACATAACGTTAAACATAATATAAATATCTTTAAATAAATTGTCGGACTATGTCCAATTCTAAAATATATATATATATATATATATATATATATATATAGTCATCCACAGACAGACTGTTTCGCTGTATCACAGCTCCTCAGTGTGGTTAGATGTCCAATTGCTTCAAGCCGGGATTAAAACCTGACTGATTTGACATCAGTCAGATATCTTACCCCTAGACCATCATCGCATATCAGAAAGGAAGGGAATTTTAACATTTTTCTTTATATGAAATATGCCAGTGGCTTGGAGAACTCACTTATGTTGATGACTGAATCTGATACCTGGATTTCATTCCCTTTTGACCCAATAACATTACTTCTGATGGTAATAAACATCACTAATTTCAGTTAAAATTTATAAATTATTTCTCGTTTTCAGGGAATAATTTTCTCAAGTTCACTGTTCTTGTACTTTCCAGTATTGACGAGAGTTTTCTTTGAAACGTTTTGTTTGAAAAAGTGCAGAATGTCCATATTTTGATTATGTCATTAATTTCCCTACCAGTTATATACGTTATCAGTTTTATAAGTTGCTGTTGTTGAAAGTCCTCAAGTGATGTGGCTTCTATTATCTGGTAGAGTTCTTTATGA
>OZ038489.1:84619943-84664943 GCA_964036315.1 Acanthosepion esculentum
GCAGAAACTGTTCTATGAGAATAAAATGAACTCCTCTGAGGTCAAATACTGAGCTCCATATTACAAGTTTGAGAAAAAATAAAAAAAATAAATAGATATATATGTATGTTATTTGTTCAACCACATTTCTTCCATTGAAATGAGAGACAGTAGAAATTCAGAAACAAAATGGTACCTTACCAGAAAACCCCAAGAAATGATGAAAATCAGCTTCTTAGTATACATTATTAACATCAATCCTCCAGTATGACAGTGAATATCGGAATATTTCTTCACAGATTCAGAGGTGACTCGAGGCAACAGAGATGTCTCTACAGAAAGATTCTAAGAATACAATTGGCCAGAATATGTGAGCAACAAGGAAGTTTCAAAGAAAATGGAAATAAAAAGGAGGCCTGTGCTTAGAATCAGAAAGAGATAGTTGGAATTTCTAGGAAGAGTGAGGAAAGAGAGCTTGGAGAATTTGACTCTCACAAGACATACTGAAAGTAAGGCCAGAAGGAAACATAGAGTAACTTACCTAACAAGATGGCAGAACAGGGATTGGGGAAGATGATTGTTCATGTCTTGAAGAGTCATGGTGCATAAAAGACAAAGACTAATAATATAAAATTCTTAACTTTGACTGAATATTGGTGGCTGCATGACATGACATGCAGCCTGTTAGTTGCTGGACTCATGGGTAAATCTTTCCAGCCACATTCAAAGTAACCGAATTGTGTTATTAATATTGCTTTCTAGCTTTGCTGTAGTCACATTTTGTAATGAAGTGTGGGTAACATGTCAACTAAATGATTAAAACCTGACTTGAATCTTGAACAAGATTAAAACAAGACTTGAATCATATATCAAATTTTTATTTAATTTAATTCTAGTATTTCTGAAAATCTAAGCAAAGTATTAAGAAACAGTTGCATTAGAAACAAAGAAAAGAGTACTGATCTGTTATACAATATAGATCCTGTGAATGCTAGACAATCTCCTCAGAGGTATAGAAAAAAACTTGAAATGTTATTCAACAGCAGGATGCTGTGAATGCCATGGACTGAATATGTGAGTAACAAGAAAGTTTTAAAGAAAATGGAAACAAAAAGAATATACTTATAAATAATTAGAATAAAAAGGAGACAGCTGACATTTCTAGGGTACATATGAGGAAAGAGGGCTTGGTAAATCTGACACTCCCAGGACATACTTAAGTCAAAGGGGACAAAGGAAAGGAACTAATAACCTACCTAACAAACATGTGTAAACAGATAGCAGAACAGGGTCTAGGATTGATAGCAAAAAGGCAGAGCTACAAAGACAGGAAGTTGTGGAGAGCCATGGCCGGAATGGACAAAGCATACAGAAGAAGAAGATGATGATTTAATTAGTTACTTATGGCCAATGTCTGGGATAGGGTACACAGAGACCTTCTGTTAAACATGTAAATTTACTTTTTGATCTGCATCTATGATGTCTTGAAGACTGCCCAAATCCTCCCTGGGGATATCTTTTTATATAATCACATAGATTACTTTCTCATGCCAGATACCAGTGTGAGGTTGCATGCTTTGCAATCCAGCAGCTTCGAGTAACCCCAGTTCAATCCTGCTCTTGGTGTCCTCGATAACCTAGTATGAAATTGAGTCAAGCATGATTCAGGGTGTCATACACATTAAAATTATATATCTTTAAAACTAGAAAAGAGAAAATGAAAAGTTCACCGTTTTAATTTGGTCTATGACTTCAGAGACAGAATGGAACTTAAACTTGTCTTACTTATGTTTTCTGAAAAAAAAAGATGCTCATATCTAGATCTATACATGTGTTCAGTTGCCTCTGTAATCAAAGAATGAGCATGTTGAATCCGTGATATGATCAATAAGCTTTCTGAAAAAGTCCTCAAAAGGCATATTTCAATTTGTGCAATTGTAGTAGTTCAAATTTGAGTCAGATATAATTCACTGCATTTCAACATAAGATTCACCATGTTTCAAGTGAAACCATTTTATCACAGTAGAGGTATTGATGGAAAACTTTTTCAGAACAGATAGATAATAAACTTTACATTCCGAATTGCCAGTAAAGAGGTGAACTCATTTGAAGAATAGTTTCATCTGCTACTGCTAAATTCAGTGATGAATCTTAAAGTTCAAAGAAAATCATTTTTCATTAAAATGCAGAAAGCAAATAGCTCTGCTCTTAGAGTTAAAAGCTAAATCATGGAAGGCTTCAACATTACATAAGGCAATCATTTTTGAAAGATTCTTTTACTTCCTGCTCAACAGAAGCCTTTCTGTCATAAGAGAAATAAATGCTTTTACAAAAGACTTTCAGATCCAGCAGAATTGTAAAATAATGTCCAACTGATTCTTCTCCCAGATATCAAATTTCTCTTTTGAAAGAATTGGTTTCAAGCAAGAGAAAAGCATTTGTCAGAACATGGCCAGATTTACTTGTTTAGTTTTGTGCTCTGAATATTTTCAATCATTGCTTGAAATGAGAAATTATATCCTCAACATGAAACTGACATTGCCAAATTATAAAAAGATTTACTTTTGAAGACTTTCACAGAGTTTAGCAATTTGAGAACACACATCAACCCCTCCATTAAAAACAAAGCAAAATCAAGGAACTTCACATTTTCTATTCTCTTTACGAAATACCTGTGAAAGCCTATGATGAATGCAAAAAGAATTTGGTAGAAAAATCCAGTAAATATTATATTTAGGGTTGAGTTTAACAATTAAACAAGTGTTATCTGGATATTTTTCAGCAAATTTGTTTTGAATATATTTATATGATGAATATAATGTGGTCTGAAGACAAAGAACAAAGTTGTACTTTTTGTAATATCAAAGTAATATTCTACTCGTTCATGAGTTTTTTACATAGTATGTTACACTCTTCAATACCTCATAAATAATAGATTATTCCATTTAGACAACAAAGAAAGATGGAAAAGATATCTCAGAGACACTTTTTGGTTTCAGAAAAAGAAAGAAAGAAAGGAAGGAAGTGGAGGCAATAACACTCATGTGTTTAGTGTCTGATTCAATGAGGAGAAAAATGTTCAAATCTTTTCATTTGTACCCTCTTACTCTTTAAATTAGAGATACCAAGATGAAACAAGTACAATTTAAATATCTAGAAAGTGTTTAACAAATGACAGAAAGTGCAATACCGAAATCCAAAAATTGAGATAACAAAAGATGCTTTCAAAAGATGAGCAAAGTTTTAAAAAGCAGGAAAATTACATTAAAATCAAAATCAAAACTACTTAACTATTATGTAATATCAGTCCTCATATATGGCAGTGAATGCTGGACAATCTCCTTGCAGAGACTTGAAGGAATAGAAATTTGTTTCCACAAAGAAATACTGAGAATACCATTGACTGAATATGTGAGCAATATCAAAGTTTTAGACAAAATTGGAATAAAAAAGACCCTTATATACTTAACATCAAAAAGACATTGTTGAAATTTCTTGGGCAGATAATGAGGAAAGAAGGCTTGGAAAATTTAAAACACAAGAAATACTGAAGGCAACAGAGTCAATTAGGAAAACAAAGTAAAGCCTACTTATTGTGCTCATGTAAATTGATGGTAGAACAGGAATTAGAAGATATAACAAAAAGACAAATTTACTATGTGCTACAAGAGACAGGAAATTGTGGAGAGACATGATTTCTTATGGCCTGAAATGATACAAAACATAAAAGTTCTTATTGAGTGTGCCGCATCCCTTCAACACATAGATGATCATGGCTCTCCATGACTTTCTATCTCTTTTGGCCCTTAGAAGTTTTTTCACCCATTGCTAAAGCTTCTGCCCCTGTTTTGCTATTCTGCCTTCTGTTATCTTTCTTTCCCAGTGAGGGTTAGTTTTTCCAAGCCCCCCCTTCCTCATTATGTGTCCAAGATATTTCTGCAATCTTTTCCTAATTCTGACTATAAGTATTCTTTCTGTTGCCATTTTCTTTAAAAATTCCTTGTTGCTTACTTGATCTGTTCATGGAGGTTTTTCATGTAGCTTCTGTAGAACCACATTTCTGGTACCTCAAATTTTTTCTCATCTATGGTGAGATTGTCCAGCATTCACTGTCATATACGAGGATGGATATCATATATCAATTCAGCACTCTTTTCTTTGTTTCTAATGAAATATTTCCAATTCTCAGTACCTTGCTTAGCCTTTGGAATGCTTCTTTCCCTAGTCCAATATGTTTTTGGATTTCACTGTCACATTTTCCATATTGTGTTAAAACATTTCCCAGATATTTAAACTTCTGCAATTGTTTGATTTTGATATATCCAATTTGTAACTCATATCTCAGGCTTTTTCTCTTGCTGATAACCATAGCTTCTGGTTTCTTGCAGTTGATGGTTAATCCTTTTTTATTGCTTTCTCTTTATTAAAAATCATTTTACCCCAGGCTAGGCTATAAGTCCACTAAGACACAAGGGGTTACTGAGTGTAAATGAATAAGAAAAAGAAAAACATTATTAAGGTGCAAGAACAATGAAAAGAGAAATCAAGAAGACAGTAGATAACAATTGACATTGCATTTAAATTTTTGAAGATCAAAGTTGGCCAGAAAACAAGATGGTGGAAGAAAGTTCCACAGCTGAGAAGTGCGAAAAATAAACTGTTAGAATAAACTTACAGTTACATCTAGCCAATTCAACTGTAAAATAATGAGACATTGTTAATCTAGTACTGCATTTAAATTCATAAAGTCTAGATACCTTTGTAGTTAGCTACAAGATAGCAGAGAAAGAGATTGGTAAGGAGACAAACATTGCTACAAAGGACTGTGGAGGGTCATGGTCATCAACATCCAGAGAGGATACAGCACATAAAAAGAGATGCTTGTATTTCATTTCATATCTTATATGCAGAAAAAAACTTTGTCAAGATGAGATGTCCCCCTTTGTTTTTGATTTTAATTAATGATAGCACTAGCTCTCAATTTAGTATATATATGCTTATGACACAACCATTTACTCCTGTTACAATACAAAATCTGATCAGTCTAATAAGTTCAAATTGGCAACTGATGTCAAAAAGGACCTTCAGTCTTCTATTAACTGGGGCAAAGGATAGCTTATTAATTTTAATGCTTCCAAATCTAAACTGTTCACTATTAATCATCTGAGAGACCCCTTCCTGCCTTCCAGTGACATCGCTGATACTCACCTCTAGAAGAGTAACTCATTGTACCTTCTCAGGCTGACATTCTTGGCTGACATGAAGGTGGAAAGCCTATATTAAATCCATTTCTAGGTCAGCTGCTAAGAACGTTGCCCCTATTTTTTGCTAGACAATTTTTCTCTCCAGAATCTATCTTATATATCTATAAGTCTGCTGCATATGGTCTGGTGCCCAAACCATATATCTAGAGATCCTTAATAAATACAAAGAAGAATCAGTGATATTACTAGTTCTGCTCTGGCATCCTGGCTTCAATCACTTTCACACCAGCATAAAGTGCCTTTTCTATAATTACTTCTATGGGAACTGTTCAGATGAACTCTTCAAAAGGAATCTAAACTTCTTGAATTTAAGCACAGTATTAGACTGGCAACGAGGCGTTACCAATACACAGTTGAATTGGCTAGATGTAACAGTTTCTTTTTCTCGTGCTTCTCACCTGGAACTCCCTTCTGGCTCCATGCTTTCCTCCCTACTTTAATCTTCAATAATTTAAATGCAATGTCAATCCCTTTTGACCGTTCTCCTGATTCCACTTTTTTTTTGTTTTTGTGATTTAGTAAGGTTTCTGTTTTCTAATTCTTTCACACCTAGTAACCCCTTGTATACTCGTGGCTTTACTGCTTTGCTTGTTTTCAATTAAAAAAATAATGACAATAAATCAATATCTGAATTATCTACCTTTCTTTTTACATCCTTTTTAACTAACATAATATATTTGAAGTCAACACTTTCTTTTAAATGGTTTGGAGCTTATGGCCACACATACAAACATTGAAAACACTGGTTCACATCCGATTGCCAAAGTTAAGCAATATCAAGTCTAGTTAGTACCTAGATGGGTGACCACTTGGTATCAGGTGTTGTAAGCTTATGTCTGGATGGTGTAATGGATAACTGCTTGGGATGAGATATTAGAGAACCGAGTTTGAATTCTAGTCATGTTCATTACATTCACTTATGCAAATATCTTTGGGTGATCATGAATCGAAAGGAGAAATGATCATCTAAACATGACACACATCCCGTCCTGGGTATGACGTTAAACTGCATCTGAATCCTGGGTAAGACGATAAACTACATCCAACAGCAAGGCCTCTGATCAGGAGGTTTTGAGGAGTGTGGAACCACCTCTTAATTGCTGATGTTCCCAGGTCCACCCTGACCCGGGGTGGTAGCACCTGTTAGGGTCCCAGCTATGGGCAAATAGTGAAATCCCAAGGTGTGTCCACGTCCTGGGTATGACGATAAGCTACATCCGCATCCTGGGTATGACGATAAACTACGTCCAACAAAAAGGCCGTCGATCCGATCAATCGGCTGGTCATGTCATGCCCCATCACATCTAACCCATCCCAAAACAACTACAACTTACAATTAACTTTCCCTCCCAAACCCTACACTAAATATACTAACACCTTACTCCTAAAATGTGATGGGAAACAATGATGTTGCCAGCTATATGTTTTTGAAACGATGATGTTGCCAGCTATACGTTCTTGAAACAATGATGTTGCCAACTATACGTTTTTGAAACAATGATGTTGCCAGGGATACGTTTTTGAAACAATGATGTTGCCAGCTATACGTTTTTGAAACAATGATGTTGCCAGCTATACGGTTTTGAAACAATGATGTTGCCAGCTATACGTTTTTGAAACAATGATGTTGCCAACTATACGTTTTTGATATATCTAGTAAATACTGGATCTGGCATTAAATAACCCATAGTGGTTGATATGCCATAAAACCCCAAACAAACAAACGACACACATCTGCCGTTACCAAAACACATTACACGCTGCAGTAGGGTAATGGCTCATCCCTCCTCATGAATTTAGGAGAGGCCTATCTTCAACAAAGGAAATTCACAAGCTGAGAAGAAGTAATGCTTTAGAACACTGATGCATTTTTGTTATTTCTTTTTCAAGATCATTGCCAATATCTGCCAACCCAATTGTTTCCAAAAATGCATGTTTTGACGAATTGATCAGGTGGGGCATCTGGAAAAATAACTATAGTCACAGCAAATATTTGGTTTGTACATTTTTTTTATCTTGAACATTTTGCAAACATTTTCCGGAGCTTTCAAGATACGAATCAAGTGTCACTTTAACCAATTTTAATAAATCAAAAATCTGTAATAAAAATATATCTATAGACTGTATAAACAAAACAACTGAATGTAGCCATTGAAAAGTCAAAGATCTTTCTTGATATAAAATAACATAAGCAATTTGGCCAAGACTGTAGCTAGAATCAAAATATTTTCAGTTAATATAATCACCACTTCATATTTTGATTTCCATTAAAGAGCTGACAGATGAATATGGCATTTTAAATATGCAATTTCAAATATATTTTTTAAGGCTTCAAAATAGTCAATGTAAAAGTTATCATTTTAAAAATCAAAACCTGATGATGTGTCAGTGAAATTTTATCTTATTTGAAAAAGCTTGGTATTCAATATAGGCTTCCCATAATTTACAAGTGAAGAGATCATCTTTAAAAGGTAAGAAAGGAAAAATAGATGGCTGATAGAGCAGCATTGTCACAATAAAATTTTTGTTGACTCTGGAATTTCATTAATGGCACATTGTAGATGTAGACCCAAATTCACATTCAATTGATTCAGTCAAATCTTTTTTCTATTTATGTGAAATGTCCCTTAAGGATGTGGGCAAATATACCTATCCCCAATTTCCTATCCTTTATAGCTCTAAAGCAAAGTTTGTGTCCTTACTACCCCTCCTAGTCCCTGTTCTGCTATGCTTACAATACAGAAGCTTGTTAGGTAAGTTACTGTGATTTCTCCCACTCCTCTTGTTTTTCAATGTATCCTGTGAGTGTTAAATTCTCAAAGCTCTATTTCCTCATTATATAAGCCATAAATTTCAAGTCTCTTTTATGATTCTAAGTTTATTTAGTTCCTATGTTCATTAAAACTTCCTTGCAGATTACACGTCCTGTCCATGGTATTTCCAGCATCCTTCTGTAGAACTGCATCTCTGGTTGCTACAACTCCCTTCTTTATCTGTGAGGAAATTGTTTAGCAATTTCTGCATTAATGGAGGATTGACAATAAATACAATGACTCATTTAATCAACCAGAAGAGCCTTCAATACAAACAACAGAAGTCATTTTAAAGCATTTAAGAAGTTTTACTTACTTTCAACACTGTGTCTATAGTGAGAAAGAATAAATAAATGAAAGCATTCAGTTTCATTGGGGTTTTCATTTAACTGTTAATGGAAGAACTGGAGATTTTTTCATTAGTAATTTTGGGAGCATCCTTTTTTATTATCTTGAAACTATTTTTTTCTTTTAACATTTTGGTCATAATTTAAACTCATGTTTCAAATTTCCGGAGTTCATCTTAAGTTGATTAAAAGATTTTCATTGTATGCTTCTTGTTAGAATTTATGACTTTAACCCTAGAACACTAACCATCAATTAATGTTACACCACTACTAACCATGGGTATATCATACCCAATTTTGAAAATGTAGAATAACAACACTTACTGGCGTAAGTGTCCCAGCTAGCGCCCAGCTGGCAGACAAAAATAAAGCAGGTTGTAACTCAATACAAACCCTGCAAACTAACTGATGAATCAAGCTGGTATTTATACAGAAATACCTCCACTCATGTACCAGGTATTTACTTGACCCGCCACTGAGTCAGGTTGTAACACAATGTCGGTTTTTAATGTGGGGACCCGAGTGTTTTCACCCGGGCCACTGGTCTTAGCTGGTCATAGCTGGTCTAAGCTAGTCATATCTGGTCTTAGCTTGTCATAGCTGGTCCAGGCCAGAGCTGGTCCAAGCTAGTCATAGCCATGATACTACCAGCGCAGGGACGAATCCTTACACTCATGTACCAGCAGCCAATCACAGCCCAAGCAATGGACTATCCCACTTGAGCACAATGAGATACTCCATGGCACCATAAATAGCTCTCTTTCTCAAGGTGGATTATTCTTTTCTCAGCTTGTTCCACAACTGAGTGCTTATTTTTGACAACATAATTGTTCTACAGAAAATATTTTTTTAAATATTAAATATGAATCTTTTGAAATATTTTACATGCAGGCACTTCAGACTTTGTACTTTGAGCTAACATTAATAGGAACTGAAAAACATATTATTTAGGTAAGAAAATCAGGTACTGAAAATTGTAATTAAAAATAGGAAAATTTGCACTGGGTACTATATAGCCATGGTTAGTGTTCTAGGGTTAATGTTGATGTTTCTGGGAAATACTAAGCAGTGGGCAAACATCTGTAAATCTGAATTTTTGTGGGAATTGCCCTTCAATGGAGTATGAATGCTGAGAGCAATTATTTCTCTTTTTAGTATGATAAATTCATGAGGGTCACATGATAGCTAGTGAGTGATGACAGCTTGCGGAGTGATGAACGTGAGTTGCTGTATAGACCCCAAGCAACCCACAGTGATAAGGAGAACAAATAGAAATCATGTGGCCCAAGTCAGGAATAAAAAAGACATCATGTAGACAAACTGTTTGACTCGAGGATATATCACAAGGACGACCCTTTAGATTTTCACTTGTTCACACTACTTGTTTTATCCATATGCATTATAGTTTCTCAGTGCAGGGCAAATAGTGAGAGGTATATACATATTTGTATATAATTTATTTTATGAAATATCTGTACATGAAATCTTTTTCAGCACTATGCATATTTGGCATTCATTTCTCCCAGGCTATAGTGGTCCTTTTGTTCATTCTGTCATGGTTTGAATATATCACAAATGTACTAATACCTACTATGGGTATTAGAAAATAGAGATAACCAAGATATTTATTTTCTCTTTTCATGCACCCCCATTAATGGTATTTACATTCATTGTACTGACTTGGCTGTCTTCCAGTTTGACACAGAATATCTGACATTGGTGTTGGTCGAAGAGTTGTTTTTAAGACAACTACAAAGTTGGAATGGGATTTACTTTTGGTAGGTCAGATGCTTGAAAAAATAATTGTCTGAACATGGCAGATAATCACTTATGGATATTTCTACTGTGATGCCTAATCATATCAGATGTAATAACATATTTGCAGGATATTTCTTTATAAGATTTTTATCTTTGAAATATTGAGCGTTTTTACATGGGATGCAGTGAAAATTGTGAATGTTGACGTGAATAGGAGTTGTGTTTTTTCATTTTGAAGCTGCTTTGTAACAAAAAAATAGATAAACCCGTTGGTATTAATAAATATTTTTGTTTCTAGAAATCTGTTTTTTTTCTTAATTATATTATCAATAAACAAAATTAATTCTTTTTTCAGTTCCTTCGTTTTTGTTAATTTACCAAGTTTAGTCAAAACATTTTCGGATTTTTACTGATGATTTTTGGTAATTTGTGTCTCCATGTTATATTATTAATTTGATGAAACAATTGTTGCTGAATTGGTTATTCTTTATTCTCATATATAACATATGAACATTTATTCTTTATTTTACAGCTTTGATAATTAGTGGTGAAAATATTGTAATTAGAACCATTTTATCCTACCAGTGGAAAGAAGGACTGAATTCAAGGAGAGCAGCAATATGAATTAAAGATTTGGCGAGCCCAGGAACTGTCAAAGAATGTGTGACCCAAAACTGATGGGAAAAGACACTACATGGTTTCACTGAGAAAATGAAAGAAAGAAAGAAAGAAGAGAAAATAGAAGTGAAGAAAGAGAATCAGATTAAGCTAATACTATACTTTGATCTTAGCTTAAAAGTCAAGATCGATGGTGACTGTGATAAAAGTGCCATACTTCAGATGCGCACTATCAAATGAGAAACTGAGTAAGGCAACTGACAAAAATCCAGTTACCATAAATAAAATAGAATCATCAGCTGAATTATTTTTAAATTATTAAGATAAATGTTCATAAGACAGGGAATTAGTATCTTCTAAATTCATTTTCTATTCGTACACAGGTAGTTGCCTCCCAAGATAAGTTCTTGATGATTCTAATATCTTTCCCAAATAAATCAAGCTTATATAGCAGTTCTAACAGTTGTTTGTGTATGCAACCTTCTGTATTGCTCTTTTTGATATCATTCTAAGCATAAATATCACATTTCTTGTTCTAGTGTGTTTAACAAAACCACACTGCTCATGTACTATTTACCATCTAACTCCGCTCTGTGCTCTATTCATCAGAATTTGAATAAGTTTTGTTATGTGACTCGTTAAGTTGATTGTCCAGTGGAGTTTGCATTCATTTGCACCTGGCTTTTTTGGTAGTTTTATGAAAATGGATCTCATAAGATATATCACCACTTTGTATATTTTATTTATTATGTGTATAATTTTGGCATTGCTAAAATCATCTAAAGCTGCTAGCATTTCTCTTAAAATCACCTCATGTCCTGATGCTTTGTACCTATTCCTCCTGGCCAGTGCTGATTTCACTTCAGACTTAATGTATAACAAGACCACTGGTCTACATAAAAAAATGTATGTAAATACCAGCACATATTAGGAAACTATGGTCAACTGACTAAAAGTAAATAATGAAATTTCAGTAATGTCAGGTTTTATATGGTATAAAGATTTAGGATGGATATGTGGCAATATGGATATAGATTTGTAACCCATCAAGACTACGGCTGAATTGGTTCAGTTGTTTTCTGAACTCTGACTCTATGAAATAAGAGTTCAAGTATTGGTGTAATGTAATCCTATTCTTATTTAATGTTCAGAGAATATTTATTAGGAAATTTTGTAATAAATCAAAAATAACAAAGAAAAGTTTTTTTCGCTTTTTTCTTCTTTTTCCATGTACCATATACCTGCAGAAATTGGGCAATTATAGTTCCCCACAATTTCCTAACCTTAGTAGCTCTTAGCAAAGTTTCTTTTCCCTATCCCTCTCACTAGCTGTTCAGTTATTCATTTACACAGGCATGTTATGTAGGTTAATCACTATTTCCCCTCCATCCTTCAGTATATCCTGGGAGTATCAAATTTTCCAAGCCCTCTTTCATCATTATATCTCATAGAAATTTCAAATCTCTCTTTCTGATTCTATGTATAAGCATCATTTTTGCATCCATGTTCCTTACAACGTCCTCATTACTTACATACTCCATCCATGATATTCTCAGTATCCTTCTGCTGAAGCACATCTCTTTGGATTCAAAATTAATAATGAAAGTAATGTAAAAATATCTATTTGAATCTTGATCCTAAGCAAAGGGCTGGAGAGTAAAATCTTGATCTTGGACAAATGCAAAAGTGATGAACTGTATATAAGTATTCTAGTCATTTTTTATGGTTATTCTGCTAGTATTATATAAAAATTCCTTCGGGTGTTTTAGGCATCAAGGATTGACTTTGAGATTCTCTCATCTGCAATGCTGAAGATTCTGTCTAGGAAGTAGTGGATTTTGGTTAAATAGTGTTCCTTTAACCATAAAGAGGCCGCCCAAAGGTTGAGTACATTTATCTGGCAACAAAGAAAATAGTTTCTGAACTGTTATGTAATATCAGTACTCCTTTATGGCAGGGAATACTGGACAATCTCATCACAGATACAGAAGAAACTTGAAGCAACAGAAATGTGGCTCTACAAAAGGTTGCGGAAAATACCATGAACTGAATGCATGAGCAACAGTGACATTTTAAGGAGAATGGAAACAAAGGTGAGTATCGGAAAGAGGGCTTGGAAAATCTGACACATAGGACATATTCATAGCAAGCGGGACAATGGAAAACAATGCATAGATTATCTAACGAGATTATGTAAATGCTTGGCAGAACATTGTTTTGGAGATATAGCAAAATCACAAAATTTATTAATGGTTACAAAAGACAGGAAATTGTGGAGAGATATGCTCAACTACATCCAGAAGTGACATGGCAGACATGAAATCAAGACAGAGTATCAGGAACTGACATTTTGATTCTAGTTGGAGCACATTGAGTACTACACCAATCCTAGCCAGAAGTACAGATGCATTTGTGAATAATTGCATCATGTTTTATGATAACTATTAAATTATGAATATATGAGAACATGTTAAAGATAAGTATATAATATTTCTATATGAGTACATATTATACAGAGATAAGTAAATATTTCTATACTGAGTATTTTTTTAAAATTATTTCACCCCAGTATCTGTCTGTATTTCTGAGGTGTGGTATTATGTACACTATTTACATTATTCAGGCTATTGTCTTCATCTTTGTCGCCATATTTATTACAATGTTTCGGATGTTGTATGCTCCAGCCTTCTTCAGATGGTTGGAATGTCCTTAAGGATACATGGCACAGTGGATAAAGGTGTTGGTTAGATCCAGTTACAGGACCCAAAGAGTGTGAAAATGGTATGACCCAAAGAGTGTGAAAATGGTATGAAAACATGTAATTTCTCTTTAAATATGTTATTTCTATATGAGAATATATTGTTTCGATATATATCAATGCATGCTATTTCTATGAGCACATTTTAATTCTATATTGAGTACATGCTTTTGTATATGAAGCATATGCTATTTTTCCATAAGAATTCTTCTATATGAATATATATATATATATCATTCCTACATGAGTACATGGCAATACTCAGTTAAGGTAGTGGAGAACTTTCAGAGGGAAAAATTAACAGGAGCGAAATAAAGGGTTCAGTTCGACATTCCAACCATCTGAAGAAGCCTGGAGCGTACAACGGCTGAAGAACAATAGTCTGAATAATGTAAATAGTATTTCACCCGAAGCAAGGTGAGAATGCAACTAGTGCACAGGTGGGTTACAGGTGGAAATTGAAGACAGACAATAGGGAGGAATGAGGAAATGACAAAAGATGAAGAAGACAAAAAGTAATGATTGATGTTGCATTTAAATCTTTGAAGATTGTAGTTACCAAGGAAGCAAGAGAATGGAAGGGAGTTCCACAGGTGGAAAGTGGGAGAAAAGAAACTATTGGAGTTGAAGTGGAAGTTACATTTAGCTATTTCAACAGTAAAAGGGTGGGACCTAAATGCCAATCTAGTAGCATGCTTAAATTCATGTATTCAAAACACCAGGAAAAAACTTGTCAGTGCAATTGCCATAAAATTATTTGCAGAAAAGGCAGAGGGAAGCAACATCGTGTCAGTGAGAAATTTGACTGAAATTGAGAGTACACATTATTTCTATACGAGTACATATTATTTGTACCATATATAAATAACATGATTTCTGTATGAATATATGTTAATTTAATATGATACACATGTTATTTTCTATTTAAATATATGTTAATCATACATAAGTACATATTATTCTGGTATGAAAACATGTAATTTCTCTTTAAGTATGTTATTTCTATATGAGAATATATTGTTTCGATATATATCAATGCATGCTATTTCTATGAGCACATTTTAATTCTATATTGAGTACATGCTTTTGTATAGGAAGCATATGCTATTTCTCCATAAGAATTCTTCTATATGAATATATATATATATATATCATTCCTACATGAGTACATGGCAATACTCAGTTAAGGTAGTGGAGAACTTTCAGAGGGAAAAATTAACAGGAGCGAAATAAAGGGTTCAGTTCGACATTCCAACCATCTGAAGAAGCCTGGAGCGTACAACGGCTGAAGAACAATAGTCTGAATAATGTAAATAGTATTTCACCCGAAGCAAGGTGAGAATGCAACTAGTGCACAGGTGGGTTACAGGTGGAAATTGAAGACAGACAATAGGGAGGAATGAGGAAATGACAAAAGATGAAGAAGACAAAAAGTAATGATTGATGTTGCATTTAAATCTTTGAAGATTGTAGTTACCAAGGAAGCAAGAGAATGGAAGGGAGTTCCACAGGTGGAAAGTGGGAGAAAAGAAACTATTGGAGTTGAAGTGGAAGTTACATTTAGCTATTTCAACAGTAAAAGGGTGGGACCTAAATGCCAATCTAGTAGCATGCTTAAATTCATGTATTCAAAACACCAGGAAAAAACTTGTCAGTGCAATTGCCATAAAATTATTTGCAGAAAAGGCAGAGGGAAGCAACATCGTGTCAGTGAGAAATTTGACTGAAATTGAGAGTACACATTATTTCTATACGAGTACATATTATTTGTACCATATATAAATAACATGATTTCTGTATGAATATATGTTAATTTAATATGATACACATGTTATTTTCTATTTAAATATATGTTAATCATACATAAGTACATATTATTCTGGTATGAAAACATGTAATTTCTCTTTAAGTATGTTATTTCTATATGAGAATATATTGTTTCGATATATATCAATGCATGCTATTTCTATGAGCACATTTTAATTCTATATTGAGTACATGCTTTTGTATAGGAAGCATATGCTATTTCTCCATAAGAATTCTTCTATATGAATATATATATATATATATCATTCCTACATGAGTACATGGCAATACTCAGTTAAGGTAGTGGAGAACTTTCAGAGGGAAAAATTAACAGGAGCGAAATAAAGGGTTCAGTTCGACATTCCAACCATCTGAAGAAGCCTGGAGCGTACAACGGCTGAAGAACAATAGTCTGAATAATGTAAATAGTATTTCACCCGAAGCAAGGTGAGAATGCAACTAGTGCACAGGTGGGTTACAGGTGGAAATTGAAGACAGACAATAGGGAGGAATGAGGAAATGACAAAAGATGAAGAAGACAAAAAGTAATGATTGATGTTGCATTTAAATCTTTGAAGATTGTAGTTACCAAGGAAGCAAGAGAATGGAAGGGAGTTCCACAGGTGGAAAGTGGGAGAAAAGAAACTATTGGAGTTGAAGTGGAAGTTACATTTAGCTATTTCAACAGTAAAAGGGTGGGACCTAAATGCCAATCTAGTAGCATGCTTAAATTCATGTATTCAAAACACCAGGAAAAAACTTGTCAGTGCAATTGCCATAAAATTATTTGCAGAAAAGGCAGAGGGAAGCAACATCGTGTCAGTGAGAAATTTGACTGAAATTGAGAGTACACATTATTTCTATACGAGTACATATTATTTGTACCATATATAAATAACATGATTTCTGTATGAATATATGTTAATTTAATATGATACACATGTTATTTTCTATTTAAATATATGTTAATCATACATAAGTACATATTATTCTGGTATGAAAACATGTAATTTCTCTTTAAGTATGTTATTTCTATATGAGAATATATTGTTTCGATATATATCAATGCATGCTATTTCTATGAGCACATTTTAATTCTATATTGAGTACATGCTTTTGTATAGGAAGCATATGCTATTTCTCCATAAGAATTCTTCTATATGAATATATATATATATATATATATATATCATTCCTACATGAGTACATGTTATTTCTTTGTGAATATATATATATATCATTCCTACATGAGTACATGTTATTTCTATGTGAATATATTTCACTCCTATGATTATGTTATTTCTATGAGTATGTCATTTCGATATGAGTATATAATAAATGCTGACTGTTTCTTTATAAGGAAACAGCTAATATTATGTTACAAAATGCAAACGCCAGAGCCAGAATCGTTAGGGATTGGCTAGTGTCTCAAGGGTGGGTTATTCTGACAGTGATGAATTGCTTTTGTCTGGATTTTGAAGATAAGTCCAAAAGGGTGTGAATTCAACAGAGGGTTTCAAGAATTCTGAAGTGTCGATACACCTCTCACACAGAGGTTAGCGACTGGCTAAGACCAGCCATGGAGAGACACTAAATCAACATGTGACATGCATTCTTGTGATGTCATTCCTCCTATGGTCATTAGAGAATCCAAGCCACCACCACTCACTCCTAATAAAATGAAAAAAAAAAAAAAAAAAAGAAATGGTCTTTTTCGTTGATACTATTTTTATTTTTAGAGATGACACAGAATGCGGCAATTACCATTACTAGAATTTTCAGGTAAATCTCTGGAGTAATTAAGATGAAAAATATAAAAATTAACAAAAATGGAAATAAATTACTTAGATGAGGAATAAAATAAAATGCCATTATAACAACAGTTATTTTTACTACAATTACTTGAGACATGGACCTGGTAATTATATTTTGATTCAAATGAAAATCTCAAATTAGCTCAGGTAAATCAGGTTTATTTTATTGCAAAATTCTATATTCATGTATATATAAAATTAAAAAATAACAATATGCACATGTACAGACAAAAGCAATAGTATAATACTGCTGCCACATCTGGTTTGGTGCTCCTGCTATTCATCGCTAGGTTCTTGAAGGATCTGTAAATTATTTTTTTTTTATTTTTATTTTCTTTTTTTTTAAGCTTATCATCCCAAGCAAGGCTGGAAGCCACTAGCATGCAAGGGGTTACAGAAGGGTTGGAGGAAGAGCAGATAGGAGTGGTAAAGGAGAGGATGTGGAGAAAGATAGTGGATCGATCAAGGCAAGGGGGTTACAGAAGATTTGGAGCGAGAGCAGATAGGAATGAAAGGTGAAAGGATGTGGAGAAGGGAAGTGGATAGATCAAGGCAACTGGAGATGTCGATTGACATTACACTTAAATAGTTGGAGATTGTATTTGTCAGGGAAACAGGAATAAAGAAGGGAGTTCCACAGGTGAGATGTGCGAGACATGAAGCTATTGGAGTAGAAGAGATGTCTACATCTAACAGTTTCAATGGTGAAGGGGTGGGAACAGGATGCCAGCCTCGTAGGATGTTTAAATTCATGAGGCCTAGGAACCAGCAAAAGCAGCTCCTCGGAGCAATTACCGTGAAAGTATTTGTAAAAAAGACAGAGCGAGGCAACGTCGCGTCTGTGAGAGAGCGACTGCAGACAAGATGACAGAGCAGGGCCAATTACATTGCATATCTGTCTCTGGATCTTATCAAGCACACTGAGGCAAACAGCAGGGGCTCCAGACCATATATGGCAGCAATACTCCATCACTTGCTCATTAATGTAGTTTGGCTTCCCTCTGTTTTTCTACAAATATTTTCATAGCAACTGCTCTGACAAACATTTTCCCCCTGGTGCCCTGACTACATGAATTTAAGAAAATCACAGTTTTAGAGTGGCCCAACTATTCTCCAGACCTCAATCCTATAGATAATCTATGGCGAGATCTAAAGCTGGCTGTGCATCAACATTCCCCATCCAATCTGACACAGCTCGAGAAGTTCTGCCATGAAGAATGGCAAAAACTGTCACCAGACCACTGCAGCAAGCTTGTGGAAGGCTACCTGAGGTGTCTACAGGCTGTGATTGACACAGCAGGATCATCTTTTCCTAATACATTGTTTAGTTTTGGAAGACATATTTTGCTATTCCAATGCACACTTGGATATATGATACATTTTCACTTACACTTAGAAAATACTTAGCATTACAAAAAAGTACTAAATACTTATTTTTTAAAGTTTACTAAACTGTTTACAATCAAATAAATGGTGCATTAATTTGGGGCAGAATCATTTTCATTAAGTAAGTAAAACAGAACAAAATTCTCTTGAGTGTTTACAACTACTGACTGACTGCTAAATTTTTTATTTAAACTTTGTCTCAGCTGATTTACTAAGCCATAAAAAATATTATTCCATCAGCTTTGTCTTTGCACAAAATGTTTTCTCGATGATAATGTTTCTCAAGTACATTCCAAAAGATAGAAACCATTCACTTGTAAATTTGTCTCCAAGCAGACAAAAGCTGGGATCAGGTGCCAAAAGAGAACAGATAGTGTTTCTCAGCTTTTTACTATGAATTACAAATATGGCCCAAGTTCAAGCAATGTATTCATACCACATGCTTACTCCGATTTCCCAGATTTCGTTCTGTTTACCAAGCTGGGATGTTTTTTTCACTCATCAGTGTTGTCATTATATTTACCAAGTTTAAATTAACATAGCACAAGGTCAAGCAAAGAGAAGCAATATTATATTACACCAATCCTATTTTTTGTCTTTGCACTGTACTGTTAAAATAGCACTTTTAGATGCTGCGTTTAATGGGATAAAATACACAAATAAGATTAGATGCACCTTTATAATCAAGCCAAGTTTCAGGGACATGCTTTGTAAATTGAGTGGTTGACTCATAAAAAAACAGGGAAAAATATTTTTATGGAAAAATTTTTATAGATTAAAATTCGTTAGACCAGGGTTCAGCAACCTTTTGAACAGCACAGGCCAGAAAGCTATGCAGTTTTTGGGCCATGATATCAAATATACTATAATAAATTTTCTCAATCTCGGACAGCTCTGTTAAGAAGGCTGCCTTGGTCTGGAGGTTTAGAGAAAAAACAACAAAGTTAATGTTATTTTATATAAACAAGCTTCTTTATTTTATTGCAGGAATAACAGGATAACAATTATTACAATCAACAAAAAAATGCAAATTCCTTACTACAAATGAAATACAGTTAGAAATAGAAAACTTATTTAATGAGACACTTGTTTCTATTGATTATTTGATAACTTCTCCATATCAAGTGAAACAATTGCCGATGACAGGAGCAAAATATCATCCAGCTGGTCATCATCCAATCTTGTTCATAAATGACTTTTAATATATTTCATTTTCAGAAAAAGTTGTTCACAAGCATATAAACTTCCAAATAATGATGCCATTATTTTCACATTATACAATAGGCTTTTATATTTATGTTAGGCAAAACATTTCTTGTAGAAGTCAGCAGTGGATTTGGAATTAGGATTTTGATTTTAAAAATATGTTGCATCGTAAGACGATTAACTCCAACAGATATTTTTCTGCCACTTGCTCTGCAAATTAGATAATTAATGTCCAGGTGTTAAGCTGGTGGGCGGGACAAAAATCCTTTGCAGGACAGATGTGGCCTAGGGGCCAGGGGTTGTTGACCACTGCATTAGACCACTGCATTGACACAAATTTTGTCAGAATTGAAAAATATTCATTTTTATCAGTTTAGTCCTGTAGTGAATTGGTAAATATAATTGTATCTATTTGCATATGTTAAGTAGAAAAGAAATAAAGTGAACAGTAAACTAAAAGACAGGAGGAATTTGACTATTGATCACATGTCAGAGAAAAAACACAATACAACAATATGGTGGTGGCAATAGGTTTTTTAAGTTGTTCTGGTGAACCTGAATTTATCGAGATTTTGATTGTGTGTTTTGCAGCCCAGGCTAGGGCTAAAAAAATTGAAAGACAACCAGGAGGGAGAAAATGGAATAACTGAACTCTTTGTAGTTTCGGCAGGTGTGAAGCTATAATAAAAAATTCAGTTAAGGCATACCACAAACAACTGGAGAATTTGACTTTTGTCAAAATTTCAGAAATTATAAAAAGAAGTTTACAACCTAAAAAGAAAATTTTCATAGCAGAAAGAACAAATTTTTTGTTCATTAAACAGAAACAAGACAAATTAATTATGTGATATCTTCGCAGATTAAGAGAAGCTAGCAGCTTCTAGCAAATCTGAGAAACTTGAAACTCAAGATTTGACTAGTGAGGATGAATTGATTCCTTTACAGTTGATTGAATGTATAGCTGATATATTTCATAAATATAAAATATTGGAACAATTACATAATTGAATAATTTCTCTAACTGCATGTGTCAAAGTCATACAACAGATAAAAAAGTATAATTCTACTGAAGACAATGTTGAAACATACAGTATAAAAAGGAAATTCAACAAATGCAAATACTGTAACTATGAGCATGAAACTGACAGAAAAATGAACCTCTGTAGTGGATTAGTAAATAGGGTTGGACCTATTTGCATATGTTAAGTCAAAGAGAAATAAAGTGTAGAGTAAACTAAGAGACAAGAAGAATTTGACAACTGTTCATGTGTGTAGAACAACACAATACATGTCCTTTTCATAGTATATATTCAGTGTCAAATCAATAATTCTTTAAAAAGTCAGGGATTGATTTGACACTGTATTTGTATTATAAACAGGGTCTCCTTTGAAAAATAATAAAAAAAATAATATTTTTTGATTTTGAGAAATGTCAAGTTTAAAATTATTCATACTATTTACATTATTCGGACTATTGTCCTCATCTTTGTTACCATATTTATTACAACTTTTTGGCCATTGTGCACTCCAACTTTCTTCAGGTGGTTGGAATGTCGAACTGAACCCTTTATTTCACTCACTGGGGTAGACTGTTCTAGTTCCATGTGCCATGTTTAATGGATGTCAGTTATCAGTTATCTCCTGTTAATTTCCCTCTGAAAGCACTCCACTGCCTTAACCGGGTATTGAACTCACACTCTTTGGGTCCTGTCACTGGATCTAACTAACATCTTTATCCACTGTGCCTTGTGTCCTTGATACCAAAATAGACAGATACCAAAATTATTCATGTTTAGTGAATGCTAATCTACAAAAAAATATTCCCCTCAATTTTATCCTGTTTTTTTTTTTTGAGTGGACCAGTAGTCTCCATATTTTATACAAATACAGATTACTATATTTGACTGCAGAAAAAAGATACAGGCACATTAGATGCACCACCATTTCGGCAAGGCACAATCTAGCTAAATTTCTAGAAGATCCTTTATATAAATACAAATTGACTCAATGAACTTTTATTTCTTAAATTTGAAAATTACCATATTTGATGAAATAAAAAGAAACATAGGCCCCCACTCTACATTTCAGTAGCAGGTATCCGGGAAAAACCTTCTTAGTGTATTTAAGTATATACTGTTTAAAATTAGTTATCACTATATTACAAAATATTACAAAATCATTTTAGCTACAGCAAAAAACATTACAATGTATAAAAAGCAAGCTAGCGGTACAATTGAACATAAAGCAAGAAAGGATGAGTTCCCCATTTATTCTTGTTTGATTAACTGATAAACTTAAATAGTCTTGTCAAATTGAAACTTTCATATGGATGCCGTGCATTGATCAAACTTCACTATGCACTCCAGGCTTTCCACGTTTTCACCACCATGACACCATTTCATTGATTTCCATTTGAACAGAATCCAGCAGAGACACTCTACTTGATCAAGCTTCACTATTAATTTGGGCCTCTCTTGCAAACACCACCATAACCTTGGTCAACCAACCCATCAACACAACTTAATAAGCCTTACCACGGATCAACCCACATCTGTAACCTTGATCACATCTTTCTGAGACTTAACATGAATCCATTGCCACTGAAAACAAGCCGTTTCGTTTTCAACACCTCAGCCTCATCACATCACTAATGTTGATTTCAACCTGGAAGAAAAGTGTACGGGAAACCTCACCACAACATCCCACGCAGCTTCACTAATCTGCTCCAGATAACAACTGTGACCTTGGCCAGCTAACCAAACTCCCAACCTTACTGACAACATCCTTACACTCAATCGCTTACCTTACCAACAGCAACTGAAGAACCACATATCAATGATTTTGTCACCTCTTTACACAACTATGTATATATTCTGAAATTTGATCAATACACACTGTTGAAATTTTAATCCTTGTTTGTTCTTTTCCTTGCCACCATGTGTTTGTTATAAACATACTCGTTAACTAGGTATGTTATACATTGTTTTAGATAGCAGAAACCACATTACATAACAGAAACAATGGATAGATAGCATATGTAACTCAAAATCAATATTTATTGTATAAAATGATAACTTTTTTTAACATTAAGCAGCTTTTGATGTACATATGTATTTAAGGACAGCCTGAATCATTAATAACAATATTGAACATTTTTTTTAAAATATCAGAGCTCTGTATTTAATGGAACATGGAAGGCATTAAAAATTGGTTAAAGGTTATTTAAACCAATATTACATAGCATTGCAGATATCACCTTCAAAGTTTGAATACTGTAATTTCAGAAAAAAGGTCATTTACAAAAAAGAATACCAGAAAGTCATTCTACTGAATGACAGTGCTTGTCCACATGTTGCCATATTAACCCAAAAACCCATAATAGTATTTGGATGGGAAAATTAATTCTTAAATGGTAGATTCACCAGACTTGGCATCATATGATTACCAATTATTTTAATCAATGCAACATTCTTACCTTGTCACAAATTTGATGTTAAATATTAAAATAAAATCATTGATGATCAGTTTGTGTTGAAAACAAACATTTTTACCAAGTTGGAATTTCAAACTTGGTATAAGGTTAGAAAAATTTTCCTTCTGCCCCTCTTGCTTGCAATCTGTCCTCTAAGTGTCAAATTCTCTTTCCTAATTATGAGTCCAAAAGAAAATTCAACTGGACCTTTCTGATTCTAAGTACAATTGTTCATTTTGTCCACATTTTCCTTAATACTTCAATATTGCTAACATCATCCTTCTGTAGAACCACATTTATCTTGCCTCAAGTGTTCTTTTCATCTACAAGGAAATTGTTCAATATTAATAACCATATAGGAGGACTGATATTACATAGCAATGTAGTACTATTTTTGTTTCTAGTAATATTTTCCTGTTTCTTAATACTTTGCTTGGCTTTAGAAAGGTCATTTTTTCTATTCCAATGTGCCTTTAGATTTTGGTGTCACATTTTTCAGTCATCTGTTAAAACAATTTCCAGCTAAACTAATAAAAGTGACTGGAAACTTTTAGGCACACAACTAATTTTTAACCACCTCCCATTTGCAGTACAATTGTCCTTTTTAACTAAAAATCTTTTCCGCTACAATAAAAGAGATTCCAAGGAGTCAATAGAAATAAGGAAGCAATAGAAACATTTATATGTATTAATATGTTTTTAGATGCAGTTTGTATGAATCTCAGTGCCAATCCAACTCATTGGTTAAGTTCCACTTGCAGGATCCATTCATGTGATTGATTAGGTAGAGAGCTACAGAATGCACTTTTGGTAGAAATAAGAAAATACAGAAAAAGGAGAAAGAAAATGGGAAGTTATCACAGAGGAAGAAAAAGAGGAAGTTAAACCAGAATAATATCAAGAAAAATGGTAAGTTGGCAGAATGCAGAGAAAAAGAAGAATAAAGTAAAAATAAGGTGAAGCATTGATTATAAAATTTAGAGGAAAAAGCAATTAGGAAGAAGAGAAAGTCAAGAATTAATGGGAAAAAAAAAGAGTAAAAAAGGTAGAAAAAAATGAAAACAATAAAAAGAAAGAAAATGAAGAAAGGGGTTAATACGGAGTGAATGAAAGAGAATAAGAAGAGAATCAGGAGAGATCGACTAGAAGAAAGTAGAAGAGAATTAGTAAGACAAATTGAAGAAAAAGAAAGTGAATTAGAATATCAAGAGGAGGGGGAGATATTGAAAGAGAATTAGAAGAGGATGAGTAAAGAGAAGAGTAGAAGAAAAAATGAATTAGGAAAAAGAACAGGAAGAAGAGTAAAAGAAAGAGAAAATGAGAATATCAGGAAGAGAAGGTGTAGAAGAAAAAAATGAAATGGTGTTGAGTAGGAGGAGAAAATGAAAGAGAATCAGAAGAGGAAGAGAAGAATAATCAAGAAGGTGGAGGAATAGAAGTAAAAGATAGAGAATTAGAGGCAGGAGGATGAGGAATAGAAGAAAAAAGAGAATTAGAAGCGGTTCAGAAGGAAAAGGACTAGAAGGGAAAGAATTCAAAGAAAAGGAGGAGGAGGAGGAATAAAAGAAAAAGAAAGAGAAAGAAAGAGAATTAGTAGAATAGCAGAAGGAGGAGTAGTAGAAAAAAGAGAATTAGAACAGGATAAGAAAGGAGAAGAGTAGAAGAGAAAGATAGAGAATTAGAAAAAAAAGCAGGAGGAGGAGTAGAAGAAAAAGAAAGAGAATTAGTAGAATAGGAGGAGTAGAAAAAAGAGAATTAGAACAGGATAAGAAAGGAGAAGAGTAGAAGAGAAAGATGGAGGAGTAGAAGAAAAAGAAAGAGAATTAGTAGAATAGCAGGAGTAGAAAAAAGAGAATTAGAACAGGATAAGAAAGGAGAAGAGTAGAAGAGAAAGATGGAGGAGTAGAAGAAAAAGAAAGAGAATTAGTAGAATAGCAGGAGTAGAAAAAAGAGAATTAGAACAGGATAAGAAAGGAGAAGAGTAGAAGAGAAAGATAGAGAATTAGAAAAAAAAGCAGGAGGAGGAGTAGAAGAAAAAGAAAGAGAATTAGTAGAATAGCAGGAGGAGGAGTAGAAGAAAAAGGAGAATTAGAACAGGATAAGAAAGGAGAAGAGTAGAAGAGAAAGTTAGAGAATTAGAAAAAAAAGCAGGAGGAGGAGTAGAAGAAAAAGAAATAGAATTAGTAGAATAGCAGGAGTAGAAAAAAGAGAATTAGAACAGGATAAGAAAGGAGAAGAGTAGAAGAGAAAGATAGAGAATTAGAAAAAAAAGCAGGAGGAGGAGTAGAAGAAAAAGAAAGAGAATTAGTAGAATAGCAGGAGTAGAAAAAAGAGAATTAGAACAGGATAAGAAAGGAGAAGAGTAGAAGAGACAGATAGAGAATTAGAAAAAAAAGCAGGAGGAGGAGTAGAAGAAAAAGAAAGAGAATTAGTAGAATAGCAGAAGGAGGAGTAGAAGAAAAAGGAGAATTAGAACAGGATAAGAAAGGAGAAGAGTAGAAGAGAAAGATAGAGAATTAGAAAAAAAAGCAGGAGGAGGAGTAGAAGAAAAAGAAAGAGAATTAGTAGAATAGCAGGAGGAGGAGTAGAAGAAAAAGGAGAATTAGAACAGGATAAGAAAGGAGAAGAGTAGAAGAGAAAGATAGAGAATTAGAAAAAAAAGCAGGAGGAGGAGTAGAAGAAAAAGAAAGAGAATTAGTAGAATAGCAGGAGGAGGAGTAGAAGAAAAAGGAGAATTAGAACAGGATAAGAAAGGAGAAGAGTAGAAGAGAAAGATAGAGAATTAGAAAAAAAAGCAGGAGGAGGAGTAGAAGAAAAAGAAAGAGAATTAGTAGAATAGCAGGAGTAGAAAAAAGAGAATTAGAACAGGATAAGAAAGGAGAAGAGTAGAAGAGACAGATAGAGAATTAGAAAAAAAAGCAGGAGGAGGAGTAGAAGAAAAAGAAAGAGAATTAGTAGAATAGCAGAAGGAGGAGTAGAAGAAAAAGGAGAATTAGAACAGGATAAGAAAGGAGAAGAGTAGAAGAGAAAGATAGAGAATTAGAAAAAAAAGCAGGAGGAGGAGTAGAAGAAAAAGAAAGAGAATTAGTAGAATAGCAGGAGGAGGAGTAGAAGAAAAAAGAGAATTAGAACAGGATAAGAAAAGGAGAAGAGTAGAAGAGAAAGATAGAGAATTAGAAAAAAAAGCAGGAGGAGGAGTAGAAGAAAAAGAAAGAGAATTAGTAGAATAGCAGGAGTAGAAAAAAGAGAATTAGAACAGGATAAGAAAGGAGAAGAGTAGAAGAGAAAGTTAGAGAATTAGAAAAAAAAGCAGGAGGAGGAGTAGAAGAAAAAGAAAGAGAATTAGTAGAATAGCATGAGTAGAAAAAAGAGAATTAGAACAGGATAAGAAAGGAGAAGAGTAGAAGAGAAAGATAGAGAATTAGAAAAAAAAGCAGGAGGAGGAGTAGAAGAAAAAGAAAGAGAATTAGTAGAATAGCAGGAGTAGAAAAAAGAGAATTAGAACAGGATAAGAAAGGAGAAGAGTAGAAGAGAAAGATGGAGGAGTAGAAGAAAAAGAAAGAGAATTAGTAGAATAGCAGGAGTAGAAAAAAGAGAATTAGAACAGGATAAGAAAGGAGAAGAGTAGAAGAGAAAGATGGAGGAGTAGAAGAAAAAGAAAGAGAATTAGTAGAATAGCAGGAGTAGAAAAAAGAGAATTAGAACAGGATAAGAAAGAAGAAGAGTAGAAGAGAAAGATGGAGGAGTAGAAGAAAAAGAAAGAGAATTAGTAGAATAGCAGGAGTAGAAAAAAGAGAATTAGAACAGGATAAGAAAGGAGAAGAGTAGAAGAGAAAGATGGAGGAGTAGAAGAAAAAGAAAGAGAATTAGTAGAATAGCAGGAGTAGAAAAAAGAGAATTAGAACAGGATAAGAAAGGAGAAGAGTAGAAGAGAAAGATGGAGGAGTAGAAGAAAAAGAAAGAGAATTAGTAGAATAGCAGGAGTAGAAAAAAGAGAATTAGAACAGGATAAGAAAGGAGAAGAGTAGAAGAGAAAGATGGAGGAGTAGAAGAAAAAGAAAGAGAATTAGTAGAATAGCAGAAGGAGGAGTAGAAGAAGAAGGAGAATTAGAACAGGATAAGAAAGGAGAAGAGTAGAAGAGAAAGATGGAGGAGTAGAAGAAAAAGAAAGAGAATGAGTAGAATAGCAGGAGTAGAAAAAAGAGAATTAGAACAGGATAAGAAAGGAGAAGAGTAGAAGAGAAAGATGGAGGAGTAGAAGAAAAAGAAAGAGAATTAGTAGAATAGCAGGAGTAGAAAAAAGAGAATTAGAACAGGATAAGAAAGGAGAAGAGTAGAAGAGAAAGATGGAGGAGTAGAAGAAAAAGAAAGAGAATTAGTAGAATAGCAGGAGTAGAAAAAAGAGAATTAGAACAGGATAAGAAAGGAGAAGAGTAGAAGAGAAAGATGGAGGAGTAGAAGAAAAAGAAAGAGAATTAGTAGAATAGCAGGAGTAGAAAAAAGAGAATTAGAACAGGATAAGAAAGGAGAAGAGTAGAAGAGAAAGATGGAGGAGTAGAAGAAAAAGAAAGAGAATTAGTAGAATAGCAGGAGTAGAAAAAAGAGAATTAGAACAGGATAAGAAAGGAGAAGAGTAGAAGAGAAAGATGGAGGAGTAGAAGAAAAAGAAAGAGAATGAGTAGAATAGCAGTAGTAGAAAAAAGAGAATTAGAACAGGATAAGAAAGGAGAAGAGTAGAAGAGAAAGATGGAGGAGTAGAAGAAAAAGAAAGAGAATTAGTAGAATAGCAGGAGTAGAAAAAAGAGAATTAGAACAGGATAAGAAAGGAGAAGAGTAGAAGAGAAAGATAGAGAATTAGAAAAAAAAGCAGGAGGAGGAGTAGAAGAAAAAGAAAGAGAATTAGTAGAATAGCAGAAGGAGGAGTAGAAGAAAAAGGAGAATTAGAACAGGATAAGAAAGGAGAAGAGTAGAAGAGAAAGATAGAGAATTAGAAAAAAAAGCAGGAGGAGGAGTAGAAGAAAAAGAAAGAGAATTAGTAGAATAGCAGAAGGAGGAGTAGAAGAAAAAGGAGAATTAGAACAGGATAAGAAAGGAGAAGAGTAGAAGAGAAAGATAGAGAATTAGAAAAAAAAGCAGGAGGAGGAGTAGAAGAAAAAGAAAGAGAATTAGTAAAATAGCAGGAGGAGGAGGAGTAGAAAAAAGAGAATTAGAACAGGATAAGAAAGGAGAAGAGTAGAAGAGAAAGATAGAGAATTAGAAAGAAAAGCAGGAGGAGGAGTAGAAGAAAAAGGAGAATTAGAACAGGATAAGAAAGGAGAAGAGTAGAAGAGAAAGATAGAGAATTAGAAAAAAAAGCAGGAGGAGGAGTAGAAGAAAAAGAAAGAGAATTAGTAGAATAGCAGGAGGAGGAGTAGAAGAAAAAGGAGAATTAGAACAGGATAAGAAAGGAGAAGAGTAGAAGAGAAAGATAGAGAATTAGAAAAAAAAGCAGGAGGAGGAGTAGAAGAAAAAGAAAGAGAATTAGTAGAATAGCAGGAGGAGGAGTAGAAGAAAAAGAAAGAGAATTAGTAGAATAGCAGGAGTAGAAAAAAGAGAATTAGAACAGGATAAGAAAGGAGAAGAGTAGAAGAGACAGATAGAGAATTAGAAAAAAAAAAGCAGGAGGAGGAGGAGTAGAAGAAAAAGAAAGAATTAGTAGAATAGGAGGAGTAGAAAAAAGAGAATTAGAACAGGATAAGAAAGGAGAAGAGTAGAAGAGAAAGATAGAGAATTAGAAAAAAAAAAGCAGGAGGAGGAGGAGTAGAAGAAAAAGAAAGAGAATTAGAAGAGGAGGCAGAAGAAACAAATTAAAAATTGAAACAAAAAGTAACTAAAAATTTTTCAACAGGGTGAATGAAAGAGATCGAAAGTTAAGAAGAATGAGAAAAAGTGAGGTAAGAAAAGTTTCTACAAAAAGAAAAAGCTGAAAATAACACATGGTATGGTGAATATATAGAAATCTTTGCATAAAATGCAACACCTACTCTTCCAAACTGATCTTCTGAAATGACTGCAGCTTCTCTTTTCGTTTGCATTTCTTTTCTGTTTTTCTTCCCCAACCATCTGTATATTGCATTGGGTTTTCTTTTATTTCCAGCACTTTTTTTTTTATGTCCTTCATCCTTTTTGGTTCCAGTTTTTCCTTCAGATTCATGAACATTTATGCAGAGAAAGAAAAACAAGAGAATGTAAGGGTCATTGCTGCCAACGGCTGACCAGCTATCTGATGGCTTTTGTTGCATGCCAAACTGATAAGTGACAGGCAAAATAGTAAGAAAAAATAAAAGAAAATCATTTCACTATGATGATAAAGAGTAATCTGTTAAAGCAACAGTTGTGGCTTCTTTCTGATTCCTATAATAAATATATCTATTATTCCGTCATTCAAGCTAGCCATTTCAATTCATATGGGAGCATTATTTGAGCAACTACTATTTTTGAGAACATATATATATATATATGTATAGTTTAAAATTTGGTGTATTTATAGGAAAAATAAGGGAAGCATGGTGAAGACATGCAAAACATTTGGACAATTTCTATAAATTTCAATAAAAACTTAACCGCAGTATTGTTGAATATTGTGCTCAAAGTTGCAACATACATATGGATTTTATACAAAAACGAATGACAAAAAGCATTTATTTTCATACAAGAAATATTTATTTTTCAATGTAACCTCTTTCTTGTCAATGCACTTAATTACTGATGACTGTCAATAAAATAGATCAAATATTATACACTGAATATTTCATATATAAAATAAGATAATAATTATATATCTTACTATGTACTTATTGATCCAACTTTATACAAGCTTTACAAAACTAAAAGTCTATAGTAATGGTAATATTCTAGGAGAATTAAACTCTTTTTTGCTTAACAGAGGTTGTTATGCTGTTAAATAAAAAAAAACAAAGTCTTTATTGTTTAATTTTCTACAGGAATCTTGTACTAATTTCTACTAATCTTAATATATATATATATATATATATATATATATATATATATATAATTGTGTATTTGGGCAGCAACCCCTCTTTTATACAAGTATCATTAAAAACAGATAGCAAGGTACTGCAGTTAAATTATTTAATTTTTCTTGTGTTCTTATAAGATTTTTTTCTGGATGTAAATTATGTAGCAGTTATAGAAACTTTTGTTTGTCTGAGTGCTTTTGGCTATACTTTTAGTATACTGACCATAACTCCAGGTAGATACATAAATCAATCCATACATTCAGTTAAAAGGAAACAAAATAATCCTTGATAATGCCATAAAGTATAGCCTAAACATTCAGATATACAAAACATTTGGACAATTTCTATAAATTTCAATAAAAACTTAACCACAGTATTGTTGGATATTGTGCTCAAAGTTGTGGATAAACTGTTCAAAGTTCATATTTTGTTACATTTCTTCAAATACTTTTGACTTTTCCAGTCATTATCAAGAACTGACATAGTGTTTGTGTGGTAGTTAGAATTTATGAATTAAGACAGAAGATAATGATTGGCATTGCATTTAAATTCTTGAAGTTCAAAATCAACTGGGAAGCAAGAAACGGGAAGAGAGTCCCACAAGTGAGAAGTGTGGTAGAAGAAATTGTTAGCATAAAACTTGAAGTTCCATCAAGCCATTTCAACTGTAAGATGATCAGACTTTGCCACAAACCTTAAATTCCTGAAGTCTAGGTAGCATAGAAGAAAGTTAATCAAGACAATTACCATGAAAGTACTGGGTACCATGGGTAAACTGTCGCCATTTTATATTTGTAATTTTGTGTATAAACGTTGTTTGTTTTTGATTTTGTCAACTGTACAGTGTAGTAGGATAAGTTAGGCACTGTCTGTGAGAAAAAGAGTGCCCTGACACAATTCACTCCACCAGAAATTTGGAAAATGCATGCTGTACTGCTTGGCATTCACACCGTAAGCTTCAATATGAACATTTCAGAGAGTTTGGGTGTCAATCTGAAGACAGTGGAGAAGTTCAGAAAGAGTTGAATGTCTAATGGTGATTACAAAAGTGTTTGGAGTGATCATTAGCGATGACAACATTATGCTTCCATTCATCTCTTCCCACAGGGCCACAGACTCAACATGGAGGTCTACATCAAATGTGTGAAGGAGGTCGTGCTGCCCTGGGTCAAAAGGGTGGCTGCTGGAAGACCCTATTTCTGGCAACAGAACTCTGCACCATGTCATACAAGCAAGAGAACCCAGTTTTGGCTGTCTGACAATTTCTGTGACCACGTCACTCCTTACATATGGCCACCTAACTCCCCAGACTTGCAACACCCTTGATTATTATGTATGGGGTGCAGTTGAGCAAGACATCAACAAAACTCCTTGTAATATCAAAGATGAAGTGAAGGCAAGGATTATGACAGCATTCACCTTCTTAAACAAGGAGAACCTCCAGAAGATTTACAGGAATGGCAAATTTATCTGGAGGCTGTCGTTGAAGTCAATGGTGATTTTATTGAATAAAATTACTCTTTAGTATTTCAATATATTTTGGGGTAATTTTGCTAAATACATCTGTTAAAATGAAATGTCAGAGTTATTTTCATTTTTGTGTAATTTAGACGACAGTTTATCCATCGCACTCTCTAATTATAGAAAAGGCACAAGAAAGCTACATTATGATGGTGGGAGAGTGACTGAAGGAGAGATGCCAGGTCAGAACAAATAATATTGCAGATTCTTTGGATTTTATCAAAAATCTCTAAATCTACAGCAGTAGCACCAGACTATAAGCAGTAGCAATAATTCAAAGAATGGTTGAATGGTAGATTTATAAATATTTAAGATAGATTCTGGAGAGAAAATTGTCTAGTAGAACAGAGTGCAGCCTATTTACTAGCAGCAGAACTAGCAATTGATTCAATATAAAATGTTAACCCAAGAAGGCACAACATATCACTCTCCTGGAGGTTAGCATCAGCCATGCTGATGGAAAGCAGAAAGGAGTCTCTCAGATGATTGATAGAGAGCAGTTTCATTTTGGAGTTATTAAAATTAACAAGCCATTCCTTACCCCGGCTAACAGCAGATTGTAGGTCTTTTTTGAGACCAGCTGCCAATTTGACCTTATCGAACTGATCAGACACAGTTAGAACACAAGTAAATAATTGTATCATCAGCATAGATAATGAGTTGAGAACTGATGCTATCAGAAATGCCATTGTTGAAAATCAGGAAGAGTGTAGATCCTAGGATAGTGACCTGGGGGGACACCTTCATTAATGTTGAAAGATCTAGAAGGGTGGCAATTTCAGACAACAGCACATAAAATGAACATGTGTTGTCAACCCAACCAATGGATGCAAAACAGTACAGAATTTAAAAATCAAACTCCACATTGTTCTTCTTGCAAAGAATTTCTGATGAAGCTAATTAAATAACAAAACAAGTTAAATTTATAAAGGTTTTTGCTTGTTGTTCCTTATTTAATCATCTTGTTGGATTTAATACATATCTTCAATTTATACAAAGTTAAACAGATATACACACACATACACACAGAGAAAACATCCACATTTATGTATCTATATAGGCTTATACATATATAGATGTAGATATAAAGAAAGAAAAAGGTGCACTGATTGGATGTTTGTATAGAATGATGAACGAGCTTGGATATTAGAAGTACAAAATAATATATGCAGTGTTTTCATAAATACTTGGATCTAAATAAACTGTGATTGGTGCATGTCAAAAGATAATAGATTAACCAGTTATAGATAACGTTCAAAATGTATGTATTTATATATGTATCTATCAATCAATCTATCTTTTTTACTAAGTCAGCCAGTATTTGTGTGTGTGTCTGTATATATATATATATATATATATATATATATATATATATATGTTTAACGTTCTTTTTATAGATACAAGTATTTAAGTAAATGCTCTGTTTATAATAAACAGTATTAAATAACATTTACTGGCCTGAACCGGCATTAAGTTTAAAGATAGTAAAATCGACCTTGCTAACCAGACGCTTCTCTGTGGCCAAAAGGTTAAGGCACGTCACGCGAAATGACGGTTCTGTATAGGATACAGGTTCGATTCCTGTCGGAAAACGAAAATTTTCTATGAAAATTTCTCGGACATTCAGGCCGGTAAATGTTATTTAATACTGTTTATTATAAACAGAGCATTTATATATATATATATTTTTATTTTAGGATATTACAACAAAAACAGGTAAGAATCACTACACAATTGCAGCTGTGTTTCTATGCATAACAATGCATCTCCTTAGATGATTGTAAATTACTGGCGACTGAACGATTAATTTGGTTTCAAAGGCAAAATTATCTCCTCTTTTTTGCTGCTAGTTGTCAACTACTGGCCATGACACATTTCGAAGTAATTTCTAATCTTTTCTTTTTCGCTTGGTTTGAATTTATTGTAGGTCATATTCGATTGGTTGATCAGGGTATTTTTACATTTTTTTTCTAAAAAAGGGGAGATAATTTTGCTTTTGAAGCCAAATTGTGCATGCGCCAGTAATTTACAATCATCTGAGGGGATGCATTGTTATGCATTGAAGCATGACTTGACTGCAATTGTGTAACGATTCTTACATGTTTTTGTTGTAATATCCTAAAATAAAGTATATTGCTCTATGTATTGAACCCTCTTTTAAATTAAATGTTACGAACGTTGGAAGTGTACACTATTCCTTCTCATCATACCTGGATATATATAATTATGAAGTTTGTGTTTTTGATGTTAGTAGTGTTATCAGTGATGTCTGCTTTCTAGTTCTGTAGGATTCCTATCAATACTTGATTTATAATGGATCCCAATTCATATATATATATATATGTGAATTGGGATCCATTATAAATCAAGTATTGATAGGAATCCTACAGAACTAGAAAGTAGGATTCCTATCAATACTTGATTTATAATGGACCCCAATTCATATATATATATATATAAATATATGTGAATTGGGATCCATTATAAATCAAGTATTGATAGGAATCCTACAGAACTAGAAAGCAGACATCACTGATAACACTACTAACATCAAAAACACAAACTTCATAATTTTACTCCATAACACTTTATCTACAAAATTTGAAGATAAATTAGTTATCCCCAAATTTATGCTCTTTACTACCACCTCCAAGACAATCATGGATATAGTTAGGAAGAAAAATAAATCCAGCACCACTTCATACAGCAGGATTTATGACATAAAGTGTCTGAAATGTACAAATATTTGGCAAATAAATTATGAACATAATTAAAACCTATGTTGGGATAACCCTATAAAATTGCTCATAACACACAAGAAAACTGGCCATAACTTTGATTTTATAAATCCCACCCTAATTAAAAAGAATACAATTCTTTACATAGGAAATACTTCAAGGGGATTCTGATAAATCTGTTACCAACTATATTTTATAAAATCCCTACTTAAAGAATCTAAAATATGACTTGCAACTTCCACCGCCATGACAAATGGTATTGTGCAAAAATGTCCCCAGATCAACAGGCAGATGATCACCATATATGAAAAAGCCTACCAGAAACACACACACGAATATACATCTGAATCTTGCATAGACAGACTAGAATCATGATATATTTACACACAAATTATACACATGAATGCTTCTTTAGAAGACAAAATACATATGAATTCTGCTTAACCAATGAAAAGCCAACAATGCATAGAAATACCAGAAGCTTTTCTCTTTTTCATATCTCCTATTATGAAACTTTAATAAAAGTGAAACATGCTGTATGTATAAACGTTTCATATTTGTTTCCTTATCCTATCATATATATATGAAAATGTTGATAACTATTTTATATATTGTCTATATAGCATATATAGTTCGTCCCTTTTTATCTAGCTATCAATTTGATTGTCTGTCTGTTCTTATCTATCAATCTATGTCTTTTTGTCTTACAATTATCTATGTATGTATCTATCAGTCTCTTCTTATCTATGTATCTATCTATCTCTTCTTTATCTATGTATCTATCTGTCTCTTATCTATCTATGTATCTATCTGTCTCTTATCTATCAATGTATCTATCTGTCTCTTATCTATCAATGTATCTATCTGTCTCTTATCTATCAATGTATCTATCTGTCTCTTATCTATCAATGTATCTATCCTTCTCTTATCTATCTATGTATCTATCCTTCTCTTATCTATCTATGTATCTATCCTTCTCTTATCTATCTATGTATCTATCCTTCTCTTATCTATCTATGTATCTATCCTTCTCTTATCTATCTATGTATCTATCCTTCTCTTATCTATCTATGTATCTATCTGTCTCTTATCTATCTATGTATCTATCTGTCTCTTATCTATCTATGTATCTATCTGTCTCTTATCTATCTATGTATCTATCTGTCTCTTATCTATCTATGTATCTATCTGTCTCTTATCTATCAATGTATCTATCTGTCTCTTATCTATCAATGTATCTATCTGTCTCTTATCTATCAATGTATCTATCTGTCTCTTATCTATCTATGTATCTATCCTTCTCTTATCTATCTATGTATCTATCCTTCTCTTATCTATCTATGTATCTATCCGTCTCTTATCTATCTATGTATCTATCTGTCTCTTATCTATCTATGTATCTATCTGTCTCTTATCTATCTATGTATCTATCTGTCTCTTATCTATCTATGTATCTATCTGTCTCTTATCTATCTATGTATCTATCTGTCTCTTATCTATCTATGTATCTATCTGTCTCTTATCTATCAATGTATCTATCTGTCTCTTATCTATCAATGTATCTATCTGTCTCTTATCTATATATGTATCTATCTGTCTCTTATCTATATATGTATCTATCTGTCTCTTATCTATATATGTATCTATCTGTCTCTTACCTATGTATCTATCTGTCTCTTACCTATGTATCTATCTGTCTCTTATCTATGTATGTATGTATCTATGTATATCTTTTGTCTTTTCTTATCTGCCAGTCTCTTATCTATTTGCCTGTCCCTTCCTATCTATCTATTTGTCTGTCTTATCTATCTGTCTGTCTGTTCTTATTTATCTTTCTCAGGCTATCTTTATCAGTTTTCCTATTTATCTACCTATCTATTGAACTAAATCACAAATGATAATGTCCTCTTTTGATGAGAAAATTAAAGCATATAAAGATTGCTAATTGTGTCAACATTATGAGGAGATATTGCTTTCAGTTGGTCAGAGTTTCTCATTCAATCATTAGATAAATATCAAGGAGAAATGAAATATCACATTAGTCTAATCCATGTTTAATTAATCACTGTGTTACACCCAAAGCAAACAAAATTATTCCAGCAATCATTTCTTTTTTTGGTTAATATCAAATTATACACTTATGTAAAGATATTTCTTTCAATGCTTTTAGGAGGCAAATAAAATCTGGAATCTTTTATGTAGAACAATCCATGAAGATCTGTCAGTGGGTTTGTATATATCATGTATAATGCACACTCCTAACTTTAGGTTAGTAAATTCTGGAAGCAAAAACAAACTTTGAATTGATGTATTTGATCTGTCATGTATAAACTATACTGATTTTTAGAATATGGAGCTGCTAAATTACTTGAAATTAATGTTTATTCAATCTTTCTATCCCATTTCTATTGACTGAAAATTAGGATTTCTATTATTTACATTATGTTTTGAAACACACACTGGGATATTAGAAGTCTTTTTTTGTGGAAGACAGACAAGAGCACTTTTTGGATGATAACCTCGAAGATGACAAAGACATGTACTATATAAACAGTGCAGATAAAACTGTTGGAACATCTATCTTTGACATTATATATATATATATATATTTTTGAATTGGACATAGTCCAACAATTTATTTAAAGACATTTATATTATGTTTAACGTTCTTTTTATAGATACAAGTACTTAAGCAAATGGTCTGTTTTATAATAAACAGTATTAAATAACATTTACCAGCCTGAATGTCCGAGAAATTTTCATAGAAAATTTTTTTCCCTCTCCGACAGGAATCGAACCTGTATCCTATACGGAACCATCATTTTGCGTGATGTGCCTTAACCTCTCGGCCACAGAGGAGCGTCTGGTTAGCAAGGTCGATTTTACTATCTTTAATATATATATATATATATATATATATACACAGACACACATATATATATATATATATATATATGTATATACATACATATACACAGACACACACATACATACATATGAGAGAGATATGAATAATATGATAAGTATGTAGAGATAGATTGATGAATCATATGATAAATATGTGTGTGTGCATATATATATATATATATATATATATATATATATATATATAGAGAGAGAGAGAGAGAGAGAGATAGATAGATCATGAGAGATAGATGAACAGTGGGCTAGATAGATAGATAGATATGAACAGAATGATAAATGTGTGTATATACATATATAGATACCTATAGATATATGGATATAGAGAGACAGAGAAAGAAATATAAACAATGTGTGAGACATGAACAAAAAATAGATAAATATGAACAGTGCAACAGATATATATATATATATATATATATATATATATAGTAATGATTAGGAACAACCTGATACACAGCTATGAACAGTGTTACAGGTAAGTATATTTACATAAATATGAATAGACAGATAGATAGAAAGGCAGACAAAGTGACTGATATATATGAAAATTATATGTCATATACACAGCAGATAGGCATAGACAGTTGATATAAGGATAGATAAATATACAAATAGATAGATACAAACTACATGATGGATAGAATATAAAATATATTTTCAAATAAATAGAAAATAAAATTTGCTTTCCTTCATTTGTTTTATTTGCATAATTAAGTATATACCAGACTACATGTCAGCCTTTATTTTTATTGGTTATCTATAGATTAAGTTATATGACTCAATAATTAAATAGCACAATAAATTATATGATTCTGTCAGCTTGATTAAATTTATTGTTCCAAGATGGATGGTCTGTATTGAATACTTTGCTTGTATTGTACTGCTGGTTGATACATGCAATTTTTTTATTTGTATTTTATCTATTTCTTATTTTGGCCTGTGTATTAAATACAGGTAATAAATTATTTAAATCAAGTATCAAATAATACATATCTGGCTTAAACATATGTCACTGGTTGGCCAGGATTTTTCCAGTTTAAGGGATCTGTCCTGGTCCATTACTACAGATATAAGCTTTTAGCATTATTGTAAATTTGTTTTTCGTATATGTTAGTCCTAAATATTAAAGTGTGGTGTGACCAGAAAACATTTCATTCTAGAAGAAAACACAATGTATACTAAAAATTATGGATACACACACTCACACACACACATATATATACATAATATACATATATACATGCATATACATACATATATATGTATATAAACAGAGATAGACAAACATACATATATATATATATATACATATATATAAACAGATATATACAAACATACATATATATATATGTAAGCAAATGTGTGGATGTAGATCCGACGGTATGATGAAAATGTGGAAAAGACAAAGCAAAATCCGAATATGTGAGTTTACTGTTTTTATTTTGTTTTTGTTATTCTGTCGACGTCAGACGTTTCAGTCAAATAGACCTTCTTCGGGACATGGTTAATGGAGACATATTTATATTAGATTTAAGTTTGATGAACAGACGATATATACAGGACTGGTCAGAAACAGACTTTAGAATTTCAGTTTTTCTGTTTCTGACCAGTCCTGTATATATCGTCTGTTCATCAAACTTAAATCTAATATAAATATGTATCCATTAACCACCTTTTTTAAGCCCCTGCTTATGCGAGGCAGGTGGTGCCCCTTGTTGAGAAAGGTCCACCGGGTCACACAAATAGGACACAAGACGATGCATAGTCCCAGGGGCACATCGAAATGGGTAGACATTTTTGAGTTGATATCCATAATTTTATGAGTGCATCTTCATCCAGTTATGAGTTAAATAGTAGGGCAGACAACAATCTCTAGAATATATAGCAGACAGTCTAGGGAAAAAAAAAGCTCAGAATTCCAAATCATACAGAAAGCAAAAGGAAAACACGCCACTATCTTTTCCAAGAAATAATGCCTATCCACAGATAATAAACAAAAGGAATCTAAGAGGAGTAATTATTGCTTACATTCTGAATGGACATGGAATTAATGAAACACTTTTTGCAATGTTCACAAATACTACACTGATCTTAATCATCAGGCTGGTGTTGGCACTTTGATATCAAGCAGAACACAGATAATTTGATCATGAGTAGATTTCCTGCAACATATATAAATAATCCAATGTAATTACAGTCTATTAATATTATATGAACAAGAAATAACAAGTAAAAGAAAAGTTAATTATTAATGAACTCAGTGGTAATCTACATCACAGATATCCACTAAAAGTAAGCTATAATCAATTCACCTGTAGGGTTAAGAGATGTAAATACATCCTCTAGTTATGCCTCTGAAGTTAATAGTAAGAATATACTTCCTAACAGAAAATAAATGATCATTTTTTTGAATTCATCTTAACATTGACAGGCTAAATGCACCATGCTTACTTCTTATACATTTTCATATCTACCATGTTTAATATATATATTAATATAAATAGAGGTTCATCCCTTGTTTCCTGTTTAGTATTAGGTTTCTGGTTCTGCCTTATACTCCTAATACTTGTACTTTTCTATGCTAATATATCTCCACACAGTAATCCTCTGCCTTGCATGGCTCTTGGGCCTTGTATTGGGTGAACATTAGTAATACATTATATATATATATATATATGTATATAAAAAAAGGGAAAACTTATCTTTGACAACATGTTTCATCCTCTGACAGACTTTATCAAAGCAAATGTGAAGATTTTATTTTGCAACAAGTATCTATAAACAAAAGTAAAAATGTTATTTTTTTTTAATTTTAAAATTTAGGAGATGCTCATAAACATTCATCAGGTTGACTGAAAAGTCTATCTAAATTATGGTGGATGCTAAGTGATATAATTTAATGTCTAATAAACAAAAGTGTGTAAATGATATTGATTTTTTTTATGCTATTAATATTTTAGTATGGGATAAATTTATCTATTATATCTGAATTTTTTTTACACACACATTGTATATATATATATATATATCTATATATATATATATATTTGTGTATTTAGGCAGCAATCCTTCTTTCATGCACATTTCATTACAAACGAATTGTCAGTCGTTTTTAATGAAATGTGCATATATCAATTTTTGAAGGATTTGCACCAAAATTTCCATGCACATGGTCCAGGTTAGCGGGAAGGCCAAGACCAACTTTGCATTTCCCAACTTCCATCAATAGTGGAAATAATCGATTTTTTCATTCTTCTACGGCAGTTTTCATGTAGTTTGCAGCCATTTTCTACTGGCCAGAGTGAGAGCCTATAGCTGGCTGCCACAAATAGGCAGGAAGATTCTATTGGCTAGCATGAAAGCCAACAGCTGATTGACACGAATGGTAACTAGCATGCAAAAAAAATCGATAGCTGCATTCGTCACACGAGGGAAAAATTTAAATCTGCATGGCACTTTACTCCAATTGGCTCAATCGCTTGCTTAAACTCAACTTGGTTCTGATTCCGCAGAACTGGGTTGGGTGTGAAAAAATATTTGTTGTTAACATTCTTTTTTCATTCGGTTTTTCCAGTTACAAGTCCTTTTTTAAAGCTGATCGTTTTGTGTTCATTTTGTTTAGTTCTTTTTTCGTAACAGATTTAATGTTTAGTATAGAGCTGAGAAAAAATTTGCAGTGTGAGTTAGGGAAAAAGTAAGGCATTTAGCAACATCAGCAGGGCAAAGGGCACTCCTTTAAAGGCAAGGAAGGGCAAGAATATTTTAAGTCAAGTGATAGCGATTGCTGTACGAGTCGTATGATTTTTTAATCAAGCACGAGCAATGCCAGGCCATGCTGCTAGTATATATATATATATATATATATATATATATATTTAGTGTGTGATGGGCAGATTGTCAGCATTTTTTATTTTTATTTGCATTTTATGTTTTTGTCAACTGGACAACATAGTAGGATCAGCTGGGTACTGTCTGTGAGCAAAAGTGCATCATAACGCAATTCACTCTGCCATAAATTTGGAAATAGCATGCTGTACTGCTTGGCATTTGCACCGGAAGCTCCAATACAAACATTTCAGAGTGTTTGGGTGTCCATCTGAGGACAGTCCAGAGGATTCAGAAAGAGTTGGATGATATATCCAGTTCAACATCATGTTGTTTTGGAGTAATCACTAGTGATGGCGATGTTATGCCTACATTCATCTACCTACATGACCTCAGACTCAACACAAAGGTCTGCATCAAATGCCTTAAGGAGGTGGTGTTGCCCAGGGTTGAGAGGGTGACTGTTGGAAGACCCCATGTTTGATAACAGGATTCTGCACCATGCCACACAACGAGAACACAGTCTTTTCAAATATTATCTTAGGGTTAACAACAGCTCATGACGTCACACATGACCACGCGAGAGTAAATTCGATGAGTATTGAGTATGGAAAGCCGTTGGTATGAACCAATGGCTTCTGTTACTAATTATAGGCATTTATGAGCTGTAGGGCGATTTTCGCTTTCAGTGTCTTATATGCACGTGTTTATCGTTGCTTGGAAATCATCCATGTAAACAATAACAGACTATCATCAATTTTTTGTTCGTGTATTGCTTAATATATTGTGTAATTGTCATCTTCGATAATGGCTTATGTAAGCCGAAAGCTTAGATTGGATTAAAAAATATGTATCAATATTGTGATTTTCTTTCATTGTTTAATGATAATGTTATTAAGCTTATCAGACGATATGAAAAGAACTTACAAAAAATATATAGACAACACTTATCTATATTATTTAATGAAACATGTATGAATGAAAAAATGCTGCCTAAATACACACAATATATATATATATATATATATATATATATATATATATTTCGTTGGATTGATCAATCCAACCAAATATGTTAGCTCTATCACTGATATTGAGCACTTTCTAATAAGTACCATGCATATATAATATATAAAATATATATATAAAAAGTACATATATATAGATATATATATATATATATATATATATATATATTTTTGAAAGCAGACTTGTCTGTACAGTCTTCATGGGGTTTCAGGCATTTACTTCATATAATGGTTACATTGATTGATTTATTGATTGATTGATTGATTTGTTTTTTATGGCTTATCAACCATTTGCAGGTTTTTTAAATCTAGAGATATGTTGAGATAATAATGATTTACTGATACAAGTCCTACTAATTAACCCATAGCTGGGGGAAAAGTGGTGGATTTATACATTTCTCAAGGGTAATTGTACCTAAGTGAATATAACAAACCCAACTGGAATTGAAACTTGACTCTTCATTTTCCAATTCCGAGCCATTATCCAATATAACGCCTACACATCCACACTTACAACATCTGGTATTTCAAAGCATTGTTTCAACATTGTATGCCCGTAAGCCTATAATGATTACGAGAGAAAATTTGGTGACATTTATTTAAGGAATCCTACTAAAGTTATTACAAGTTATATAAACATCTTCTGAATATGTCGTTACGGCATCTTCTCAGACAAACAGATGTATCCTGATTTCTCACACAAGTCACAATGACCTCAGACTCAATTGAAATGTGCAGATTTCTACTTAACTGAAATTTAGTTTCGTAATTATGTGGGAGTGTTCATTCATGATAAGTTCTATGAAAGAAAGGTTTTGTTTCAAGTTATTGTGATAGAAAATCATTAGGGTAAAAAGGAAATGCTTAAATAAAGCCCTTTGTAATGTGACTCATTACAAAATCCAAGCTTTCATTCTTTAGATTATTTAAGATATACGGTTCATTCACATTTGGGCTCTTATATTCAAAGAAATGGGCTTTTAATTATTCTAATGATATCAGAGGTATTTGCTTCTGAAAAAGGTATATATATATATATATATATATATATATATATATATATATATATCTTTTTGATTGGTTTAATTAATTGTATATTTATGAGTGTCATTGTGAATGCAGGTGCATGTCTACATGCTTTTGTCTGATAGAGATATCTTCCTCGTCGCTTTCATCCCACCCCTAGACCTTTCACTTGTATCTCTCACACTTTATATTATATATATCACACATATTTTATACACTGATATATTTTGTGTAAATATGTACGAAAAATGAAATATATATATATATATATAAAATTTATCATTATATGTATATATATACACACACAATTTCTCATTATATATATATATATATATATATATATATATATATATATATACAATTTCTCATTATATGTATGTATATATATATAATGAGAAATTAAATATATACATACAGACATTGTTTATATATGAGAAATTGTATGTATATATATATATATATATATATATATATAATGAGAAATTAAATATATACATACACACAAGGTTTATATATAATGAGAAATTGTATGTATATATATATATATATATATATATATATATATAATGAGAAATTAAATATATACATACACACAAGGTTTATATATAATGAGAAATTGTATGTATACATACAATTTCTCATTGTATATAAACCTTGTGTGTATGTATATATTTAATTTCTCATTATATATATAATTTCTCTTTCTCTCTCTCTCTCTCTATATATATATATGTTCCCAAATATGTGGTGCAGTTTAATTTATATTACAATGAATCATTCATACAAAAAGTAAATTAGTAAATTTAATGATATAAAATGGCGAAATTACTTTGATAACTAAATTTTAAAGAGGCATTAACCCACTAACCACTCAATAAATGTTATGATCCTTGTTTTTTTAAAGTATAAAATGTATTAGGTCTTCCTTAAATATGCAGTTACTTTCAACAGGTCATCCAGTCATCATCAGGCATGGAAACTATTTTCTTTGTGGTAAAATTCTGGTAGCATCCGAGATGAAGAAATATAATGCAAATCGAAATATGTTTTTTTGAAATGTGTTAGTGGTAACAGATACAAATTCGTGTTTTTCAGTAAAAAATGCTCTCACTTAAGTTTTCAAAAATTCAACCTTAGCATTATGACTGCACACTCCACAAGTTTGTATCTGTTATCGGTAACACATTTCAAAGAAATTTATTTTGATTTGCATTATATTTTTTTCATTTTCAAAAAGAAAATTGTTTCCATGTTTGATGATGACTGGAGAACCCATCGAAAGTATTTGCATATTTAAGAAGATTTAATACAGTTTATAATTTTTAAAAAACAAGGATCATGACATTCATCGAATGGTTAGTGGGTTAATGCCTCTTTAAAATTTAGTTAGCAATTTCATCATTTTATATCATTAACTTTACTAATTTGCTTTTAGTATGAATGACTCATTGTAATATATATATATATATGTATGTAATTTCTCTTTTATATTTATTTATATATAAATATATATATATATATATATATATATATATATATATGTATGTAATTTCTCTTTTATATTTATTTATATATATATATATATATATATATGCATGTAATTTCTTTTATATTTATATATATATATATATATATATATATATATATGTATGTAATTTCTTTTATATTTATATATATATATATATATGTATGTATGT
>OZ038489.1:84667443-84759943 GCA_964036315.1 Acanthosepion esculentum
TGGCTTGCTAGCTTGATTGTTAGTGTATATGTAGGGATTAAAATTGTATGCCAACTGTTAGTCTAATGCTTCAAATAATCTTTTTTTTTCAGTAAGGTTCAGTTTGTACAAGGCCTGTGGATCACTCAAGGTAGCTGGTTTACTGATGATACTGAAGATACTAATGGATCTATACTGAGAGGGGGAGGATTGGTTGGCCATGTCCTTGAAGACCTGGCATATGCTTGCCACCATCCACATGCTTGGAAAAGGTTTCTCATTCAAGCAGCAGTTAAATAACTTTGCTAGAATCGGGGATAGCTGGTTTACTGATGATACTGAAGATACTAATGAATCTGGGTAGATACTCTTAATGATTACCACTGGAATTTTGACTGGGCCAGTAGCTTTTTGGGGTCGAGGTTCTTGTTAAGTCTAGAGACTTCTTGTGCTGAAATGAGCATCTTACTGACATTGAGCTCAGTTTGATGTGAGAAGTCTGGGAGGGGCTGGCCTTTGTCATCTAATGTTGATTTTAGGGCAAAGATCAAGGTGAAGAGCCTTGCCTTGTCTGTCAAGGATGATATGACCTTGGGGCCATTTATAATAGTGAGAACAGCTGCTTTGCTTCTGTTCATAATTTGGTTGGTGATATTCCAGAAATCGTAAGATCCAATTTGTTTATTTTCAACCTTGCCCTGGACTGATTGTGCATAGCTGCACTTTCTAATTCTAGGACTTTCTTACAGTGATTGCAAGTGGTTCTGAAAGAAGTAAGGGTTAGACTACACTGCTCCTTGGGATAGATTTTGAAGTAGTGGTTCCAGTGAGCTATGGCTGGAGTGCATTCAGGAGTGAATCAGGGCTGACTGTTTGGTTTTTGCTGGAATTTTTTGCAGGGTATAAAACACTCCATTCCAGAAAGGATCCATTCAGAGATTAGGGCAGCAGTTTTGGGGGCAGCATGTTTGATGAATTTTGGGAAAGAAGCTTCTGTCATATAGGACTGAAAGTTCTCCCAGTCTGTCATTGTGAAAAAAACATTCTATGATACAGTAAATCAGGGGATGTCATTGGTTTAGAGTCAATCTGGACACTGACTAGGTAATGATCAGATATGCCAATGGGGGCTAAAACTTTTGCTGATTATTTGTCAGGGCAGGATGTTTAAAAAATTTCAAGGAGGTTTGCCTGGTGTCTCATTACATCTGGAACTTGAGTGGGTTCTTCAATGATTTGGATTATAGTTCATATGTAATGGAGATGTCTCTACAATATTTACCTTCCTCATCAGTTTTCTTATAAGTAGACTAACGACATATGTAAAAGTTGGCCAAGGAATATTTGGTGAGAATATTGTCAATCCTCTCTGATATTTGATCGAAGATTATTGACCCTTAATCCTGATATAGGGCAAAGACGGATATGGTACTATGGATACATGCAATGCAGAAACACATATACAGGAGACCAGAGTCCTCACTTTTTGTGTCCCTGCTACAGGGAAACTCATCCTTGATGTAGGCACCAAGCCTGTGACAATTTAAATGCTCGTATTTTGTTAAAATGGGTGAGTAGCCTGGTATTGTGAGCTCCTCTAATGGGATTGAGGCATTGATATGTGTTTCAGAGAGGAATAGAAGGTTGGGTGGAGACTGAAGAAGATGGAGATCCACTTTTGGAAAGTTGGAACATAGACCCCCTTACATTGGTGTAAGAGATAGTATAACTGGGTCCTATTATGTTTTGAGGTTGGGCTTACTAATTTTGATTGATTCCATGTTTGTTTTGGTTGGTTTGGTGGACAACTAGTAGGCAGGGAAACAGACACCCATTGGAGATGCACACATAAATAAACTGTGTTAACTTGCCCAGAGATACTGCCATATCTGTACCTATCATCATTGCATCAAGAGGCCCCACCAGGAACTACTGCAAAGTCCAGAAACCATTCCCAAAATGGCAGTAGAATAAACACAATATTATACACCTGCTGATAGGATAGTCTCCTCTGAACTTACTTAAAGTTTCAGATCCCTGACTATCAGGCATATAATGCCAAAACCAAAAAAATGTTTACCTCCAGTACCATTAATGAGAAGGCAAATACTTCGGGAAAAATTCAGGCGTGATACTCTAAGTGCATGTGTCTCACCTGCTTAGAGGTCATGGCAATCAGAACTCCTCATTGGATCAGAAACATCGTACTGTTCAGAGACCTATGGTACCAAGACAAGCTCACTCATATACATGAGGACTAAAAGACCTCTTGGTCTTTGTATTGGGGGAACTTAATAAATTTTTTAAAAAAGTAAGTTTAAGACATTGTGTGCTTTGTAACATTCTGGGCTCTGTTCCATGAGCCATGAAGTTCATTGGGGGCCAAAAGTTCCTTCAGAAGAAGAATATAACAGATCTTATGTCATCTGAACAAAAAAAGAAGAGAGACTGCACCATTACTTCTCAAAAGAACAATGGGTTGAGGGTTCTTTTGGGAAGTGCTGGTGCTGCTGTGCTTCTTCTCTTGGAGTGCAGAGACACAGGTGTAGTGTGAAGCTGGCAGTCCGTGTCTGGAGGAGGGGGTCAAGGGTTGAGCCTGGTGGGAGTCCGAGTGTGGGGTGGAGCATTTTGAGGAGAGTGGATATGGTGGGGCAGGTGGTGTTTGTGGGTTGTGTCAGGAGTGATGGCTAGTGACGGCTGCATGTGGGGACAATGCAGTGTTGTTGTACAAGAGAACGGAAATCATGTCAAATTATAGACATGTGGGCAAGAATGTTCACAGCCTCTACGACTCAGGATAAAGACAAATATTTTTTTTCACACCTCCTCCTCCTCTTCTTGATTTCTGGTGCCATAGCAGGATGAAATTGGGGTGCTTTGAGGAACACTTATTAGCTAGCCACCTGACAAAACCTGACAGTCAGAACCAAGGTAGTGCAGTAGGATATAGTATTTTACCTTTTTTTTATTGTATTAACCTGCTCGGTAGGTTTGTTTTTTTGAGCACTGTATTGAGCACTTTTTTATACGTCTGTTATTTTGGGCACGGTAATTTTTCCAGCTTTTTCACATATGTTCATATATATATATATATATATATATATATATATATATATAAAGAAATAATTGGTTCTATTTTTAATGCAACATTACTTCTTATTACTTTAAATATTATGTTTTAGTGGATACATGTGCTTCAGTAGACAAATCTTGCTGGTAGGTACATTTTCTTTATTAATATTTTCAGATGTACAGGCCAGTAGATATAATTCACACTATAAAAAACAGGGTATCTACTCAAACACATTTATCCACTTAAATATATCATTTTAAGCTATATATATATATATATATATATATATATATATATATATATATATATGTGAGAAATTGAGAGAAATATATGAATCTCTTTTCATACAATGTTCCCTCTGAACAGTATTGGAATATTTGTAAAAAGATATAATAAACAAAAATCCTTGCATTTACAAACAGCCTGTTCTAATTTCTTAGTTGAGCAATGTTGATTCGTTTAACAGCTGATTGGACTTACAGATGTTTCTGAACAGCTACACACTTACCTGTGATACCTACTTCATGAATTTGCTTCTTTTTTGCCATTCATACCAATACTTAAGTGTTTGCATGAGAGGGTTGTGGATAAGGGGCAAGAAAGCGAATGACAGAAATTTAGAGACAGGCAGAGATAGATAGAATACTGTCAAATCAAAATTTGTTATCAGTCCTTAACCACACGTCCCAAAAGGGAGAAATTAAAACTTTTATGAGAGGTTCGGTTTTCCAGGCTTTTTTCTTCTTTATATGCTGTTCCCCTCAATCTGTAGGCGATCATGGCTCTCCATAATTTCCAGTCCTTTATAACTCTTAATAAATTTTGTCTTTTCACTATTTCTCCTAAACCCTGTTCTGCCATCCATTTACTCAAACGCATCAAATATTTTATGCATTGTTTTTCTCTGTCCCTCTTGCCCTCATTCTGTCCTGTGAGTATCAGATTTTCCAAGCTCTCTGACCTCGTTATTTGCTCCAAAAATTTCAACTTTCTCTTCCTGATGTTAAGTATAAGTTTCCTTGTTGTTTCGATTTTCTCAAAAATATTGTCATTGCTCACATGTTTGGTCCACAGTATCCTCAGCATCTTTCTGTAGAACCACATTTCTGTTGCTTCAATTCCTTCTTCACTGTCATATAAGAGGACTGATATGTTCAGTACTCTTTTCTTCCTTTCTTTAAGGCAGTATTTTAAATGCTATGGTGCACAATGGCAGGATGTTGGCAGTAATGGTGGTTGTAGGTTTCCAGTTGGTTTTCATTTTCCTACAAGCAGATATTTCACATTCACACACATACATGCAAATAGATGCACACAAACATACACGAGTGTGTGTGTGTGTGTGTGTGTGTGTGTGTGTGTGTCTAAAAAAACTTCATTAAATTAAACCAATAAGGCAATTCAGTTTGATTTTTTTTTATTGAGTTTTCCCAGTTTCTTGAATATACACCCAAGTCAAAATTGTGGATAAACTATCTATCTGTCTCTCTCAGAGAGATAGATAATGAACAGACTGAGATAGATAGATAGATAATGAACAGACTGAGATAGATAGATAGATAATGAACAGACTGAGATAGATAGATAGATAATGAACAGACTGAGATAGATAGATAGATAATGAACAGACTGAGATAGATAGATAGATAATGAACAGACTGAGATAGATAGATAGATAATGAACAGACTGAGATAGATAGATAGATAATGAACAGACTGAGATAGATAGATAGATAATGAACAGACTGAGATAGATAGATAGATAATGAACAGACTGAGATAGATAGATAGATAGATAATGAACAGACTGAGATAGATAGATAGATAATGAACAGACTGAGATAGATAGATAGATAATGAACAGACTGAGATAGATAGATAGATAATGAACAGACTGAGATAGATAGATAGATAATGAACAGACTGAGATAGATAGATAGATAATGAACAGACTGAGATAGATAGATAGATAATGAACAGACTGAGATAGATAGATAGATAATGAACAGACTGAGATAGATAGATAGATAATGAACAGACTGAGATAGATAGATAGATAATGAACAGACTGAGATAGATAGATAGATAATGAACAGACTGAGATAGATAGATAGATAATGAACAGACTGAGATAGATAGATAGATAATGAACAGACTGAGATAGATAGATAGATAATGAACAGACTGAGATAGATAGATAGATAATGAACAGACTGAGATAGATAGATAGATAATGAACAGACTGAGATAGATAGATAGATAATGAACAGACTGAGATAGATAGATAGATAATGAACAGACTGAGATAGATAGATAGATAATGAACAGACTGAGATAGATAGATAGATAATGAACAGACTGAGATAGATAGATAGATAATGAACAGACTGAGATAGATAGATAGATAATGAACAGACTGAGATAGATAGATAGATAATGAACAGACTGAGATAGATAGATAGATAATGAACAGACTGAGATAGATAGATAGATAATGAACAGACTGAGATAGATAGATAGATAATGAACAGACTGAGATAGATAGATAGATAATGAACAGACTGAGATAGATAGATAGATAATGAACAGACTGAGATAGATAGATAGATAATGAACAGACTGAGATAGATAGATAGATAATGAACAGACTGAGATAGATAGATAGATAATGAACAGACTGAGATAGATAGATAATGAACAGACTGAGATAGATAGATAATGAACAGACTGAGATAGATAGATAATGAACAGACTGAGATAGATAGATAATGAACAGACAGAGATAGATAGATAATGAACAGACTGAGATAGATAGATAATGAACAGACTGAGATAGATAGATAATGAACAGACTGAGATAGATAGATAATGAACAGACTGAGATAGATAGATAATGAACAGACTGAGATAGATAGATAATGAACAGACTGAGATAGATAGATAATGAACAGACTGAGATAGATAGATAATGAACAGACTGAGATAGATAGATAATGAACAGACTGAGATAGATAGATAATGAACAGACTGAGATAGATAGATAATGAACAGACTGAGATAGATAGATAATGAACAGACTGAGATAGATAGATAATGAACAGACTGAGATAGATAGATAATGAACAGACTGAGATAGATAGATAATGAACAGACTGAGATAGATAGATAATGAACAGACTGAGATAGATAGATAATGAACAGACTGAGATAGATAGATAATGAACAGACTGAGATAGATAGATAATGAACAGACTGAGATAGATAATGAACAGACTGAGATAGATAATGAACAGACTGAGATAGATAGATAGATAGATAGAAAGATAGATATATAATGAACAGACTCTCTCTCAGTCTGTTCATTATATATCTATCTAGCTCAGTCCATTCATTATCATTATATCAATACATTTTCTCTCTTTTTATACACACACACATTGGGAATATGACAAGATAACATCAAGTTATACAGAAATTAAATTGAGATAAATAGATACATAGATATATAAAAACAGAAAGATAGATAGGTGCTTAAAAGCAGCTGGAAAAGATAGATATTTAAAAACAGATTAGATAGATGGATGGATAGATAGATAAATAGATATTTATAAAACAGCTTAGATATTTTTAAAAATTTTTAGATAGATAGATATTTAAAAAACATCTCAGATAGACAGATGGATAGATATACAAGAGAGAAAACAGATACAATATTAAAAGTATTAAAGCACAACAGAGAATGTTATATCCTTTCAGTGTAATCTCTTTGTTAGAAAAGTCACAGATCAATTACCTAATGGCAAATACATCCAGCATTTTCTCTTTTGTTAACAGAAACAATTTACATACATATATATGGATATGTGTATGTATGTATGTATGCGTATCTCTATGCATATATATTTATGTGTATGCATATGTATATAATGTATGCTTATGAAGCTTTGTGGGTTTATGCATATGAAAAGCTCTACCTGTGTATTTATTTTCACATTTGTGTTTATATATTTCTCTTCAAATCTGCAAGTACTTTGGTGTCAAGGCTGTCAAACAAATTCAGTGCTTTCTGAGGGATAAACTTGTTTGAAGATTCTCATGAATATAATTTAACAATGTCTGTCACTGTCAGCATATATTATCTATATATCTATCTACACTACAGGCAAAAAGTTTGGGGCTACCATGCCATTCTTTAAAAAAAACACCTTATAATGAGATTGTTCGAACTTCTTTCTTGTTATGTGCTGTGTCCCATTAGGAGATAGGCAACCATGGCTCTCCACTTCTCCTATTCCTTTGTAGCTCTCAATAAGTTTTGTCTCTTTGCTACTTTCCCCAGGCCATGTTCTGTCATCCACTTGCTTAAGCCCGCTAGGTATGTCATGCATTGCTTTACCTTGTCTCTCTTTCCCTCTATTCAACCTGTGAGTATCAGATTCTCCAAGCCCTCTTTTCTCATTATGTGTCCCAAAAATTTCAGCTGCCTCTTCCTGATGTTAAGTATAAGCTTCCTCCTTGTTTACATCCTTTCCAAAGCCTCATCGTTGCTCACACACTCGGTCCATGATATCCTTAACATCCTTCTGTAGAACCACATCTCTGTTGCCTCAAGTCTCTTCTTCATCTTTGAGGAGACCAACATTCGCCGCCTTAAAGGAGGACAGATATCATGTAGCAGCTCAGTATACTTTTCTTTGTTACCAAAGAAATCCTCGTTTTGTAATACTCTGCCTAGCTTTTGGAATGCATATTCGGCCATCCCAATATGTCTTTGAATCTCAGCGTCACTCTTACCATCCATGTTGTGGATTTTGGCAGCAATCCCTCTTTAATACATGTTTCATTAAAGATGACTGACAAGGTACTGCGATTAAGCTTTTTTATTTAATTTTTATTGGGTACATACAAGTGTTTTCTTTTTCAACAAATAGTGTGCAAAAACTCTTCAAAATTTCTGCATGGCTGACCATGTATCTAGGGTTATAGGAATGTTTTATTTTCCAAACATGGTCAACATATAGTGGCCGTGTTCATAGTTAATGTTACTGAGTGTTGACTTTGTCTTTTTTATTATTAGGGCTTCCATTATTTTTAATCTTTTTACATATGGAAGAAGTTATTAGGCTTGTATTTTCTACTAATGTTTTGGATGGAGTCTGGTAGGTTTTTGTGTGTTTAAATGAGTCCTAATGGATCTATAGTTAAGGTAGTTTTAATGTAAGTCATCTGGATAAGCATATTGTAGTGTGACCGATGTTGTTATTTATGAGTTTGGCTTGATCAGGAATGCAATTCTTTCAGGTGCATTTGAAATAATGTTGTTTCTTTGTACTTTTGATTTTGAACTGTCATTTTTTATTATATATATATATATATATATATATATATATATATATATATATATATATATGCACTAAAAAATTTTTTAAAATGGTTCTCCCAACTATATGGAAAAATAAAATAAATTTTCTCATGACTAAAATATCTGAAATCTGAATACAGATAACATTATGTAACTTTTGCATATTAAGTACTTTCCTCTTTGGTACCTCGATCACATAAATTTAAATGTACTACTGGATTAGCAACTAGGTCTCATTGTATTATTGTAGAAATAACTAGATGTAACCATAAGTTCAATACTAACAGTTTCTCTTCTCACCTCTAGAATTCTCTCCTGTTTTTTTGCTTCCCTGTTATATACAATCTTCAAAAATTAAACACCATATCTATTTCCATATGTCTTTCTGTACTCCGTTCTTTTGTTGTCCGTTCTACTCAATAATAATTTTGTTGGTTCCAATCTATGCTGGGAATGATTGCAAAATAGTTTTCTCCTTCCCAATTTATAGGCAGAAGCACACATATGCATTTTGGGATTTCTTCCTAATCAGTAAGATACGTCACTTGTCAGTGTCATCGGACTTAGTCCTGGTCTGTCTTGCCTTGAGGTCAGAATGCTACGTTTGCTTATCCAAATTTGTTCTTGTGTGTCAACACCAATTGTGAACCTTTTACCATATCACTGTTGCCTTACAAACATTGTTTGCTTGCTTTATATTATTTTGTTGCCTTGTTCGTTTATTTTTCTTGTTATTGTAATTGTTTGTTGCAAACTCTGTCAATTTTGCTTGTTGGACTGTTCTGCTATTTGTTTACACTTAACCATAGCCACTCTATATCTTTCGCTCTCAATAAGCCCTTATATCTTAATGGCATTATCCCCTTGTTTGGCGTGAAATGATTACAAATAAATTTAAATGAGTTTAACCCTGATAGACCAAGCATTCATCCCCACAGCTGCTAGTGCCACCTATCTTAACAATCTAAACTGTCTATTATTAAGGGAGACAACTTACACTCAACATTCATAGAAAGACAGATACGATTATATCTAACAATATCTACCATGAAATATTTTATTTTAGTTTATTAAGTAATTGCCATCAAAGCAAATGTGATATTTTGTAAAAGGAACAGCCCAACATCCAAATTACAAATTGGAGATACAAAAATCAAAAGTATACAATAATTTAAAAATCTGGGAAGTGTTTCAAAAGAGGACAGAAAATGCAACACTGAAATCCATAGGTGTACTGGGGTAGTGAAAGATGCTTTCCAAAAGCTAAGCAAAGTATTAAGAAACAGGAAAATTTAATTAGAAACAAAGAAAAGAGTACTGGACTGTTATGTAATATCACTCCTCCTATATTGTAGTGAATGCTGGACAATATCCTCACAGATGAAGTAATGACAGAAGTGAGGTTCTAGAGAAGGATGCTGAGAATTTCATGAACTGAACATGTGAGCAATGACAAAGTTTTAGAAAAAATGGAAACAAATAGGACACTTATAATTAACATCAGAAAGAGGTAGTTGAAATTTCTAAGGTATGTAAGGAAAGAGGGCTTGGAAAATTTGATATTCAAAGGACATAGTGAAGGTAAGAGAGGCAGAGAAAAGTAGTACATAACCTACTTAATGAGCTTGTGTAAATGGATGACAGAACAGAACAGGAAGTTGTGGAGAGCCATGATCACACATGTTCTGAAGGGAAACGGCACATAGAACAAGATTGTAAGGTTAAGATTGTAGTGATCAGAAATCAGTTCCACAGCAGTTCGTGGGAAGAAACTGCTTAATGGAATACAAAGGGAATGAGGGTAGTTCATTGCAATTGAGTCCTATTTCTTGGAATACTTGATAGAGGATGTTTTTTTGTTCATAGATGGGTGAGTGCTTGGGAATATTAAGTGCTGTATGCTTGGATGTGTGGGTATTGTGATGTACAACAACTTGGAATTAAAATCTGGAGAGCCAAGTTCTAATTCCAGGATTTAGGATAGATACCAAGGAGACAAAATCTACTAAAAGCTACAAAGGTCAGGAAATTGTGGAGTGCCATGACCACCCATGTTCTGAAGAGACATGGCCTATAGATCAAGAAAAAGAAGAAACTGATCAACAATTAATACTTCCCCACAATTACTTCAATTATTATTGAATGTTATCATTAACAATTTTCATCACTATCATTTCCTCCATCACCAACCTGCACACTGAGTGGTAAAAACAAAACTTTTTGATACACCAAAATGGTAATGGGAATATTTGCCATTTCCTTATAAGGAAACATTCAACATTCATTGACCAAGCAACCAGTAATGTTGTCAGTTGAAATTTATAAAATCTTACTCGCAAAACAAATTTCAGGAAAATAGGTTTCTCTAGATAAGTAACTGTTTTTGCTCTTTCCAATATGGATGGGGGCTTCCTTCCCAGCCGTTTTATTTGAAATGCTGTGGAATATTAACATCTTGATTATCTCATTATTTTGTCTTCAAGTTGCATGAGATATCCATTTTAGCTGTTGCTGCTGTTGAAAGTCTTTAAAGGATGTCGTTTCTTCTATTTGGTACAGTTCTTTGGTCATGAGTCTGCAGTGACAGTCAACAATGTTCAAAACAGTATGGTCACAACTCGGCTTCACTCACTCAGAACCATTTTTAATAATTGATCTCAGAAAGTGGCTGCATACAGCTGACAGTTTAGATATCTCTGAAAGGGTTTGGCACCATGCATGGTATCCATATGAAATTCTTAATCTGATAAGAGGCTATTTAAAACATGAATTGAGATTTCACGTTGATGTTTTGGTTCTGTAGTCATTTGCAGTGTTGGGCAAAACTACCACTAGTGCAATCAGTCTATGTTCAATTTCTCTTTCTCCTATACTAAATTGGTCATAACTGATCCATACAACAAGTTATTTGAACGATTTAGTATTTATTAGTTACACATTCTGAATTTTTATGATGGATTCGTAAGTCCTAGTTCCTGATATTATGAACACATCATGTTAAAACACAAGTTTCCATACAATCACCAAAGTTAAGCAATGTCGATCATGGTCAGTACCTAGATAAGGGGCTACTTGAGAACACCAATTGCTTTAATCTTGGATGTGTGGATGGGGTAATGGATAATGGCTTGAAATTGTTAATCAAAGAGCGAAGTTTCCAATTTTTTGTTCATTGACATGCAAATATCCATGGGAAAGGTATAAATTCACTTCTTCTCCCCCCAGTTATGGGTTAATTAGTAAAACTTGTATCACTAAACCATTATTATCACTCAAAAATATTCTTATAATCTAAAAAATATTTTCTCATTTTAAATAACCTTCAAGGGGATGATAAGACATAAAAATGAATGAATCAATTGGAACACTTGCTAAATAATGTCGACTTTTTGTTCAAGATCATTCTTATGCCAACTATGAATACCTACGTCATCAGCATAGCCACCCTTCATCATTTGTACACTGGCCTCTGTAGGGAAAACAGCAATTTCATGTTGAATTCCTTCATTTCCTTATGAAGAACTTAATTTATTATACAAGAATAATTCATTTTATCGATTACCATAGCGTACAGTCTATTTTCAATTTCTTTTTCTCTTATACTAAATTGGTTATAACTGATCCATACAAAAAATATTTAAAGCATTTAGCATTTATTAATTCCACTTCCTTAATATGTCTGATGAATTCATGGTAGGTACCATCACTCCTTTCATTCCGATTCCAGATCATTCTGTTTTGGAATGGTTTATCTTGAATCCTATTTCTTGGAATACTTGATAGAGAATGTTTTTTGTTTGAGAGTAACTAGATGGGTAAGTGCTTGATAATACCAGGTACTATAAGCTTAAATGTGTGGCTAGTGTAATGTACACAGCTTGGAATTAAAATTCAGAGAGCCAAGTTCCAATTCCAGTTGGGTTCATTATATTCACTTATGCATAAATATCCCTGGGAAAGTTATGAATCTACCATTTTCCACCCAGCTATGAGTTAATTAGTAGGATTTGTATCAATAAATCTTTATTCTCCAAAAACTTGTTACAATCTAAAAATATTTTATAGCTTTAAGGTTGATAAACCATAAAAAACAAAGTAATCAATTAATATTTTTTGAGGCAAGCTGTAATAAACAAACTAATCAGTTTTGTTCATGATTATTTTTATCTCAACTATGAATACCTATGTCATTGGCATAACCCTCGTCATCATCAGTACTTTGGCCTCAGGAGGGAAAACAGGATCGTTGTCTTCTATTTGTTGATTTGTTTGAAAAGAAAAAAGCAAGTTTAAGCAATTATGTCAACTTCAGCATAAACCAGATGAACTACAAGAAAAATTATCAGTAAAAAAAAATTAAATAAATGAATGTTTATTTTGACCCCTTAAGGTATTTTATTATTTTCTCAAAATTATTGCAATTTGAATTAATTGTTTTCTTTCAAGTATGCAATCTGCCCATAGAGATGATATCATTTTTAGGGGCTTTTCCATGAATTTAATGAGGAAAAATCATGCAGAAAATAACACCCTGGAGATTATCCTGAGGTAACCTGTCCCTGATTTCTTGATGTATTTTAATGCAAGAAAAAAAACTCATAATTCTGCATGTAATATGTCTTTCTGATTTGAGTTTGGATGGATTCTTCACAAATAAAACATAGCAATTTTCCATGAAAACAGAGATTGCAAAAAGTTCCTAACAGATTATTCTATCACTGGTGCTCATTTCACCCCTGAAGCAATGCTGCAAGAAAAGTAGGGTAAAAAAGGACTATAATTAGTTAGTCCAGAATTCATTTTATATCATAGTAGTAGTAGTAATATTAATAGGTTTCTGTATATCTCACTAGATAAAAGGTCAATATTCTGTCCTTTGATGGTGAAAATGGAGTGACCTCTCCAAGGTGAAGTCCAGGTATATAGTGGCTGTTTGATACCCTGACTAGATTCCCCACACCCTTTGGACGTACTGACAAGATCCAAAGGAATATATAGCATTACATTTGGGGACGGCTTGGCTACAGGAATTGCCAGAAAGTTGTCAGAGTTGACAGTGAAGTGCCTTCAGGGCTCCGCTCCAGGGATACTATCATAGCCTTTTCCATGTTTGGATGTGACTGCAAGGTTTGAAAATCGGTGTTTTCCTTCCCCGAAATAGACTGCTTTTCCAAAGCAGCTGGTTATAAGGCACCAGTTTTTCATCTTTGTACTTTGTCTGGCTTGGAGCTGGACATGCCAGAGATCTCTATAGTGATATCTACATAAATGTAGAGCATTGAAAACAGAGTTTAAATAATTTTCTAACCTTTGGCCAACTGAGTGTCAGCTGATGTCATCATCAAACAAAACCACTGGTTTACTATCTGACGAATCAGTCAAATAATTTTCAAATTCATCAAGCATTACAAATAAATTATATTTCACTAACAATAAATTTCAGTTAATGAAAAGATTAATCTTTCAGTTTTAACAATGAATAAACAAAGGATTGTCTTATGGCAAACATTCCTATTGTAATGTAAGCAAAGAGTCAGTTGAGATTGGGGAAAACGCCTAAAAGATTGCTCTCCCAACAACTATGGGGATAATAGGCAGAGAGCGGAAAGAGACGGGAGGTAACAAAAATGACACTGCCTCGGAAAACATAGCAACTTAAGGAACAAAATGTTCACAAAACCAATTTCAAAAGACACCATGTCTTGTCAACTCCTGACCACTGTTTCCCACCAGCTTTTATTGGCATGGGACATCTTACAAAGACCTGGGTCTTGACCAGTTGCATAGAGGCCAGAGAGTCCCATTCTTTCTGTCTTTTTATGGGCCATGCCCTTTCAGGACATAGGCAATCATGGCTCTCCACCTCCCTCTATGCCTTGCAGCTCTCAACATGTTCCTTCCCTTTGCTTCCTCCTCCAGACTATGTTCTGTCATCTACTTGCTTAAGTCCATCAGGTATGTCACAGATTGTTTTCCCTTGTCTCTCTTTCTCTCTATTCAACCCATAATTATCAGATTCTCCAAGCCCTCCTTCCTCATTATGTGTCCCAGAAACTTCAGCTGCCTCTTCCTCTATAAGCCTCCTCCTTGTTTGGAACCTCTCTAAAAATTTGATTGAAAGCAAGAGGAACAGAGGAAAACATGCATAACCTACCTAGCAAGCTTGAGTAAATGGATGGTAGAAGGTTGCTGTAATGTAATCAAAGAGATTAGGGGAAACACCTAACAGATCATTCTTCCAACAACTATGTGGATAATAGGGAGACAGTGGAAATAGACAGGAGGTAACATAAATGACACTACCTCAGAAACCACAGCAACTTGAGGAACAAAATGCCCACAGGACCGACTTCACAAGACACAGTGTCTTGCTGACTGCTGTTTTCCCCCAGCTTTTGTTGGCATGAAGCGTCTTACAAAGACCTGGATTTTGAACAGTTGCAGAGAGGCGCGTATCTAACTAGACATGCCAAACTATCCCGCTGCTAATGGGAAAAACCCAGATGTAACTGGTGTTGACAAATGGCCACATGCAATCAGAGGCCTCTTTTGCATGTTTGCCACAATTCCTACATCATCAGACCCTTGACCAAATATTGTCATAGGGTCACTTTACAGCTGACTATCTGACCAGTTCCCCTTGCATATCTAGGTTGAAAGCTGGAGAAGTATTCATTCATGCATAGCCTGTCATGGGCAAATAAACCTGTCGGAGACCATCCCTCTCTAGTTCAAACCATAGCTGATGTCATCCAACTTGAAGGATCACCTTGGTCATGAATATATGACTATTGATTCCATTATAAAATATAAACATCTATTCATTCTTATTTTTCTGTAATCATTGCATTTCTAAAACCTGGGAAGAGTTTAAATGGGTATGGCAAGTTAAGAAAGAGATGACACTATATTTGGAATGAAGTAAAAACACTGGACAGAAATATACTGAAGAGTCAAAAATAGGAGTTTGGACAACGACTTCTATTTCAAATTTCTCGTAATGTTATTAAGAACTCACAACTACACATGAAGTCTTGTTGATGCGCTGTTAACCTATCTCTTTCTTCCTATATCTGACAATCTAACATATTAATCAGACAAATGACAACCCTTGTCACATTTTTATTTATCTTCCATTCTTGCTATCAGAATCTCTTCTGTAGACCAAGACAACAGACTACCACTGGCATGAGATTTAAAATTAAATGACTTTATATATATATATTATTATTAATATTATTAATATTAAAATTAAATGACTTTTTATATATATATTATTAATATTATTAACATTAAAATTAAATGACTTTTTATATATATATATTATTAATATTATTAAAATTAAAATTAAATGACTTTTTATATATATATATTATTATTATTAATATCATTAAAATTAAATGACTTTTTATATATATATTATTATTATTAATATTATTAACATTAAAATTAAATGACTTTTTATATATATATTATTAATATTATTAAAATTAAAATTAAATGACTTTTTATATATATATTATTATTATTAATATTAAAATTAAATGACTTTTTATATATATATTATTATTATTAATATTATTAACATTAAAATTAAATGACTTTTTATATATATATTATTAATATTAATATTATTAACATTAAAATTAAATGACTTTTTATATATATATATTATTATTATTAATATTATTAAAATTAAAATTAAATGACTTTTTATATATATATATTATTATTATTAATATTATTAAAATTAAATGACTTTATATATATATATTATTAATATTATTAAAATTAAAATTAAATGACTTTTTATATATATATATTATTATTATTAATATTATTAAAATTAAATGACTTTTTATATATATATTATTATTATTAATATTATTAACATTAAAATTAAATGACTCTTTATATATATATTATTAATATTATTAACATTAAAATTAAATGACTTTTTATATATATATTATTATTATTAATATTATTAACATTAAAATTAAATGACTTTTTATATATATATTATTAATATTATTAAAATTAAAATTAAATGACTTTTTATATATATATATTATTAAAATTAAATGACTTTTTATATATATATATTATTATTATTAATATTATTAAAATTAAATGACTTTTTATATATATATTATTATTATTAATATTATTAACATTAAAATTAAATGACTTTTTATATATATATTATTAACATTATTAACATTAAAATTAAATGACTTTTTATATATATATTATTATTATTAATATTATTAACATTAAAATTAAATGACTTTTTATATATATATTATTATTATTAACATTAAAATTAAATGACTTTTTATATATATATTATTATTATTAATATTATTAACATTAAAATTAAATGACTTTTTATATATATATTATTAATATTATTAACATTAAAATTAAATGACTTTTTATATATATATTATTAATATTATTAACATTAAAATTAAATGACTTTATATATATATTATTATTATTAATATTATTATTATTAATATTAAAATTAAATCATGTTTTATATATATATATATTATTATTAATATTATTATTATTAATATTAAAATTAAATCATGTTTTATATATATATATATTATTATTAATATTATTATTATTATTATATATATATTATTATTAATATTAAATCACTTCTTATATATATTATTATTATATATATATTATTGTTATTATATATATATTATTATTAATATTAAATCACTTATATATATTATTATTATATATATATTATTGTTATTATATATATATTATTATTAATATTAAATCACTTATATATATTATTATTATATATATATTATTGTTATTATATATATATTATTATTAATATTAAATCACTTCTTATATATATTATTATTATATATATATTATTGTTATTAATATTAATATTAAATCATGTTTTATATATATATATATTATTAATATTATTATTATTATTATATATATATTATTATTAATATTAAATCACTTCTTATATATATTATTATTATATATATATTATTGTTATTAATATTAAAATTAAATCATGTTTTATATAGATATATTATTATTAATATTATTATTATTATATATAATTATTAATATTAAATCACTTCTTATATATATTATTATTATATATATATTATTGTTATTAATATTAAAATTAAATCATGTTTTATATATATATATTATTATTAATATTATTATTATTATATATATATATTATTATTAATATTAAATCACTTCTTATATATATTATTATTATATATATATTATTGTTATTAATATTAAAATTAAATCATGTTTTATATATATATATTATTATTAATATTACTATTATTATTATATATATATTATTATTAATATTAAATCACTTCTTATATATATTATTATTATATATATATTATTGTTATTAATATTAATATTAAATCACTTTTTATATATATTTCTAATTTTTACTGGTTTAATCTTTACATTTTTTTCTTCCTTTACTAACCAGTTGAGAGAAAAATATTAAATCATTGAATAAATTTCAATTTCTGGCTCATTTACAACAAATCCTGTTTATTAAAACCAAAACCGTAAAAGAATTTGTGGGTAGAAGGTTAAATTAACATTGATTAATCACCTGCAACTGGATCTCTGTAAGAATGTTATATCTCTTTCAAATTTTATTAGTATACTCTCTGTTTGGTTTTAACAAAACTAGAAGTGGGTATGATAGTTAAACTCCTGTAAGAATGAGTACACATGCTCGGTCACGATGACCTACTTAGCAAGCTTTGTATAGGGATAGATATCATATGAGATCCATTAATATAGAAAATGACTGAAAGGGTTCAACAGTAACAAATAAGAAGCTTTGGCAGGCTTGCTGCTAGGAAAGTTAGTTCAATGTGTTGTTCTAGAGATTTTCTTATCAGAATCTTTCTTACAGGATCAGGATCTCTTCTATAGACCAAGACAAAGGACTGCCACTGGCATGAGATTTAAAATTAAATCACTTTATATATATATATATATATATATATATATATATATATATATATATTATTAATATTATTATTATTATTATTAAAATTAAATCACTTTATATATATATATATATATATATATATATATATATATATTATTATTATTAATATTATTATTATTAATATTAAATCACTTTATATATATATATTATTATTATTAATATTATTATTATTAATATTAAAATTATATCACTTTTTATATATATATTATTATTAATATTATTAATCTTACACATTTATAAGTTTATCATTCATCCATGCATTGAATATTGCTGCCACATCTGGTCTGATACTTCTGCTATATATCTAAAGATTCTTAATAAATACAAAGAACCTGCAATGTTATTGATCCTGACCTGGCATCTCAGCTTCAGACATTTTCCCACCACCATAATGTAGCTTTTATATAAATATCTTTTGTGGTAATTGTTCTAATGAGCTTTCCTCTTTGGTACCTAAACATTATTAATTTAAGTGCAGTATTAGATTGGCAGCAAGGTCTCATCATCTTGCAGTTGAAATGGTTAGACATAACCCTAAGTTCTATGCAAACAGTTTGGAGCTGGACATGCCAGAGATCTCTATAGTGATATCTACATAATTGTAGAGCATTGAAAACAGAGTTTAAATAATTTTCTAACCTTTGGCCAACTGAGTGTCAGCTGATGTCATCATCAAACAAAACCACTGGTTTACTATCTGACGAATCAGTCAAATAATTTTCAAATTCATCAAGCATTACAAATCAATTATATTTCACTAACAATAAATTTCAGTTAATGAAAAGATTAATCTTTCAGTTTTAACAATGAATAAACAAAGGATTGTCTTATGGCAAACATTCCTATTGTAATGTAAGCAAAGAGTCAGTTGAGATTGGGGAAAACGCCTAAAAGATTGCTCTCCCAACAACTATGGGGATAATAGGCAGAGAGCGGAAAGAGACGGGAGGTAACAAAAATGACACTGCCTCGGAAAACATAGCAACTTAAGGAACATAGCAACTTAAGTTCTATGCTAACAGTTTCTCCTCTTGCACCTCTCACTTGTAGAACTCTCTTCCGACTTTTTATTTTCCAGTCAAGATTGATATTCAAATATTTAAATGCAACGTCAGTTTTTTATATTCTGTCTTCTTAATTCCTGTTCATTTATTGTTCTCTCTCCTTAATAATGTTTTATTTTTCTCATATTCTCTCACACTCAGTAATCACTTGCTTCTTAGTGGCTTTATTGCCTTAGTTATGGTGAAATGATTAAAAGAATAAATAAATAAAAGAAGCTGCTATGAATGCAGTTAAGCATGACGGCAATGTCTGCAGCAAGCAGGAAAATGATACATTCTGTTTATGTTTCCAAGTTCAAGGTTGAAGATTGCCCCATGGGACAACTGTGTTAGTTCATGAATTTGGTGACAGTAATTATGAGTTCAACCTCTGGGATGGCTAGCACAAACTTAGAGTCAGTGGAAAAAGGAAGGTACTGAGCAGTATAAGACAAGATGAAATATCCTTAGACACAGACAGCAGAAGCAGAACAATTTACCTTAAAAATTTAAAGAAAGAGTTCTTCAACACATAATTACGTGAATGATATCCAGATCAGCAGACACCTGGAAAAAGCCAGAAGGCACAACCGCCAAAATGTTGTGATAATAAGAACAAAAATGAATACATTAGTCTGACTTAATAGTTTTCTATAAAATTAGTAAATAAACTAAAAATAATATATATAATTGTCCGTGTAAGTGTTCATATGAGTCAGAAAAGAACAAAATATACTTCAACAGAAAATATTAATTTAGAAATTTCTTTCAAAATTTACCGCACACATTCTTATTATTATTACACCCACTAGCACTATGGAAAAAATCTAAATGGAAACAGTCAAGTTATACAAAATCTTTCCATTCTATTAAATGCTCATAGAGGTTACACTTAAATCATATGATGCAATAACATTACCATACAATCGTTCTACCACTCTTAATTCATTGATTTTAGCATCACTTAATCTGCCAGAATTTGACAATGTCGGACCTTATTAGTGCCAATGGCAAATTATTACTTCATGTAATGTTACACAAAAAACAAGATCTAAATTGTTACTATGTGATTACTAAGTTGCTTAATCCTCTCTTTCATAGAAGAGAATTGAAAAACAAAAAAATTGACAAAAAAGAAAAACAAAACAGAGAAAGAAAGGATAAAACAGAAGTAATATAGAGACATTGCAACTGGTTTGACGTGCAAACTTCATAATATTACATGAAATAAATTAACATCCGGGATAATTTTCATCTTTTCCATGTTGAAAATAAAAATATAGAGATGAGTAAAAACTCAGTAAACTTTGACCTTTCATGCTTGAAAAAAAAACAAAAAACACTAAATTATTAGCATCGTGACAAGGGGTCTAACAATTTTGACCTTAGTATTTTTTGTGTGTTGTGAAATAATTATATTTTTACATGAAAAGTAAATTAATATATGCTTCCAGGATAAAACTAGAATATTTAAAAATGCTGTGTTAAAAATTAATTGCTCTGTTCGGCAGTACTTGGGAGGTAATTTAAATGTATAGGGACTTTTGGCAAACTTGAACCTTCTTGCCTGCATATCAAAAGAATGGTTTTTCCCTTAACACTGCTATTATTTTAACTACCTTCACTCCTTGGCAATATTTATTGTTTTACAAAACGATGGTTCGAATTGGAATACAACCTAAACATATGATGAAAGTAAATTTTTACATATTTTTGTTCATGAGAATTTGAAACAAAATATTAAACACTATTTATTTATTGGAGTATTTATTGGAATGGTTGGTAAATTATTGGCTAATTGCTAATTGATTCTAACTTTATAAAATGGTAAATATTAAAGTTTTTCCTTATAGTTGGTTCAAATATTTTAATAATTTAGTTAACGTTTATAAATTTATGAATAAAAAGTTGTTTACATATTTATTTTGTTATAAATTAGTAAATGATAAATATTGCATTGCATTAGTTTTAATACAACTTTATTAGTTTTTAGAATGTTGTAAATTAACATTTCAGAATGGATAAATTCACTTTCATATGTTTAGGTTTTATTACAATTCTAAACATCGCATTTTGAAACAATAAGCATTGCCGAGTTGTTAATAAAATAGTGGTGTCAAGGAGAAAAAAAACGTTCCTTTGATACTCTGTTTTTTGTAGATATGAAGCTCCAAGTTTGCCAAAAATTCTTATATTCCACATGAAAATTTAATTGTTTTTAAATTATTTCTCAAGTACTGCTCAAGAGAGCAAGTCCTTTTTAATACAGCATTTCTAGATATTCTGGAAGCACATATTTATTTACTTTCCATGCAGAAGTATAATTATTTCACAACACACAAAAAAATACTTAGGTCAAAATTATTAGGCCCCCCCCTCTCATGATGCTAATAATCAATGGTGTATTGTTTTTGCTGAATAACAACCTGCTTCATTTGGCATCATTTTCAACATATTTTAGGCATGACTCCAGAAGAATCTTATTTACCACAAGGAAATTTTGTTCTCTGTGTCATGCCAGGTTTTTCTCACCTGAGTCTATCCTTCAAATCTACAAGTCTACCATTCATTCTTGCATTGAATACTGTTGCCATATATGGTCTGGTGCCCCCACTGTTCATCTCAAGTTTCTCAACAAAATCCAAAGATGGATATGCAATATGATAGGTCCTGACCTGGCATCTCAACTCCAGTCACTTTCACACAGATGTGATGTGGCTTTCCTCTGTCTTTCTTACAAATATTTTCATGGCAACTGCTCTAATGAGCTATTTTCACTGATGCCCCATCTTCATGAATTTAAACATGCTACTAGGTTGGCATCTCAGTCGAACCCTTTTACTGTTGAAACAATTAAATGTAACAGCTGCTTCTACTCCAACAGCTTCTTCTCTCACACTTCCCAACAGTGAAACTCCCTCCCTCTTACTTGCTTCCCGGATAACTATAATCTTCAAAAATTTAAATGTAATGTCAGTCAACATCTTCTGATGCCTTGATCTCAATCACCATCCTTCTCTTTAGCCTTTCCTCAAACACTCCTCATTACTCTTACTTTCACTCTCTGTAACACTTTGCTTGCTAGTGGCACTCCCACCTTGCTTTGGGTGAAATGCTTATAAAAAAAAAAGAAAAAAGAGCCCTGGTCTTCAATCTACACCACAAATTTTATATAGGATTGTTAGTGCCTTGTGCAAGTCAACAACATTTTGTCTGGTGTTTCTGCTATGTATATAGATATTCTTGACAATTCAAAGAATAATCTGCAATGTTATCAGTTCTAACTTGGCATCTCAGCTTCAGTCAGTTTCCCACCGCTGTACGATAACTTCCCTGTATCATTTCTATAACATTTTCATGGCAATTGTTCTGATCAGATTTCCTGTTTGGTTCCTCAACTTCATGAACTTAATTGTAATACAAGATTAGCAGCAAGGTCTCATCATTTTACTTTTGAGATTGCTAGATGTAACTGTTATTTTCTATTCTCAGTGTTGTACCAAAGAGTGAGGAATAAAATGTATATTTATTCTTAGTATAAATTATAGCTCTCTTATTTTACATCGAACACTGTTTTATTAACTCCAGGACTCACTGTGCACAATTTTATATTTAATTATATATTTATATGGAGGACCTTACTGTCATTCTTACAACCAAACAGCCAGACTACCCACACATATAATTTGATTATAGTGATGAAGGCTTGTGCACAACCGACAACACTTTGGGAAGAGCTGAATACAGAGAACTGGTGCACAGCATGCCACAAGGTCCCCAAATAACCCACTTCAGGTTTTGAATTCAGAGTTGCCCTTCTCCTAGACCAGTTGCCACACAACACAGGTCTGTCCTGCTATTTACCCATAGCTAATATATATATTGTTCAGAGTCTGTCTATATTTCTGAGAGGAGGTATTATGTACAGTATTTACATTAGTCGGATAAAGGCGTTGGTTAGATCCAGTGACAGACCCAAAAGAGTGTGAGTTCAATACCCGGTTCAGAAGAACCAATACCCGGTGGAGAACTTTCAGAGGGAAAATTAGTAGGAGATAACTGATAACTGACATCCATCAAACATGGCTCGTGGAACTAGAACAGACTACCCCACTGATCGAAATAAAGGGTTCGGTTCGAAATTCCAACCACCTGAAGAAGGCCGGAGCGTACAACGGCCGAAACATTGTGACAAATATGGCGACAAAGATGAGGACAATAGTCCGACTAATGTAAATACTATATATATTGTTATATAGGAATAAAATCTCACTGCAGGCACTGGAGTTTGAACACAGATCACCAGAAAGCAAACAGAAGTGACCCCATTATGAATAAATAGATCACATGATGGCAAAGGAAATGTATATATGGAAATTAACATGGCGTCTAAATGATTACTATACAGATTACTATTTAGATCACTATATAGATCACTATTCGGTGGTTACTTTCCAAGTGAGTATTATCAAGCAATTACTTCAGTGTGAGTGTTATTCAAATGCAACTAACACCATTATAGTTCAATGGCATTACTACAGGTGTAGCTGTAATTACGAAGTTTCTACTACAACGAGCATTACGAAAGTGACAACGAGTATTTGTTGACATTATAAAAGTGGGGCAACAAGTGTTCGTTGACATCACAATATATATATATATATATATATATATGATAAAATATACTTTTATGGTATGCTATTATTTATTGGTACTCAATATCAGGCATAGAGTGTATGTAAATATAAAATATATTGTCTCATACTAAACGCAATTGTTAGACATGGCCTGATGATTGCATTTAGCATGAAACAGACTGTCGCCTCTGAGTGTTGACTTCAATGTTCACTTGTATATATATATATATATATATATATATATATATATAATATATATATATATATATATATATATAATATATATATATATACACACACACACACACACACACACACATTGAAGGTAATTATATATTTTCATCATTGCTTGAAGTAATGAGGGGTGAGGAACAAATATATAATTATTCTTAGTATAAAATTTAGCTCTCTTATTATATATCATTAATAATATAGTACAATTATAGACTGTGTGTAGATGCATACAAGAAATAAGCTTTGGTGTAAAGATAACTCACTCCCAACAAAAGAAAGAAAATACTTCTGATACATGATAAGAGTATTCAACAGAAGTGTAACCATGTCCATTATCATGAAGTATTGTACTGTATACTTCTATAGCAACTCTCTAAATGAAAACACGTTTCTTCATGCTTCTAGAGTAACTGTATTGATGTCATGTTATGAACTCTGGGATTATGTGGCTTCATGAAAATTCTTTGCTACACTCATTCGCACGTATCTTACACAGGTTTCCTCATGCAGTCAATAATGTTTCTCTTTTGCTTTTCTGTTACTCATTATTATAGATTTGTCATTTTTTTTCTTTACCCTTTTGATTTGATTTGATTTTTTTCACAGGGAAGGGATGTAGTGTCTCTGTGGTGAAGTTGAAGTAAGGTCGGTCATTTCTTAGAAGTGTTAAAAATGTTCTCCCTTTTCCTGAATAGCCAGAAAGAAATAAAAGAGAAAAAAATGGTGACACATTGAAGGAAGTGAGAAACTGTTTTACTCCATATTTATAATCTTTTGATTTTCTCTGCATTTTGCACATGTCAAAAGCATTTGCCGAATCTCACAACCAATTCTTGTTATTCTCTGATTGTTTTTACTCAACATTCAGGGTGGAATAAAACTAGTAACACAATAATAATAGTGAAAAGACATCATCTAAAAAGAAATAATGTGATGGAATAAAACTAGTAATATAATAATAACAGCAAAAATAATTCATCTAAAAGCCACAATAATAAGATGGAGTGAGCCTTGTAATAAAATAATAAGAGTGTATAGATTTTATCTAAAAAGTAATAATAAGATGGAATAAAGCTACTAACAGAACAATAACATTGAAAAGAATTCATCTAAAAGCCACAATAATAAGATGGAAGAAACCTTGTAATACAATAGTGTATAGACTTCATCTGAAAAGAAATAAGATGGAATAAAACTAGTAATATAATAAGGAAAAGACTTTATTTAAAAAGTAACATTAATAAGATGAAGTACAATTAGTCATGAAATATTAATAATAATAATAACTAATAAGTATATTGACTCAGAATTTAATGATAAAAGCAATATTGATAAGATGGAGAAAAACTAATGGTAATGGTAGTTGTAATATTGGCCATTTCTTTATAAGGAAACATTTAGCATTCACTGACCAAGCAGCCAGTCATTCTCGGTTGAAATTTATAAAATCTTACCATTAAAAGATTTTTCAGGAAAATAGGTTCCTCAAGTCAACTCTTCCCTGTATTAATGGTGGTTTCCTTTCTAACTTTTTTTTTAAGTGGTGTGGAACATCAGCATCTTCTTCATGTCATTATTTTCTCTTGCATTACATTCATTTGAAGTCATTCTTAATGATTGATTACTACTGTGACTACTACTATTAAAAATAACAATAATAGAATATTGTACATGGCAATAACAATAAAAATAACAATAATGAGGAGTTTATTGACCCAGAGTGCTGTGATAAAAAAAACAACAATAATGAGATGATGTAAAATGAGTAAATAATAGTAATCATAATAATGATAGTAATAAATGTATTAGCCGTCCAGAAACTGTGATAAAAAGCAATAATAATAAGATGCAATAAAGCTACGAATAATAATAATAATATTGATGGTGAGGATGATGAAGAATCCCCTCATAGCTTCTGATCATAAATGCTTGGAGGTGCTATCAAGTACATGTTGATGAATTTCTTGGGAAAGGTATCAATCCTCTTCTTCTCCCCCCAGCTATGGGTAAATAGCAGGAGAGGCTGGGTTCTAGAATCTTGGATGGCAACTGGTCTACTACAGAAAGAAATGGCAGCCTACTGCAGGAAAAAAAAAATCTGCCTCGTCATTTATGTATTGAAAGATACATGATCGTCTAAGCATGTATCATGCATGGCACATAACTGACTGACAGTGGATATCTCATTGAGTACCACAGATTTGCTTGTCAGTTGTCAGACTTTAACAAGTTAGGCACATCTAGAGGAGCGCTGATTAACAGTGCATCTTTGTTCGTGACTGGGATGTCAAGAGGGTTATTTTTTTTTTTTTTTATTATCTTGAAAAGATAAAGAGAGATGGCAGAGAGTAAGAAATTACTTAGGAAGTTGAGGACCATCATATCCAAGGTAGAGAAAGGACCTTGTATATAAAAGAAGAGGAATCATTTTGGTACTCATACTTTCCGGTATTCATGTTTCTTCTGTTCCGTTAGCAAAGGAGATTACCTTTCTTTTCTCTTCTATGTCCTATGTTCCTTCAACATACGAGCAATCATGGCTCTCCAATACCTTCTATTCTTTGTGCTCCCAAAATGACATTGGTCTTTTTGCTATCCCTCTCACTCCCTGTTCCGCTGTTTATTCACACAATCTCATCAGGTGTGTGGCCGTTGCCTCCTCCTGTCACTTTCTCCTGTCCTGTGAGTATCAAATTCTCCAAGTCCTTCTCCTTTGTTATGTATAAGAAATTTCAGTTGTCTTTTTCTGATTCTGAGTATAATTGTTTTTTTTTTAGTTTCCATTTTCCTTAAAAACGTTTCCTTTACAGTGCAGTAATATTGATATACATTGCTTTCAACCCAAACACTATTATCATTCCTTCCTTAAACTGAATCACCCAATGAAAACTTCTCTTGCCTGCTTGCTGATGAATCAGGCTGTAAGAATTTGACAGGTTTCTCTCATTATTTATCAGTCTACACCTGATCCATTACCAAATGCATCAGTAGCAGGTCATTCAAAATTATCCCTACACATTAGAGCTTCATTTAAGAAACCTATCAATGATGGTACTATATTCAGAAGAAACAGAAATAATTAAAAAGATAATACCAAGTGAGAGAAATCAACACTTTCTGCAAGTTGTCATTGCTAGAAACAGTAGAGAACTGGTGTAGAATAATTGGCCATAGTGAAATGTAATTGGCAGAAATGCCCAACAAACAGAATTGACAAAGTTTGCAATAAACAGTAACAGGAGGAAAAGAAAAGAACAGGGCAAAAATAATATTGAGAAAACAATACATGCAATGCAGAGCAACAGTACAGTAGTCCACCACTATTACTGGTGTTTGCATATATTTGCAGTGGAATAGACATTCACTTGTTTCGATTATTGTACATGTACTGATGCAAGCAATGCCAATCATGGCTACTGTGCTGAAGCCGACAATGACACGAATGAGTGAACTTTTATAACTCCAAAACGGTAAATTTTATAAAAATTTCTTTATTTTTGAATTAGGCATGTTCTTATGGAAAAATGGCATGAATTAGTATACTTTTTTGTGGTTCTTTTTGAGCCATTATCTACAGTATATATCATGAAATAGGGCAAATAAGGCCCCAAAATCAAGTAGGTGTTCAACTTCCTATTATTGCCCTTCCCACACAGCTACTGTCATTCACTTGCAGTGTGGATCAGCCATCTTAGACCCCAAGTACCATGCTATAGCAATAGACTACTTTATTAAAGCAAAAAATTTACAAACAAAGATTGGTGTTAAAGAGGATACAGACAAGTGACCATAGCATTTTGATTTCAAGACAAGAAAGAACAGAACTACGTCTAATACAACTGAGAACTGGCTTATCTTATTGGTTAGGAAGAAATCCCAGCATACATCTGTATGTTTTGGCTATAAATTTGTGGGGGGGGGGATTGCAGCCATTCCAATAATTATTAGAACCAAACATTGGATAGAAACACAAAGAGAATGTGTAAATATTAATCAACATCATAATATTAATCAACATCATAATATTAATCAACATTATAATATTAATCAACATCATAATATTAATCAACATCATAATATTAATCAACATTATAATATTAATCAACATCATAATATTAATCAACATCATAATATTTTATTACACACAGAACTGGATCTGAAGACATACAGTCTCAAAAGAGACTTCTCAACAAATTTCAGAAGCAGTGGCATTTGAACAAGCTATCGTCTTTAGAAACAAAGTCTTATGAAACATATCTATAGTACAAGACTCAAGGAAACAGAAATATGGTTTTACAGAGGGATACTGAAAACACCATGGATGGAACATGTGAGCAATGAAGAAGTTTTAAGGAAAATGGAAACAAAAAGGACACATACATAGAATCAGAAAGGGATAGTTGAAATTTTCAAGACACATAACAAGAAAAGCAGGCTTGGAGAATTTTGACACTCATAGGATATATTGAAGGAAAGAGGAGCAGAGGGAAACAGTCATTAATCTGTCCATTGAGTTTCTTAATATGAATAGCAGAACAGAGAATGGAAGGGATGTTGAAAAGACACACCTTATTAAAAGCTATAAAGGATTGGAAGTTGGGGAAATCCATGAACGCCCACATCCTGAAGGGACATGGTACACAGAAAAAGAAGAAATATTTGATATCTAAATACGTCTTGAAACACTGAGACAATATGCAAATATTAATCAATGTCATTATATTGTCACTATGAATAGTACTGGATCTGAAACCCTTTCAAAAGAGACTTCTCTACAATTTGCAGTGGAAATGGCATTTGTACAACCTTTCTTTAGTTGAATAGGTAAAATTATATCTAATCCATTTTAATGTTCTTTGTCACAAATGTGATGACATTCATCAGTTTAAAAGCTCTAAGAACTAGAGATTAAAAATAAATTTCATTTAAAATAACTTGCTTCAGACCAAATATCTTCAGAGATTTTATCGATTAATCATTCTTAATGCTTTGGTGAGCACATTAGAATGATGAAAGGTGCTTTTTGGAAACTAAGCAAAGTATAAAGAAATAGGAAGATTTTTTTTTAAACAAAGAAAAGAAGGATAAACTCTTACCACATATCTATCCTCCTATATGGCAGTGAATGCTGGAAAATTTCCTCACAGATGAAAAGGAGGATTGAGTAAACAGAAATATAGTTCTACAGAAAGAAGCTGATTATTGCCCTAAAAGATATCGTCACCTTACTATCCCTCCCAACCCTTGTTCTACTATCCATTTCCATAAGCTTGTTAAGTAGCTTACTTGCTTTCTCTCTTTGCTATCTAACCGAAAATATATCATTATCCATATTCTCTTTCCTCATTAAACCAGAAATTTCAATTTTCTCTTTCTGGACCTAAGAATAAGTGTCCTTTTGGATTCCATTTTCTTTAACAATTCCTTATTGCTTACATGTTCTGACCATGGTATTCTCAGCATCCTTCTGTAGAACAACGTCTCTGCCCACTTAAATCTCCCTTTCGTGTATAAGGAAATTGTACAGTATTCACTGGCATATCAGATATGACATTGCAGCTGAGTTCTAAATATTTATTCTTTTTCTTTAGTATTATAAATATGAGTTTATCTTGGTATTTTTTTTCACTAAGGTAAGATATATCATGTAAATATCTGATGTATTAGATTATGCTAACAATAATGCAAATAATTTGGAAACGTTTCTTTTATTATGTGCTGCATTCCTTTAGGACGTAGCCAGTCCTGGCATCTTACCTCTCATAGCTCTAAGTAACGTTTGTGTCTTTACTTTCCTTCCAAGTACAAAGTTTTCATTTTCTTAAATAAATACAGAATTACATTTATATCATTCTTAGCCAAGCAATTTGAAATTTAATATTAATTTATTGCAGTGATACTCAACTGCCATGCCATGGCACACTAGTGTGCTGTGTAATCCACTTAAGCGTGCAGCGAAATATTGTCAAAAATAAGAAGCAAGAAAAGCTATGCTCAATTGAAGAAGAAATGAGGGTCTTCTTATTGCACATTTGGCCAAACATTAAAGAAATCACAAAAAATACCAGGCACAGGTGTAGAATATTAGTTAACTTGCAAGTGGTCTGACACACAGGTAGAATGGAATATTTATTGTATGAAATATACAATTGTGGCACATGGCCTAAAAAAGGGGAGTGGTTGAGGCTGGTCGACACTATATTATCCTATACCTAGCTAATCCGATTCACAACCCATTCACTCATTACAATTTCCACATTCACCATAAAAACTCATCTGTCACCACTCAATCCTCCATACACCACAATACCGCATCCTCTCAAGGGGGACCTGCAAAATGTGCCCCACGCCATAAAAATTTAATGATAATATACATAAAAATCTAATAAGGAATAATGAGAGGGAAGGGAGATGAACCCAATAATAAACTAAAAATCAACACAAAATAAACTCAACATAACTGATGTTAGTAGGGCCCGTCCAACACTCGAAAAGGAGAGGCTGCTATATTCTGCCCATTGGACAAAATCAAGAGGCTCTCTCACTAAGGGAGTGGAAAAAGAATAAAAAATTGTACAGACATGGGGAAATAAAAAGCTGGCCTAATCGAGATAAAAGGGGGCCAAAACAAACTGGGGAGGTTGGGAATCTCAACCTGGATCATAACCAAAGAGGCAGCCTCAAACAGGCCAGGAACAACACTTACTCACATTAACTAGGTACACAAGGCTTGTCTAACCTAACCAAAGGGAGGGCTCCACAGGAAACCACCCCAATGTGATGTAGGTTGACCTAAAAGAGAAAATCAAGGCTAGCCTCGTTCAAATGAGCCAAGCTTGCCTCAGTCACCCACCTTTCACAAAAGACTGTCGAATGCAAGCGTTTTCTATCAGTTCTGATCTTTATCTTGAGCTGATACTCAAAGAATCGGATCAGATCCTGATGAGAAAGATGGTTGCCTCACAAGACTTCCTCCTGTTGAGTTGTCCAAATCTCATTTTGGGCCGTGGCCAGCAGCGTCAGAAACACCATTCGTTTCACCCCAGAATACGGGGGCGACACATTGTCACACGCGTATGCGTGATCGATGAGCATGAGCTTTTCAGGAGACAAGCCGTCAACTCGCCAACATGGTCCCATAAGGGGTGGACCCAGGGACAATGGTAGAAGGCATGCAAAGCCGTTTCCTCTAGACCAAGGCCACACCGTTCACAGTCTGGCAAATACGACAAGCCCCATATGAAGACCTTGTCATTGAGAGGCAGCCAATCCTGAGCCAATCACCAGGTAAGTGAAAACTCAGAGTTACTGAGATAATCTGCCACTGGCACCCAAGACCAGAAAGAGTGAGACTCCTCCTCCGAAAAGTTGAGCCGCTCATGTAGAGAATCCTTTGCGAACCCCACCACTAGATGACAATAGATGACCTTCCTAGGCTGAGAAATGTCACTGGACCAAGGAACAGCCAACAGGGCCGACCAACACTTGCGAAAAAAATCCTAGTGATTCCGTGGTTTAAAATGGCACTCAACCTGCGAGATGGGGGGATTGATAGTAAGGTAAGGCAACGCATCCCTAACAATCCACCCCATAATCGAATCTCCTGTCAATGCGTGGCATAGGAAAGCCAACCTCGAGGCGAGTTTAAAGCTCACCAAGCATGTCATTCCCTGCCCCCCATGACATGGATGTTGTGCACAGACTCATCTGTTGACCCGATTCCCGTGTCCCCTCCATAAAATAGAGGATAGCGAGTGCTCACACAGCTTCTTATGGTCGTCACAGAGAGATGGACAATCAATAAAGGACAAGAGGGAAAATGTAAATGGCACACGCCTCCACTCTGCCCTTCATGGACAACCTTTGTCGATGCCAAGTCTGACCGGCTGCGTCGACCTTTGCTCGTACTTCAGACCACTTTTTCTCCAGCTGAAGGTGTGGTCCAAACCATACTCCAAGAATGCGAACAGGACCGTTCGTCCAACCAAAGGGCTTCAGAAAATTGACCCCCTTCCAGGCCCCAAACCGCAAGTCGAACAAATTGTCGCAGTTAATCTTGGCCCCTGTCACCTTTTCCTACCAATCAAGCACCTTCAGTACTGCCTCAATGTTGCTGCAGGATGACACGAAAGCAGATACGTCATCGGCGTACATGGAAACTCTGGCTTGAGCCCCTCCAGGAACTGCGATTACACATAGGGTCAGACTGCATGCCCTGTCCCTTAGCCAGTGAAGGAGAGGCTCCAACGCCAAAGCATAGAGTAAGGGCGACAGTGGACAACACTGAAGAACCGACCTAGACAGCACTCAACAGCTTCCTGTTCACCTGTACCACAGCACTGGGGGAGCAATACAGGAGGCTAATCCAGCAGCAAAAATTGGGTTCGAATCCGGCGGCCTGCAGGACAGCCACAAAGTAGCGATGTTCACCCCTATCAAATGCCTTGGACTGATCCAAATTGATCAGCGCTGCCTCATCGTCGTCTTTTACACCGTCTATGATCATGCAGATCAGATGTAGGTTGCTCTGAATTGTTTGACCCCTCACAGAAAAAGTCTGCTCAGGACCCAACAGAAACTTGGCAACTGACTGCATATGCTCCTGCAGGATCTTGGCCAAAATCTTTAACTCTGTGTTTAGCAGAGTTATGGGCCTATAATCATTTAAATCCAGCCCAACACCCTTGCCCTTTTTCAACAGCGTGATCACACCCCTGGAAATCCGGTTGTGGATGGACCCTGACCGGAACCAGTTGTTGAATACCACAGTCAAAATTTGGACAAAGATGTGCAACAGTCTCAAGTACAATTCATGGGGCAAACAATCCAGACCAGGCAACTTTCCTCTGCCAACCTTCTTCAATGGCACGTAGACTTCGCACTCCATGATTTCTGCCTTGCAGCTAGCCACTTTAGTTGGTGAAAGCTGAGGAAAGTCAGCCAAATATCTGTGAAACTCCTCATCATGGAGACCAGGCTCCTTGGTAAACTGGCTCTCGAAATGCCACTGAAATGCCTTGTCGTCAGTGGCCCAAAGAGAATGCCCCTTCAGGGAATTGACCTCACGAATGTAATGATCGGAACCTCGACGGATCTCTTCATTGTGCAAATCTGCACCCATGTTGACAGCTTCGGAAGACATCTTGCTTAACCTATGTCTAATTACCTGGCCCATGCAACGCTCGCTACTCAAATGCTCCAGGGCCTCCCTAGCTATGGCTATGTCTAGGGGTTTCCCTCCAGCTACCGCCCAGGAAAAACTAGCCCTAAGCGTCTTCACCTTCTCAGCTAGAGCAAGGTGTTTGCTGAAATCAGTGGTAAAGGACCTAATCCTATCCTTAAGTCTCACCCACCATTTATTTCTGATAATCACCCCCACTAGCTCCCGCTGCACTAAGCTAGTTAGCTGCTCCTGGAAGTCTCGCTTGTCCAGTAAGGACAGATTAAACTTCCAGTAGCCAACCATTCTAGGCCTACAATCTAATGCCATCCGGGCACAAATGAGTTTGTGATCTGAATAGCCTACCCAGTGGAACGTGGGACAATCTAAGAAGTCTACGTTGGCTCCTGTAACTAACATTCAATCCAGGTAGCTAACTACCTGGGTAAAAGCCCAATTAAGAGCCCACGTCCACATTTTCCCCCCGGGGTGACCCGGTATCTATCAATGAGACCAAAATCATTGATCAGATCAACCAGGTTATGATCACCTCTCCACCCACTAACTCCCCGCCCCCTGTCTAACTTGGGGTCCAGTATGGCCTTCCAGTCCCCTATTAACAATAGGCACGTTGAATTATCAGGAACAGCCCCAACCGCTGATAAAACAAGACACGATCAACTGGCCCTTGGCATCAGTATGCACAAGGTCCACCTTCGCATCAAGAGTATGTCTAACCTGCAAAGAAACTTCTCTGGCCAGTCGTTCCCCATATGCTGAATAAACGACAAAGTCGTTATCCAGCACACACGCATCGACGTTGCAAAGAAAGTGGGTCTCTTGTATTGTGGCAACATCCACACTGAATGACAGGAGATCCCAGAAGAGGCAGGCTGCCTTACCCCAATCTCTCAAGCCCTTCGCATTCAGGCTGGCTAACTTGATTGACATCGTCAGAGCAAAAACCTACTCACATACCGGCGAAAATCTGCGGCGGAAAGGACCCCGACAGATTGTCCTAGGCTCCCTGTACTCAACTTCATCGTCATCCAACCATCTAGGACAATACCGCCAACGTCCATTGGGTACGTTAGTTTAACAGCCCTATATAAGGAGGGATGGAGCAAAACTGGGACCCACCCCGCACGAAATTGCTCAAGTTTTCTCAAATTCTCGTTTTCGAGTTCGAATACGCTTCCTTGGCCATGAACAGATGGCTCCAGACCTTTAAATAACACCCTGTGTCCCTCATGAATGTGATTATTCCTGGGGCACCTGGGAAATTTTGGGGGTCCTCAACAGACTTTCCTTCTACTTTTTCCATTTTTAATAGAGGTCTTAAAAGGGTCTTTTCTGTTTTGACAGGCTCTTTTTAAACTCCTCTTTATCCACTTTACATATGACATCTGGGCCCGGGTAAAACTTCTTTTTCTTTTTCTCCCTTGAAGGGTGGAGAGGAGAAGAAGTGGATGTGTGAGGTGGGGGTGAATATTGAACTGAGTGAGGAGATGGAGGGAGTGGGGGATGGAACACAGGAAGGGGAAGTAGAGAGACACCTTGCTTTTGGCAGGACCATGATTCCTTTAGGCAAAGCAGGGATGGATAGTGACCTGGTTCTGTCCATGACATTCTCTGCCCTACTATGGCCAGAGTGCCTTTGCTGAGGTTCATCTTGCTTTTCGTCCTCTCTGCTCCTTTTAAGAGATGCTGTCCGAGGTGGAGGCATTTTTTCCACCTCCATTGGCGTTTCTATCTGTTGTTGCTTTTTTTCTTTCTGCTCTTTGTTTTGCTGTTGCTTTAGCTGTTGTTTTTGCTGTTAGTGTTGTTGCTGCTGCTGTTGGTGCAGTTGCTGGTGTTGTTTTTGGTGCACTTGCTTTTCCTGCACCTTCTTTGGAGGCTGCACCTCCTTTTGTTGCTGCTTCTCTTGTGCTTGTTGCCTCTTTGGTTGGGGTATGTCCTGTGGAGACAGAACATTAGGGGATTTCCGACCCCTTCCTACCTCCTTCCAGGCTCCCTCAGGCGATTTTGTGGTTGACCCCTCCTCTGCTGGCGTTGCGACCACTGCTGCTGCTGTTGCTGCTGTTGTCACTGCTGGATGGGGAAGATGTTTTGTGCTTTTACTAGGGCACTCCTTGGCCATGTGCCCTGAAGCACTACATGGCCCGCCAAATGGTCTCCTGCCCTCCACAACCACCAACATCCGTTTGTCACAGCAAACCAGAATAAAAAAAATTTTTTCGATTCACCGTGAGTTGCACCTCCATGTCACCTGTCGCTATTCCACTTTTGCTTATGAGGGCCTTTACTTCATGGACTTCACCATATTTGGCGAAAAATCCCCCCATTCTATCCTCTGGAATATCTACGGGAACTCCGTGTATGGTCACCTTTGTCCTGTGGGTGCCCATATACTCCGTCTGCAAACCTAAGTTCTTGGTTGTCAACCCACTTCCAGCTAATTCCTTGGCTTGTTGCTCAGTTGCTAGTAATATGTCCAATAGTGCATTTGTTCTTCTTGCGAGAACTTTTGGTATGACTTGTAGAGTTTTTAGGGCTTCTTCCATGCTATCCCTGCTGACCCCAATTAATTTTCGAGTTTTAACATCGGAAATCAGCAGGGAAATTGTTCGACTGCTTACAGCATCCAGTGCCTCTGGAAGAGTTAAGAATTCATTTCCATTGAATGATTCTTCAAATTTCTTCCGTTGGTTGATGTAAAAAGCAGCATCTTTTTTAAGCGGCCTATTTTCTGACTAGTCCATTTTCAGTGGTGATACCAGTTTTGAATACGGTGTATTAACTTTGTCATTGTTATTGTCCACCATGGTTTTTCCGAACCACCATGGTTGAACAAATAAATAGTTTTGCTATTTTTCCCTTTTTAAATTATTTTTTCCACAAACGTAAAATAAATTACAGTGTAACCCGGATATAAGAGACCCGGATATAAGAGAGATTTATCTGGTCCCAAATTAGAGCCATACTTACCTAAACAAAATAGACCAAACCCGGATATAAGATACTTCTTCTCCGGCCCTGACAACTCTCTTATATCCGGGTTACACTGTTGTCAAAAACAAACACAAAAATAAACAATAACGTGGAAAATCAAAAGGCAATAAGCAATTAAAACAAATACGAAAACTAAAAAATGAAAACGTGGGGCGGAGGGTAAGAAACTACAAAAATGAAAATAGATAACAAAAGCAAGAAAAAATTCACAAAACTAAAACAGGAAAACTGAAAAATCCAAAAGTCAAATTAAAAACACAAAAAGAAAAACAAACAACGAAATAAAGTAAAATGTACACAAATAATATGCACAAAACTGAACCAAGAAAACTAAAAAATCAAAGAGGTTGCAAAAATTTAAAAAAAGATAATCAGTTTAGGTGCAAGTTGGACCAAGTGTAGTCACTTCAAGCTGAAATGCAGCCCTGAGTCATTTAATGGAGAGAGATATATGGGTGAATAGAGTCCACTCATGCAAATGTATTGGGCAGGTCCATTCCCGCAAAGTGGACCTACCCACCTGCTGCTTTAGGTGCTCTCCTATAAATGAGGTAGATTAGCTGGCTTGCCTTTCCCACGAGATACAAGATACACTGAATAAACTGCTCAAATAGTTAAATAGAAATATTTAAATAAAATAGAGAGCTGAGTTCAAATTCCAGTTGAATCCATTACATTCACTTATATGCTCATGCCCTTGGGAAAGGTATGATTACTCCTCTTCTCCTACCAGCTATGGGTAAATAGCTGGACAAACTGGGTTCTATAGCTTTGGATGGCAACTGGTCTACTGCAGAAAGAAATAGCAACCTACTGCAGGGAAAAAACCTGCCTCGTCAGTCATGTACTGAAAGATACATGATCACCTAAGCGTGTATCATGCATGGCACATAACTGACTAAAATAAAGTAACTTCATATTTTTGCGTTTTTATTTTTCAAAATAAACACACAAGAATATGAACCTATAGTTTATTTCATAACATTTAAATGTGTTTAGAAATTTTACTGTGGGCCATGATATTTTCATTTGATCCTAGGTGTGCCATTGCTTAAAAAGGTTGAGAAACACTGCTTTATTAAAGACAAAGAAATGTGTACTGAACTGTTATGTATTATCTGTCCTCCTATATGGCAGTGAACGCTGGACAGTCTCCTCATAGATGAAGAAATGACTTGAAATGTCTAATATAATATCTGGGAAGTGTTTTAATAGAGGACTGAAATTGTGATACCGAAGTCCAAAGATGCATCGAGATAGCAAAAAGTGCCATCCAAAGTCTAAGCAAAGCATTAAGAAACAGAAAGATTTCATTGATAACAAAGAAAAGAGTACTGAACTGTTGTGTAACATCAGTCCTCCTATATGACAGTGAATGCTGGACCATCTCCTCATAGATGAAGAAAAGTCTTGAGACAACAGAAGGATGCTGAGAATACCATGGAGTTAACATGTGAGCACCAATGAAGTTTTAGGGAAATGGGAAGCTAAAAAGGGCACTTATACATCAGAAAGAGATAGTTGAAATTTCTAAGGAAATTAATGAAGAAAGAGGGCTTACAAAATTTGATACTCACATGGCATATTAAAAGCAAGAGGGATAGAGGAAAACAGCTTAATCGACCAAATGAGTTTATGTAAATGCTTAGCAGAACAGGGATTTGGAGATATCACAAAAAAGACAAACATTACTAAGAGCTACAAAAGACAGGAGAGCCATGATTGCCCACATCCTGAAGGAACAGTATGTCTATATGAGATATATGATAATAAATAATGTGGCATAAGACAGAAACATCCATGCCACTTTGAATTTTTGCAATGTTATTGTATTTGATGTCTCTCTTTACAAAGTTGAATTGTTTTCAAAATTAAATTATATTAATCAAGCAATATTGATATAATTTTCAGGATATGGTTTGGTTTGTGTATTTTATGGCATATCAACCTCAATTGGTTATTTTATGCTAACAAGATTTTTAATGCTGGTAATATTATTTTCCAAAAATCTATTGCTGGTAATATTTTTTTCAAAAAATGTATAGCTGTTAATATTTTTTTTTTTTAATGTATTGATAGTTTGACTTGGTTTGTTTTACAGCATATGAACCTCAGTTAGTTATTTTATGCTGACAAGATTTTTATTGCTAGCAATATTTTTTTTTCAAAAATGTATTGCTGGTAATAATTTTTCCTCAAAATATTTATTGCTGATAATAAAACCTACTTTTTCCACTTTCAGTTTAGGGGTCAACCACTTGTCTATAGCTGGGACACCAACAAGTAGGACCACCCCGGGTCAGGGTGGACCTGGGAACACCAGCAACCAAGAGTCAGCTCCATGCTCTTCAAAACCTCCCGACCAGAAGCCCTGCTTTCGGATGTAGTTTATTGTCTTACCCTGGACACAGATGTAGTTTATTGTCATACCCAGGACAGTTTTCAGGATATATTGAGATGATAAATATACCATATGAATTTCAGCTTATAATATCTTTCCATATTAAAAATTTTCAGGGCTTCTTTTGAGGCTATTAAGTTTTATTATGCAAAATGCAACATAACTTTTATTTATAAATATATCCAAAGGATATCGGCTGCAGAAACATATATTTGATTAATATAACATCACATATGACGCATTCAGCAGACATGGGATGTATTCAACAAAAAAAAATCGAAAATTGCTTTTTTCACTGCAAGTTATTCATTATATCATATCCAAGTATTTTACAAAAAAATTAAAGCCAATTACACAATATTTCAAGCTCAATTTAGGTTTATAGTTTGTAACCATGCAATGAGATAAGGTAACATAAACTGTAGATTTGTCTGCGGAATATCATTACATTATTGTTACATAATTATTGTGAAATCATTAAGGATTTTTCTCAAAAACATTTTATTTTTGGCTGTATATTAATTTAAAATACTCTTTTTTATAGGCTTTATTTTTTAAATGGAATAAGATCACTCTAAATTTTGCTATGGCCCATCAAAATCACTGTAAGAAAGTGATCTAAAAATAATAATGGAAAAGAGAGGTAATGAATCGTAAACAAAATAGCTCCAATTTGTTCAAATTAGGAAACTTAGCATTGCAGCCAAAGTATTCTAAAATGCTGCCAATAACAAAGGAGAAAATGAAAAATACCTAACAACAAATCGAATATAGCATCAGAATTTATATTATTTTTATTTATTTGTTATGTAACTAAATACATAATTGTCAGCAATGTTTCTGTAAAATTTGATATTTCCTGTAATAAATTCTTAATAAATACTTTTTGTTGTTATTTTACTTAAGTGTAAGGTAGTCCGACATTTACAATTCCTTATGATTGCTAACCATGAAAAGAAATGTTGATCAAAACTGCCTAAATCCTCCAAATGTGTACTGCCACAATATTATCAAATGTTGAATATACCCCGTCATATATAACACGTCATATACCTGAATAAATTATTATTTCATTATTTTATATGATGCTTCAATACATAAAAACTTTAAATATTAATGCCTGGCATAAGATTGCCTGAGATGAAGAGAAACAAAGCAGCAGGACTAGATTACAAAAAAAAAAAAAAATGAAATATAGATGCTTACCTCGTCTTCCCACTGAGACGTGATGTGTTACAAGGTTGGGTTTATTGTAGGGAACCTGTGCACTTACTCACAGGCCAAGGCCAAGGATAAAAATTCTCCAACTCCCCTGCATCCATTGGTTGCACTGTCCTTGGTGGTAAGTACCGATCTCTAGTGCAATTAGTGGGTGCAGCCTCGAGCAGCTGTTCTCCAGGGCTGGGCACCTCAAAGTTTTATTTTCCTCAGTTGCACCTCTGTCCTCTGACAGAGTTAAAACTGAATCACACTATGCCTGAAGACAGAGACTCAACTGAAAGATGTTAAACCCTACCCGGCAAAGTATAATAAAAAATGTAATATATAATTGCAGCAGTAATCCAGAAGATCATAACAGATCAAATCTTGTAGCAATGTCTAAGAAACAGGTGCAAATGAATGAATGCTCCATTAGACAAACAGCTTAATGAACTGTATAACTAAGCTTTTCACCTAAGTGAATAGAGCATGTAGAAGAATTAGACTGTAAATAGGACAAGAAGAACAGTATGATTTCATTAAAGACACTGGAACAAGAAATGAAATATTTATTCTGCCTATCATCTCCTTGGTCTTTTGAACAGGAGTAGAGGTTTATTCTTTTTTTTTTTCTGTTCAGGATTTGGTATCTGGTTCCTTTTAAAATCTTTACACTATCACAAAATTGGGAATTTTGTAACGTTTTTCTCATTTTTTGGGTAGTTATCTTCCTAGTTAGCCACTGGCAGACCTATTCTTGCATCATCTGCAATTTTGCCAGGCTACTGAAGCCTATCTGTTATTCATATACAGTGTAACCCAGATATAAGAGAGTTGTCGCGACTGGAAATGAAGTATCTTATATCCGGGTTACTCTTATATCTGGGTTTGGTCTATTATATATACATTAACACAGGCTCTAATTTGGGACCAGAGAACATCGCTCTTATATCCGAGTTTCTCTTATATCCGGGTTACACTGTATCTGATAACATTGCTTGATTTCTCATTATCTTTTGTTTCTCTTTTACACCTCTGAAGAAATTATCCTGCATACACTGCCATCGTTAACATTTCAAAATATTTGATATTTGTGTTGCTTTCAATACCAATCAATAAGCATTTCTTCACATTTATAATCTACAACGAAAGAAATAAGTCTTTAAGAAAAAAAAATGACTCATATTTTCTTCCCTTTATAAAACCCAAAGTCTAGTCTTTCATATTCGGTTAATTGATTCATTATGATTATGATTTTTTTTTTTTAAACAAAGCCTCATTATTTTTTTTTAGCAACTGTTAAGTTATTTTTATAATCTACAAATTATGACAAAGATGCATGTTTTTGAGTCAGCATTTGACGAGATGGCATTAAGCAAAGAAAGAAACTATTTTATTTGGACAGAAAAAAAAACACCAGAAAATGTTATAAAAATCTAAATCCCACTAAAATCCAAATAAGCTTTACTGGCATTTGAATATATGCTTTTTTGGCATGAAGTTTTGCATCTATATTTGGTGGCACAAGCAGTTGTCATGCAAAGTTATTGAAAGTGAAGCGAAATCATTGATTGTCATTCGAAATGTAAGAGGTTAAGTTCTTCCTCTTGTGTCATCATCCTGATAGCTGCCAATCAAATAAGAGTGTGGATATAAGGTGCCATCAGAAAAGAAGGTAGAATACTGCCGTATTATTGTGCTTGTCTTAAAATGAAAGTAATGGAACCAAACACTGGTGGTGGGGGGCAAAAAACGAGGTGGAAATTGAACAGGAATAGACAAACATTAAAAATATATATCACTGGAAAGAAAATGAACTCATCAAAATAGGATGGAAAAGAATGAGATTTTGTGTTGAGAATTGTGTGAAAAAAATCTCTTTGGAATTCATCTATCATTCAATCACAATATATTTAATGTCTCAAAACCCTTGATGGGTTCTGTAGATTGTGCTTCAGATAAAAGTGTTTTCTGGTTGGTTTGGTTTTTTTTTTACTGTTTTTATTTTTCCCTAACTTCTTTTTCATTTTTTTGTTTTATATAAGAAAAAGATTTTTATTTGACAATGTGATTTATCCCTTCAATATTATTTGACCATTCCAAAGAAAACAAATTTAAGCTTGTTGGCAGATATATTAAGCCCAGATCCCAAATTAAAGAATGCTGAGCCTTTAAAACAACTGAAAAAAAAAGAAAAAAAAAGGAAAAAAAAGAAAGGAAGAAAAAGAAAGGAAAAAAAAGAAAGTGAAAAAAATAGTGGAGATGAAAGAAAAACAGAGAAAAAGAAAAAAAAGATAATAAAGAAATAAAAACTGACAAGAAAGAAATAAAGAAAGAAGTTTTTACAAAAGGAATTAGATGAAATAAAACGTATGTGTCTTTACAGAAAGACATAGAGAAAAAAGAAAACAAAGAAAACTGCAAATTTGGCTTCTTCATTGCTTTGCAAACTTTGGATTCTAAAGATATTTTCCAAGAATGCTAAGTTCACATCAGGGAGTTTCTAGATAAACTTAACAAAAAACAATAAATGTTTAGAATTGAAGCTTATTACTATTTAAATCCTTTTTTTTTTCTCACTGAAATGTTTTCAATGAAAAGCCATTAAGCAAAAGAAATCAGTATTAAACTTTAAGAAATGTATTCATCAAATTTTAGTCTTCAATTTAGGAAAGCCAAATGAAAAGATTTTATTCAGGTTTTCATATGTTGTGTTGTATAGTTGTTTTTATCTGAAGAGATCTCCCTAAGGTTGTAATCATTCATTACAAATCCTAAATGAATTCTGAAAATGTTTCCTTAATGATAATTATATTCTGTTGATTTGTTTTCAAACAATTTTGAAAGGCATTAACTCATTTAGTGAAATTAATATAGATTTATTCTAGCTTTACATGTAAGTATAGTAGATTTTTAATTTTGACTCCATGAAGAGATTTGGATTCAATTGTTATTACTGACATTCATGGGCTAGTGTTTCTGTTTAAATGTTAGCATTTTAGATATTTTATTTTTGGTGTAATATGTCTGCATAAAAGTGATTATTTTTTTAACATCCGTTATATTTCTGCATGTATTGTACCCCTTCAGAGCATGTGGGTCATGGCTCTCCACAGTTTCCTATCATTGTTGCTCTCATTAATACCTGCTCCTTCATCAGGTGTGGCTTAAGACACGTTCTGATCAGAACCTAGACTTGAATCTTATAGAGAATATTTGGTCTCACATAAAGTAAAAACCAGGAAACATTTTTCTTCTTTGATGTGCTGTGTCTCTTTAGGCTGTAGGTGATCATGGCCCTCCAAATCTTCTTGTCCCCTGTAGTTCTTAATAAGTTTTGTCTTTTTTGTTATTTCTCCTAAATACTGTTCTCCTATCCATTTGTTCAAGCTCATCAAGTGTTACACACTGCTTACCTCTGTCCCTCTTTCCCTTAATCTGTCCTGTGAGTATCAGGTTTTCCAAGCCATCCTTCCTCATTACATACCCCAGAAATTTCTACTGCCTCTTCCTGATGTTAAGTATAAGTTGCCTTTTTGTTTCCATTTTCTTCAAATGCTCATTGTTGTTCACATGTTTAGTCTGTGGTATCCTCAAATTTCTGTTGCTTCAAGTCTCTTCTTCATTTCTGAGGAAATTGTCCAGTATTTGCTGACATACAGGAGGCCCGATATCATGTAACAGTTCAGTACTCTTTTCTTTCTTTCTTTCTTTCTCCTTTTGATGCTATTGTAGTGGTATTGACCGCCTAAATCAACCCATACATTTTTTACTTTACAAATGTGTCAGCAAACGAAAAGCAAACAAGAGAAACAACACAAAAAACAGCTTTTATAACAAGAACAATATTCATATTTATATTTAAGTATATAATGATGTACAAGCATAGGGGTTACTTCCCTTTGACTTGGATTAAAGTATTTATTAATGAAGTAACTTTTTATCTGAGCTCATAAAAAGTTGAATGAACTTGCCACTGAAAATGTTCATTGTGAGAGAGTTGAAAGAAGAGTTGAAGGAGTAAATATTCTGTAATGTTTAATTAGTTTCCATTGCTTGGAGTTGAATATTTGTAATACGTTGATGCTTGTAAGGTTTGTAATTAAATTTCTGTAAGATTCAATTACTGTAATATTCAGATTGAATAGTCTTTAGTAAGTTTCAGGTGAGAGCTCCTCTCTGTGGCTACTCGGTCTCACGCTGTCTGCTGACCTGAGATGGAACAACTACATTGAGTCAATTGCTTCATCTACTGCAAGGAAAGTTGGCTCTCTGTGCCGGGCCAGGAAATTCTTCTCCCCTGAATCAATCCTCCAAGTCTATAAATCAACCATTTGCCCTTGCATGGAGTATTGCTGCCATATATGGTCTGGAGCCCCTTCTGTTTGCCTCAAGGTTCTTGATAAGATCCAGAGACAGGTATGCAATGTAATCGGCCCTGATCTGGCTTCTCATCTGCAGTCTCTCTCTCACAAATGCACCGTCGCCTCTCTCTGCCTCTTTTATAAATACTATGGTAATTGCTCCAATGAGCTGCTAACACTGGTTCCCAGGCTCCATGAATTCAAGCGTCCTACGAGGCTGGCATCCCGTTCCCACCCTTTCACTGTTGAAACTGTTAAATGTAGACATCTCTTCTACTCCAATAGCTTCATATCTCGCACCTTACGCCTATGGAACTCCCTTCCTCATTCCTGTTTCCCTGATGACTATGATCTCCAGCTATTCAAGTGTAATGTCAATCAACATCTCCAGTTGCCTTGATCTATCCTCTATCCTTCTCCACATCCTTTCCTCTAACACTCCTATTTGCTTTCGCTCCAAATCCTCTGTAACCACTTGCGTGCTAGTGGCTTCCAGCCTTGCCTGGGATGAAAAGCTTAAAAAATAAAAAAATAAGATGGTGAGTGAGTGGTTTAGTTGAATGTTTTAACTTGAAATACAATCAAGTTATTTCATGTTGAAGAACTTAAAATTCTAACTTTGTACTTTGCTGCCATAATGATACTAACATCGTGAACTAGTTTAGCAAATACTAGTCGTTTGTACATTCTCCCTGGTAAGGTTCACTTGTACATTCTATTTATATGTTTTCTAGTCACGTGACAAGCTCTGAAAAGCATTTCTGATTTTTAGTGGAAAATGTATTTTTGGCAGGTCAGAAACTAAGTCAATGTTATTTGAACATAGTTGAGAACATGATTTTAATATTAACTGACCAATGAGAAGTTATAAAAATATCAAGGGACTGTGATCCACTTTTTGCACAGAATTGCACAAAAATTGACATTGATAGAAAAGTGGTAGCAGAATGCTAAACTATCATGATTGACTCTTCTTTTTGTAAAAAACTATCTGCATATTTACACACAAAGCCTAAACATTTAAAGAAAACAAAGGAAAAACTATCCCATATGTTAATTAATTTTTAAAAAAACAATTTAGGATTTTGGTCAGTGCTCATTTTGCCTAATTCTTTTAGTACTCAATTTGCTAAAATGGTTGCTAGGATTTTTTAACCTTGGACCTAATAAATAGAAAAGACATTTCAATGTAATTAAACTAATAGAATTGGTTTAAGTTTTTAATAAAGTATAAAATAATGTATTTAGTAACTTTTTGTTTTATTTTAACTCTTGAGTTGCTTAAGCCACACTGACATCAATAATGGAGTTGCTAAGGATTTTATCAAATTTGTGTACAGTTGCTTATAAATGAGTTGCTGATAAAAAAGAATGGTGTATAGGTTTTGCATTTGAATGTAAAAATTAAAATAAGAAAAACAACTTATGTATAATAAAACTACAACTATGGATGAAAAAATGCTTGTAATTATAGATTTTTGTATCTAACATTTTCTAAAAACAAAATACTTGACAAGTTAAAGAGAAATTAAAATAAATTTTTATTAAACAAATTTTAATTTACATCTTTCTAGAAGATAAAAACCTGTACTAATAACTGACCATTTAAGGATAAAGGTTTGTCATAAAAATGTATCTGAAGAAAATAGATAATGTCTTTCTCATGAGAAGTAAGTTGTTGTAGACAATCAAAAGTGATAGTATATTCGGGTAAGTTGTTTATAAGATGGTCCAGATGAGAAGATAATTGTAAGTAACTGATACTTCTTTGATGCAAGTACCCAACCCTGACCAAAAATAGTTTTGAACCATGTTTTTTTTGGTTTTTTTTATAGCAAGTTAGATTTTGACTGGTGCTCAAGTTGCTTAATTCTTTAAGACCTGAACTCAATTTCCTTAAATGGTTGCTAGGATTTTTTTAACCTTGGATCTAATAAATAGAATAGAAAGACATTTCAATGAAGTTAAACTAGTAGAATTGGTTTAAGATTTTAATACAGTATAAAATATTACTTTTAGTAACTTCTTGTATAATTTTAACTCTTTTTTTGAGTTGCTTAAGTTCTGTTGGCGTCAATAGTTGATTTATTAAATATTTATCAAATTTGCTTATAAATGAGCTACTGATAAAAGAAAATGGTGTATATATCTTATATTTAAAAGTAGAGATTCAAATAAGAAAACATACTGTCTGAATTTCTGGGATGAAGAGTTTTCATTACTTACACTATTTACATTCGGACTATTGACCTCAACTTTGTTGTTGTTACCACAATGTTTTGCCTGTTGTGTCCTCTGGCCTTTATCAGGTGTATATCGATCTGGTTAACCTACAGGGAATTCAGGTAAGCTGTTTATATGATGGTCCAGATGATTAGAGAATAAATGTAAGAAACTGAAACTTCTTTGATGCAAGTAAAAATATTAACCACTATTACATTTTTGTATTTTATTTCAATTTTGGTTTTTGATTTTTCTATAAAGTAATTTTGTATAAAGATCAACAACTGAAATTGAGATATTTAGAGTATTTTAAATATGGAGGAGAAAAGAAAATTCTGGTATTTTTATTTTTGTGTTGTTTGATTTTCATTGGTTAATTAAACCTCACATTTATTTGTTTTGTCAGGTAGTGTTTGTGTGTATAATTCTTGTGTGTTTGTGTGTCATAATTGTAAAATAATAAAATCATAACAAAACCTGGACTGATAACTGATCATTTAAGGATAAACAAAGATTTGTCATAAAAATATATCTTTTGGAGATAATAGATCATAGCTACTCATGAGAAGTAATTTAACATGGCAAGTTGTTGTAGCCAATCAGAAGTGATAGTATATTCAGGTAAGCGGTTTATAAGATGGTCCAGATGAGGAAAGGATAATTGTAAGTAACTGATACTTCTTTGATGCAAATTAGTTTTGAACCATAAGTTACATTTTTTTTTTTTCTAAATCAAGTTAGGATTTAGATCAGTGCATGGGTTGCTTAGTTTTTTGTACAGAAATTAGTACACAAGTTGCTTAAATGGTTGCTCAAACCTGGGAGAAAACAGATATTTCATTGTAACTAATCTAGTAGAATTGGTATAAAATAATGTACTCTGCAACATTTTTTGTTCATTTTTTCTTTCCTTTTTTTTGAGTTGCTTAAGATACCGTGATTTCAGCAGTGAAGATGCTTGTGATTTAGTTAAATGTGAGTCCTTTTCTTCTATGTGCCGTGTCTCTTCAAGACTCTCAGTCTCTTTGCAATTTTGTCTTTTGTAATTCTTAGTAAATTTTGTCTTAATGTTATCACTCCTAAACCTTTCTCTTGCATCAGTTTACTCAAGCTCTCTACGTAGGTTATGCATTGTTTTCCTTTACCTCTCTTGCCTTCAACCTGTCCTGTGAATATCAAATTCTCCAAACCCTCTTTGCTCATTATGCACCCTAGAAATTTCAACTACCTCTTTCTGATATTAAGTTGAAGTGTGCTTTTTCTTTCCATATTCTCTGAAACTTTATTCTTGCTCACATGTTCACTCCATAGAATTCTCAGCATTCTTCTGTAGAACCACATTTCTTCTTCACTTGTGAGATTTTCCAGCATTCACTGCCTTAGAGGAGAACTGATATTACATGACAGTTTAGTACTTAATAAAATTTTCCAGTTTCTTAATACATTGTTAGGCTTTGGAAAGCATTTTTGTGATCACAATGCACTTTCACACTTTTCATCCTCTGTTAAAACACTTCCCAGATATTTATATTATTGTACTTGTTTGATTTTGGTATCTCCAAATTGTAATTTATATGTTCTTTTTTCCAACAGTCATGCATTCTATATTCTTGTTATTCATGTTTAGTCCTTTCTTTTTACTTTCCATCACTGACTTCTCAGGGAGTTCTTGGAGTTTCCTAAGATTATGGCTACCAATAATGAATACTGGTTTAGACTTCTGATTCTCCCAGAATTGTTTCACTGTACAGGTTGAATAAGTCTGGTGAGAAGGTACATCCTTGTCATACATCCCTTTCGATTTTTGTATATTTACTGATTCCAGTTTCTATCTGTATGCAGGTGGTTTGCTGCCAGTATATCTTCTAGGTTATTCTAATACCCTTTTGTCAATAGAGTTACTTATAAAAGCATTTCTCAGTAAGAAAAAATTATGTACTTAATTTGTTTGATTAGTTCCTGAGCATTGACTTATTGTCAAGATTCTTCTTCTTCTATATGCCATACCTCTTCAAGATATGGGCAATCATAGCTCTCTACAACTTTATAGCGAAGAAAACGGGGATTTACCTCGTCAAACTAAGCGACAGCGAGTCGCGTTTATTTTACGACGGAAAAGCTGGCGAAAAAGAAAATTAATTACCAAACAAAAGGGCACGTATACCGCATGACATGCCAAAGACGGAATATTTGGATTAAAAAAAAAAAGTCTGACGCAGGAGTCGCAATTAAACGTACTTTGATATGCAAAATACTGGAGATCATCTCTCAGCTGTCGACGAATGGAAAAATATGTTCGCCCGATAAAAGCAGTTGGTGTTCTCAAATCTGCGGAATTTCGGCAATTTTGGCTACCGCGTTTGGTGGAGAATGAGTTATTTTTCTGACTGGTGCCGTGTATTTTGATTAGCGAGATATTATTTGCGAATCGAGTTTTCGGCATTTCTTTCTTTCTTTGATGTTCGAGTTGGAACTTAATGATTTATTCTCTGTGATGTGGAAATAATCTGCGACAAATATTTCCTTTGCAATCCCAGTTTACTTACAAACTTCCTGTCTTTTATAGCTGAGTAAGTTTTATCTTGTTGTGTTCCCTGAGGTTCCATTTACACAAGCTCATTATGTAGATTATGCGCTGTTTTCCTCAGCCCCTCTTGCTTTCAATAAGTCCTGTGAGTATCAAATTCTCCAAGTGCTCTTTCTTCATTATGTGCCCTAGAAATTTCAACTGAGTCTAAGTATAAGTATCTTTTTCTTTTCCAGCTTTCTTAAGACTTCATTGTTATTTCATCTATGGTATTCTCAGCATCCTTTTGTAGAACCACCTTAAGTCTTTTCATTTGTGAGGAGATTGTCCATGTAGAAGGACCAATATTCCATAACAGTTCAGCAATCTTTTCTTTGTTTCTAATGAACTTTTCTCATTTCTTAATGGTGTACTTAGCTTTTGGAAGTTATGTTTTGGTATTTCAATGTGTGTTTGGATTTTGTTATCACAATTTGGTGTTTTGTTAAAACATTTACCAGATATTTAAATTTTTGTTCTTGCTTGATTTCAACATCTTCAGTTTGTACTTTGCTTCTTGAGCTGTTTCTTTTGCTAACAACCATACATTCTCCCTTCTTACAATTGATGCTAGTCTTTTCTTCTCACTTCCCTTTTCGACATTCTGTAAGAGATCCTGCAGCTTTGCTTCTCTGTATGCTACCAACACTGTGTCATTTGTATATCTAATGTTGTTAAGATTGTGGCCACAAATAATAAATCCTGAAAGAACTTCTAATTTTGTCAGGTCTGCCTCTCTTTATAGGTTGAATTGGTAAGAAGACACATCCTTTTCTTATGCCCACTTCCATTTTTGTATATTTGTTGAATTCATTTTCTATCCATATGCAGTTGGTTTGCTCACAGTATGAGGCCTGGTTTATTCTAATATTCTCCCCAAATAAATCAAGCTTACCTAGCAGTTTGAGTAGGGCTTTTTGACATACTTTATCAAACAGATATACATTTGTATAGCTTATTTACATTATTTGGACTATTGTCCTCATCTTTGTCACCATATTAATTACAACGGCCGAATCGTTGTAAGAAATATGGCGACAAAGATGAGGACAATAGTCTGAATGATGTAAATAATGTACATAATATCTCATCTCAGAAATATACAGATATTTGTATAGCTATTTTTGATCTAATTCTGTGCATAAGTATTGCATTTCTTGTTGCAGTGTCTGTAAGGAAACTGCACTGTTCTTGTCTCATTTCCAGTAATTTTACTATTCACTCTATTCATTAGAATCTGGATTATAAGTTTCTTGTGACTCATTATTCTGATTGCTTCATGGGGTACACATTTGTTTGTATCTGATTTCTTAGGCAGTGATGTGAAAATGGATCTTCTGGTCTTTCCATATGTTTGCATATTGCAGGCTTTCCTCTTTTGTTGTCAAAGAGTTCTTTGATGTATTCAGTATATCTTTAAATTTTTTTTTTTTTTAATTTGTAGATTGCATCTTGGGTTGGTGCTTTTACTGACAACTACACATTCTATCTTCTTACAATTAATAATTATTTCTTTCTTCTCATTTTCCTTTATTATCTTTTGTAGGAGTTGTTGTAATTTCCTTTCTATGCTTGCTATCAACACTGTGTCATCATCATGTTAAAACTGTGACTGCCAATAATGAATTTTCATAGAACTTCTAATTCTCTAAGGATTGTCTCACTCTAAGGGTTAAATAAGTTCAGTGAGAAACAAATCCTTGTCTTACACTTGTTATTTCTGTCTTCTTAGGCAGTGCTAAAAATTGGATCTACTGTTGTCTTCTGGTATATCACCTCTGTCAATAGATTTCATTTATTTTTTTCTGTACATTTGTCAATGCCAAAATCATCTAAGGCTGCTAGAATCTCTATTACAATGCCACCTGGTCTTGCTGCTTTGTTCCAGTTCATCTTGGCCATTTCTGATTTCATTTCAAATTTTAATATTTCTGGTCTTTCCATATTTTTGTTTATTGCAGGTTTTCCTCTTTTATTGTGAATGAATCTTGCCCCTTATTTTCATCCAGGATTGTAAGTGACTTGTTCTTTTCTTCTGCTTCTCCTTGCCTTCAATGTCTTTTACTGCTAAATTGTTCTAGTATCACAAAATTACAAATATCCCAACAGTTTCTTTTCTCATACTTTCCGCCCGTGGAACTCTCTCCCATTTACATACCTCCCTGATACCTATCTTCAAAAATTTAAATGCAATGTCAATTGTCATCTGCTATCTTGAATCCTGTTCATCTTTTGTCCTTTCCTCAATCCACCCTATTCTCAGTCTTCTCTTACATTTGCACTCCCTGTTACCCACCTGCATACTAGTAGCATTCCTTTGTTTGGGATTAAATGATTAAAAAATTCACTTTCTTATCGTCAATAATAGCCTGTCTTTACATCATACTAATACACTAATGATTTAACCGCTATGTAAATATTACAAAATATTAACCATTTAGAGAGATCCCATATTACCAACATGCTCCTGTTAATATTAAAGTGATTGCAATAGTTTAGAAAGTAATGATAAGGTTACTAAGTCTGTTAACTACTTTTGACTATCAGTTTTACCTCTTGTATTGAAATCAATGTTTATGGTAGACAAAAGCACTATGGAAGAGAGACCCTGCAAATTGATTTGATAAACTGAAAATTTTGCAACTTATAGGGCAAATAAGACACTTCAGCTGTGGTCAGGTGTACTCTAATGAAGATCTTTCTGTGATGCAAAACAGTTTCTTTCAATTACTCTTCCTAGAAGGCAGACTACACCCTCGAAAACCACAATGTTGTTGCAGAGGTCTGGATCATTGCATATTATTTGTAACTCCATGAAAACCATTTCTGCTTATCTAACTTTATTTGCCCTGAGGGGGTCAGCACACTACTTACTTAAGTTTGAGTCGGAAATAAAGTGCTGTCAATAAGAAGGCCTTAGGAATAGAATGTCAAATAGTGCACCAACCAATATGAAACATCTTCTTTCATGCATAAATTGAATACATCTCAGGAAGTTAAATTTCTGCCAAGTGAATCAAAGGAGATGAATGCAGTCTATGAAATGTATTCTGGCTTCTCAGATATGAAAGGTGGAATTTGTTGCAGTTATCTGAAACAGAAAATTAATTTTTTTTTGGTGGGGCATCATTTTATAATTTCAATTTTTTTTTTTTTAGATATGAGTCACAACTGAATATATTTATTTTATTCAACATTTTATTTTTGTTATTATTTACATTTGTAGCTTATATATAATTGAAAATATTTTATTTTATTGTTTTATGCGTAAATATACAGTTGGACTTCACCGTCCTTAGAATCACCGAGTGTGAATACCCCACAACAGTGGTATCCCCAACTGCAGTGACCTCATTGCCTGTGGAATTACCGACTACAGATTAAGTTATTTGCAGCTAGACAAATCAGCAAAACTTTTGTTCTGAAAACTTTTATAAAAGTAAAACTACTTTGCATAAAATGTATTTCAAACATAAGCCTTTGATAACAACAGTATTTTGAAGATATAAGAAAACCACCCAACTTAATGATGGGATTGATTCTTTTTTGACAGTTTATCAACACTTTACAGGTTATTTAAAGCCAGAAAATATTTTTAGACTGCAAGAAGTAGATAATAACAGTTTAGTGATACAAATCTTGCTAATTAATCCATAGCTGGTGGGGGGAGAAGAGTTGGATTCATACATTTGTCAAGTGTATTTGTGCATAAGTGAATATAACAACCTAATGAGAATTAAAATCTCGGCTCTCTGATTATCAGTTCTGAGCCATTATCCATTATGCCACCAATCTTAAAGCACATGTTATTCCCAAACAGCTACCCATTTAGGTACTGACCAGGCTTGATGTTGCTTAAGTTGGGGGTCATATGGGATCCAGTGTTTCAACATGATGTGGCCATAAGCCCTCACAAAATTTAAATGTACTGAAAGCCTTTTAAAGTTGAATCCTGATATTCTGAATGCAAGAGCTCAAAAGGCTATCACAAGTTAAAAAGAGATAAAGAAGGGATAAATACTTCACTTGCTTTTATGACAGAAGTTATGAATAAAAAAACAGAGATACAGAGAAGGAGTAGATATATCGCTTGCTTTAGTGTGACAGGAGTTAAAATGACATGATAAATACTTCACTTGCTTTTATGACAGAAGTTATGAATAAAAAAACAGAGATACAGAGAAGGAGTAGATATATCGCTTGCTTTAGTGTGACAGGAGTTAAAATGACATGATAAATACTTCACTTGCTTTTATGACAGAAGTTATGAATAAAAAAACAGAGATACAGAGAAGGAGTAGATATATCGCTTGCTTTAGTGTGACAGGAGTTAAAATGACATGATAAATACTTCACTTGCTTTTATGACAGAAGTTATGAATAAAAAAACAGAGATACAGAGAAGGAGTAGATATATCGCTTGCTTTAGTGTGACAGGAGTTAAAATGACATGATAAATACTTCACTTGCTTTTATGACAGAAGTTATGAATAAAAAACAGAGATACAGAGAAGGAGTTGATATATCGCTTGCTTTAGTGTGACAGGAGTTAAAATGACATGATAAATACTTCACTTGCTTTTATGACAGAAGTTATGAATAAAAAAACAGAGATACAGAGAAGGAGTAGATATATCGCTTGCTTTAGTGTCACAGAAGTTAAAATGACATGATAAATACTTCACTTGCTTTTATGACAAGTTATGAACAAAGACACAGAGGTGTAGATATATCACTTGCTTTACTATAACAGAAGTTACAAAGACACAAAGAAAAAATAAATACTTGTATGATAGAAGTTATGATACAGAGAATGTGTAGACATAATTTACTTTAATGAGAGAAATGTCAGACAGATAAGCAAAGATATACCAGAAAAATCATACTGTTAATTAATTTCTTTAAAACTAGGGGAAATCTTTCATCACTATTCCCTAAGAATTTTTATCACTTCAAACATTATTTTTAGTTGATACTTGTATTTGAGTAGGCACTCCATTTATTTATTAAACAGTATATTTATTTATTTATTGTCCACTGGCCTGAATATTTGAGAAATCTTATTAAAGGAAAATTTGCACTCTCCAGCGGGATTTGAACATGCAATTTCCAGGGCAGGAGAGCTACCATTAAGCATGACACACTCTAATCAACTAAGCTATGGCGAACAATCAGTCAGGCAAATATAGATTATATAAAATATTTGTTTATATGTGTTGTGTCGGAAACCTACCACCCCTCTTGAAGATGAACTTGTCTGCTAGCAAAGACTTTATATAGTGGCACGTCGAGAGACAGGCGAGAGAAAGTAATTGGCTGAGCTAGTTATAGACTACTCAGGCGATTTCTGTACCTTTTACCAACCAATAAAACCCTTTTATTTGTTACGTGTTATTTGTCGTTTGTCTCTACAAACCCCAAACCAACATCATAACAATATGATAGTGTAAAATAAAGTTTTAAGTCTAAGAAAGAGTTACAAAAACTATCTGTCTAGGTCTAGTCCGATTTTGCAAAGTGAATCAGGATGAAAACTTTGCAGCACCTACTCGTATAGTATAACAACATTTCTCTGAGATTATTTTAGAATTTTAGGTATTGCCTCACAGATTATGGCTAGTCAACATGCAAGTCATAAGGGAAATCATTTCAGATTGTTACTACCAAAATCTGCAGTTTATCTATAAATGAAAAGCCTGAAGAGTAAAGATGTAATAAAAGCTTTATTTATTATTTATATTGTTCCACAAAATACAGTAATATAATTTATAAGGAAAAAAGTAAAGTGTAAACATTCTTGCACTAATTGTTGTTGTTCCATCTCTTGCTAAATTAAATTTTATTGCCATCTCTTCTACATACAGAACACTGTAGCTCAGAGATTTCTATCATGCTGAAGTTAAGCAGCATCCAGCCTGATATTAATTAAATGGTGAACTGTTTGAGAACACTGGTTACTGTAAGCCAGTGGTTCCCAAATGGTGTGGTGTGCATTTATGTGCAGTGGAATAGGATAGCAATTGAGGCAGAATGATTGAAAGACGATCAAAGATTTAGAAACAGTTTCCAAAAACTCATATCCTAAAAATAAATATGATTTCAAAATTTAAAATATTATTATGGGTTACTTGTAATTGCATGGATGAGTCCCAGTATAAATAGTTATAAGTAATTATTGACCTTTTTTATCATTGTGATATTTTTGCATTATATCAAGTATTAAGAATATAGTAACTAGGGTCCACAAATTGGAGGAGAGAGTTATCAATGATAATGTTCTGACTTTGAATCCACGGTTACTTCCCTTTAAACCTTTCTCTGTTTTTTCTTTTAATTTTAAATGTACTTTTTATCAAATAAAATTTAGGTGAGGTGCAAACAAATTTTAATTCCAAAAATGCAAACCAGAGATTAAAATTTTGGGAACAACTGCTGTAAGCAATGACAGAATAATAAATCCCAATAAAACATTTGCCCCTTTGTAATATGGAGAGGTGATAAAAGATTGTGGTTCACAGAGCCAATGGAAGGGCACAGAACAATCCTGCATTTAAACAAAATTTTGATGTCTTTTCTAAACTTCCATACTTAATTTAGTAACCTAGGGGATTAAAGTGCTGGTTCATGAATTTGGAGTTCAATCTCTGGGCTGAGCAGTGTACTTGGACTCAATAGAAACAGGGTAAGCAATAACCGAGCAGTACTAAAAAGAAAAAAAAAAGATGATGCATCCTTACACCTGTGCAGAGGAATGAGAATGGTCTACTCTCATAGATTAAACAAGGGTTCAGTTCAGAATTCCTTGTAGGTTACCTGGATTGATAGACACCTGATGAAGGTCAGAGGACATAACAGCCAAAATGTGATAATGACAACAAAGTTGAGGACAATTGTCCAAATGTAAATAATGTAAATAATTCATACTTGGAATTCTTCCTTTGTTGAAAATATTTCACAAATTTATTACATTTATCATTCTGTGCTATATGTCAGAAGACCAGTTTTTCTGCATCCTACAGACAGGGCAAGAATTTGGTTGATATGTTACTGGGTGCACACTGTGGTGTAGGGTGGGGTTTTCTGTACTTGGGGCAATTTAAACTATTCCACTTCTTCCTTATTCATGAGCTGTTATAAATTCTAGTTTTGTATGTTCTCAACAAAATTAATTTTTTGTGCCCCTAAAAAATTAATGCCCAGGGTAATCAACCCTCAATATCCACCCACACTATGCCACTGGATACAATGACAAACTGTTTCTTACATTTGCTTAGCAAAGAAACCTCACTGCGAACAGCAAGGGGATACTGCAAAATCTTTGTAGGGGTTGCAAGTGCAAAACATTAAGATTACTAAATCTATCTATAAGATATGACATTTGTTTGAAGACAGTTTAAAGAAATCTCAGAGAATTAAAACACATGAAAAACTAGATTACTAATAGCAATATTACCAACTATAAACACACATCAAAAACATTATATTACATCCCCAATGTTTACTAAATTAACTCTTAAAGTATCTAAGGTATTTTTACTAAATCAAATACTATGTATGTAAAAATGTTCCCAAATCAACATGCCAAAAAAAATAACAAATATAATATCTACTAGACATAGACAGACACACATACTTATGAATATACATTATCATCTGAATCTCAAATTGACAAACAAGTATTATTATACACTTACATATATAAATCAATATTTACGGTTTTTCGGTTAGGCTTAGGAATGTGTTAATTTTTTGGTACTTTGAATGGATGCATCGTTTGTCCTTGAATTCAGAACAACACAAATTATACTAACATTTGTTTAACAAATTGAATGCACATGAGATATGATTAAACAATAAAAGTCAAATGACACAAAAGTAAAAATACCAGAATTTCTGTCTTTTTCTCTATATCTCATTCTCTGATGAAGCTTTAATATAAGTGAAACATGTTAGATCAATAAACGTTTCTTATTAGTTCATTATTTTAACATTGTTTTTGTAAAAGAAGATCCGCAACTTAAAATATCTGTTGAGGAATAAAGTGCCAATTTTGTAGTATTGCATGGCTTATCCAAACATTTTCAGATTTTTAATAAAATTTCTTTGCACTTGGTCCTTTTGTACAGTTTATTCCACCATTATATGTGAAAAACTCTTGTTATATGTCTTGGCTATTTTGTTGAGAAAATCTCAACCCAAAACAAAAAAAAACAGTGATGGTACAGGCCAGGGAAATGAGCAAAGGTACTTACCTTAAGTTGCAAAAAAAATATCCACTTCCGCGACATAACTTCCCCATCAGATAACTTGCATTGTATGACAAAAGTAAAAAAATGAGGAAAAAACATTTCCTTTATATAACCACTTCAGTGATCACATGATTACAAGTCGCAAGATCTTGTAAGTATAAAAAATTGGTAAAAAGAAAGTGATAACTTTTAATGTCCAGAACAACAACCCAGGTAAGTACCTTACTCCTCCCACCTGAACCGTCAATTTTTCCACATTTTGAACAATTTTTCTGCATAGGATAATTATTTTTTTTATCAAATTTTATGAAACAAATTCTTATACTATGAAATATACCAATATCAATTATCTGGCTGAGGGAAGAGGATTATTTTTCTTAATAGTGAAAATGAGAAAAATTTCTCTTTCACCAGCTGTCGCAGCCACTGACGACCAGAGAGTTGCTGGCACTCTGAACTTTGATGCCCTTGCAAGTATAATTTTTTAAAATTTTCACCAGTTTATTACAATATACAGCATAAAACATGCTAAAGAAAACATTCATTATCCTACCATAAACATATTTTCTAGCCCTTAAATTTGCAAATCTGTTCATGGCCCTTTCTACACCTATCTTCTTTACAAGATCATTTTCCTTTGACAAAATAGCGAAAGAATTTAATCTGTCTTGAGTCATGGATAACCACAAGTATGTTTTTATAAGCTTTAGTTTTGGAAGATCCCAAACACACAACATGGTGTCATTATGACATCTTCATCCTGGATGAATGTATGTGTTGCCAGTACCTTGAGCCAGCTGTAGTTACGTCATGTTTCTCTCCACACCAGGCTTCACATCATACAGTTATTACCACTATATATTCCTAATTTTTCTTTTGTAAAGCAATTGCTTCAACTTTCATCCTAAAAGAAGCATTGATTGGCTGCTGATTCTGGTATGGATACTGTGCTCAATAAATATCTATCAATATAATGTGAATCTCTGAGAGCATGTATTAAGTTACAACCCACTTTATTTTTGTCTGCCAACTGGATGCTAGGTGGGAACCTCCTTGCCACGGTAAGCCTCATATTCCTGAATCAACACTTTGAAATGTAACCAAATTGTCTTTACCTTATTCAGACAATGAATGGCAGTTTAGAGATGGTGACTCAATACAATCACCCATCAAGCCTGGGCTACTCATACAGATTCACCATGAATATCCATAGTGACTGAAATTATTCAGTAATGTAAATTGTGCATTCTGCCTTTCCTTGGACTTCATGCAGCACTTCTTTAATTAAAGGAAGTTTTTAATCATTTCACTACAAGCAAGGTAATAAAGTTACTAAGACAAAAGGTGTTTCTGAGTGTGAAAGAATAAGAAAAAAGAGAAACATTATCAAGGAGTAAGAACAATAAAAGAAGAGGAATTGCATTTAAATTTTTGAAGATCAAAGTTGGCTGGAAAGCAGGGAGTCGGAAGAGTTCTACAAGTGAGAAGTTCAAGAGAAGAAACTGTTAACAAATAACTTATAGTTGCATCTTGTTGTGTCCATAAATACATACAAATTAATTATAGTGTCAAAAAATAATTATAATAAAATAATTATAACAATGATAATTATCATTAATTCACTCATTTCTAAACCAATAATGATTCCACTTTTCTCCTCTACACACACAAACACGTGACATTTTCACTATTGTACAAGCAGTTCATATGGACAGGTTGTTAAAATGTGTGTCAATGAAAATTTCATCTCGTTTTCCTTTCTTAGGCCATGATAGTAGCATTTATCTTTTAGCACCCAATAAAAATTTGAGGTAAGAAAATTCCAGTCATTAAATTATCTGGACACTTATTACACACATCTATAAAAAAAAACATCTGAGAGCAATGGCAGACCCTTTACATATTCTTTATGTTATCATTCTTTCAAATCCCGATCTACATTTGATCGCAAACTCACAATTTTACTCAGTATTACTCTCTCTTGTTTTCCAATCCGACATAACCAGATAATGAATAATACATGTTTTGTTGTTTCCACATCTTGCTGTTTCTCATTTGTGCAAGTATTTTGTTTATATAAATGTTAGGGGGTTTATAGTTAATATAATTATTTACTTAAATTTACTAAAATCTACCCCGTCCTGGGTATGACAATAAACTACATCTGCATCCAGGGAAAGACGATAAACCATATCCAACAGCAAGACCTCTGATCAGGAGGCTTTGAGGAACATGGAACCACCTCTTAATTGCTGTTGTGTTCTCAGGTCCACCCTGACCTGGTGTGGTAGCACCTGTTAGGGTCCTAGCTATGGGCAAATAGTTAACCCTGAAACAGGTAAAAACATTATGAAAGTGTAAAAATAAGTTTAATACCAGAAATACTTTCTAAACAATTATTAGCAGAAATAAATTTTTGAAGAAAAAAACTATTAACAGCAATACGTTTTTGAAAAAAATATTACCAACTATACAATTTTGAGGAAAAAAATATTACCAGAAATAGATTTTTGACAAAACAAAAATATTATCAAGAAAAAAAAAGTTATCAGCATTAAATGACCGATTGAGTTTGATATGCCGTAAAACAAAAACCAAACCAAAACCAAATTAAAATTTACCCAATTCAACTGGAATTTTATTGTCAATCTAGTACTGCATTTAAATTCATAAAGTCTAGGTAAGTTGTCCTCGTTGCTAAGTAAGCTATCACATACTGTGAATAATGAGCAAGGAGAAATGCTAGAATTTCATTGTGTTTTCATCTAAGATAGCCATGTGGAGCTAGTATCTTCTGTCATGAGTGATAAGGGTGGTAGCATATTTTCAGTTTGTCTGCTGTTTGGTAAATGTGTCTGGTTTTATTTTCCCCTATTTGTTTATGGTTGTCAAGAAGCTGCAGTTTATATTTAAGTGTGGTAGATAATTTATTTTCTAATCTTTACATATCGAAATTGACAACTTGTATTCTAATTTTGCTGTAGTCTGCATGAGAAACTAGAAGCTTAACCAAAAGTGTTCAATCTTCAATATGGAAGGTTGTGGTAGCCATTATTCTTATTCTGTCCTTTAGCTGCTGTGAGTATTACTAAGTTGGGGGAAAAATAATTGGGTTTTATTATTTTAAAAACTGATGTTTATTTTGGAATAAACTCTTATTTATTTCTATTCATGTAATATTACATTTAAAGCACAAATTTGCCTCTCCTGATTTATACTAATGGTTTTGTTTACATTTTTTTTACTGTTAGCTCTTCTTTATTTTAAGCTGTCAAAATAAAGATGAAAAAGATTTTGTGCTAAAAACAACACATAAAACAACAGAAATTGCTTACAATATCACACAAACATTTGGTGAAAGGACTATCAATGAATATCCAGTTCAACATAGGTTGTATTAATTTGGTTACCAAACTGTGAGCTTTGTCGATGAGGAAGGCTGCAACTGTATTTTTGCAATTGGCAACAATCAAAGCAGTGCCATTATTGAAAGAGGCAAAAATAAATTGAGAGGTTGCATCAGAACTAAAAATTTATCCATTGTCCAATATTGAAGACCTCTGGTTGAAGTGATGGTTAATTGGCCTTGTTCAAACTGGTTTATGCAAACTCTCTGCTAGAAAGCATAATTAAGGTCCAATCAGCATAGTTGTCATATATGTCACAGGTTGGGATTATGGGGGTTGAAGAAACATGTAATGAAGTGAAGGTGCCAATTAAAAGATAATTTTTATGATATAACATTTTATTCACTCCAGTATTTCATCAGTTGTAAGCCCTCTCATTGTACCATTACCAAGTGTAATGCATTTAAAGTTTTTCTTCACTATAGTAGATACTGTGATAGGTTCCAATGCAGGGAGATAATTATGGAAGATATCTGGAACATCTGGACTAAAACCAAAAAACAACTGATTAGAGGAAAAGCCAGAATTGTTGACAAGTGCATTGCAAGGCAAAAGAGACCATGCCAGAGCAACATCCAAATCACACTGAGTATCTGCAATAATTTTATTTACCATATTACCAATGTTATGTCTCTTACATACACCATTCTTCCAAGGACTTTCTGCTGCTGCTGTCATCAATGTCATGGCTTCCCCCAACTCCCACATTTCACTGTTGTTGAATTCACACCCATTATTAGATAGTATTTTTTTTTGAGCACCAAAAATGGTTATCCAACTGGAGAAGAACTCTCCAGTAACAGTGGAAGCCATTTTGTTTTGAATCACCCTTGCTACACAAAAAAGTAACTTTTGCCCAATATTTTCTGATCCAAAGCCACAGTTTCATTAAATTCAGTTGCCATTGGAACACTGACAATGGGTCTGGGAGGGGTTCTTTTGAATTTTGTACAAGTTTCACACCTCCCTGATACAGATTTAACTTCATGTTCAAGTTTATGATTATTTATATTTGCATTGTGAATCAAATTTATGAGTTTTACGGAATTAATGTAGCCAAACTGCTTATGCAATTTGTTGCCTATTTTATTTGTATATATTTTTGAGAACAAATTACAGGTAGCATTACTAATTGTCTATAGATAGATAAAGAATAATTCACATTCGACAACATCAGTAGTTATTTTCTGCCCTCATATTTCCAATCAAAGAGGGAATAGTCATTTTCTTTGCAGATTCTACTGTAGCACTATCACCAAAAGAAAATTTAGAAGAGGTTTGTTCCACTATTAAAGAGAGCTCATAATCACTTAATGAATTCAAATATTCCTTGAAGCCAACCTTTACCACAGACAGTGATCAAACACCCTGTGTCCAAAATAGCACAACCTTTCATATCATTCATCATGGACTGCAACCTTGTACTATTAGTACGACCCACAAACAAGGACAACAGAAGATTTTCTGATATATTCCTTTGCAGACTGCATCATTGTTCTCATATGCATGAGGATATTCACATGCCCAATGAAGTTTTGAGTTGCATATAAAAGATCTTGAACCCTGCCCACTGCAACCCACAGGATTTAATTTACAGCCATGTATAGGAAGTTGCCTGGTTTTCATTGAATTTTTGCTTAAATACAAAGGTATTTCACAATTCACAACATCTGACCTCATATTTCCAATCAAACAGGGAACAGTCATTTTCTTTGCAGATTCTACTGTAGCGCTATCACCAAAAGAAAATGTAGAATTAGAGGTTCATTCCACAATTAAACATCACTCATAATCACTTAATGAATTCAAATATTCTTGAAGCCAACCTTTACTACAAAAAGTGGCTGAACATTCTGTGTCCAAAATAGCACAACTCTTTACATCATTCACCAGGGACTATAACATTGTACTATTAATACAACCCACAAACAAGGACAACAGAGCATTTTCTGATGTATTCATCTGCAGACCTTGATCACTGTTCTCATATAAATAAGGACATTCACATGCCCAATGAAGTTTTGAGTTGCATATGACACATCTTGAAACCTGCCCAACACGGCCATGTAACTGTATAGGATAGTGCAAACATCCTGGATGGCATGAATTTATGGCCAACTCTGTCCCTGTCTGAATCTATCTGTAAAAAAGGGTGACCTGACTTTCCATTTTTATCTCAGACTGAGGGGTACATTTCTCAATATTTGAAGGAGTAATTGAATAGCCAAAAATATGTCTAATGGTCTCTTTCATATTTTTGAAAGACACTTCAATGCTGACAATATTAAGTATGCATCCTTCTCAGGAAAGTTTACAGAGGAGTCCCATAAATGCTATTACTGTGTCTGGAAGAGCCATGTATTCCTGTGTAAAGTAGGTGTCATCAAAATCAATCAGAAAATCTTTTATTTCTGTTTCTGCTGCTCTATGCAAAAAAAAAAAAATTTAAATCATTAAATGCAACAAATAGCCATCTCCCTTTATCTGAAAGAAATAATTTATCCAGTTTTTGGATGATAGTGTCCATACCTTTCTCTGTTTCCAAATCTTCACTATCTCAGAAGAGGCATTTCTGGCCTTTCCATTTTAAGATAGGTAAATGGCCAAAGCTTGTTTTAGTTTTGGAAGGTCTATCAACCTACTCCAAATATGTAGGCTTTACTTCCATTGTTCATAGGCAAATTGTGGGGAAATAAAAAGAAAACAGCAACCAGCGAGTAAATTCAAGCTCTCCCAACTGGTATTCCAACCTCTAGTCGTTCCTTCTTGAGTTCTGTCTCAAAATCCCACTAACAGACTTTTCCAGTCGCCAGCCGTGAACGTTGCTCCAAGCCTCCCCACTGGGAAAAACTAGTTGCTTTTATATCTGTCCATATACCAATAATCCCTTGCGTCTTCATGCGATCCCATAATTCATTGAGTCTCTGTCCCATAATGCATTGCATATTCATTGCATAAAAATGCAATGCATGTCCCTCCTTATTCCTTTACGTTATCTGGCCGAGGACGAATTACGGCAGAGCGGTAAGTGCTTTTTTTCTCCTTCATTTCAACTGCAGTAGCCTTACATGCTAAGCAAATACGGTCTCTTTTTTGGCGGGGAAAAGGCAAGTCGCAACCAGTTGTGCTCGTCCCAGATTCTGCCTCATCATGTCTGCCACACAAATTTATTGCCTTGCCTTGAAGGCCATTTGGAAGAATATGTATTTGAATTATCTATTCTTACATAAAGTATAAGTCATAGAGTCATAAAACTAATAGAAAAATAGAAAAGAAAATTCACTTAATTTTTGGTGCAGATCAGCTACACTGATATCATTTGTTAATCCTCAATGAATCAATTTCATCTGCAACAAGGTAATCCTCCTGTTAGTCTGAATATTGACAACTGAACAAATGAAACATTTTCAATATGGCTGCCAGCATTTTATAGAAGCCACTACCTGGTGGCACTAAACAACAACCAAAAGACAAGGGCAATAACTACAACATTAACACCTCATTTCCAAATAATTAGGGAAATAACTAGTTTGCAAATAATTATAAAAATACATAGTTTGCAAATAATTATGATAAAACATAGTTTCCAAATAATTATCTAAATACATAATTTTCAAATAATTATGAAAATGTATAGTATATAAATAATTATGAAAATATGTAATTTCCTATTAACTGTAAAAATACATAGTTGCCAAATAATTATGAAAATACAAAGTTTGCAAATAATTACAAAAATACCTAATTTCCAAATCATTCTGAAGATGCCTACTTTACAAATAACTATATGAAAATATCTAGTTTACAAATAATTATTGAAAATACCTACTTTCTCAATAGTTATAAAAATACCTAATTACCAAATAATTATGAAAATACATTGTTTTCAATTAATTATAAAAACTCAGTTTTCAAATAATTATGAAAATACCTACTTTCCAACTAATTGCAAAAATACATAGTTTCCAAATTATCGTGATAATACCTAGTTACCCAACAATTATGAAAATACATTGTTTTCAAGTAATTATAAAGATACCTATTTTCCAACTAATTACAAAAATACCTAGTGTTTAAATAATTATGAAAATACCTACTTTCAACATAATTGTGAAGACAGTTCCTCACTAATTATGAAAATATGTACTTTCCAACATATGAAAATATTCACTTTCCAACTAACTGCAAATTAATCTTAGTTTTCAAATAATTATGAAAATATTAACTTACCAAATAATTATTGAAATGCGTAATTTCCAAATTTGGTCTGAGCATTATCAAAAAGAGATGACCAAAATAAAAGAAATGTTTTAGAGAAATAATAATGCAAAACAGCTAAATTTGTATCGTGTGATATGATCTATTATTTTAAACATAAGATGATATTATTACAAAAATATTTTCCAAATATGGCTACTTTTGGTACAATTTTATGTTATTCTCTTGATTTACAAAAGAATTTCCCATAATTTCTTTACTTAAAATATCAAACCTGACAGAAGATTATGATTGAACTCAGTAATGCTAATCAATTTATTAGGAAAACATTCAAATTTGAAAATTAAACATTAATCTACTTGTAAATATATAAATTGATGGGGGTAACACTAGTTACATAAGGATTCCTTTTAATGAAGAAACTTTGTTATACTAAAACCAGGAAATTTTGGAATCTTTAACTCTTGATAAAACCTGCCTGTAATATATCAGCTGGAAAATAGTGTTTCTCTTTTAGAAAAAAAAGTAAAGGAAAAGAAATGTACCGTCATAGAAGATTAAATCCCAGGAACAATTTTCAATGTTTTTTTTTAATCCTTGACTTTGCTCTTTCTCACGTGTTTGTAAAATCTGTATTTTCTTCCTTTGTAACAAACACAAATTGAGTTATTATTTTTTGTCAATAATTTTGAAAAAAAAGTCAAATAAATTTCTGTATTCTACAAGATGTTTTATTTATTTATTTTACCTGCATTTTGTTCATCCTTTTTATCAAAAAGGAAAATTGTTAATTCTGATATCAATAAAAATAATTCTCACCTAGCTGCTGATAAGTTAAACTAAGAAAAGCACAGATAAAATAATGAATAGTGATAAAAAAAATCTGATTTTTTGGTTTGATGAAAAATTATGGAAGGAAAGAACTAAAAGGTGCAAAGGTTAAAATAGCAAAATTATGTATTAAAGAAAACAAAATGAAATGTCCAAAATGATAACAATTGTTTTTTATACATAATAAATGTAGGGTATTTTTCCTGTATTGGTGAAAAAATAAGTGGGGAAATATTGTAAGCTCAGAACTGTCAAATCTGATTTGAAGCCTTTAATAAACTTAAGGATAAAATCTAGTTTTAAGAAAATCACAAGAGTAAAAATCAAATGAGGCCAACAAGGGATTGGAAGCTAGAAAATGAACAATATATAAATAGCAGTTAATTTTGAAATGTTAAGGGATTGTAATCTTCAAAAGAAAATTTGCTTTTCTTTCCATTTGGCGAGAGTAAAGTGTTTTATTGAATATTTAAAGAGTGAATCAGAAAGACGGAGGTAGATCTATATTATAATATAGAGAGACTAGAAGGCAGTCTCTATGTTATAATAGCATTAAATGTAGAAAAGAGATTGAAGAATGAAATTTAAGGAAAATAATAAAGATTTATAACATAACAATCATCATCAGCAGCAGCAGCAGATTTTCATTTGTTGAGAGTTCACTGCAGGATGAGGAGAAATCGCAACTCCTTCCATGATGTCCATGACTCTGCTATTTTTTGCCATATCTTGCCAGTCTCGTCTCTCTTTCAGTCTTTGCCATGTCTTACCAGAGGGAGTTTGGAAAAGAAAATGAACACTATCAAAATGTCACAAAGTACAGATCAAGCCCTTCATATTCCATTAGTAAAAAGTAAGTTCCACTTGGATATCTTCTTCCCAAGTACTTCTGTTTTGTAGAACAGACATCCAACAGATTGTTTTCCCAATCACTACAATTTTGATCTCTTCAAGTCCAAGGCTAACTGCTATCTTTCCTGTATAACCCCATGGAATTCACTTTTTGCCGTTTTTATGCTCATATAGCACCACATAGTACCCCCTCTAACTTAAGAGGCTCTTGGTCCTTGTTTTAGGCGAACATTTGTATATAGAAAAGTTACTCAAAATGAAGAATGTAAAATTTGGTGGTTAGAGTTTAATGACTTGGTGTTAAATCAAAAGCAATGATCCCAGAAAGTTTATAAGAATTGGTGGAATTCTGAATGGCAAAAAAGTACAACACTTTGGTAAGGCTCCATTTATTACTATTTTAGTAGATGGTAAAATATTCCAGCATGTTAGGGCAGCTTAGCCAATTTTTATGCAACAAATGATGAAGACATTGCAAAACAACTTTTAATTTCTACACCTTCATCTCATGTGATACATTCCAGTAAGATACATAATAACAATAATGAATCCTTGAATCACATTTAATCCAAATATTTGTTAAGATTTCACAATTGACTTTAAGAAATTGAGACATCCATTGGATTTTTTTATTTCATATATGTAAATCTTAAAATTTAAGAACTTTTCAGTTTTTTGTGAAATCCCTCTCTGGAATCATCATGTCATTTTCAAAACACGATATCTTGAAAGCTGACTTTTTTTATATAAGTCCCTTTGTTTTACTTCACCTGAAAATTAGTTGCATTAACCGACCATATAATTATCAGCCATTTTATTGAATTATTAAACACAATCATAACACAGATGATATTTTTCTGAGGACTGATGCATCTCTCAATAATTTTGATAATTATTTTTTTATGATATGTAGTCATTGATTTTCTGCAACAGCAATATCTGGTAGCCTACACTGTAATATCAAGTATACTAAATACAACATATTCCCTTTGGTATGACAGCTGGTTTTATCAATGTTGTCATCTGGATGCTTTCCTTTCCTCTGTAGCTTTATTTTTTCTGTTATTTTGGAACTGTTTTATGCATGCCAACAATGATGGACATAGTCATCTCTTTCATATTCCAAGACCTTTTCATGTTTGTCACAAAGTCCTTTTAGTTTTGACTCTGCTCTTTTCTTTGTTTGTGATAACTCATTTTCCTTTCCTAGTGATCTATTCAAATTGTTAAAAAAGTTGGTTCACTGTGTCATGCCAGATAATTTTTCTTACCCAAGTATGTCTCACACATTTATAAACCTACTAGTCATTCATGTATTGAATACTGTGGCCATATCGAGTTTCATGCTTCTGTTATCTCATTGAGAGAGTCTTAACAAAATCCAAAAAAGAAATCTGTAATGTTCTCAGTCCCAACCTGATATCTCATATTCAGTCACTTTCCTACCAACTTAACATAGCTTTCCTCTGTATTTTCTGTAAATATTTTCATGGCAATTGTTCTGATGGGTTTTTTTTGGGAACCCTCAAATTCATTAATTTAAGTATAGTACTAGATTGGCACGTAGATCTCATCATTTTACTATTTGAATTGCTAAATGTAATGGTAAGTTCTGTTCAAACAGTTTTTCTCCTGACTTCCTATATGGTCATGAGTTCTGAATAATCTCCTAAAAGATGAACAAGAACTGAAATAACAGAAATGTGGTTCTATCAATGTATGTTAAGAAAACAATAGAAAATGAAAGCAACAGGAAAGTTTTAAGGAAAATAGTGTAATGAATAAACAATGGCAAATATCAACTTAAGAAGTATTATTCATCAAAGCTGAATTGTTAGTAATTAAATGGCCTTTTATACAGTGTGGTTAGTACTGAAGGGTAGGGGGGGATAATTCTTTATCATCAAAGCATACATATTTGCTCACCAGCCAGTTTACCATGCCAGAAAAATTTCCATTAAATATAATGTGATCGACATTTAACATTAAATTAATCTGCAGGCAAACTTTACAGATGTCCATAAACATTATATATATATATATAATATAGAATTGGTGTATATGGAATAAATTCCAATGAGCAACAAATACTATTCTTAAAAGAGTGCTCAGTACAGAGTAGAGCAAATATAATCATTTATTCAAAAATTATAACATAAAAATGTTATAAAATCCCTACAAAAATAGCCATTTTGTTTCAACACTTCTGGTGTCTTATCAAGTAATGGTGTCCAACATCATCACTTGATAAGACACCGGAAGTGTTGAAACAAAATGGCTATTTTTGTAGCGATTTTATAACATTTTCATGTTTTAATTTTTGAATAAATGATATATATATATATATATATATATATATATATATATATATATATATATATACTTATTTTTTCAATGAAAAAGAAAGAAATATTCCAAAATGAATATAATGTGATTTTCTAGAATTTCTTTTTAATATTCTATCTCTCACTTTCAAGACAGACCTAACCTGAAAATTATAGATTGTTCCCATTTTTATAAGGTGCCAAACTCAGAAAATCACCAGTGGATAATATACTTATTTCCCCCCACTCTGCATACATATGTATATATATATATATATATATATATATATATATATATATATATATATATATATATATATATATGTATGTGTGTGTGTGTGTGTGTGAGATAAAGATATATAAATTTTTATATATTAAGAACAAAATTGGGGAAAAATGAATTGCAAAGTAGAAAAAGATACATACATACTTGCCTCAAAGCAAGGCTTAAGACAGGAATTTAAAGTAAAATAACAGATAAATATAGAGAAAAATAACAGATAAATTTAAAGAAAAATAAAGAAATACGGTAACATGAAACAGTTAAAAGAATAAAAAAGTTAAAGAGAAAGAGATTATCAAAAACATATATTAAGACAGGCAAATTTTGGAGTGGATTCTGGAAACAAAAGTTTTTGTGACAGAGAATATCAATGGTGCTTTTGTAGGAGAGGGGTAAATCCCTTGTCTGAGACAAGGAACTATCCTACGAATATAGAAGTGGGGTATGGATTGCAATCCTTTTGTATTTTTTGGTTAATTGACATTTTTTATTTTGGTGAATTTGCATGTAAATATGCCTACATCCCCTAAAGTACTACACTACCTAAATTGGCACTGTCATGGGCTCAGTGCCTACATCAATGATTGGTTCCCTTGTGGCAGGGACATAAAACCAAGGATCTTGATCTCTCATATGGGTTTCCACAGGTTGGCACTTATCACTTACATAGTAGCAAACCACCCACATACCCTCTACTCCATTGATGAGAAGTAAGTTCCATTCAAACTGCTTCTACCCACAAAGCATTGCCTTTCTGGAACAGACTCCCAAAAGGATGTTTCCCTGATCACTAAAATCTTAACCTGTTCAAGTCTAGACTCAACGGTTATCTTCCTTTTCTTTCTATATAAACTATCCCTTAATGTAACCCTTTTACCTCAAGTAGTACTGAGTACAAGGTGAAAAATTTAAAAAAGAACTGATTCTTTCCAAATTGGATTTCTTTGATATTTAATGAGGAAAGAGGGCTTGAAAAATTTAAAGAGGATATCTTGAAGGCAAGAGAAGCAGTGGGAAACACAGCGTAACCAAGATAAAAGAGAGCTTGAAGAATCTAATACTCACAGGACCTAATGAAGGCAAGGACATAAGGAGAAATAAATATTAACTAAAAAAAGAGAGACTGAAGAATCTAAGACTCACAGGTCAGGTTCAAGGACAGAGAATCAAGGAGCAACAGCAAATAAACTTGGAAAGAAAACCTGGTGAATCTAACACTCACAGGATATAGTGAAACCAAGAGAAGCTAGTGGAAACAGTGAGTAGCATAGAAAAGAAGGCCTGGAGAATTAACACTCACAAGATATAGTGAAAGCAGGAGAAGTCAGGGGAAACAGTGAGTAACCCCGGAAAGAAGGTCTGGAGAATCTAACACTCACAGGATATAGTGAAAGCTAGAGAATCTGGTGGAAACAGTGAGTAGCATAGAAAAGAAGGCCTGGAGAATTAACACTCACAGGATATAGCAAAAGCAGAAGAAGTTTGGCATGCCAAACTTCTTCGCAAGCTCCAGGGTTATGGTATCACAGGTCGATTGTTTGACCTAATACAATCATTCCTGTCAAACCGTGAATTGAAGGTCGTTCTCAATGGATTCATCTCCAGCTCCTATCCCACTAACGCAGGTGTTCCTCAAGGCTCCATCCTAGGCCCTACTCTGTTCCTCATATTTATAAACGACCTTCCTGATGCCATAGACTCCCAAGTCAGCATCTATGCTGATGACACCACAATTTACTCCTGCCTCAAACACAAATCTAGTGATGCTGACAAAGTTAACCTGGCAGTTCAAATAGAAAAGTACCTCCAATCAGTTGTGAACTGGGGCGAGAAATGGATGGTTAACTTTAACGCCTCTAAAACAAAACTGCTCTCTATTAACCACCACAAGGATCCATCCCTACATCCCATTAGAATGTCTGAAGACCAACTTCTCGAGAGCTCCTCTCTGTGGCTGCTTGGTCTCACGCTGTCCACTGATCTGAGATGGAACAAATACATCGAGTCAGTTGCATCATCCACCGCAAGGAAAGTTGGTTCTCTGTGCCGAGCCAGGAAATTTTTCTCCCCGGAATTGATCCTCCAAGTCTATAAATCGACCATTCGCCCTTGCATGGAGTATTGCTGCCATATATGGTCTGGAGCCCCTGCTGTTTGCTTCAGGGTTCTTGATAAGATCCAGAGACGGATAGGCGGAAACAGTGAGTAGCATAGTGAAGAAGGCCTGGAGAATCTAACACTCACAGGATATATTGAGAGCAAGAGAAGCTATGGGAAACAGTGAGTAACCAAGGAAAGAAAAACAGAAGAATTTAACTCACAGGAAATATTGAAGGCAAGAGAAGCAGGGTGAAACAGTGAGTAGCATAGAAAAGAACCTGGTGAATCAAGCACTCACAGGATATAGTGAAAGCAGGAGAAGCCAGGAGAAACAGTGAGTAACCTAGGAAAGAGAGTCTGGAGAATCTAACACTCACAGAACATATTAAAGGCAAGAAAAGAAATGGGAAACAATCAATGATTAATGAGTTACTTAATGCGTTCCTGTGAATGGATGCAGCATGAAGACAAACATGGTAAAAGAAAAAGTATCAAAAGTAATTTAGAACAAGAAAAGAAAGGAAATTGTGGAGAGATACGTTCGCCTACATTTTGAAAGTATGTAGCACTTATAAAATGTACTATTAGTAACAGTTGTAATACCTACAGTAGTAAAGTTGTCAGTAAATCAATGTGGCTGAAATAACAATCATCTTGCTGGCAGAATGATGAATATGATAATGAAGGGGAAGTACATTCTAAGAAATTGAAGAGAAAGTGAAAATACATGCTATGTACAATGTGGAGTTGATGATAACTTAAAGAATAAGAAAGAAAATAAAGAGGCAAAGCAAAATCAGAAACAACATTAACAATAATCATAATCACCACTTCATCTCTTGCTAACAAAGAATAGAAAAAATAAAACGAAATAAAAAGATGATACATCTTTGTAAATAGAAAAAGTGGGTAGAAGCAAAAAGCAATGAAGAGAAGACGAACTTTTGCTTTTAAAATCCAATGCGCAACGCATCAACCCTAACGATAAGTTGTTTCAGTTCAGCGTATCCAGCCAATACAACTGTAATAATCAATAAACTGGTTTTAAATAAAAGTTGGGAACAATTTCAAAAGAACAAAAATAAGTCAGAATTTATTTCAAATGAAATGTAAGCGAAAAAAACAGAACAAAAGAAATTAAAAGAAAATTTCTGTTCATTTTTGACTCTCCCGTTTCTCTCTCTCTCTCTCTCTCTCTCTCTCTCTCTATCTATCTCCCTCTTTATTTATCTATTTCTTTCTCTCTCTCTCTCTCTCTCTCTATCTCTCTATCTCCCTCTTTATTTATCTATTTCTTTCTCTGTGCCACTATTCATCGAAAATCAGTGAAATGGCAGAGAGGAGAGAAAAGCCCTCATCCGAGGCTAACAGGATTAAGCGCTTATGTACCGGAGCCCTAGCAGCTACAAAGTGTTTTTGTGCACGGCATCTGAACGTCTTTATTGAGACTGAAATATTACTGAACGTTCCTCACCACAATGCCAGTATTAAGGCCTCAGAGAGTGAAAACAAAATATTTCTCTGTTGTACAAGAAGAGATATTGTCTGCATAAAAAAAGGAAATAATAAAAAGAACCAAACGATGATCTCTTTTTATAGGAAACTTTGTTGCTATTTCAATCACGAAAGGAAAAGTCATTGTTTTGTTGCATTCTTTACGTTTAACTTATATTCCTTTCTCTCTTTATGCATCAACATCTTTTTATAACTTTCCTTTCTTCTTTGTAATAGAAAAATGTAACATTGGGTAGCACTGCTAGTCAAGTCATCTTCCTTGGTTCAGCTGGCTTGGCATTACTCAAATTGCATTTTTTTCCCAGAATTAAACATGTTCAGTTATTTTCGGTATATAAACGGTGGAACATGACACTGTCAACCAAGACATTTTGATTTTTCTTCCTGATAAAAAAAAACAAAACTTGTCATGCTTTGAGGTAATTCTCTAGTTCAAATAAATGTCAAGCATTTTGCTGTCACAATGTAGGCAATCATGGATCTCCACAACTTCTTATCCTTCATAGCTCTTAGTAAAGTTTGTATTTTTGCTGTCTCTCCTAATCTCTGTTCTGCCAACCATTTACACAAGCTCATTAGGTAGGCTATACACTGCTTTCCTCTATTCCTCTTGTTTTTTGTATTTCCTTTGAGTATCAAATTCTCCAAGCCATATTTCCTCATTATGTGACAGAGAAATTTCAACTATTTCTTTCTGATTCTAATTATATACATTCTTTTGTTTCCATTTTTCTTAAAACTTCATCATTGCTCATATAGTCAGTCTGTTATGGTCATCCACATTTTCATAGGCTCAAATCTCTTCTTCTTTTGTGATTGTCCAGCATGCACTTCCATATAGGAAGATCACTATGATGTAACAATTCAGTAATTCTTTTCTTTGTTTCTAATGAAATTTTCCCATTTCTTAATACTTTGCTTAGCTTTTGATTTCACTATCCCAATGAGCTTTCAGATTTCAGTAACACATTTTCCATCCTCTGTCAAAACACTTCCTAGATATTTAAACTTTTGTACTTGTTTGGTTTTTTGTATCTCCAATTAATAGGTCACATCTTGTGCTGTTCCTTGGGTACTGAAATTATTTTCCCGAGAAATAACAAATGAACAAACTCGTAGTACTTCACCAGAGAATAAGATTTCTCAAGCCTTCCATTATTATAAAATTATTTCATATCCATATTCTTAAATTAAATAGAAATTGTTTGATGTTCAACATTCTATTAATTACTATTTGTAATCATATCTGCAATTCTGCTAAAGAATTGGAGAATAATGCAAATAATTCTGTGAATAATTAAAATGTTTCATCTTAGAATTGGAGTTTTCTGAAATGCAACAACCAGTGGTTAAAATCATTTTTGTATAGCACAAGATGAGAAAAGTAATTTGCATCATTGACTTTTGGAACTACTATTAATTGCTATTGTCAGATTTTCGGCCTCCTGTCATGCAAAAGATATATTCTGATTGAAAGAAATTACAACTACTAGTACTACTACAACAAATACTAAAGCGCCATGGTACCTAGACTTTTTTTTTAATTTAAGGGAAGTACTAGACTGGTGTCTAGATCTCATCAATATACCATTGAGCCGGCTAGATGTAGCTGTAAGTTCTATGCTAACAGTTTCTTTTCTAGCACTTCTCACTTGTGAAACTCCCTTCCAGCTCCATGTTTTCCAGCCAACTTTAATCTGCAAAAATTGAAATGCAATGTCAATCGATATCTATTGTCCTCCTGGTTAATCTTTTCTCTTTCTGCTCATTATTAATGTTTCTTTTCCTAATTCTTCCACACTCTGTAACCCTTTGTGTCTTAGTGGCTTTACTGCCTTGCATGAGTGATACTGAATAAAAAAGGACAGAAAAAGAAATAAGAACAACTAGTTTTAAGTAAAAGAATAAGAATCTGTTAAATAAAACAAAAATAAAATTTTATAATTAAAAACTTTTTAAAAAAATCAGAGTTTTAAAATTAATCTGAAAAAATCAGATTCATCTGTTGAACATTATACACTTTAGCAACACTGAAAAGTGTGTGAAGGTGCCTCCTGTGTATAGAAGAAATAATATATATTAAAATATTAAGAATAGGAAGCAATTTTAAAAACAATCAGTACTGTCCTTATGAATCTAAAATGCACCACAACTTGATCTACTTATGACCTATAACAAGTGGGTTCTAATCACCCCATGTCAGACCTCATTCACCAAGTGTGTTCGCTTTGTTTCAACTAAGTTCATACAGGCTGTCTCACAGGAATTAATGAAAGACTCTAACTTTTGTACACACAATCAAACCTTAGGATTTTTCTTTACAGAAACTGAATAATTTATTCTCACACACTAAATTATCACACAAAAAGTTATGGTATAATATATACATATCTTTATAATTAATGCATGGAAACAATTGCAAACTTTATATATAAAATTTGTTTTTGCATCTAAAAACATCCGTCTCCTTTTTCTTATATTAAATCTATTTTCAGCATGTTTATTTTAGTTGGAGAAGGAAGCAAACTTTTATCTTGTGTCACTTTGGCCCTTTTCTTGTCCCAGTCAAGTTCAAGCCAACTACAGTAGTAAGGGGATGTATTTCTTCTATCTCTGGTTGATTTATCTCTGTGTTTAGTCTCATTTATCTACTACTTACCAGTTGAAGAATATTTTTAAGGGAATACTCATTGTCATTTTGGTATCACACTGTCATTCGGTGCAGTGTCCTAATAAGAATCACAGAAGGGGAAAAAAGAAACCTAACTTGAAAGTGAGTGTGCTTAGTTGATCCTTAGATAATTTCCAGATAGATTACAGCAGAGATAGCTCTCACAATAGTCAGTTAACATAAAAACTCTCTTCATAAGAAACGGGACTAAAAAAAAAAAAAAGATTTGTAAAACACCTCTACAATTTCTGGAATATAAACTTTGTTTTTACATTTTATCAGCTTTCTTCTTTTCCTTTTCTTTTTTTTTTGGGAATGAGCCGAATATTTTTACAAGGCCAAATTTGGAACCTTCACAACCACAATTGAAGAACATTATATAAACCAGACAGCATGATTTTTGATTTTCTGAACCATCATTGAATAAGAACAGACTCTTATAGAGAGAACAACTGTAACATAAAAGAAGTGTTATCCAATCATTTCCCATGACAACCTGTACAAATAATCATTTGGCTGCAAATAATTCTGACAAATTTATGTCTATATTTTCTTTCGCTTTTATCATGAATATTTTCAAAGATTCCTTTTAAGAAATAACTTCCATGACTGGTTTAATGAACTAATTCTTCCTGCTAATTCTCCATTATTCAACAAACCGAGGTATGTAAACTGTGCAAAATACAACACTGTGAAGATGTGGAGAGGCAGGCTAAACATTTCCCTGTTCAAGTTGGTTGAAGAGGATACATAGGCAAGCAGTTGTGCAGATGGCCACTATTCATTGGAATCAAGCAGAAAAAATAAGCATAACTTGATAGAATATCCAAGCAGAAACTGGGAAGTTGATCCATTTGCTCTGTGTCAAAAGAGTAGATAGGTTTGCCCATCATCTGGTTCACACTCCTCCCAGTCTTTTGAACAGGACTAGAGTTTATGGTTGGATTCCCTCTAAAGTCTTTTCCTTCTCTTTCACTTCCAGTGCCTCTTGCATTTGGTGGCATTAACACTTTTCTTTGGCTCTTGGGCCTTGTACAGGGTGAATATCATTGTAAAAATTATGAAAGTTGGTTGATTGATTGATTGATTCATTTTCTATGCCTTATCAAATCTTTGCAGGTTATTTAAAGCCAGAAAATATTTTTAGATTGTAAGAATTTTTTAAAGATAAAATTGGTTTAGTGGTACAAGTCTTACTAATTAACCTATAGCTGGGGGAGAAGTGATGAATTCATAACTTTCCCAAAGGTATTTTGTATGTAAGTGAATTATTGAAATTATTACGGAGTCACTAACTGGGTGCCCTGTGATTGGATGAAAAACAACCAATCACAGGCTACCTTTTTAGATTTTCCAAATCCCACATCCCACAAGACCGGTTTTTACAAACTCTCTTCCTCTTTTGCTTGTTGGGACCTTCAGAGACAAGACGTTCCCCGTCTGCACTCTCCGTCATCTAGACACCACGACATGTGAGGATTTGGACAGCAACTGAAGCACAGAAGTCAAGGCTCTATTTCTTCAACCCAGCCAAAACGACACAGAAAATGTAAAACCGTTAAAAGGATGCATCTTTCAGATAAGTTCCGCAAACCCGACTGTTTGCAAGTAACTTTTCCTACCAATACAAATATTTTTCAAACAATTCCATCTGTGTTTGTGTTCCTTTCTTCTTGCCGGCATCACAATATTTTTGTTACCAAATATAATTGGGAAAATCCCAATAGAATTTAATGAACCCAATAGGAATTGAAAGCTTTCCAATTAAAATTCTAAAACATTATCCATTACACCAACTGCACATCCAAGCTTACAGGATCTGGTATTCGCAAGTGGTCACCCTTCTAGTTACTAATCAGTCTCACCACTGTTTAACTTCAGTGATTGTATGAGAACCTATGTTTCAATGTGATATAACTGTAAGTCAATAAAAGAGAATGCTAAAAACCATCCTGCAGCCCTAAGCCTGATGAAAGAATGGAAAGTAGTTGACAGGCAGTAAATCAGTTGAACTACAGGTTGAAGCTGCAAAAAAGGCCAGAGCTTCCACTGTCTGCCAGATTCTCTGCTGTAGTCAATGTGAAAAAACATGCCACTGTAGGAAAAATGCAATAAAACCTCTGATATAAGCAATATTAACCATGCAAAGACCTGGAACAAACATGGAAAACATTTCCTCCTCTTCATTCATGAAGAAGAATGGTAATTATACCAATTAAAATATTTTTATAGATGTTGCCCACACTCCAAATTTTGTTATAGATGTAATCCATGGCCCAAATGTCGTTATAGATGTAGTCCCACCAAATGTTATGGATGTCATCGCCACAAATGTTGTTATAGATGCAGACCTCCCACCAAAATAGAAAACGAAACAAAATTGAATAATGCATAAATATTGTAAAACTGTAGCTAGTAAAGTTCTTTTGCAAAATTGTATATTAAAAAATGGCCAAGATTGAAATTGGTCTGTAGAGTTTACAAAGAAAAAATTTAAATATCTATATATAAATTAAGATTTGATAAAATTAACAAATTAAACTACATGGTAGGGTTTCATGTCAGTGAGTGAGGTCATTGCACAGTAAAACCTGTCAATAGGCAGACCCAGAAACAGAGCAAATTCTCTTTGAGTCACCTTTCTGATATCCAGTACATGGATCATTCCCATCCTGGCTATGACGATAAATTACATCCGGCAGCAAGGCCTATGATTGGGGAATTGGAGGTTTTGAGGAGGGAACCACCTCTTAATTGCTGTTGTTCTTAAGCCCACCCTGACCCGGAGTGTTAGCACCTTTTAGGGTTCTAGCTATGGCTAAATAGTGAACTCCCAAACAAAAACAAAATACCATAGAAGTATAAAAATACTTTTTTTATAGTAAAAAATAGCTGCAAATCATATATAAAAAAATACCAGCAATTCATTTTTATATAAAAAAAATTACCAACAATGCATATTTATAGTAAAATTACCAAAAATACATTTTATCTGTATAACACTAGGAAAGTATAAAAATAGATTTTTATAGCAAAAATACCAGCAACAGATTTTAATGGAAAAAGATTACCAAAGCTCCCAAGAAAATTAAATTTCAACATTAAATGACCCATATGGAGTTGATATGCCATTAAAATAACAAACCAACCAACATGGAACATTCAACAGGCTGCATTTGTAGCGACAAGATGATCTCAGATTCTTTCTCTGATAGCTCATAAGCAAAGATAAGCTGTTACAGTCTTAATCAAGTGTATGTATGCAAACATTTGAGTGAGTTGAGCATGCCTACAAGTTGAATATCTATTAGAGGATATGAGTGGGAAATAAATGTGTACAATTGAAGTTAACCCTAACATAATATCATCACCTTTTAGAATATGGTTCAGAGTCTGATGTTTGATGTCAGATATCTGGATAATGTAGTTTTCTACTACAAATCTGAGAAGAGTTAAAACCTCTTCTCATCATTGTTTGCTGGAAGGATTCATTTATACTCAGACAGAAGATCACAGAAATTTTCATTTGATATGTATGGGAAGGCTTCTGACTGTTTATAAAAAGGTTCTTAGCTGATAACTTTTGATATCTAATAAATGGAAGCATGTGTCAAGTCTATGGTGATTTTCTAAGCGCTGCTTAAATGTGTCACAAGGCAGAAAGTAGGAGGAACCCAGTCAGGATCAAACTTACTATTAAGTCATAACTGATCTAGCTAGTTAACCATTACATCATTTTGAAGCACCCATGTGTCAAGTCCTTGTAGAATATGAGTTTTGTCATGAGTTGTGTCCATTTTATAGTGTGTGAAAGATGTATGACAAAGTAGAAAGAGTTTTCGCATGACATGGGCTTTCAGACTTCATTGGACTAAGTTTGTTTATATTAATATGACTACATATGAACACAAAGAGATGCTGGGATCTTTTTAAATAATTTGTTTTGTAATATGTGTTATGTTTATATAATCTAGCTGATTTCATTTACATTCTTTTGGTTTTTGTTTCCATCACCTTATTTGCTATGACAAAATCTGTAAAAAATGGTAAAAACATTGTAAGAAGGCTGAGGGCACCATCATGCCGCCATGTCATGTATTTTGGATTTTTCAAAACTAAAGCTTATAAAAACATAATTGTTGTCATCCATGACTCAAGACTGATTAAATTCTTTGGTTATTTTGTCAATAGAAAATAATCTTGTAAAGAAGATAGGTGTAGAAAGTTCTATGAAAAGATTTGCAGATCTCAAGGCTAGAAAAATAATTTAGATAGATTAATGAATGTTTTCTTTAGCTCTTATTAAGTTGTATATTGTAATAAACTCATTTTTTACATTTTAAGATTTTCTCCTTGTGAAAATTAAAAAAAATATATTTGTAAGAGTTCCAATATTTTATGGCTGTCACTGATAACTCTCAAATCAAAACCATAGAGGCGTCAATGGAAAATCCATGCAGCTCATTCCCAAGAAGACGTGGTAATTAAAAAATAGTCAAGAAATGGAATCTGTGGAAAACCATGATCTTACATCCTGAAGATATATAGTATTTTGGAAAAATTTGGGATATGATCTGTAAATGTCAATAAAATGTGATGACACAGTTTTCTTTACTGTTCGTAAAAGTGTGAAAGAAAGGGAATAACTTGAAAATGGAGAAATTGTCACAGGTTTGGCTGGGGTTATCTTTGATCTTTGGTGACTTTATCCATTCTATGTATCAAGTCTGCAATTCAAACTTTATGAGTGTTGAATTGTTTTTTATCTGTTTCTTTAAATAAAATATGTGGATCAAAAGAAATGTTTTTATTAAAGTTTTGGAGTGTTTTGATTGGTTGTATAACCTTTTCTGAATGTCATGTGGTATGCTCCCAACTAAATCCATACCATTTTGAACTTTTGCTGTTGGCAGTTGGCTCTTTTGATCTGTGACTTTTTAGTCTTATTCACTATCTGTACTTTTGATTGGCCTAAAAGTGTTTCTGTTTTTGGAGCTGATAACAATACTCCTAAGTTGGAAGTGGGAGACAAAAGTGAAAGTAACTATGTTTCACATCATATAATTCTACTTGTTCCTTAGTTAGCATGTACATTAACAACCTGCCATTACCTGCAATACAAATGGGCCATTGTGAGGTTAGACAGAAAAAAGAGCTATCAAAAGTGCTGTCTGGTTTTAGGGAAAGGAAGGAAAAAGAACAAAAGAAAGAAAAAAAGGGAAGCTAAAAGAGGTGATAATACTATTTAAAATCTGCTTTAGTGAAATGTAAAAACTTTCCAATTTCAATTTTTTTTCATTTGTATCCTCTTACATCTTTAAATAATGACCTATATTTATATACATGATTTTTATCACAATATTTTGTTAAAGTTGTTAAGCTCAAATATTTAACAATGCAGTGGGGGAATTTCTACAAGTATTTTGTAATTGTGGAACTCACAAAGTGATTATTCAATCATTAAGTTAAAAATTAAGATTCATCAGAACATTCAAATAGGAAAAATATTAAATTTTCACAGATATTGCTAATTATTAGAAATCTTTCTGCCCAACTAACTACCACATAGTAAATGCTAAGACCTGATTAAAAAATAGAGAAATTCCTGCCCTTACAAACTAGTACACAAACTTATAGCTTTATCAATAAGTTGTTTCTTTCTTATGTTATAAAACTTTTTGTGTGTTATGGAAGAGGAATTGTTTCTTTTTCCTATTTTATTTTAATTTGACACTTTTTGATCTTATGGTCAGACAAGGTCATTCTAATTTCCTTCACTGCCAACTTAGCCATTTTCCTCACTGACTCAGTTATCTCTGTCTACCCACCTCTATGTACAGATGTTGCTTGACAAAACGTAATTATCTGCCCTTGACTTGGCTATAATTTCTCGATATACAGAAATGTAATCCAGTGTATTAAATTTCATCATTGTCTTCTTTTAACAGGCATTCAAAATAGACCTATCATTCACATCAAATCAGTATTGTCAATATTTTCAAATAATATTAAGTTAAAAAATTGAATATTATCAGAATTTTCATTTGTTAGGTAAATATTTAGCATATATTTTTTTGTTGTAAGTTTTATTTTCTTCAGTTTGTAATGAAAATGTTAATGGTAATATTAGCCATTTCCCTATAAGAAAACATTTAGCATTCATTGACCGAGCAGCCAGGGCTCCTCAAATTACACCTTTATTAGCTCGCTGGTCATGACGCTAAGATCAAAGTGTAGTATCTGTTCTCCTAATCTCTAATGGTAATATTAGCCATTTCCCTATAAGAAAACATTTAGCATTCATTGACTGGGCAGCCAGGACTCCTCAAATTACACCTTTATCAGCTCGCTGGTCATGACACTAGGATCAAAGTGTAGTATCTGTTCTCCTAATCTCTAATGGTAATATTAGCCATTTCCCTATAAGAAAAAATTTAGCATTCATTGACTGAAAAGCCAGTACTACTTCCAGTTGAAATTTATAAAATCTTTCTTTTAAAGCAATTTTTCAGGTAATTAATGTTTCTCAAGTACAGTAGCTGTTATCGACCTTTCCACTATTGATGGGGGTTTGCTTCATAAGCTTTTATTTGAAACATTACCAGCAATGCATTTTTAGAAAAAAAGATATTACCACCAATACTTTTTTTGAAAAAAAAAAGATATTACCAGCAATACATTTTTGTAAAAAAAAAGATATTACCACCAATACTTTTTTGTAAAAAAAAAGATATTACCAGCAATACTTTTTGGGGAAAAAAAGACATAACCAGCAATACATTTTTAGAAAAAAAAATACATTACCAGCAATGCATTTTTAGAAAAAAAGATATTATCACCAAAACTTTTTTTTTGAAAAAAAAAAGATATTACCACCAATACTTTTTTTGGAAAAAAAAAGATATTACCAGCAATACATTTTGGGGAAAAAAAGACATAACCAGCAATACATTTTTGGAAAAAAAAAAACAACACAGAAATAGTTTTAAAAAATTATTACCAGCAATAAATGTTTGAAGAAAATTTATTGCCAGCAATACATTTTGGAAAAACAAACATTACCAGTTGTACATTTTTGAAAAAATATTACCAGCGATACATATTTGAAGAAAAAAATCTTACCAGAAAAAGGTTTTTTGTAAAAAAATATTACCAGAAATACATTTTTTTGAAGGAAAATATTACCAGAAATAGATATTTATAAAAAAAATATAACCAGAAATAGATTTTTGTAAAAAAAATATTACCAACAATAAAAATTTTGTTGGCATTAGATGATCCAATGAGGTTGATATGCCGTAAAATGAAACAAAGCAAACTTATTAATACTGTAAACTTGTGAATTGAAGTTAACACCGAGGTTATCTTCCAATATACATGGTATAACAACTGAAGTTAAAGTTTGAGCTGTCACTTGGGAAAGTGTCATGTCAAACAAAAAATAAATTATTTTAGACTTGAGAAAAGTAATTGTTGATACTCCTAAAAGAGAAAAAGGATATACAAAGTCATCAGATCATTTCCAAATATCAACAATTGGAGTGAGAAGTATTATCAAGAAGTTCAAATTGAGCCACAGATGAAAGAAAATTGACAAAGGTAGGAAGTAAAATATTTCCAATACTCTGAAAAGAAAGCTAGTGAGTGATGTGTCTAAAGACTCTAGAACAACTGCCAAGACAGCTTTGCCAAGACAATAACTTAGCCAAGTTTGGAATTGAAGATAGTCATTAGAGACTTGCACCGGAATGGACTGGGAAGGTCACAGATCAAGAAAAGTTCCACATTTTCCAAAGAGACAAAAGTATACAAAGGACAACCTGAAGAAAGGTGATGCATACTGGAAACATGTCATTTGATCAGATGCGATGAAACTAGAGCTCTTTGGCTATACATATGCTATGTATGCTTGGAGAATGAAACATGCATAACCCAAAGAACACTTCTCATAGAGAAAAAACTTGCATGGGGGTATATAATGCTGTGTGGATGCTTCAGAGTGTCTGAAATGAATTGAAGTTAGAAAGAATCAAGATAAAGAAGAATAAGAGAAGATTTTTTAAAAGAAAACTTTCAGCACTCAGAAGCTAAGTTTGGTCTGGGTCATCATTTGTTTTCCATCATGACAATGACATGAAGTATACATTGCTTCTGGTTAAGAAGGCTAAACTGAAGGCTATTGGTTGATCTGCAGAAAACCCTGACTTAAATCTCATAGAAAATCTGTGAGATAACTTGAAGACCAGAGTCCATCTCAAATCTGGAGGATCTTGAAAGATTTGCCAAAGAAGAATAAACTGGGATTTTTCAGGAGACATGCCTAAAACTTTTCTTTTTTCTAACTTCAAATGGCTATAGCCTATCATTCTGATACACTATTGACCTTGTTATTTTTTTTAAAACCAATTTTGTTTATGTGTGCAAAATAATATAAGCTTTCTAAATAAAAGTCAGCATAGGTACAGTATAAGCCTCAGGTTGACTCTGCAGGTTTTGAAGAAGCAGAAATTAGGGATTTGATAGCCACCCCTCCATTCCTCCAGTAGGTATGATCAGAAACAAGCTACCAGCTATTATATACCTAAATTAAGCTAATATTTGCAAATGTTGTGTTAACAATTTATCATGGGTGGGTGCTAATAAGTTTGTACTCAACCTTTATATATATATATATATAAATATAAAAGTGAACATAGAAGTCAACACTTAGAGGCAACAGTCTGTTTCATGCTAGTGCAATCGTCAGGCAACTCTTATATTTACACACGCTCTATCTCTGATATTGAGCACTTTATCCCATAAATATAGCACACTTTAAGACTATATTTCTTCATCTTTATATATATATATATATATATATATATATATATATTTCTTATTACTATAAAGGTTATTTTTAGTGGGTACATATGTATACAACACTGTTTTTATCCTCTAGTTGTGGAGGCGGAAATGGCTAATCTGGAAGATGGAACCTTGTTGTTGTTGTTACTGGTGTGGAGGTTAATTTCTTCTTCACCTTGGCAAAACATTAATTGAAGTAAAAAGAATACATTGAGTATGGGTGAATAAATGTATAATTTATTTACATATATACAAAAGTAGTAACTGAGAGAGAGTGGTGAAATTAGAAGTGAAATGGACCATACTGATGGCTGTCCTTCGTCCCTTCTATCTCAGCATGTTAGTGCTGACATGAATGCTGCTTTGTGACACATCTCTCTCAGCTAGCTAGTGTTGACATCAAAGCTGGTCCCTGCCACATCTCTCTCTCTCTCAAACTCTGGTCTCTTTCAGGTTTGTTTGAATTAGAGAATATATAGCTGTCAATTGGCTCCAAATTAAGATTTTGATTTTTGGAGTGGAAGTGACCAATAAATTGTTCATTTTTTTTTTTTTTGGTTAAAGTGAATGTATGCATGAAGCCTGTGTGCAGAAAATGTATTTACACAGTCTGCTTTGTGTCAGCATGCAGTCAATATGCGATTTTTATAGAAGAATGTAAGAGGCACAACACTCTTAAACAGTGAAATTAATATCAACCAGCCTATATCAAGAACTCCTATTGAAGAAAAATGTATAAACTGCCATTTTTCTTTCATAAGATTTCTCAATCTAGGCCAGTTGATATTAATTTCAATGTCTAAAAACATGAAAAACATTGATCTCAACTCAAATATGTGTATCTATTAAAAATAGCATATTTAATAATACGAAATAATGTTGGATAAAAAATCCATTTATATGTATGTATATATATATGTGTGTGTGCATGTGTGTGGGATGAATTTTTATATATCAAGAACAGTTTTGAAAGAAAAGATGTATGACAAATTGGAAAAAGTTTTTGTGATGCATTTCATTCATTAGGACTTCATCAGACTGGGTTTACTTACATTGTTGTGACTATATATGTGCACAAATAAGTAATGCTGGGAGTTTAAATTTTTATATATATATATATATATATATATATATATATATATATATATATTTATACATTTTTGTGTGTCATCCAAAGACAGACTGTTTCACTGTATCACAGCTCCTCAGTGTGGCTAGACATCCGATCACTTCAAGCCAGGACCAAAACCCAACCGATTTGGCATCAGTCAGGTATTCTAACCCTTAGGTTATCGACTCCAAGCAGAGAGAAATGTGAATTTTTACATATTCATTTTTTCATGAACACCAGTGACCCAAAGAACTCAATCCAATTTGGAGAGTCTTGCATTATCGGCAGTAATAGTGACTGTTTATATATAGTGTATTGGGGCATCAGATCATTATTTAAACATATATTGTTAAATATAACAGACAATGAATGTCTATTATGTTTGATCATGAGCAGTTCTAAATTTTGTATGGTTGCTTTAATTTCAGGTGAAAATAAACACAAAAATTGTCCAACATATAGATATTTTTTATTAAGCTGTTATTTGATCTAAGCTTTCAGCTCACATGAGCCATTTTCAGAGTAGTTATACAGACATTTAGACAAAGATATTCACCATCAAATATGATATTCTGTTATGTTGACATAGAAGATTGCTACGTGATGATAATGGTCATAGAATATGAGATGCAGGTTGTAAATTCATGATGCACTTCTATGACATCGTACCATGTGAGAGACTTAAATATTAACAACAGAACTATATGTCTAGATGCAATGTAATGTGTTGTGACTAGTTTGAAATGTGATTTTAGGACAGCTAATGATCAAATAGACATTCATTGTCTGTTATATTTAACAATATATATATATATATATATATATATATATATATATATATATAAATATAAAAGTGAACATTGATGTCAACACACAGAGGTGACAGGCTGTTTCATGTTAGACGTAATCGTCAGGCCCGGAGTGTTGACTTCAATGTTCACTTTTATATTTACATACACTCTATCTGTGATATTGAGCACTTTATCCCATAAATATAGCAAACATTTAAAACTATATTCCTGCATATATATATATATATATATATATTTTGTAATATATATATATATATAAATATATGACTGGTATGTATATATATATATATATATATATATATATATATATATATATATATATATATATATAATTGGTAATTTTTTACCTTTAATTTTAATATCAAATTTTATCATATATTTTATACTTATTGGTTAGAATAAATTCTATTTTAGTAAAACCCCAACTTTAAAGCTTTTAATAGCTATTATAACCTTACTTCATTGTCAAGTTTTTTGAATTCCCTTATACTTGTATTTTGATTGGTCATTCAATGTTTATGTAACAGTGTTTCCCCTTACGAAGGATCGTTAATTAATATTAAACTTTTAAAACCCTTTATTCTACATTCGACATCATCACTTGATAAGACACTGGAGGTGTTGAGACAAAATGGCTATTTTTGTAGTGATTTCATAACATATTTATGTTATAATTTTTAAATAAACAATTATATATATATATAAATATATATATATATATATTCTTGAAGCCTCTTTCAAATTGTTTCAAAATAAATGTTTTCAACATTGCACTCAAAACAAGTCACAAAAACTTTCTTGTTATCTGATGTATCCCAAATCCACCATTAAATTTAGCTACAGTACTTTGCTATACTACTTTTAAATCATATTCACAGTACAAATACTATCCAGATCCCAACTAACTACCCACTCTTTGCTTTCTAATATCCTCACTGAAGCAATAAGTCTTATGTTTCATCTTTCAATCTCTCTGGGGACAGGTGATAATTGCATTGAACTCTTGTATTTCCAGCCAGGTGCCCTTTCAATAATTCTGATTACCTGTACTTCAATCAAAAATGCAGACGAGCTGAAACGGTTGTTTATCGTTTACCACATCTGTCGTTCATGTTATTAAGTGGACATGCACAGCTAGGATTATTTAATTGTTCTGTTATCGAGGTTAATCAGATAACAAGATGAAACCCTGACGTCGATGTCAACTCACCTCTTATCTCATGTCAGCATCTGAGTGATTGGAGAACACAATGAAATCATGGATTAGCAATCATCAATATGATTATTACTCATTAATACATGCACAATCAAAACAATGAAATTACATTCCCCTATTGATGAAAGAGACTGGGAAATGTATCAGTGAATTCCTGCAGTAGTTAATTTCTAGAAATATCTGTGGAAATTTACAATGACTGGAATATATTTAGGTTTACTTTTTTTCCAATAAATTTTGAAATAAAGACATGATAAACATAACTTAAATTTCTGAGGACTCGAAATAATCAGTGAATGGCTGTAGTGAGGTTATCTTAATTTATATTGTTTGTGCTAACCTAATTGCTTTGTTGTTGTAAATATAAAAGTTTAATAGGAATGGCAATTACTTTTTTGATGGCCACTGTGTCTGACATATGGGATATCCATTCGATACAAAGATATCTAAACTAAAGTCCAAAAGATTGAAGAACCCCTCAGAATTACAGAAGACTGAAAAAAAAAGAAAGAAAAATAGTCCTTAGAGTTATCAAAAAAAGAAAGGAATCAATTATTAAACTTATACTTTGAGAAACTTTTGCAACAAATGACAAAAATGTATAATACTTTTCTCTCTTTTAAAGTACAAAATCAACTACTTTTGGGGCCAATCTAAAAAAATTACCAGGGGTGGCCTCAAACGTTTGAACTGTAATATATTGGCTTCGAATGAGAAATCAGGGACCTGTGTTTGAATTCCAGTCAGTCGTTACAGTCACTTTCAAGCAAAAACTCTCAGGAGAGGTATGAAACTATCTCTTCACCCACACCAGCTGTTGGTTAAACATGAGTGAAGACTGTGTTCTTTAGCCTTTGTTGACAACCTGTCTAGGAGAAGGACAACTCTAAATTCAAAACCTGAAGAGGGCATATTATTTCCACCTGTTCGTTGTAAGCAGTTATTAAGAAAAGTATGGATGGCTCTGCTGAAAGCTTCACCTCTATAATCAAATCATATATGTTGGGTGATCTGTTCAACTCTCACAGATTGAAGATCATCGGAGATTGCATATTTATATGGCATCCTCTTGAAGTCCAAGAAAAACAATTATGTTGCACAATCAACATCTGTGGTTACTGTGTTACAGCTAGAGAAAGGAACACCAGAGACCATTTCCAGAGACCTTTCTACTCAAAAAGTGTTTGTTGCTTCACCTGCAAATCTATGCGCAATCAACTTGAGCTTGATTGTGCAACACAATTGTCTTTTGAGAAATTGCCATTATACAGGTATATATGAAGAACATTATTGTTGACTGATGAAGTCTTTTTAAAGGATGAAACATGTTATATAGATTTTTTTCTATTTTATAATTCAATTACACATGATATTTTCAAAATAATTATTTATGTATTATTTATATGTCCTTATCATAAATATATATTTCTTACCACCTGGCATATCTTTAAATAATTAGGAATAAATGAATAAACGTTATATGGTGCTTTACTAGATTATTTATTAAATCAATAAATTATCTCTATGGTAATGACTTCTGAGAAATCTCCTCAGAAATAAAGAAAAGATTTGAGGCAGAAAAAATGTGGTTCTACAGAAGGATAATGAGGATACCATGGTCAGAAGATGTGAGTAATGATAAGGTTTTGAGGAAAGTGGAAAAATGAAGCTTATACTTAGAATCAGAAAGAAGTAGTTGAAATTTCTATGGAACATAATGAGGAAAGATGGCTTGGAAGATTTGATACTCCCATGACATACTGAAGGCAAGAAGGATAGAGAAAAGCAGTGGGTAACTTGCATAATGAGCTTCGCATGGCAGAACATGGAGTAGCGGGGATGGTGAAAAGACAAACGTTACTAAAAGCTACAAAAGATAGGAAGTTGTGGGGAACCATAATAGCCCATGTCCTGAAGGAGTACAGCACGAAACTAGAGAGTCACTCAAGGTAGAGTGTAACAGTCAAAATGATAATGGTGAATGAATTGGGTGATATGAATGGAAGATAAGGGAAAGACAGGAAGATAAGATGAAGTGAAGATTATAAGGATAAGAAGAAAAATGATGATTGACTCTTGACTTGAAGAGATTAACGTTTAACATTTTGGAGGTGACTTTGTTTGCAAAGCAAAAATTTTATCCTGCCACTGCAGGTGACTCAGTTGAATGAATGATAGAGTGTTTGAAATTTGCAGTTGTGTAGTCATATCCTACTATGGCAACAGAAAATGACTATGACTGAAAGTATATAGTGTAATAGAGGAGCCTTGAAAAACAATAGTGAAAAGGAAAGTAGTGAATAATGCAAAGTGTTAAAGGTTAAAATTGAAGCATTTATGGGATTTTCTTTGGTGTGTGTAAAAAAGAAAAAAAGAGAAAGAAAGAAAACAAACAAAACATATTTTTTAAATAGGAAAGAATTATTAGCCCAAGTGTTAAAAGTAAAACAACAGCAACAACAGCAGTTATTGCAACTCCAGAAACAACACCAAAATTTAATTTTTCTTTTGAACTTCAATTCTATAGGGGGAAAGTTCCGTTGGAGTCAGTTAAGACATAATATTACAACAATAAGTGAATCAAGTTACATGGTTGTTGTCTATTCAGTTGCAGAGTTGGGTAGTGCATAAAAGTCACCTAATCTGGTTTGGTGGAAGAGACATGAGATATAATGAGAACTAATTAACTAAATAGAATTGACTGATGTGAGATATCCTTCAGCATGGAAAATGGAATGAGAACAGTCTACCCTGTGGACTGAATAAAGTGTTTGGTTCAAAATATCCAGAAGGCTACCAACTCTAACACATGAGGAAACTGGAGGCTAAAAAGGCCCAAATTACCATGTTGTACAAGAAACTTGTCAATACAAATCAGTGTATGATAATGATGAATTCACATCTTAAATATCTAAGTTTAGGTGTTTGTATTTGGCTGGCTGAGTCAATTGGTCAGAAATCTAATTGGCTTTGTTGCTGCGGGATAATTTTATTAGCATTTATTATTAATCAGAAAAATCTCTGAAACTAAAAGGAAATCAGCTTGAACTCCAGATATATAAAGCATAATGTCCAGGATAGAGTATGGTTAGTGCTGCTCAGAAAATTTGTATGTTATTCTTTCCAGAATTTTTCCAGGTTTTCTTTTCGTTTTTCTTAAACAATAAAATTAATATCAACCAGCCTAGATCAAGAAATACTACAAAAAAAAAACCCCAAAAAATTCAACAGGAATTGAACTGTTATTCACTTTTTTCCAGTGGTTTCCCTGATGGGAAAAGGGAATATGTGTTCTATTCGGGTCAGGAGGCATATTTTTCTCTCTTAATTTAGACTGGTGGATGTTAATTTTAGTGTTTGAGTAAAAAAAAGAAAAAGCAAAATATCAGGGATGCACCCACAGCAAGTAACATTAATTATAAAAAAATAATGTTGATTTAAAAAACCCGTTGAAGATAGGTATGAACAGATTGAGATAGATAGATAGATAGATAGATATGAACAGATTGAGATAGATAGATAGACAGATAGATAGATATGAACAGATTGAGATAGATAATATATGAACAGATAGAGATAGATAGATAGATAGATAGATATGAACAGATCGAGATAGATAGATAGATAGATATGAACAGATCGAGATAGACAGATAGATAGATAAATATGAACAGATAGAGATAGATAGATAGATATGAACAGCTTGAGATAGATATGAACAGATAGAGATATATAGATAGATATGAACAGATTGAGATAGATATGAACAGATAGAGATAGATAGATAGATATGAACAGATAGAGATAGATAGATAGATATGAACAGATTGAGATAGATAGATATGAACAGATTGAGATAGATAGATATGAACAGATAGAGATAGATAGATAGATAGATATGAACAGATAGAGATAGATAGATAGATAGATATATATGAACAGATTGAGATAGATAGATAGATAGATAGATATATATGAACAGATTGAGATAGATAGATAGATAGATAGATATGAACAGATTGAGATAGATAGATAGATATGAACAGATTGAGATAGATAGATAGATATGAACAGATTGAGATAGATAGATATGAACAGATAGAGATAGATAGATAGATAGATAGATAGATATGAACAGATTGAGATAGATAGATAGATATGAACAGATAGAGATAGACAGATAGAGAGATAGATAGATATGAACACATTGAGATAGATAGATATGAACACATTGAGATAGATAGATAGATAGATAGATAGATATGAACACATTGAGATAGATAGATAGATAGATAGATAGATATGAACACATTGAGATAGATAGATAGATAGATATGAATAGATTGAGATAGCTATGATCAGATTTAGATATATATGAACACATTAATATAGATAGATATGAACTGATTGAGATAGATATGAAGAGATTAAGATAAATAGATATGAACAGATTAAGATAGATATGAACAGATTGAGATAGATACGAACACATTGATATAGATATGAACAGATTGTGACAGATAGAAGTAATGTTTACAGTAATAAGAAATAATGTTGGTTTAAAGAATTCATTTAAAATAGATGTGTGTGTGTGTGTGCATGCATGTGTGTTCATATACGTCACATTCATAAAATATTTGATATTCCTTAACTAAGCAGACAGTGCCATTTGGGTTATACTTTTCGTGACTCTCAAGTCTTCAGACAGCAATTGATGTGTATTATTTGTTCTTCTCATCTCTGATAGTAATGGTAATAT